>OV816028.1:63070200-64270200 GCA_929113105.1 Agrypnus murinus | reverse complement strand
AAGTATATTTCTACCAAAATAAAATATAGGTTGATATCGGTACTCGTAAAAATTGGAAATGAAACTTTGACAGTTGCCATTTGAAATATTAAATAAGTAAAGATAAATTGAAACTTATCGGATGAGAAGGAGCTCTAGTTCCGGTTCCAACGGTCACCTCCAACCAGCCACGACAAGTCACGCAAGCGAAGCAGGTAGCAGGATCTCACGATGACAGAAGTCGAGTAGTGTCTGATGACAGACGATGGAGGGAGAACTAGTAGTTGTTTACCTGGAGAATTCAGGGCAGCAGGCGAAGACCAGGGCTGCTAAATTCTTCCTCAGGAACGTAGTGTCACCAAATGTGGCAAGGGTTTTAACACTAATGTCGTGTTAGGGCTACTTATTTGTCTCTCTTGTAGGAGGTAGTAAAACACACGTAATAACTTTTATGAGATATTTATTCGACTTGTTTATTATTCTCGTTGCCTAGTACCATTCCGTATCTATGCAATGAATGCAAGTTGTGAGCCATTCACAATAGTGCTTTACATCATATAGTCAATGGCGTACTGCAACTCAACGTGCACGTGACAACCTTCCTGCCGGGTTTCCTGCTGGTTTGGTGCATTATCTTACTAGGGAAGTAAATGATAGTAATTGTTATATATTTAATTGTGAGTAATCATGTGAGAGATATAGCTATACTGTGACGTCACGTCTGTCTGCCTCAAGTGTCCCGGTGCGTTATCTGACTAGGGAAGTAAATGATAGTAATTGTTAAATGTAAATAATTGTGTAATGTTAAATTTTGTTTAATTGTGAGTAATCATGTATCAAACATAAATTAGTTTGTAGTGCCAATGAATAAATGCTGTAATTAATATATTGTTTTTAATAAAACCATTAACGAATTTAAAAAAACTTTATTCTGAACAATCCATTACATGAGTTTTATGTAGGTAGTATACATTGCTTAATGCACAATAGCAGAGTGAATGACGATGATAAAAGCATGATGGAGACATAGCTTGGAGAGCTGGTTCCTCTTCTAGCTCCACCACCTCTTGTGACACTAAACGTCGAATGTAGTTGCTCTTTTCAGGCCCGTTCACGTAAACGGTGTCCGCCTCCTAGGTCAAGCGTTGAAGAATTATGGAAAACATAAACGGAGGAGTGAATCCTTCATTCCAATCGAGACAATGATGAGTATGCATTAACCAAGTAGCTTGTTGGCGAAACTTGGGAGGTAAGTTGCGAAAGGTAAACGGAGGTTTGAAGACGTAGTGAGACACGTGATGTCCATCAAACACGGCTAATTCCTTGGGCACAAAGTCTGTGTCAGAAGTCTTGAAACCTTGAACATCGACAAACAGCATGGTCGATGCGTGCTGCTATACTAATAAAGGTATATAATGATTTCGTTTATAGTTGTCGTACTTGCTTCGTCAATGCGTTATACGTAAATACTCGATCGTGCAAAATGAGACAGTAAGCAGTAGTGTTCGCTGGAATGCTTTTGTGGGTTTCGAAAGTAACTCGAAGAAACGACAGTTTTCCCTAGCAATGAATCTTTCTGTCGCGAACAGTCGATGACGATTAGAGGTGTCAGTGCCTTAAATCTATCAGGGGCCAGTAGTGGTTCGTTGGGTTTATCATAGTACGATATTTGAAAGTTAGCATACATTTCGTATAAAGTAGCAAATCGATTTTCGGCATAATTAATATTTAATTGATCGTAAGGATGCCTTTCCGTATTTAAAACTACCGTCACGTTTTGAATATCGCAGGTGTCGAATGCGCTCATATCTTTCTGCAACTGGCCATCACGATCGGTTTGAAACCCTATGATAACGTAACGGGGAGTTTCCAGAGTGGTCGATGTTTTAATAGACCTACTATGCTTATCCGTTTGCGGTACAGCGGGATAAATATGAGTTTCCCAGCTTCTAAATGCCACTTAAGTGTCAATATTTTTCCCAATATATTTTGTTAATGATAATTCTTCCGCCAATCCTGGTTGAATATGTGGAACTTTCCAATATATTTTTTGCAAGTTAACCTTAAGCTTTTCATTAGCATCGGTGGATATTAGGGATCGAGATCAGAATTGTTTCTAATTAATACCAATTCTTGACGAATGTTCATAATAATCTTTCCATAGTCTTCAAAAATCCCTAACAGTGTTGATAAAGGTATGCAGGCGCAAAAATTACCTTTACCATCTAGCAAGGTGCTGGTACTATCCGGAAACCATCCAGCGTTTTGTAGCTTAACGCTTTCGTTCGAATTGTGGGAAAGATAAGCTTTCATAGTGGTTGTTAGACCAACTTTTGTTACCGAATCCACCACAACTCCATTCATTTCGTACCGAATCTCACTAAAAAGATGTGCAATACCATTGTTTATAAATTTACCACTCGCTGATGGTTTACCATCTTCTTTCAGTACAGTACCTTCTACATATAGATAACTACGCGAAGGCAAAGTAGACATATCCTCTTGAATAGGTATTCGAATTTCGTCATTATTCTCAAAACGATTGGTATAAGGTTGGTGAGTGTGAAATTCAGCTCCAACAATCGAGTTATCGACGAGCACTTTTTCGTTTACATTTAGTACATTCATTTTGGGATAATAAAACCTAAGGTTTGCAAGAATAAGCGGTTGCCCCTTGTCAATTGAGTAGTGACCGATGCTTGACTAACCATTTTTCGCTTCAAACACGATCTTTTATAGCCAGATCGATCAGTGCAACATCGAGGAGTGTTATATTTGAGCACCATATCGACGCTCTTCAAATGAAGTCCTATCGTCACGGTTTCCCTTTGGAAACTAACCAAGTCCCCGTCTTGATCCAATATTTTAAGGGTAATGTTTGAAATAGTATTGACATTAATTGGTAAATAGGGTGCAGTTTTAGGTGCTTCTATTATTTTGAATCCAGGAGGAACACTGGGAAAGAAATGATGTATCACATGGGCCGGTGTGCCATTAATATAATTCACTGTTATTATATTACATTCTATCATTAGCGAGTTAACCTTGATAATCTTAACTGGAAAATCAGATATGTGACGTTCCTTAGCTTTTAATATTCTATTCTTAAACCCTAAAAATGTCCCGATAGAGTGTTCAACTGTAAAGTCAATGTCGTGGTCGTCTTTTATAATCGATTTTAGGGTGTTATGATTCGGATCGATGTTAACAGCGGTTTACTTGAGAATTAATGTATTGAGCTATATCAGCAAGCTCGTATGACCCTGTAGGTATCTTTATTATTCTTTTACAAATTTTAAACACGTTGTTTTCATCCGTTACGTTCGGAATAGTATTAAACGTCTCGAGATTTGGCAAACGCATAACCCATTGTTTTTTAGGATCCAAATATATGGAAGGGTTATAAGAAGAAGTTAAAACAGAAGTTTTATCGGAGAAGATGAATGTTTGAGACATCTCGACATTCCCAGTAAGACTGCAGAAATGTTAAGGAGTGTTATCATATAAAAAGTTCAGCGCTAAATGTTCACAATTGTACGAATTTAGCTTCTAAAAAGCATCGTAGTTGTAACGAATAACGTTTAAGCTACCATCACTTTTAAAGTACTGAACGAGTTCTAGTGGGGGTTTTAACTGACCAATACTATCAAAGTATAATATATTTCGACCACGTTTAACATATGTTACGATGTCTAATGCGTACCTTCCCCATCTGTATCATCCAAATTTACAATTCCACATTCGTTTTTACGGATACGTTTCGGTAACCCGTTTCGCATAAAAATACCTCTGAAGTGTGGAATTTTTAACTTGTTTACGTACTTTGACAGATCGATATTGGTCAGTGCTCGGTGTGGTAGCTTTAAGGGTAGTTTTTGGAGGTCTTAAATACTATCCTAATCCTTTTTTGTATGGTTTCAAATATTATCCTTTTCCTACAGGCGCTTGCTCCATCGCTTTATTGTGTCGTTTCGTTTCTTCGAGAGCTAATTTCGCTGCTTTTGCTTCATTCACTGCTTTGGCAACCGCAGCTGCTCCCGTTCCTAAGGAGCCTATAGCTCCGAGAGTGGCAAATAAAGGAATGAGCGGTAGGAAACCACCTTGTTTAGGGATAGGTATAATCCGCCCTTTGGAAGCAATGATACGTTTACGTTTCAAGGCTGCTAGGGCAAGACGAGCAGAACGTTTTAAAGATAGCTTTTTTACTTTACCACCAATACGTTTTCTAGCTAATTTGATGGCGTTGTTGAACGTTAAAATACCCCTTCTATTTACTTAGATCGTCGAACACTCATACCCAATTTTCTTTTTCCAGACATAATGCCGGCCACAGTAAGCGCAGCCGTTATCTTTCCAAAACGAGCGTCCTTAGAACGAAACCTCGTCCACGCCTTCTGTCCTAATATACGATCAGCTTTATGACGTTCGTTTTTGAATAGACTATGTCGTGCTCTTTACAAGCTTCATCCAACGGGTTTATTCCTTTGTCTCCACGAGCAAGCCTTTGATGTAAACGGGTGCCAGGTCCACAGTAGTTATACCCTGGTAAATGTAATTCTAACGGTAACTTATTAATGAGAGTGTTGATCACTCCCTTCCCCTTACGAGTTGATTGACGATTCTCCGATTTTCGCAGAGTACGTTTCATAACACATTACTCCTATCACAGGAGAAGAGTGACTGAAAGCTTGCTCCAACATCTTTATATATTTATACCCTTTACCCATATACGCTCTTTCACAACGTGTCCTACATGGAGCAGTTAAAGTTGGTGCGTCAGAGACAGAGGTTGTCTATTATAAATCGGGATAATTGTTCACCGACGCCGCAAGTTTTTAAACATAGTGTATTGTTGGGGGCAGGATGCAAAACGCGGTATAATAGTAGGCAGTACCGGATGTGGTAAAACCAACCTAATGATAGGTTTACTAGAACATCCAAACGGTTTACGCTTGGAAAACGTATATGTCTATAGTAAATCTCTTTATCAACCGAAATACGCATATCTGCGCGAGCTGTTTCGATCATTACCCATCGGTTATTTCGAATACGATTCTTCTGAAACTATATTACCACCTAAGGATGCAAACCAAAACTCAGTTACGATGTAGTTTGCGATAGTCAAAGCACCATACGTGATTATTTCTGCTTTGGTAGACATAAACACATCGATTGTTTTTATTTATGTCAGACATACTCTGCAATACCTAAACAACTAGTAAGAGATAATTCAAATCTCATTGTCGTTTGTAAGCAGGATAATACTAACTTAAAACACATATTTAACGATCATGTTAACGGGGATATGACATTCGAAGCGTTTAAACACTTGTGTTTACACTGTTGGAAGGAGAAATATAACTTTTTAGTAATCGACAACGATTATCCACTTAATGGGGGACGTTATCGAAAAGGTTTCGACTGTTACTTCACCATAAATACCGAAGACACGAACTAAACGTTTTAGTAAACATGGACAAGCGTGTAACAGAAGACTTGGTTAAAGCACGACGACATGTTAAACAGAAATACAAAAGTCTCAAGTCTGAAATTGCACGGTCAGAAGTGGAACTACAACGCCGCTATCAACCTATCACTCAATCATTGCGTGAGTTTATAACCGGAGTTAAAACGGAATTATTAACTCCAAAAGAAGAACCCTTAAAAACGGAAGTTTCTTCTCCCATACCTACCTCGACTCCAAAATATTATAGACGACTTCCACCCGCAAGACGAATAGGTATGCCTCCCGAACCAACACCTATCACCCAAAGAATGCGCACTACTAGCGTTCCCTCACCTGATATCTCGGTTTTTGAAACAGAAGTCCTGGAAGAATCTGGGATCCCAACATTGGATTAATTGAAAGAACAACTTGCTGCTGTTGGGTTCAATCCAGAATTCCAAACTTACATAGATGAGACCTTTTCTGGTAGAGCTAAAATTTATATGGAAAACATGTTCAGGGATACTAAGAACGAGTTCGATCATCATTATGGAGTACGATTCTATCCGGAATCTCAGCAGTACCTAATCGGAAACTCCGTACTCACTTTTGACGAGAACGACTTTATTATTAAAAAACCCTCAGGCACAATTTTTAAATATACAGGCACTCCTGGTTTTTACGAATTAGTATTTAAAAAAGCATCTATTGGATACACTCAATCAGACTTGCAGAAGTATAAGGACCTTCTTACACGTACCAATGCTACCAGAAGAGGTTACATTGAGGGTGCACCGCTACACGGAACCGGAAAGAAATATTCAAATATAATTAGAGCCCTTCTAACTACTCGTGGGGCAAGATTCCGAAGCGAGTCTACACCTACTACACTCATTGCCCGTACTACGCAGAAGCGTATTAAGTAAGACAGGCGTCCAAAGCCCATAACATTTTGCGCCCTCTTCGATTATGAATTTTTTGTTCTTATATACACACTACACATAGTATTTATTATTACACGTGTAATATTTATTATTGTAACAGGAGTAATAGATGCAGCAGCTTAACAAGACTAATATTTTATTTAATGAATATAAAATCATTGACAAGTAGACGCACAATTTATTGGAACACGAATATAAGTATATTATTAATAAACATTTTTTACACATTATTAAGCACAAATACATATTAATAAACATTTTTTTCATTGACGAAAGTGAAAACTTAGGAATGTAGTAATAGTCAATAAAAAGTCACCACGAAAATACGAAAATATATACAGTGCTATTAAATTAAAAGACAATACGAGTAGATATGCTAGGAGAGTTCGGCGGCAATCCTTATGGAAATTAACATGGGAAATCGTTAAGGTTCAACGTAGTAATTTTTGGTCAATTTCAAGGTCATCCGCGGTCTAGCGTGTGACATCGCAGCGCTTGCGTTATGCGCGGTCCAGCGTGTAATATTATCGCGTATTAGGTTTAGCTATCTAACTTTTTCCGATAAAAATAATTATCTTTATAATAATAATTAATTAATTAAGATTTTATATTGATAACGAATTCAAATAAATTTCCGAAAGCACTTTAAATTGACTATGATTATCAAGGCTTGCGTTTAACCGCTATTTTTCTCTTTTTAGATTAAGAAGGTATTAGATTAACTGAAAGAATGTATTTTAAAATGGAAGGCTTATAATTATTGTTTATCAGCTGCGAGGACCTTCTGCTGGTAGCCATCTACTTTCGCTTGACAGATAATACCCATTGCTTATATATAACTTGATAAGAGATGTAAATAAAACACACAAATATGGTTTATACACTTTTATTTTATTTAGCTATTATACATTTCAATTAAATTATTTACTTATCTACTACAACCATAATTAAAAACGTTATATTGTATGAGCATCATCAGTTTAAACTAAACTACCTATTCTGAAATACTAATTATCAAGACTAAGAAAGGACGTTTAGTAATATCTTACAGGCAAAGAATATTATATTCAATCATTAACATAGAAACATTAAACTAAATATATTTACTTAATTATAATTAAAATACAGAGTTATATGACTAACTTTATCTTATACTAAACGATTCATTAAGAAATAATAATTATGAAGCATAAGGCTTTTATAGTATCTTTCATGATAAGAAGATTACATTCAATCTATTAACTTGAATCATAACATTTATCACTAACTAAATATCATAAATTAATATATTACATATTAAAGCCTATATATAATATCTAACTTTATTGGATTTTTATATTACATATCAGGTTTTTCAGTGAGGACACATCAGTCTACATCCATTAGTTCTAATATCGAATAATGTCTCAAAGGTAGAGTGTTTCTTAACTCTTTTGCTACTAGATTTTCATTAAATATACTACAATTTTTAAATTCAAGCGTTGGAAATGTAAGACTCGGCTCCATATCTACCAGACCATTTAGTTAAAAGTCGGATATTTACCCGCTTCCGTAAATTTTCCATCGTCTTACCAAAGACTGCGTTATTCATAAGCTTAAAGAGATTCTTCTCAAACTCGTTTCTTGCGTTCTGACGTAACCTTGTGTTTAAGTCGATATACGACTTTAGCCACGCTGATTGTTTAAATTTAAGCACTCTATGAATTCGTCTAATCTTCAACCCATGCTGCAACACCTGTTTTAGAGCTCTATAATGGATAATATACTTTTCTTTGTGATGGAGAGTAGTCATCAACTTAGCTGCATGAGAAGAAGATGCGCAGGGTTTTTCAGTCTTAGGATTAACATGCTGTGGACAGAAAGGTAGATCTTTATGAGCATCATGTAGTTCCCTAGGGTATTCCAGATCAATCTCAAATATGTAACCCTCAGGAGCATTATCTGGGATGGATAGTACATCAATACTATCTGGTTTGGCCCATTCGAAACCTCCATATGGAAGGTACTGCAACATCGCCCATCCATACTGATTATTGACATCATAGTACATTAAATAACTTTCAGGACTAGTCGGATCATATGTTGGAATGTATTTATTGTTAGCTGTAGATCTCCTTTTAGAGCAAACTTGACTAAGACCACCTCGAATTCCACGTTCAAAAGAGAAATTGATCAAGATCGGTTAGGAGCTCTAACTCTTGTTTTGAATGTTTTAACATGCAATCCCATGTGAAACCAGGAAGTGTAAAGTAATGAGCAGGGTCTAACTCATAGGTTTCCAAACAACTATTTCTAAATTGTTCAAAAACGTCTGCTAGTAACAGTATATCAGTTTTCATATATAGATCAATGTACTCGCCCAAGCTGCTACAATTCAATTTAGACCATACATCTTTAGCTCTTCTATACAATTTTCTTGAACACTTTTTATTTTCCAGCTTATTATAAAAAGCTTCAATAGGTGGTAAGCAAGTTTCACTAAACTTATCAATGCAATCGATATAATCGTATGGCATTATACCCTTTTTTGTTAACATACTGAAGAGATCATGAGATATTTCAGAAAATTGAGATTTCAAATTCGGAAAACTATGTAGGTATGAAGCTAACTTTTCTAAGGAGGACGCCATAAATCGGAATGAATCGATAAACCGGAACTGAATTAGAGAATCGTTTATATGTTTAGTAAAGGAGATATACTTTTCTTTAGTAATTGGTAGTAAATCAACAGCACCCTGCATCCTAGACGCTATATCGGCAATTATAAAATGAGCATCATAACCGCTTAGATTATGAAAGACAAGAGGAATAACCCTTGCATCTTTGTAGTTAATATTGCATTCCTCGTGGGAAGGCCCCCTGTAATTATTTTTTGAATTCAGATGCGTATGATCACGTACTTTTTTATCACCCAGTCCAAAAGGTTTTTCACAAATATGACAATGAGTAGATTTTCTAAATTCTGCTTCCTGTTCAGGTGTTATAGCAATATCGTAAGGACAAAGAAATACTGTTTTCAAATCCTCAGCCAACTGCTGTAGCTCATAGGCAAACCATTCCATACAATACAAACCTCGATGGGAACGGTAAAAAGATAATGAGTCATCCATCATATGTAACATTTGACATAATAACCCACAGCAGCTGGGATGTGTTCTTGATATTGGTTTTTGATATTACAGGGTTTCAGGATACTCTCCAAATCGGCGTATACAACGAAAGGAGCCTTCTCTTTGTTTTTAAAATTATTAAACTTCAACAGGTTCTCACCTACTTTAAGCATTTTGATGGCGCAATCATTGACCTGTTGACAGTCTTCTATATGCGCGCTCAGTTTCGTCTGTGTACGGAAATAGTGAAGACATCGATCGCAGAAATATTTTCTACCTTTACGTCTGCTAAGTTGAGATGATAAAAGTCTACTTAAATCCTTTATCCAAACGAAGTGATAACGAATAGGCGTAGTGCAGTTTAAATTTTCATCTTTTTCATCACAGTACTTGTCTTGAATGAGTAGTAAATTCACATGTCGATCTACTTTGTTTTTAGTAAGAAATGTTGGTAATGTTACATAATCATCATTTTTCTTTTGTAGAACATAAACATTAACCGATATGTCATTCTGTTTTTCGAAATTAGGTATCTGCCTGATTGTCATTGGAAATTGAATACCCTTAAGTTTTAAAACCTTAGAGTAGTGAGGGTAGCTGCTCACCCTTTTAGCTATATCACTAGGTGCAGGATACAGGGCCGAGATCACAGACCATACAAAACAAGCGTCATCGTGGTTCTTCACGTTGATACAAGCTTCCTTTCTTTTTATTTGCTCGGGCAGATCGATATATAAAGATCCAGGCTGAGGTGTATATTTATTGATATTAACTTGAAGGTTAATAATCGATTTAAGTGTCCAACCACTTTCTCGCTCTTGGAATTCCTCTAGCTCAGTTAATATTGGCTTTATTACTTTATCATCAAACCAAGAATGTAGATCTGTATCTCTATATATCGGAGAGTTCGAGGTCGTAAAATGCTTGTTTTCATTTAGAAGCAGGTCACCTCTCTTACATTCAAATTCTCCTACGAAAATGACATTAACTTTTACTGCTTCATACTCTTTCAGGATATTACGAATTCTTCGTTTGAAAAGAGTCTTACAATCGGCAAAGAACTCTTTAGGATCCTTATGTTTAAGGTTACTGATTACACCACTTCGAATTCTATTATCAAAAGCTGATATGGAATCATCCCAGTGAACGCAATGTTTAGCGGTTTCTTCGGTTTCCTTCGTCGATCCAGCACCTCTTTTCCGAAGCGTTTTGAACTGAGACCTAAAAGTTTTTACTTGAGCCAATTGAGTCATGAGATGCTGCTTTTCACCAACAGACTTAGCACACTTCAGCTCACGATAGATTTTTCTAATAGTTCGTGTACATTCCTTAAGCCCTTCTCCGATACGATTATTAGTCGGAGCAATCGACAGAATACCCACCAAGGCTCGAATATTACTGACTGCAGCATCAACTAAAGACATCTTCGATATTATGATAACAGAACTAATAACTGATAATGAACGTAGCAACCGATGTTGTCAACACGAAGGTTGTATTAACAATGAGCTAGCGTGGATGTTGATGTTTCTTATATACTCTCTACACGTACCGCCGAGATGACGATACAAAGATAAATTCAAGAATTTAGGGTATTTTCCATAAGAACCTACGAGAAATATTGAATATTATAGTATGCAAAACAGTTAAACAAATAAAGTATTCTAGTTAGACAATAAAGGTTTGCTGAGATTATATATAATTTACTTCTATTAACAAGTATGAGCTATCAATTAGATATTAGAATCTATTAGAAGACTGATACTATTAGCCAAAACATACTGAACAACCACATTTACTATCATTCAGTATGAAGTATGAATACTTATGTATATAAATACACATATAAACAGACATTAATCAGTACACAGCATTTAAACGTTCACAGATAAACACATGCGTATGCCTACCATAAATATATTCAAACTACTCATACATATAAACATGAGGAGCAGGGCTATGAATTCGTATAAACACATACAAACACAGACATAGTAATCCGTATGAACACATATAAACACATATGTATAAACACGTAAGTACACATACTATAAAATAATATATTCAACCGCATGCAATCATGTAAACGAAGGAAAGCATGAAAACGAAGATATACTATCACATGCAAAACAGATGGTATTACAAATAGCCCATAATAGAATTGGATGTTAAAATGAGTATTACATTTACTGCGGTAGCAATACTGTTTTTAAATATACAGTCAAACTTCCATATTACGAACTTCTATATAGCGAATTTCTCTATATAACGAATTTTTGTGCTGAACACTGCCCTTTTAGAAAAAATACATATACAAGTGTCTCTAAATAACGAAGTAAAATTTCTATTTAACGAATTTTTTAGGCCAAACTAAAATAAATTTTTCCAGGTAAATGTATGTATTATGCATCAATCTTTCTTTCTTAGCAGCAGTATTCGATTTATGGCGTCCTCCTTAGAAAAGTTAGCTTCATACCTACATAGTTTTCCGAATTTGAAATCTCAATTTTCTGAAATATCTCATGATCTCTTCAGTATGTTAACAAAAAAGGGTATAATGCCATACGATTATATCGATTGCATTGATAAGTTTAGTGAAACTTGCTTACCACCTATTGAAGCTTTTTATAATAAGCTGGAAAATAAAAAGTGTTCAAGAAAATTGTATAGAAGAGCTAAAGATGTATGGTCTAAATTGAATTGTAGCAGCTTGGGCGTGTACATTGATCTATATATGAAAACTGATATACTGTTACTAGCAGACGTTTTTGAACAATTTAGAAATAGTTGTTTGGAAACCTATGAGTTAGACCCTGCTCATTACTTTACACTTCCTGGTTTCACATGGGATTGCATGTTAAAACATTCAAAACAAGAGTTAGAGCTCCTAACCGATCTTGATCAATTTCTCTTTTGAACGTGGAATTCGAGGTGGTCTTAGTCAAGTTTGCTCTAAAAGGAGATCTACAGCTAACAATAAATACATTCCAACATATGATCCGACTAGTCCTGAAAGTTATTTAATGTACTATGATGTCAATAATCAGTATGGATGGGCGATGTTGCAGTACCTTCCATATGGAGGTTTCGAATGGGCCAAACCAGATAGTATTGATGTACTATCCATCCCAGATAATGCTCCTGAGGGTTACATATTTGAGATTGATCTGGAATACCCTAGGGAACTACATGATGCTCATAAAGATCTACCTTTCTGTCCACAGCATGTTAATCCTAAGACTGAAAAACCCTGCGCATCTTCTTCTCAGGCAGCTAAGTTGATGACTACTCTCCATCACAAAGAAAAGTATATTATCCATTATAGAGCTCTAAAACAGGTGTTGCAGCATGGGTTGAAGATTAGACGAATTCATAGAGTGCTTAAATTTAAACAATCAGCGTGGCTAAAGTCGTATATCGACTTAAACACAAGGTTACGTCAGAACGCAAGAAACGAGTTTGAGAAGAATCTCTTTAAGCTTATGAATAACGCAGTCTTTGGTAAGACGATGGAAAATTTACGGAAGCGGGTAAATATCCGACTTTTAACTAAATGGTCTGGTAGATATGGAGCCGAGTCTTACATTTCCAACGCTTGAATTTAAAAATTGTAGTATATTTAATGAAAATCTAGTAGCAATAGAGTTAAGAAACACTCTACCTTTGAGACATTATTCGATATTAGAACTAATGGATGTAGACTGATGTGTCCTCACTGAAAAACCTGATATGTAATATAAAAATCCAATAAAGTTAGATATTATATATAGGCTTTAATATGTAATATATTAATTTATGATATTTAGTTAGTGATAAATGTTATGATTCAAGTTAATAGATTGAATGTAATCTTCTTATCATGAAAGATACTATAAAAGCCTTATGCTTCATAATTATTATTTCTTAATGAATCGTTTAGTATAAGATAAAGTTAGTCATATAACTCTGTATTTTAATTATAATTAAGTAAATATATTTAGTTTAATGTTTCTATGTTAATGATTGAATATAATATTCTTTGCCTGTAAGATATTACTAAACGTCCTTTCTTAGTCTTGATAATTAGTATTTCAGAATAGGTAGTTTAGTTTAAACTGATGATGCTCATACAATATAACGTTTTTAATTATGGTTGTAGTAGATAAGTAAATAATTTAATTGAAATGTATAATAGCTAAATAAAATAAAAGTGTATAAACCATATTTGTGTGTTTTATTTACATCTCTTATCAAGTTATATATAAGCAATGGGTATTATCTGTCAAGCGAAAGTAGATGGCTACCAGCAGAAGGTCCTCGCAGCTGATAAACAATAATTATAAGCCTTCCATTTTAAAATACATTCTTTCAGTTAATCTAATACCTTCTTAATCTAAAAAGAGAAAAATAACGGTTAAACGCAAGCCTTGATAATCATAGTCAATTTAAAGTGCTTTCGGAAATTTATTTGAATTCGTTATCAATATAAAATCCTAATTAAATAATAATTATTATAAAGATAATTATTTTTATCGGAAAAAGTTAGATAGCTAAACCTAATACGCGATAATATTACACGCTGGACCGCGCATAACGCAAGCGCTGCGATGTCACACGCTAGACCGCGGATGACCTTGAAATTGACCAAAAATTACTACGTTGAACCTTAACGATTTCCCATGTTAATTTCCATAAGGATTGCCGCCGAACTCTCCTAGCATATCTACTCGTATTGTCTTTTAATTTAATAGCACTGTATATATTTTCGTATTTTCGTGGTGACTTTTTATTGACTATTACTACATTCCTAAGTTTTCACTTTCGTCAATGAAAAAAATGTTTATTAATATGTATTTGTGCTTAATAATGTGTAAAAAATGTTTATTAATAATATACTTATATTCGTGTTCCAATAAATTGTGCGTCTACTTGTCAATGATTTTATATTCATTAATAGTAATTTATTGTAAGGGTTTTAGATAGCATTTATTCACGCAAGAATGTTTAAACGCGAGAGCTTGCTCGAGCGTTTAATTTTCTTAAGTGAATAAAATGCATCTAAAACCCGTATGCAATACAATGTTTTATCCACAATCACACTCATTTAGAATCAGAATTGCCAAATTTTATCAAAAAATTATTTGACATTTTACTGCGACGGCGGATGTGACCTTGAAAATCATTATTCGTGTTCCATTTGTCGTAGTACCTTTGCTTTACTGGTTGCTAGTGTGTTCAACAATCATTATAATTCCATGTGTTTTATGTATAGAAACCCTAGAGTTTTATAAACCACATTATACGTTGGCAAGGAGTTCAATTATTACCTTATTATATAGTGATTGTGGATAAATAAAATAGTAGTCTTGTTAAGCTGCTGCATCTATTACTCCTGTTACAATAATAAATATTACACGTGTAATAATAAATACTATGTGTAGTGTGTATATAAGAACAAAAAATTCATAATCGAAGGGGGCGCAAAATGTTATGGGCTTTGGACGCCTGTCTTACTTAATACGCTTCTACGTAGTACGGGAAATGTTGCCCTCCGTGCTGCCACTGGATCGCACCACGGGCATTAGTGGATGTTTATACTCCTCGAGTGACTTATAAACCCTCATGTCAGAGAACCTGTCTTGCAGGCTTGCAACGCCGGATTACCCAATAGTCCCGGGCCTAGAGCGGCAAACGTCGAAGCGATTTAGGTGATTAAATAAAAAATTGCAGGAGGTTTATCGAAATTTTGTAATTATTGAAAAGTGTCCATATTCATACTTCACAAAGGGCTTTGACCTGAAAATAACCAAATAAATTCCATATATTATTCCAATATTATATAAGTACACATCTGGATAGACGTCAAGAATATCAATAGAACCGAAGAACTGATCGAGATTATTTTATTGCTTTTTACAGGAACTATTAGCCCCTTTGGGTCATTTAGTAAAATAAACACGTATTTTACTGTGGAAGTGCAAAATCTTTTCAACATTTTAGATAATACAATTATTCGTTTGCTAATTTTTATTCAGTTATCTCAGTTCTGGGTAATTTTTTTAATTTGAAAATTTTTATTTTTAACGTTAGTTAAGTTTTGCCTTTTGCATACATTATATTTACGTGCGTAGTAAATCTACAAAATTAAATATTATTTTTAGTATATTACAACCTGGAATATTAAAATGAATTCGCTGAAATTTAAAAAGGGCGAAATAATTTTTGAAAATATTTTATAGTAGTGTTCTTTGAAAGAATTAAAGACTTGAATAAAAAAAAGAGAAAAATAAAAGAGAATAAAGCTGGCTTCAAATTGATGCGTATGTGTGGCGAGGCGTGATAAAAATCAGTACGCATTTTTTAGTGACTAAGAAAAACAGTTTTGTAATAGTTTTGAGTTTTATTTTCTAAGAAACCGTGTGTTTCACTTTGCCGTCTTTCTTCGAAATTAATATAGGTTTCCCTCCTCTAGTATAGATCCTGAGTTTGTGCAAATTTAAATTTTTAAACTTAAATTAAATAAATTAAGATAATTTATGTGATACAACAGTTGACAAGTAATACCTCACGTACATTACATGTAAGTTTGGTACGTTCACAAAAAAACTAATTCATAGTTAACTTGGACGTCAAATGTTAAAAAATACCTTTTATTAACAATATACTTGCTTATTTACCGAATCAATTACATGCAATCATAACAATAACGTCTTTTTATTAAGGGCGGCAATATGAGTGGGCCTATAGGCGACAGATGACATAATCCGGCCTTGCAGGCATGAACATCTTCATAATGCCCTTGGTACATAAATAACTATAATTTAATATTTAAATATATTTAAGTGAGCTATTAAAATGTTTTATACCCAAAATGCTGTTTTATGATGTTGCAAAAATTAAAATAAAAACTAATATAAATAATAATTAAAGTACGAAAATGAACATTCGCGGTATGTTGATGCAAAGCTATATACGACTTAAGGCTGATTCTCACTATACGGCAGGCTACCAACAGTCACCGGACCGACAAAACATTGTACTGTACATTTTATATCGTTGCGACGCACACACGGCAAATACTAGCATTTAGAGTGACAAAAAAACTCTTGCATGATATATGGATATTTTGGGTTGAAAATCAAAAAGTATGTTAGTAATAGATATAGCTAACCTTAGCAAAAGTAAATAGGGCTGTTTACATAAGCAATCCAATTTTACAAGTTCTGTTCAGTCTATTAGCGCATATGTAGCTTTTTGTAATTATGAGAGGAATAAGAAAGATTAGATATAATTGTATTATTATAGAATGTGTTACCTCTTTACCATAAAAATAAACTTTTAGAACAACATAATAATATTGTATTCAGGTTTTTTATTCAAGGAACATCTTACAATAATATCTTTTATAACATCAAAATTAGTAAATCTACGGTTCAGAAAATCTGTACATTACCAACATGTCTAACACTACTCGAGAAAAGGGTTTTCTTATTTTTTCTGTTTTCTTTCTGTCGGCTGTAATGATGAGGTCAGGTGATATTAATATCGTATTCATGATATCCATATTTGCATTGATTCTTGGCGTTTTTCTTACATGAAATACTAGTCGTATGTGTTTCTAGTATTTGTAACGAACTTCTAAAATATCTTCAGGGATACCTATCATAACCTACTGGCAAAAGCAGAGACTTTATTATGTCAGTATTATGAACAGTGGCACTAATTTTATCACTAATCATCAGGCCCAACCACTAGGTTGCGGAAAGGGTGATTAAGTGCACAATTACGTGTAGTCTAATATATAGGTATAAAATTGTATTAGGTATAAATTTTATACCTATGCATTCAGCTACACGAAATTGTGCACTTAACTACCCATTCAGCAACCAGGTGGTTGGCTCTGCTAATCATCGATACAATTCTATAGGCAGACTAGCGGTTTCTAAACAATATCTCCGAAACTCTTCAAACTCGATGTATTGCGCTCTTGACAAAAGACTAAGATTGTCAGAAAATCTTTCGATCAGATTAAAATCTAATCCGATGATTTCAGAAATTTTATCAGTATTGTCGAAACATTTTCTGTCCGTGTTGCCATCATTGCATCACCACATTCTTGTTTTGATCGATCAACTAAAAGTCTCCTCTCGATATAATATTTTTGAGTTATAATTTCCTTTTTCTGTTGTTAAGTACTTCATTAGTTTTTAATCCTCTTGCTTGCCACTGTTTCATATCAAGCTTTTAAGAAATATGTAATAAAAATAGGGATCTTTATCGTGCCAAACATCGCATTGTCACAGGGCCTTTCTATCCGAAAAGAAGGCATGCTTTGAATTTCCTCCGCTCGGCCGGGGATCAACCCTCCAACCCTTGGATTAAGAAGCAAACATACAAACCACCAATCCACCTAAACTGGCTAAAATAACGTTTAAATCTCCATACTATCCAAATCTATCATTAATCTTTTTGCTACATTTCCACCTTACAATAATTTAAATACTTTACTATATTTTTCAAATGTTTTATAAAGTCTGAAATGGTACTACTAATATTAAATTTTCAAATTACACATAGGAGAAGTTAACTTAAAAAAACTTTTATTTTTTCTTAGCACTAATTGCATCAAAAAGAATTATTTTCTAGTAACGCTAATCTATGTTCTTCGTCGAATTGCACCGATGGTGTCGGTGCGGCTACCTGAAAATAATTCTGTTATTAATAAATGGGTTAATTGGGAGAGTCAAAATTTTAGTATAATTACCTAGAAGGCTGGAACTAACACTTAAACTAACTATCTTGGTGGTACTCGGCGGAACTTGTTTTATAAGACTCCGTAAAGTTCGAAATTTACCAAAATACAATGATAAAATTTACTTTCCGAAATTTTGTACATAATATAAACAAATGAACCAATATTATCATAACATCTTATAAAATAACAGCAGATATCTGAAGGTGCAAAGTCCATGTCAATAAAATAACACTAACTAATTGAAAACACGAAAACAACACGGAAGTTTTTGCAAATTATCTGACTCAAGATTGCAACAAGTATGCATTATAATTCAGTCGCGTCTTTTATTTTTACTTTTAAGACAAAAACTAATATAAGATAGGGTAAGAATCAGACACGATTAGAGAATGTTTTTTTGTGTTAGATTTTTTTATACAACGCAAGTCGAAAATTAAGTTTTGTCCTGCTAAATTGGAACAATTACCGCGTGTGCGACGGTCCGTGTCTGTGATGGTTGATGTGAATCTTCATATAAAATGTAGAATGTTTTGTCGGTCAGGTGACTGTTGGTAACCTGCCGTATAGTGAGAATCAGCCTTTAAATGGCCGGTTTCACAAAGCTTGATTAAATTTTGATTAACTTAATTATCATTAAATTCAAAATTCAGAAAAAAAGATTTTATCCAATTTTCCAATATTTCTAGATTTCAAATTTAATCACAATTAAGTTAATCAGAACTTAATCAAGCTTTCTGAAACCGACCAAAAATGGATTAAAAAATACCCATAAATAGTGCATCCATAAAATACCCAGTGTTACATGGAAGATAACTATGCATTTACCATGTAGATAATATTTATACTAGACAGTAATGGAAATAAGAAACTAAATAACATTCGAAAACCAGGAAATTTAGCAAACAATTCCCTTTCTTTATAACCGAAAGTATTACAAAATAAAAAATTTATTAGTGTCTTCTTTCATAATGATGGACCTGTTTACCTACTAACTAAAATTGATAAGAAAAAGATTATAACTTCTTTGACATCAATCAATTCTGACCTATTCAAAGTACTCTTTGGCATTTTACTGTGGATACTACGTGATGATGATTTTAACTGAACAGTAGATTACCTTGCCGCGAGCAATACATACTGGAATAAATAAAATTTCATAAAAATAGCATTAAACTGTAAAAATAACGACTTTTTCGAAATTTTCTGGAAACAGGAAAACCTTTATGTATAATGATTCATTCAAATACATAAATGACGTTGGTGTCAAATTAGGGAAAGGTAAACGAAACTTATTATTAGTAACTAATATTATAAATATTAGTAGGCGTAATTAAATGTTAAAAATAACTTTAAAATGAGACTGTTAATTTTTTATTTCAAGTTGAAATTAATATTTTTAAGTTTTTAGAAAATTCAATCTCGTATATCCTAATTAAAACAAAAAGAAAGAAAATTAGAAAACGACCGTTTCGCACCTGCCTGTAGAAATTTAAATAAAATTAAAAATACAACTTATTAATTTAACACAATTACAGTAATTTTAACACTTCAGCTAATTAAATGACCGCAAAATAGTAAAATAAAGCATTAAGAGTAAGCAAATCATACGCTGACCTCTGCTGGCAGCAATGACAACAAAAACAAAATATTTTCATTTAACTGAAGAATGTGAAAGTACGAATGCGTACTTCAAGCCTTAATTAAGTGATATCTAGTTCCAGTTTTATTTCATTATATTTTTATTAGAAAAAAACTAAAAATATTGTAAGTAATTTTTCAGAGAAAACGAACAGGAAAATCAATTTGTCTATAACGCTTTAAAAGGACTAGAAGTTCGTTGAGAAATTCTCCAAGAACATTATAAAAGAATGATTAAGAAGAAAACATTTTGAGGCTTGCTGATGTAAAGTCGCGCCTTCAAGGCCGCCGTGTTCACTTTCTTTCATTTGTATTTTTATTGCAAAAACGGCATGCAGGTTTGGAATAATTCAGAGTATAGCATTAAGAAACATTGCGGGTTCTCAGCTTCAACATTGTTTCTGCATTCGAAATTATCCTTAATCGTTCTGCATGTTCACTGTGTGAATTCCAGTATTTGAGGCTTGATTTATATTTTATGCTAATGTATGCAGCCCAAACTTAGATAATTACTAGTCTTTGGACATTAATCCGAACAAGCCCATTTTATAATGATTACTTTTTTATATAAACATTAAATTAATTAAACCATTACCGAATTTGCCAATGGTAACCTTAAATAAATACATTGACGTATTTACTCTTCACCCTGAATATTATAATAATTTCTGCATTGTGTTGATTTGTTAATTTAGCTAAATGCACGTGTGGAAACGGTTTTTTTAATAAGACAATTTTGTAATATCCGTTTTATTAATAAATTGTCAAGACTTGCCTTTTCTGCATTGCGATGGCTTTAATGAAAGCAGTAATTATGTATTTAATTATTGTAATATTTAATCAAATAATGTTTTATTTCCGGATGGATAGTATTGTAAAGGAATTCTACGGTATTTAAAAGAAGAAAAAACAGTTATTATTATGCAAGTTTTTATTAATAAATTAATAATACTTAGACCTTGACCTATAGAAAATTAACTATTAGAAGATCAAACCTTTCAATTCGTCGTAATAATGCAAAATACTGTGGTTTATAAAATTTATTTTACACATTTTTTTCTTTTTGTTTTTGCAAAGATTATATAAGCTACTTGTTTAGGCATACCAATAAATCACTTTTTCAAAATTTGCATATGTAAAAGTTTTACCTTAAATGTTTAACTTTAACCTATCGATTTTATTAGTTTTAAAATGTTATTTCTATATTTTGGAGAAATTGAATACAATAATTACTTGTTTTGATTTATTTTCCTTTTTTAAATTTTATTTATTATACATTCCAAGCAAACAGAAAACTTACATAAATTATTTGGGGGATTTTTAACGGGTATGTACTATATTAAAACTCACAGTCATTATTACTGATTGATTAGGAGTTCCGCGAGGTTATAGCTTATCACCTATTCTTTCTAATTTATATGTTAAGGATTTGTCCAAAATTGATATGTAGTAAATTATGTAATATACCTATTTCTAGATACAGATTGAAAGTATAATTTCGGTAAAGTATTAAGTAGTATCATAGTAAAGCATAGTAATTTCATTTGGGGTCTTTGCAGCAATAGCAAATGTGTAAAAGGGGACTTGATTAAGTATGTATGTTTAGCAGTTTTCTTTAAAAGTCCACTAACCTAAGATTTGATGATAGACAATGAGCGGACCTCTTTCTTGAGAAATAAGACACTAAACTAAGTACAACTACTAATTCACTAATACTATCAAACTACTAATATCAACAAATTGTTGCATATCTAATAATAGTATCGCTTTCAAAAATTCTGTATACCTATAATTCGCCAATGTTTTCAACAACTCACAAAAGACATGTCAATGGACTTATGTAATTAGTTATAGATTCTCTATTAATAATAATAATTGCTACAACCAATAACCTGGAAACCAGGCTCCAGAAGCTATAAACTTGTGCGGGAGGGAAGGGGCGATTATTATTATTACGTAGGCCCTACACTCTAAAAAATTACCGGTGAATTATACCCTAAAAAATGGAGGCAACTATGTTACCTCCATTTTTTGGGGTAAATTTACTTCAAAGTGTAATTTTCATAGGAAGTGGGGAAATTTCAACATTAGGTTAAATTTGCATTGTAATGTTTCCTTTTTAAATAAATTTACAGGTTAAAATTACAATCTCAATGTAATTTTACATTTTAACATTAAAACACCTGTGTAAAGTTACATGACAAAGTTAATATTTCATGGCAATAGTACTTTTCAGGGTTAAAATACAAATGTGAAAATACTTCTTGAATGTAACGATGACTTGCGAAAGTACTTGCAAATTCAATCGTTCCTCTGGGAATTGTATGAAACAAAATAAAATCAAAGTAATTTTTATTGAACGTATGTACTTATATAAAATATAAGACATTAACAGAACTTCTTTTCAGGGGCTTTCGGAAATATTTGGTCTCTCAAAGACATTCAGATAAAGTTTCGATTCCACCTAGAAAATTAAAAAATTATAAATTATATAAACAATTATACACGAGTACCTTTCTCAATTACAGTTATGCTAGTTTATTTCGAATTCCTCAATTTTTGATTCATCCTAGAAAAACATTAAATTAAATATTTTTATTTTATTGGTTTAAATTTGTAATTTTAACATATAGGTACTTACCGATTATTATTTTTTAACTTCTACTATAAAATAAAATTCTTCCCATCTTCGGTCATACGTGTAAATATTTGCCTTTAATAAATCCGCACTACACTACAACGAAAAACAAAATATTAATGAGCAATGAACACTTCGTTCGGTATCGATAGAGTACGCCTCGCCGAAATCATAAAAGAATGGTACACACCATTCCGACCATTCCCCAAAAAGCCTATTTGGACTGTTCATAATGGATTCCTGAATTCTTTCACGAAACGAAGGTCACAAACAAGTGCGATCAGCGAAATATTAATTAAGGGTAAATATTAAGGGTAAAATTACACTATTCTTGTTCAAGTTCATCTTATCTTTAATATTACACTAAAAATGAATTAAGTTATTGAGCAATTATACATTTGTAAGGAAAAAATTGTCTGAGTTATGTAAATTTATATTATGGATAGTGATTTTAACCAGTTCAATGTAGTAGAATTACTTATATTTGTATAATTTTACATAATTACAGGGCATTTTACCACAAATAGTAAAACTACTAAATGTATAGGTAAAATTAATTTTAGGGTAAAAATACCGCAAATAATAGCGAAAAGTTACCTCTTTCCCAAGGTAATTTTACCTCATTTTTTACAGTGTACGTGCGGCTGCAGTCGACTTCAGATGGCTTACGATTAATGAATCTCCAGATCCGAAATTAAATTGCAGCAAATTGCTTGAGGATAGTTGCAGCATATGAAGACATACATAGGAGTAACAAAATGTTCTTCCTGTATCTAATTAACCCGAGCTTCCGAAAAGAAGACGCAATCTATGGCTGCTGAACATAAATTGGTTTGCGCCATCACTAAGTTTGGTTCTTGGCATGGGTGATGGGTCTGCCCATTTTCATTTTTCAAGCGTTCTAATATCGTTTGTTTAATAGGTGTCTTGTGTCGCCATATTTGTAGCTCTGTGAAATGTATGGATTTTACTAACGTTATCTTTGGTGAAATTAGAATGTTTCTTTTAGAATAAGACCAGGCAAGGTCTGGCCAATCGAGTCGCGGTATTGCTTTTAACCGTCTTCTAACACATATAAGCTGTGGAAAGTTTTTTATTCGTTTCTTGAGACGTTAACCATGTGGATAGTAGCACCATATTTTTATCAATCTCAACATTTTTTTAAAAAATACGGTCGTCGTCTTCATTATTTGGTATTTAACTGAATAGTTATCGAAAATCGACCAACCATAAATAATAATTTGTGTTAATTACCTCAAAACCTGTCTTCCATTACCCGTATTGTTAAAAATCCAAATCTATTCTGCTGAACTGATACACATTTAATTATAGTACATATATTTATAAATTAAATATATGTATATTCATATATTATTAGTTTTTCAGTTTTTTAGACAGAATAACGATAGAATAATGAATAAGAATAATGACAGTATAATAGAATAGTATATTCTGTAACGAGGTTAGAAGAAATTCGATGCGAGTGGAAGATTCCGAACGCGAGCTGAAAGCGAGCGTGAGAAACCACGAGCATCGAATTTCGATTCTAACCGAGTAACAAACCGTGCTATCTTCAAGACCACAAGAAAATTTAAACTTAGCCGTATTTACAATTTGAAAACAAGAAAAATTTACCTTAAAAAGTATCACATTTAATGTAAACAATGAAATCAAGGCTAACCGTTTTCTTATTAAACTGTTACAGAATATTCATTCCATATCTAGTGATGGAATGAAATACACGCAAAACACATAAGTAGGGTAGTGTTTTAGAATACATATTTAGTTTTTATTATCAAAATTAATTTCAGAATATACAAATTCCATAGTGGTCGTGGAGAAAAACAGGTTATGAACCACATCATGGTAGGATCTATAAGTAGTAATCTCTTTATCAAATAAAAACTATTATTACGCAGATAACAAATTTTTGAATTTATTATATTTTGAATTTTTTTCACTTTCTTTACTTCAATTAATAAAGAGAAGAAAAACCAACTAAAACCGGTTATGTAATTGACATAACTAACTAACTAATAATTGTTTAGCATTATACAGGGTGTATTTAGTATAACTGCCATTATTAAAACAGGTGATAGAGGACATCAAAACAAACAAAAAAAGTCTTATAAAGTGGTGGTCTACCTCTGCAGGTTTATGCAAAAAAAATTAGTAAAGTTGCAAACTTCGATGCCACATTATCACGTTATTAAGTATACTGTGATTGTCAGATTTTGAGAGAAAGTGTATCTCATCAATCACAATTAAAAATCTAAATACAATTTTTTTGTAAACATGATAGTTTAAGCATAATTACAAATTTCATATCACATTCTGTTACACAATCGATTTGACAACCCTGCAATTGGGTGCAACTTTTAACCCACTTAGAAAGTTCATTCAAGTTCAAATTTACACATTTATTGTCATAATTACAGTATTTATTATCTTTAGGGTATCGACCTTTTCCAGTGGTATTCCCCATGCTGTGGTGCGGTGTGGAAAAGAGTGCATTTCTTCAAAAATATGAAAGTTACAGTCTATACCTAATAAATAAAACTATCCGTTAAAGAGATATTTGCAAAAAAAACGACTTTTATGACCTATGACCTCACGTAAACTCTTTAGCGGCAGACCGATCGCTGAGGACTTTTGACATTTTATTTAGAACGATAATTTATAAAGGTTCACACAAAAAAACAGCTCCATTAGAATTATTCCGAACTTGGTTCGTTTTTGTGTCTATTTTGACTAGACTATAAATAATCAAGGTCCGTCAATGGTGCAATCAATTGAGTCCGTCATAATTTTTTATGTGTATGACATAAAAATTCTGTTGTTAATAGCAATTGGCCGCTTGGTCAGATTTTTTGTTTTGTTGAATTTTTTAAATAAGAGCTTAATAAAAGCTTCTTGACTTGCCTGTCCGTCTGTTCATCACGCTAGTTCGGCACAAAAACTGTGACGGAAGGAAACTAACAACGGTGTATCAGTGGCGTGCGGTCCATGAGACCAAGGTAAGCAATGATTCCCTTGAGAATTTATTAAAAATAAAAACCAATGCTAACAAAATATTTTTACAAAATTATGGTTATCGTTTATTTAAATTTGTAATATTTAATCACTTAAACCTCAATATCAATTCCGTACAGCAAAAAGTATAATTATTTAGAGTACTATTTTAAATTAGGTTCATTAAACTTGCACGGAAAGGTAATACCGATTCAAATGTGTTACATACACTGCATATAAGCACTGCTTATAACTGCTCTTCTCTTAGCCTTGGCGTGAATCAGAGGGCGTGGTTATATAGTAGACGATGCTGTTAGCATTGCTTGGCCGCTATTTTTAGTGTGCTTCATGCCCAAATGTTTATTTATTATAATTTGGTGATTTGTTCGATTTAGTGTTTGTTAAATCAAATGTTACTTGAGTAGTGTAAATCTGCGAATGAGACTGTATTTTGTCGCATTTTATTATTTCAATTTATAAGTTGGATTTTTTTAAAGACAAATAATTCTATTTGTTTGCCTGTATGCAAATTTAAAATTGCATTATCGTCACGACGCAAATTCAACTGCTGCGGTAAAAGGCTCGAGTACTTTCGATACATCCGGATCGGTACAATTTTACAAGATTAAAACCTGCGCCGGTTTGCTAAGAAAACCGGAAAATTGAGTTGCAGTATAAATACATAGTAGTAGTTTTTTTAAAAATAATAATAATAATAGTCAACAAATTCCATAAGTATAAAGCGTAAAAGTTCTTTGAAAAACTTTTAAGCTTAATAATTATAACACTGTTTTTTATTGTACCTAGCAGGGGCGGATCCAGAGAAGTATTTTGAGAGGGAATCTTTGTAAAAATAATTGTTTTAATAAATAATAATTAAACAAACATTTCACATACTTATGTCTAAATTGGGGGGGGGGGGGATTATTCCCTCCCCGTTAATTCGCGCCTGTACCTAGATGTATTATAATTAAAATCGTGGTTGCTTCCCTAGCCTAAATTCTCACCGCACGCCACTGCGGTGTATACGTAATCGACTCCAGAGAATTCGATATTCTTGTCAGTTTTCACCTATGACGTGACCGTTGAACCATGCTTGTAGGGGTTATTTGAGATGACAAGATCATATGATTGATCATATGACCAAAGTTACTAATACATTCAATAAGTTTTAATTGTCAACATTGAATGTAATCATTTCAAGCCCAATGGCTCTGAAAAATCATTCTAGTCTTAATTTGTGTTACCCGATAAGCGAAGATAATGTAACGTCCATTTCCTACTCGATCCTTAAGGTACATTACACAATTTTCTATACATCGGCATACGAAGGTATGTTTTTCTTGTTAGTACATTTGGTTTCCTACTTCATCACGAAATGCCTCTCTTGGATAAATATCTCGGCGAGTTTCTGATGCTAGACGGTGCGACTCAAGAATGGCTGTTATATTGCAAATGTATTACAAAATATGATTTGAGAATGGATTCTTGGATAGAGCTGGTACACACTTTAAACAGTCAGCTTTCTTTGTAATCCAGAACGACGGAAGTGAAAAGTTGTTAGTGCGAATGGGGAATACATACATAAGGATCTGATCTGAAAAAATTTTGCTGTGGTCCATTTAGATGGATGGTGAGGCAGGAGAACGAATTAGACCTAAAATTAACAACAAAAGTAGTCTTGCATTGATTTACGTTTCTTATTTTAAATAAATTTTCTATCCTGATTATACATTTCAAGTAAATGGAAAACTTACATAAATTATTTCAGGGATTTTTAAGTGAAAATTTACAATCGTTACAACAAACTGAAAAGTACACGACTAAGTAGGAGCTCCGTAAGGTTGTATTCTATCACCTATTCTTTTTAATTTATATGTAAATGATGTGTCTAAAAGTGATAGTCTATTATGTAATACTTCCAATATTAGACAATGTTATTATGTCGTATTGGCTATCTCATTCATATGCATCACCAATTTAGAGAATTATTTTAATTTACTCATTGAATGCTTGTTTCAACATTATTGTTATTTAAGTAAACATATAGAAATCAAAATGTTTACAATAATTGTAGTCTCAGCTATCATTGTAACAGCTTGTGAATTTTAGAAATTTAATTGGTACTAGGTAACTATTGCATCAAATAAGTTGTTTAAATGAAATCGAGTATTTTTACTTAAACAGATTAATAAAAGAATAAAGTACTTGCAATATATAACATATAAGTTTTATCAGTAAACATTAATTCTGTTGCAACAATTTTATTATATTACAATTTGGTATGAATTTGTAACGGTTTAGGAGAAATTCTAATGAAATGGTAGTGTGGTTTTAAGACATAATAGAAAAATTAAGTATTACATTTAGATCGTTTAACATATGGTTTCACTAATATACGTTTTTGTATTCGTTTTATCAGGTACTACATACATCAAAAAAGTGATATATAATTAAATATAGTGTTGGAAAATGCTCAAGCATTTATGTATTTTTGGCGAATATTCCTAACTAGAAAACACGAGACTAAATCCTCACAAGTGAGCAAGACTGGAGAATATACCTTTAACTTATACCCAAAATAAGGATAATTTCAAAAGTTCTTGAAATATTCTAAAAATGCCGAAAATGCTCGAATGTTCTCCAATTTTCCTCTTCTCTTTTATAATGCTAGTTGTAGTTAATTTGACTGTTGGAAGGTAATGTGTTGAAAAGTAATGTAATAATAAAAAATTAGAAAATATTAAACCGCTTGCGGTCGGGGTAGTGTCTACGATCGGTAAACTGTCCAAAACCTCCAGCCGGCGTAGTGTCCACGGTCGGCGTCCAGTATCCCACAGGTGTGCACAAGTCATACATTTTTCATTCTTCATTTTTCTGTTGTTTTTATAATATGGCAGTGTGTTGGTTAGCAAGATGACAGCAACTTTTAACAGTTTATAATAATTAACAAATGTAGTCTAATTTAGATTTTATAATTGCTATTGCAAAATCTATCGTATTCTTTTCTCAAAAGGTATAAAGAGTGGTATAATGGACGGTAAATTTGGAACCCTCTTTGAAGCTGCATATTATACAATTAATTAGAACCTTTGCTAGAACGAATTTTTAGGTGGGTGGTTGTTCCATGGCATATGCGCAAAAGATAGTGATATGAAAATCTAAATAATATTATAAATTTGATTCTATTAAAGACATAACAACATAATATTTTTTCCTTGCTCATTTCTTATTCCTTTTGAGTTTTCAGTAGGTTCGATATTAATATCGTCATATACATCAGAAACTTCAACCTCATTTTGTGGATAAAAAAGCATTGTCATTTCGTTTTTGTTCTGTATTTATGACACCATTAATGACGGTTGTTGAATTTTGCTAAAGTTGCTTCGACGTCATCATCACTGTTTTCACCTTGTTCAATCCTTTTTGTAATGAAAAATCGAGGCATAATTCTTTTTTAATGCTTCACAGTCTTCGAATGCAGCCGGCAGCGACCGAGAATATCACTATACACAGAGAGAAATACTTCATAAGAGCTTTACACAATATTGTTCAAAACGGTGTTGGAGAAATTTATATTATAATTGTAGAATCGTATTGTCCAGCGTTGTGTAGGTTTTCGTTACTGAATTGTCTAACAGGAACGTACGACAATTATTTAACGCAGTCCGATTTAGTTCTGCATTCTTTGGAACAATGTTGTAGAGGATAAGCTAGCATATTATGTTGAAGTATAATTGTAAAAAATGATTACAAAAATACAATATTTTGTTTGAATGAAATCATAATCCAGTATTCAAACTGCTTGCTACTAATTATTGCGTTTCGCAAAGTTTATGGATGACATCTTATAGATGTCACCACTTGTAATTGTCGCTATTAATGTAAATTCGAGATTTATATATATAAACAGGCGATAGCAAAAGGAAATTTTAGTGTTATACCTGTATATGTTATACTATACATTGTATAGTTATATACATATTAGTTACATATATTTTAATATATGTAAAAATATATATTTTATTTGTGATACCTAACCTTCTGTATAGAATATTTGTGTCAGAGCATTGCACAATTTGTATAAATGTGAACAAGTAATTGTGTTAAATACTATTAAGCAATTGTGGCACAACTAGCGCAACAATTGTACAATTTTGTATAAAATTGTATGCAACAACATTACACATTCCGTTTTAATTAGTAGCACAATTTGTTATGGAAACTTATAGACAACTATTCATTTGATTCTACAAAATTACTATTGACTTCCACAAAATGTTATATTTGAGTTTATACACATCCTTACAAAAAATTGAAAACATTATTTAAAAAATCTTGACAAACTAAATGACACAATCTTGTTTTATAATTCTACACAAATTGTCCGTCACTTTTTTAAGACCAATTTGTTTTACAATACCACACAATTGTTGATGAAGTTTAAATACATTTTTCTCTGTGTAGGAATAAATTAAGAAAACAGATACGAAGAAACATAAAGAACAGTCCAAGAGTAGCATTATAAAGTATAAGCGACGTTATTATTCTGATGTTATATAGACGATTGTAATACAAAAACAAGTATAGATCTACACGTTGGCCTCACATCTAGAATTCGACAAAGATAGTGCGTTAACCTATCCACTGAAGAAAACTGAGATGGACAATGCAACTTATTATTTTGATTTTGCTATTGTTATGTTTTTGTTATTAAACGAAATTGCATACAATTTTGCAGTTGGGCAGTTACCTACATACATGTTCATAGATTATGTGTAAGTGTAAGTACTTCATGCAGTTCAATTAAATGCAGTTTGTCCAGTAATTAACCAAACAAAAAGTTTTGTTTTTAACGTCATTTATTTATACTCTATTAGAAATTTGAACAGTTTACCGTCTTTTACAGATTTTATAACTATTTAACTACCTAATTGACTTAGTTTTTTTTAATAAAATTTTTTGTTTGCTACATCTTTATTTTTTATAAAACTACACATAACTGCGTATATGTTTTTCTATTTTTCGTGTATGGTAGTAGAAGCAGTCAGGATATGGTACGCGATTTGTAATCATCATTTAAAGTGGGATAAGCGTCTGCTCCCGTTTTTTTGTGTGCATTCTCGGTGTGAATTTGTGAACCGCAGAATATTAAGAATGACTTGACGAAGACGACTGTTGATCTTGAAATACATGTCCTTTTTACTTATGTTGCAGTTTGTTTGTCTTAAAATAAATTTAAGGTCTAATAACAGCTTTATAATAAAAATATCTGATTTTTAAAAAAAGCGTTTGGTTTTCTAATAAGGCAAGTTAATTAAATTAAAAGTCAATTTTTAATAGTGTAGGCGGCTCTGAATTTAATTTAAAAATATAAAAGCCATCAGTTTTATAAGCAACGAATTACATTACGAGTTCTAATCTGCGTTGTTAATAGATTTATACAACCTAAATCATTACTTGATTCCAGTAATACTTTTCAGTAAAACTGAAACCATCATGTAATAAATAAACATTAAACGCTAGGTACTGTTTATGATCTGATAACGGCAATTTTGTATCTTGTATTTTGTATGTAAAAATCTTGTTTTAACTTATGAGTGTTGATTGTTTTGTAGAATACCTACCTAATTCTCATTACAGTAAATAGTTTATTGTCGGTATTAGATTATTTATCATATTAAAATCAGACTGCACAAGACTGCTGTGTATACACAACATTTTTACATTCTTTAGTGGCAATCGAAAATAAACAGAAGAACAAATCTTACTTTTAATCTTAAATTAAAGGCCGACTTTAAATTAAAATACGTGTATAAGTCAACTGCTAACGAAAGTGCGGGCGATTTTTACTGTTAATCAATTTTATTTGAAATAGGAAACACCATCGAATAAATTCTTGAAAATAAACATAATCAGTTTATGACAGCTACAGAACGCTTACGTTGATGTCGTCGTTTACAAAGACTTGGCATTGATCAATATCCCTTCTCGGAATTTCCTGTCAACTCGTAGGTTAAAATACATATCGCATAGGTATCAATTTACATTGTTTTGGTAAGCTCAATGCTCGACCACTTTTATTTACTACTTAAATTGAAGCAAAATATAACAGGATCGTATTAGCAACAAGTATAGCCAATAAGCAATTTTTTACAAATTAACAATATTTCAAGTTTGAGTTTTTTTCTTTAGTTTTAGATGTAGATTTGGTGTTACGAGTAGATGTCTGACGCTCTTTAACACTAAGATGTAGAATCTAAAACAAAACCTCGATTATTGTTGAACTCAAGGAGGGTTAAGTTGAAATCTTAATACATATTTGTAATCGCAGAAAAAATGTTGTATGGCAGGCGCGCTAGAACGGGTCGTAGGGTTGCAAAACTCAGCATTCGGCTTCGTTTTTCAAACTTCCCTACTCACATTCTCAGAAACACCTTTTCCCAACGAAAACATAAAACGGTTCTTGAAACACATATGTACTAAAGTAGAGAGAATTGCTATTCTCTAACTGTTTGCAAGGTACGCTTGAAGCCTCGAGGGCTACAAATGCACCGAGAGAAAAATTACGTTTTCTCCATTCTCCTGCCGTGTACATAGTATTTTAATGCTTTTAACTGCAAAAATTCTAAAAATTTTGCCAAATTTGGACAAATCCCAAAATCACTGTTGCTGTTGTGTCACTTCATGTTTTTGATTGTTACTTGTTTGTTGCTTAATTGTTGTCACCATCGAAACATTTTTACTCTCTAGGAAGAGAAAATAATATTTTATTGTCATGGACATCAAAATCCGCCATATAAGTAAATAATAAAATTGCAATAAACAAATAATCATGATAAAACTTATACTTACTTTAAACATATCTCGCAGTAGAGACATATTATTGATTCAAATTGTTTTCACCAGTCGTAGGTGTTAATTGCAAAGGCTCACTGATTTCGGATAGGAAGCAGAAATAATCAAACAATAAAAGGACGCTATTTAAATTAGTGTTGTTAAGTTTAAAAGTAATATGGGAATCCACAATTGGGGAATTTTCCCATTTTCTAATAAAATTTCAGGTAATATAGTTACACATAACTTACAAAAATATGTATGTCAGTAATCCTTTTTATTAGTATTCCTTCAATTCACCTTAGCACTCACAGATAAAGACTTAATCTCACTAAACACTAAATAAAAACCTAATAATCACAAGCATCACTTATCTATACTGCCCTGCTAAGCGAAAAGGTCGTATCTGCAAACCTGCAATGTAGAAATGTACTATATAGAATGTTAATGTGAGCTAAGAAAAGATATGGTATATTTCTGAGTTGATGTTTTGCAGATACGACCTTTTCGCTTAGTATAGCTACGGCAGTATAGGCTATAGTTGCTGTCACTTACAGTTCGCTGAACTCTGAACTTTATTTACTTTATAAATCCGTCAAGTGTTTAAAAATCTACTTGAAACCTAATCATTCCACAGTGATTAATGACTTCTATTACAAAAACTATGGAAGTTAACCAGTCCTGGGCTTATTTACGTCCAGGATTTACAAAAACTGGCTTTATTTATTAAGTGCGGTAGTTCTCTCAAAAACACTTTAACTTTAATAGGTGGTAACCTAATCAAGGCTAATTCTTGGTTTCTTTAATTAAAACATTTTTCCCTTTCTTCGATTTAACTAACATTGTTAAAATGGCAATTGATCGGAACATCTAACTTCACAAACAAACGGTTTAAATCATAAACCCGACAAAACGCAATACTTCACTGTATTCTTCTCCAATATAAATTTAAGGAGAATGAATTTTCCGGACTACTTGTCGCATGTGAAAAATCAAGCTACTTAGCGGTACTCTGGTACTGTCTGTCTTGTACTCTTACCGAAAAGAAAAGAATTATACATACCGACTAAAATTTAAGAGGAGTTGTTAGTTTTAACCAACCACACAATATTCTTAACGTCTATAACGACCAATGAATAATTCAGACGAAAGATCTCTCTAATAGTTTATAAAACGTTTGTAAAGCTGTTAAACTCAGAACCAAAACAAACTTACCAAAAGGTAACCTAATTAGAAGCTATAAGATTGTCTCACAAAACATGAATTATGCTTCTCAAAGCAATTGTTCGTATCGCGAATTCATGCATTAATTTGGACTATCTGCTGTTTACTACTTGGCTGCTACTACTACTGTTTAATACTATTGAATCATGATATTTTTAATAATTACTATTATAGGTAAACTATCCAAAGTTGTTATCTTGCCAGTTAACAGCGTCTTGCGAATATTATTTTTCACTCTAGGAATTGTACAAAATGACTAATTATTGTACGTTAATGACTGAAAATCGCTTTAGTAAATACTTTTAATATTTTTTGAATAAATGCATTATTGTTTTTCATAAATTTATAAAAAGAAATCTAAATAAATGTATACAGTGTGTTTTCTCAGTAACAGTACAGCTTCTTTTGTGTATATATGTTATACATATTAGTATTATGTATATTAATAAACCAATTTCATACTTATTTCATTGTCATATAATATAAGTATGAACAAGACAAGTATCATTGTTGTATGTTATTATCTCAACTAAGCTCTTCAATCCCATCCCGTTCACTTTCGTCTTCCAATATACCGGAAATGCATCTCCGAATGACTTAAATTAAGAAAATCGCAAAAACGTGTTTTAGAGGGTTGAACCGGTCAGAAAATGACTGATTGGGATTAAATGCAGACCCTCCATGAAAAAAACACACACTTTTAGTGATTGAAGCAATCCAAAAGTCAGAAGCGTCTCTAAGATCGGTCATCCGGGCGTAGTCCAGGGGGCCGGGATCTAGTGGGGCCCCACAACCAGCTACCTTATTTTAATTAACACTTTTTTATTTACTGGGGGCTCCACTCGGTGTTTGTGCCCGGGACCTCAAAATCTAAAGGACGGCGCTGCCAAAAGTAATCCAATCCAATTCATCATCAACATAAAAAAATGGACAAAATTCCAATAAATGTTTTATGGAAACTGTAGGGACACAAGTAACGGAAAAAATGTTTGATTTAAGGACTTCTACAGTAGATAGTGAAATCCTTTCTCTATACACAAAATGGAAACTTTTGAGCAATCAAAGCGATAGATGTCAGGGAATCAAGAGTGCTGAATACAGCGAGCACTAGAAAGAGATACCTTTGTTCTTGAAATTTTTAAAAAGCTTAGAATTTTCGAGTTTGAGTTTTTAACACTTTTTAATTACTTTCCTTATGATTTATGAATGACGAAAAATAAACAGTTCTATTTCAATCAACCTGCTTAATTTCCTTTCTCGCTATAATTATACTATAATAAATTATTCAGTTAAATCAGTGTAATTATATCTTGTAATGAGAAGAATAGGACAGTGTAATTACTATTAATTACAAACAATGGTTAAAGAAACCCGAGGTATTCACAAAAATGAAATGAGTCAGTAAAACGTTTTTAATTTATTATTGTTATATCAACAAAGAACTTAAAAAGCGTGAATAAATTGGAAAACAATAGATTCTTTTTATACAAGAACATTAATACTCCTTAATAGAAGCAAATTAAATTGTTCTTCTGAAAAAATGTTTTTGTAGATTAATCGAAAACAATTTAATGCATTGTAATACAAAATGCGACGTAATAAATTGTAAATAGGTTATGATACGTCTCTTTAATTGCTAAAGTGGTACTTTACATTAGAAATGGAAACTACTTTTTAATTATTAGTAGATGTGTCCTGATTATTGCGGATTTACATAAAAAATATTAAAGTGTTGTATTAAAAAACCATTAAATTTGGTTTACATGACTGTTTACAAAATATATGCAGTGCACATTGTGCACTATTTAACTTGTACTAATAAGATGCATAAATCCTGATTGCAATCTTTTTCTTCTTTCCATCATATCAACCCCGCAGGAACTTAAACAATACATTTTTATATAATCTGTTGTGCACTCCTTATTTCAGTATACATTTTTGTCATTGATGTACCTTTGTGTTTGGTGGGCCCGGCTATAATCGACTCTTGATAGAGGGCATTCTTTTCCGCCATCTTTATAGCTCTCTGAAATCGATGAATGTTCATAGTTCTTATAGTTGTATTTTTATACTATTGTTGTAGTTCTTTTCTCATTCTATCTTGTGACTAGGGCTGTGCGATTATCGAAATCAATAATCGAAAATCGATTTTAAAAAAATCGAAAATCGATTTAAAAAAAATCGATTAAATCGATCAGTCGATTGATCGGATTAATGGATTGATCAATTAACCGATTATTCAAAAACATAACCGGAGATCCGATTAATCACTAGTTTTGATAATTCGTGTCTTCTATATTATGATATGGATGGGAAGATGTAGTGAAGTTTATTAAATCCCAGAGGCTGAGATGGTTAGGACATGTAATGAGAAGCAACAGTAATAGAAAACAAAGCGGCTGATGGAATGGAAACCAACTGGAATCAGACCACGCGGAAGGCCTAGAACGAGATGGTTTGACGAAGTAGTAAGGGACCTACATGAGATGAAGATTTTGAACTGGAGGAGAAAAGTAATGGACAGAACCGAATAGAGGAAAATTGTGAATGCAACAAAAACGCATCCCAATTTATAAGTAAAGAATATGGAAGACTGGGAAAACGAGGACTAATCCACCTCATTAATAGGATTTAAAGCGCCACATGAAGCGGCTATATTCCACCAAGGAAAGAAGCCTATACTCGTATTTATATTATGATATAAAAAAGCCTTTTCTGAATTAACATAAATAGTACCTACCGTCTTCTGAAATTTGGCTAAAAAGTATATTTTTATATAAATTATATTTTTAAAAATCCACTTCAATTTGTGTGCAGTGCATGCTCTGCTTGGTCCCAGTCTGGTGGTCTGGTCATACCTTGTACTTCTAGTATGGATACGACGTACGACAAATCACTAATTTTGTGCTTTAGTATAGAGAAATAATTTGCGCAATTCGTGGTCGTTGCTAATGCTACTTCAACCAAAGTTTGAGAAGCAAGAAGCAACTAGGGTTGTACGACTATGAACATCAAAAATAGAAAATCGATTAAAAAAGCTATCGATTAAATCGACTGATTGATCGATTAATCGATTCATCGGACCTACGATTACTTTCTTAAATTAATCGATTAATCGATCAATCGATTTACTCGAGAAATCGATTAATCGATTGTTCTGCATTGCCTTACTTGTGATATTTCGTATTTCGTACCCCTGTATGTAACCAAATGATTGATAAGCTGTATATTAAAAATCAAATACATTTTTTATGTACATTTTATGTTTCTGATTTTTTATATGTATCTTTCTGTTGTTAATTAATGAAAGTTATTCAGCTTCTGTAGTTGTTTTAAAAAGATTGATATAGAAAGTCTTTATTTTACTTTTTTACTATTGATTTCATAATGATTTAGGACAGCAAGGCTAACATGATGCCATTTTAGTCTTTTTTTAATGTAAATGCATAGGGTAAAATAATAAAAACCAGCATCATATTAACCTTGCTGTCCTAGATTATTATGAAACTAATAGTACATTCTAAATAGTATAATAAATAGTATATTATTATATGAGTTGTATAAGATGGTCTATTGTAGCACGAGTTGTATGGGACACGACGAAAGAAGCGATCAGTCTTTCAAAGGAACGAGTGCTACAATATGTCTTATAAAACAAGTATAATATACTATTTTTTTATACTTGGCGTCATTAATTTAATAGAAATTGTAAATTCTAGCTATTAAAAACACTAACACTATAAAATGACTTTTCGCGTTGTGCGAGGTTAGAATGTCAAAATTAAATGTGTTTATATGTAATATAAAACAAATGTTACCAATCTTACAAAACAAATAGTCTTCAAAAACGATGTTATAAATAGTATATTAAAGAACAAGTTTTATACGACATGATTTATTACACGAATGCTAGTTTAAAAAACGACCGCAATAAATGTCTTATAAAACGAGTTCTTTATACTATTTTTTGTACTTTGCACCTCTTTTTTAATAATTTTATCTTTTAAAATAAAAATTCTCACTTTTAAAATTTGGGGAATTTTATCGTGGTTGGTACCAACAATCGATAAATGTCAAATTTTGACATTTGAAAATTCAAATTTTAATTTAACAATGATTTCAATGACATTTCATTTGTCATGGTTCATGACTGACAACCTCGAAACTAAAACTAAATTACACTAGTTCTAATTCGAAACTAAAATGAGCTAGTTCAGCACTACTTTCGGTTCTGAATGAGCCTTGATATAAACGCAAAGTACAAAAAATTCTCTATTATGAAATCGTTTTCGGTATCACATGATACATTATAATTAGACTAATATTGCTAGACGCATCTAAACATAACCGCCTCTTTATGGTCCAAAGGCCTCTTTATGGTCCAAAGGCTTCTTTATGGTCCGACGGGCAATAAAGAAACGTCAATTAAATGTCAGAGCTGTTTTTTATAGAACTTGATTGGTTTTTAGTATAATTTGTAAACATATCACCAATGAAAATAAACTGATATTAAATATTTTGGAATAGTAAATATAGCAACGTATAATACTTCGTAGAAGCACATAAGTATACGCACAGCGGCTTGATATACCTTTTTACACAATAATAGATTTGAGATACAAATTTAATCTGTGCATAAAATAGTGTATGTATAGCGGACATAACTTGCTTTTATGGCCCTACAGCATTTTCCTAGCCCTCGGTTAACGCCACGGGCTAGAAATAACGCTTTTGGCCATAAAGGCATCTTTATGCCCTTAATACATAAATAACTAAAATTATTATTTAGCCAACTAATATCATTCAGTTACAAAGCTACTTCTAATATAGTTACATATAATCCTATTTAATTTTGTAATTGAAATTAATTTAAACTAAACAAAATAGAACTCTTCGCGACCCGTGGATTTAAAGATAAGGATTGAGGTTATGTACTGTTTAATTGCAAAAATATATTTTTCAGCAAAAATTGTGTAGTACCTACTCGCATAACATAAAATAAACAATAAATATTACTACATAAAATATAAAAATAAGATAACTAAAAAATAAACTTAGATAAATATTACTAAAATATTCAGCTTTACATAAAAAACTAAATAAGATAAACATTAAATTTAACTAAAATAACTGATTAAAAAATTAAGTATGAAATAAACAAGAAATATCTACGTAGTCATTAACACTACTTATACTAAATAAAATAAATAGAACAATAACTTTTACTAATGGCGTATAATATCGTAAAAATAAGAAATAGATCTGCGATACTAGAACTGCAGAGACATAAGAATAGAAAAACATTAATTTTAAAACAGCAGTTTCGATCTAACTATCTAACTACGTTTACCAGAATTTCCATACCTAGTTATAATCTCAATATCCATATTTTTACGTATATGAATAATAGCCAAACCAGTTAATCTTTATTCGCCCACAGTTGCCCGTAATCACTTAAACGATCTCTCTGGTTTTAATTTACATTTTTTATTTAATTATAAAATATAAATAACATTAATTCTCGAAAGTTTTGGAAATATGTAACTATATGGAACTGCGAGTATTTATTTATTTATTTATTTTATTTATTTATTTTTGGGCGAGGAATCTGTATGGCGGAGCATCGTTCGACTTAAAATAATTTATGCATTTTTAAATTTTTTAAATTTGTATAAACCAATATATATGTGCCAACACACATTTTTATTTATCCTCAATCCATTATTCTTAATTCGCAGGATTCCCGCCCTTTGCCCCGATACTGTTAAAATATATGTAATAAAAATCAAAGGACTAGTTAAAAGTTTCACGAGTTTTATTAAATTTTTAACCTGACAATTGTTTCAACATTAAATGTCATTATCAAAGACAGATAAGATTGATAAACAAACACGTTGCTAAGGATAGGTTTCTTAGGTTCTTTAGGTTCTTAGCTTTAGGTATTTGAGCTATAAATTTAAGCTCATTTAGGGTCAGGTGCTTGCTTTATATGATTTTAAAGTCACCGAAAAACATATGCACAATTTGTGTGTTTTAGATTTTAAAATTAGAAATATTTTTCACTAGCGTATGCTCCAGTTAAATATACCGTAAAGGATGAAATACCGGGGCCACTTTTATACACTGCAGCGAGTGACAGTTTTCCATGCTTTTAAATTCAAAACACTTATAAACATAACTCCTAAATATATACTTTACAAAAAATGCTAAACGTATTTAATATAACATGCCACTATTTAAGCACAATGCTCATGTCATTGCCGGCTAGCTGTGCCTGGTCCGCATGATGTATACAACGTGAACAATATAAGTCCGTCCCAACTTTTATTTATGGACTGTCAACCTAATCTCTTAACGAAAAATTGAGCTCGGTCTCTAGTGGTAAAGATTCTTTTTACAGGTTAGAACGTTATGAAGCCCGTAATAGTTATTTACGTGCCAAGCTTTGTAAATTTGTCTTTACGGGCGAGTTGGGAAGTTTGTGTGGCGAGCAACGAAGGAGCTCACTGTTGGATTATGGAGGCTCCACAATTCAGTGAGCTCAGTAGAAGTTTTATTTCCACCTTCACCAGCGTTTTTTATTAATATATTGAATATTTTTTATAAAAAGACATTTTGTATTCAAAGTCGGTAGGACAATTTATAGCTAGAAGTTGTCATGGTGTTGTGGTTAAGCAACAAAGTAGTTTCCATTAGCTTTTTGTTGATGAACATTTTGTAGAATGAAAGTTTAAATAGAAGTTATTACGAGCTCTTTAAAATCAATACCATAGCAACTTACATATTTATTTAAAAGATTCATATATACGTATCTTACGTATTGTGCTGTACTGCTTCAGTAAACGTAAGAATTATTTATTAAAGATTTACAATTCAGAATACTATAAAACATTGTGCAATGCTCGACCATTTTACGAACCCTACGTGCTTGTACGGATATCAAGTTCACTATGTTCCAGTAATCATCTAGTAACGCTCGTAGGGCTTAGAAGATTCTACTTTTCATGAGAATATACACAAGTAGAAAATCAGTTTTAATTTATTAGTGTCGCCTGGTTCGCCAGGTAATGGGTAGTAGCAATTATTATATTATTATTATACCTAATAATAGTTTATATTTATAAAACTAAGAATTTTTATGTTTGTCCGATGGTAACAGCTTTTACTAAATTTGCATCAGAAGTATCAAATTTTAAATTCAAACGTATTACGTAAAAAAACTACGTTGCAAATAATCGTTATTTGTTATGTTGCAACTCATTCATACATACGCAAACGTATAGTTTCTGGCCCATGTGCTATGCGCACTGATGCCACGCGAATGACATTATGTGGACCTGGATGACACTCTTGAATACGGCCAATGCGCCAACGTAGAGGCGGAGCATTTTCATCTTTAATAACTACCAGTACCAGGAGTAATTAAACTAACATTCTGATGAGCCCATTTATTTTTCTGTGTCAAATCATGCAAGTATTCATTACGCCAACGGTTCCAGAAATGTTGATGTAATTCAGTAATTAGTTGCCAACGATTCAAGCGGTTAATTTTTAACGAGGTTAAATCAGAATCGGGTATTGTTTACAAAGATGCTAGTGTCAAGAAATGCCCAGGATGCCACATGAATAGTCATGTGGATCCGAGCTTACGGCACATAGCGGTCTAGAGTTTGGAACCGCCTCAATCTGAATAAAAACGGTGTTCAACTCCTCATATGTAAGGATTTGTTCTCCAATTAAACGTAGTAGATGAGATTTCACGCTGTTTACTCCTTGCTAAGTGTGGAGCAGAGGGTGGATTAAACTTCCATGAAATCCTTTCTGATTCTACAGCCTCAGACATCAATTTTGAAAGATATTTTGAGGTAGCAACAAAATTTGTTACGCAGTCACAATGGATAATGGTACAACGGCCTTTACGACTTATAAATCGTCGAAGAGCAGCAAGGAATGCCTCACAAGAAAGGTCTGATGCAAGTTCGAGTTGAAGAGCTTTAGTACTGCAACACCCAAAAAGACCAAGTATGCCTTATGAGTTTTGGCTCCTCTGTGTCTGCTTAGAATCATAGTAAATGGCCCTGCAAAATCCTCACCTGAACATAAAAAAGGTTTGACTTGATTTATACGCCATGAAGGTAGGACACCCATGGAGAGTTGGACTGACGAGGGGTTTGTACGAAAACATTTGAAACAGAGTAATGTATGGCACGTTTAGCTGATAAAACCCAGATATTCTGAGAAATTAGATAATGCAAGGTATGTTGACCAGGATGCAAATGCTTATTATGATAATCCATAATAATAAGACTATATGTATATATAATAATAAGTCTATGATCACGTGGAAGTAAAGCGGGGTGCTTTTGCTCCTAAGGGATTTGTGCATGAAATAAGCGACCGCCCACCCTGAGAGCACCTGCCAAATCCAAAAACGGTGATAATTTTTAAAGTGGTTTTGAGCAGGAAAGACCTTTTGAAATGCGATTAATATCATTTTTAAACACATTTTGTTGCAGATCTTTTATTAAAATTAGCAAAGCTTCGTGAAGCTCTTGCTCTGAAAAAGTAGAAGGAATAGCAATTTTCTTTCTAAGACGGTCTAGAAAACAAATACATAAAGAGACAATCCTTAAAATTTTCTGTAATGATGAAGACTTGGTTAAAAGCGGATGCCATAATTCTAAATCACTAATAATAGTGGTTAAGACGATATTTTTTGTCTCCTCTTGAAAAATGGAATTTTCAGTAGTTGATAGATCAACTGTAGCTGATGGCCAATCTTTATGTGAAGCACTTAGAAATTTAGGACCTTTCCACCAAAGTTCATTTTCAACTAGTTGTAAAGGTAATAGACCACGAGAAGCGCAGTCTGCGGAATTTTATTTTGACGGCACATGATGCCAATGTTGCGGTGGAATTTTCTCCTGAATTCTGGCCACTCTATTAGCGACAAATCCCCAGTAGCACAAGATATTGTCCCAATATTGGTTCTATATGGGTAACATATTGTATTCTGGCCCAATATTTGGAAGATTCAACCAAGATTGGTGTTATATCGGTTAAAGACTGGCACCCAATATATGCAGCCAATATTACTACTACAAAGGTCCAATATATACACCATATATTTAAAAAAATATATGTATCCACTATATTAATCCTATATTGGGTTAAGATTGCTGGCCAATATATTTAGCCAATATTTCTCCTACAAAGGTCCCATATACAATTTATTTATATAGTATTATTCTATACCGGTCTAATATTGGACATATTATATTAGCCCAGTATTCATTAATACATCTAATGGCCCATAATTCCATTGAGAGGAAATTATAATGAATTATTATTATTATATACGAATTATATTATTATTATTATGTGTAGTTATAAATTGATTCTAGACTTAAAATTAATTTTTGGGACGTTTAAACTATCTTATTGGTATTAGATTCTTTATATAGCATCAATTCTCAAGAATTATTGCAGTTAATGTTTTTCTTTTATACTTCCAACATTGAATAAGCAGTCTTTAATCAAGATCACTTGATTATTCAAGGAATCAAAATAGCAATAAACAGACTATCTTGAAAATGAATAATAACATCGCTACAGCTGCCTCCGTTGTTTTATAACTCACCCGGTTTTATCGAATACTGAATACTAATAATATCTTAATACATAATTATTGTATACCTGATGGTTCTAAACTCATAATGATCGCATTTTAAAAGTTCGCGCCCAATAACGTACAAACAGTCGTGTGATTGCAGGGTAGCAAACGCGGGAACAAACGCCAAGGTTTTTAGTGAAATGTTCTACCATATTGCACCATATTTACGTCTATTGTGTTAGTTATTAATCTAACTAGAAATATTAAACCTGAAGTGAGCATCAAAAATACTACAGTACGCGAATGGGTGTTTTTAAATAAATCAAAGTTATTTATTGAACATATTAACTTTACCATGAGACAACCTTTCAGTGTGGATATTGGTAATCTGGCGCGGCTGCGTCGATCGTGATTTCATCGGCACTGATATTAATTTGATGCACCTGTTGTTTTACTTTTATGTGTTGTGATTTCGGCTGCTAGCTTTGTCTTGTCGAAAAATTTATATTTATCACTGTGTGTATATGTGTTATTTGTATTAAACTGTAAGTACTGACTATAATATCGGTATGTATACATTTTAATTATTACAACCGTCGAGTTTAGTTAGCATTTCGTTTAAACATGAATTGTGTAAACAATGTGCATGCGTCATTTTTAGAACGTACGAAAACAATTTATAGGTACATTTATGTGTAATTTGTTTTATGTACCTATTTGTTAATGTAGCATTGTTTCGCCTTTAATAATGCAAACGAGATTCTTAATGAAGCGAATGAAATATCATACTTAACCTACAAATAGTACTATACATATTGCCCCAATATCTTGCCAATATATTTTTGATATATTTAAGGGGAATCGTATCAGTAATCAGAAATGATTAATATAGACTTAAATTTGTTACAAAAACAGGGACATCTTTGAACATACAAGTACAAATACTGAGTTTTTATGAAAGAAAATGATATGCTATGTTGAACGCGGGTGTTTATTGTTTTTAAAATTTTGTTAAATTCTTTAAATAAATTAAAGTAAATCTGATTAAAATGATTTGACTTTGCATTAAAAGTTTATTAGTTATCTGCTTTATGTTGATAGATTTATTTAGGGCCGGTATTATAAAACTTTTTACTTCCTAGATAAAACTTACTTTGAGAGTAAATTCATTTGTTCTGTCAATTTCATATGCAAATTGACAGAATAAATTAATTAAATAACCAATACTATGTTTCAACAGTGGACCAATATCCTGTTAATGCATATTGCCGATATTGTAAAAGAATATTGAACCATTAAATGTTTCCAACATTGGACCAATGTTACCATGTTGGTGACATATCCTATGCACATGTTGTGCCAATACTATAAACATATATTGAACCAATATAATGTTACAATGTATGACCAATATCAAAATGCAATACTGGGGAGATATTGCTTCTGCATATTGTGCCAATCCTGTCAGTGTCTGTCATTTACAACATTTGGCCAATATGTGGAAACAATATTTTTCCAACATGTATGTGCTACTGGGGTATGTTTTAAATTTATATGAAGGTGGCTTGATCCACATAAGTGTAGCTGTGGAATATGACCAAGCGTAAATAGCATAATAATTAACATCAGCTAGATTTGTTAACATGAATTTTAGCAAATCAGCTAGCTGAACAGCTACACAAAGTTCTAGGCGAGGCAAGGAAACCTTTTTAAGAGGTGCTATCTTAGATTTAGCACATACTAAATGGGTATTGATGTTACCAGATTGGTCTGTCACCAGTGGCGTAACTACCGCCCCCGCAGACCCTGCGACGCGGGGGGACGCAACCTCCGAAGGGCGCTGCTTTCGTGAAATTTTATTTCGTTGGAAATAGAAATTTAAAAACAAACATTGGAGGTAAAACAACATTCTATGAAAACAATAAAAGAGAATTATGAATACACATTCAAAAACAATTAGAGGATATTGTGTTACAATAATATTAGGTTTTTAAGTAAGATCAATTAAATTACTAAGTACAGTGGTCTGCTTTGACGACGACGCTAACAATAACTAAAACACTTTCGTCGAACGTGCTGTACTAAATTACGTACGTAAATTTGAAACTTGTTTAAAATAAATGTGCTGACTATTGGATCAGCGACAAAGACTGATAATTTTTGGAGAAATATATAGCTGTTCTTCAGTTTAGGCCCGCCACCCGCAGCCGCACATCCTATCATACCGTTCGATGTGTATCATTGAGCTTAACAATGGTGTTTGGGGGGAGTAGTAGTTGTTGCGGTAATCGCCAAAAGCTTTTTTGGTACAGCAGCCATAACCTTCCATATTAATTTCACCACCCTACCTGAAAATTCATGTTTTGATGCACTTGCGACCTAACCTAACCTCACCTGACTATAAATAGACCTAACTTAAACCTAGGTTAGGTTTGGGTCTGTTGAGTTGGGTTGGGTTAGATTCGGTTGCTTCGAATTTTTAAATGTAAGAGAGAATTTAGCTAAATTTATTGGTAGTGCATGATGTCACTGTTAGAGAATTTGTCTTGATTAAGTTATCATTTATTAAAAATTACAATATTGTTTTGCAAACTTCAGCACTTAATAAGAAATGCAATTTGTTGCAAATTCTGTATTTGTTTACAACAAATTAAGTTCCTTAGTTTCCGTAGCAAGCGTTGTAAAAAATCTCAAGGTTGTTCTCGAGTTGTTTTGATGTTGGTTTCCGTTACCGTATAATAAAAACCAAACTTTGCAAAACAATCAAGAAGTCAAGAAGCGTTACAGCGAAAATAGTTGCAACGCCGGAAGATTTCGAGATTAATTCTAATCATTCATTCAATTTGTTGCTGGTAGTTAACACTTCTATGTTCTATTGAAACTTTAACTGGTGTTTGTAAGTTTGTGTGTATATAGAAAGTTTAAGCTTTTTTTCTGTAGGTGATAAGGTGAAATAAAGGATTACTAAGGTACTAAAACCAAACGGAACCATTGATACTGCATTTTGTCTGTAAGTTATTTGAACAATATTAATTGTGGTTTCATTCTTTGTCAACGATCAAAATATATTTATGTATTAAACAAGGAATTTAATGCAAATGTATTTAGAATGGGATCCCAAAGTAAGTTATAATGTAGAAGCTAATAATATGTGTAGGTTTTCAAATATCAATAATTATCACTATGTTTGTGTTGTTTAAACGATGTTTTAAATTTAATTTAATATACAAAATTCAAAATTAATACTCAATGATATAGTTTGACACGACAATTTGTTGATGTTCCACCCAAAGAATAAATCTAAAAAAAATTTTTGTTTAAATATTATGCAATAACATCAAATAATTTGGGTAGTACCTTTTTTATTATTTTTCCTGTTTTCTATCTAAAATTAGTAAGTCTTAGCAATTTAAATCAATAAGATGTCTAAATTGAAGTTTAATTGTTGATTATCTATGTTTAATTATTATTGAGATTAAGGTTGTTACAAGGAAGAGAAAACAAGGTGCAAGAAAGCAAAAATATTACAAGAAAACTAAAAAGGGGAGCAGACTTATAAATGTACAGACTAGTAAAGCTTTTTTCGGATTCAATTCTGATAAACAGTAAACCTAATTGTATGTAAGATATAATAATAATACATTTAAAGTATATTGTCTTTGAGTCGGGGTCGATGTGACGCATGGAATGGTATATACTATATAGCATGTGCGGGTGATGGATTTAAACTAAAGTCGTGCCAAATGCCTGCGTTAAAGCCATAAAAATTCGTTCAAGAGATACAAGCAAATAAATGAAAATGTAATGAATTACTATTAGTTATTGCAAATTTTATTTTAACAAAGGTTACCTACGTATAGTTGTATATATGAGGGGCGCAAACGTAAGTCTCGCAGGGGCGCGCAATCTTACGTAGTTACGCCACTGACCACACGGCGTCCACCCTTAGAACTGGTCGTTGTCTACCCCATCCCAGGATTGCCTGGGTAACGGATGACGCGATCAGAATCAAATGTGTGGTAGAGTTATGCCGAGGTGTTGCGTTTACGTTTCACCGGAATGTTTCTCGACGATGACCCTAAAACGTTGCAGAGGGAGCTCTGTTAACCACGGGGCCCGGTGTGGGTGGATTGAATCTTACCTGACGTCAGGGTCTTTTAAGGAGCTAAGTATCCCGCTGTCTGGCCTAGACAAATGGAGGAGACTCAAGTGAGGTTTATCTCGGTTAGGGAGTTCGCTCGCTAACCCATGAGAAACTGCATGCCACCAGGTAGCGTTTCGGAAGTGACAGTACGGGGGTCTGGCAGATGCTGTCAGTTCCAGCGTCGGATTCCCAGAAATCGTCTAGAGACCTACACTTAAAGGACGCTGATGCGAAGATACATAGCCTCTCACGTTCAAGACAACTTCACCTTAACGGGCACACACCGGGATGCTACTTTGATGGGCCCTATAAAGTAGTCTCGAATCGAAGCTCTATCGGGGGCATACCAGGCCTATAACTGGGAGATCGGAGTGGCAAACCCATTTAAAAACCAGGTCATGCCACACTTGAGGTTGGATTCGATCGGGCAGTGGCCCCAACTCTGGCTCGGTTGTACTGAACTGACCTAAGTTGTGGGAATAGTCCTATTGCTGGACTAGGTACTTAGCCCCGTATGAAAGAGAACGGGAAGATGCCGGCGGATGAGCACGTATATGTTAATCCCTCCGGTACTAGCCTGGTTAGCTAATAGAGGGTGGATATGCAACCTCGCTCTGACCAGCGAGTAACTGGAAGCAATTGCTGTGCGATTGCGCGCTGATTGAGCGTATCTCAATTGCTTCCTCCTTTGGAAGGAACGTGGGGGTATGTTGATATGGGAACCCCACGTAAAACACATGCAAATCATGCATCCAGATAAATCTTATTTTAGTTTTTGGATGGCAATTCATCGCATCGTCTTTACAAACTCAAATTATCTCAAAATTATTTTATTAGAAAATTATCATAATTTTATTTCAGCCCAACATTGTATTAGAATTGCTATTAATTAAATGTGTATTGTAATTATGTAGACTTTTAGAATTATGCTTTAGCATTAAATTTTAAATTGCATTGACGGTATAGGAAGCTCTAGATCTACAAAAAAGAGGTAATTTACAAATGTCTCAAAAGTTTTGGCACAATGTTTAGGGCTTTGTAATTTATTTTTAACAGGTTGTAATCGGAAACGAAACAACCTTATTGTTACGTCATTAGGCCGAGAAACCAGGGGTATAAATAACGCAAGAGGTTTTACCCTAAGACGAAGCTCCAGACATTCCATTTAAACCTTGAATAGGAAAATTATGATAAGATCGCTTTAAACCTAGTTTATAAAAGCATTTTTCCGATATCACATTTATTTGACTTTCACTGTCAAGGACACGAACATTTCCTGGGTTGCCATGAACATCAGCAACTTGCACTAGGGGATTGGGAAGTAGTACCTAAAGTCACTGCATCTAGTTACCTAGGCCAGCTGGTCGACCAGAGTACCGCAAAACCGCCGCCATTTTGGGGTAAACGAAGCACGAAATTGTTCATTATTTGTTCTGTATTGAATTTAATCAAATCCACGGTTACTTTAAAAGGTTTTTCTTATTCTGAAAGATCAAACTTCTAATATGTCAAACACGTAAAACGTGGTTTTAATTTGTCCATTATTAAAAATCACCCTTCTCTGCCCCAATATGGCGGCGGTTTGCGGTACTCTGATCGACCAGCTGGCTTAGTTGACTAGATGCAGTGACTCTAGTAGTACCCCAAAATTAGAGGCACCTGGTGAAACATTAGAGCTATTAATTGGTTGTGCGGATGCCGATAAAATAGAGTTACCATTACCCAGAGTAGAGGGTAAAATAGAAACTGGAGAAATATTTTCTACAGCATTGGATACATTCTGATCAATTCGAGAATTCTGATTATTTGTAATATTTTTACTAGATCTATGTTTATTTGACATACTGACATTATTTGAATTATTGGGAAAATGAAGAAACGTGTGATGCTTTGAATTACATATTTTGCAGCGTGTAAGAGACTGGCAAGAATTATAGGCATGCGAAGAGCTAAGACAATTCACACATATTAAGAGTTGCTTCACTAGATTATAGCGTTATTAGCATTTTTATCAATAAACAAATTCGACAATGGTTGAATGAATTATTTTGTGCAGTATTAGCTAAAAATGTTTTATGTGGCTTAGGTTTATTTTTTAAAGAAGATCTATTGACATTATAGCATATGCCAGAGACTCCAATGCTTTACAATGCTTTGTAAGGAATGATTTTAAAACCTCAAACGATGGAACTTCTATTGTGCTATGTTCTAGTTCGAATCTTTTTGCTGTGTTTGATCAACGTATCTTATATTGCTGACACAAAAAACAACTGAAAACAAGTCTCAATAATTCTTTTGACTGAAGGAGCTTGTCAAAATTGAAAATTATTTTTTCCATTTTGACAAACTCCTTGTTTCAAAATTCTGAAAGTTCATCAATCTTAAAACTTTTAAAATTATCGGCAACAATGACTGAAAATATTTCTGTGTATGAATCTGCTTATAAAGGAGATTACGATACTGTAAAAAATTGTGTCGAGGATGATGAGAAATTAATTCTTAAACCAGACGGTAATGGTCGTTTGTTAATTCATTGGGCTGCATTGGGCGGAAATATTAAACTGGTGCGATATCTTCTAGAAGCTGGTTCGCCAATTGATCCCGTTGATGATACTGACACGACTCCGTTAATTTTAGCAGCATCGGCAGGTCGTTTTGAAGTTGTCAGTTTACTTTTAAATCGTGGAGCAAATGTTAATCAGAAAAACGATCAAGGGCATTCAGCATTACAATATGCATGTTCAAAAGGTTGGTTAGAGATCTCTGCAGAATTATTAGATTGTAATGCAGATGTAAATGTAGCAGATATACGAGGTGCGACACCATTGCATCGGGCAGCCTCGAAAGGAAACTTCAATATTGTCAAGTTGTTATTAGGTCTTAAAAAGAAATTAAAAATCGATTGTCGCGATATTTCTGGAAATTCAGCATTGCATTTAGCGTGTGAAGAAGACCGTCAAGAAGTAGCTAAAGTGTTAGTTGAAAATGGAGCTAATCTCGAGATGAGGAATAAAAATCATGAAACGCCATTAGATCTGTGTACAATTAGTCTTGCTAGAATACTTAAACATTTAGTTAAGAAATAATAATGTAGATATCAAAATTCTCAATAACCTAAATTTGAAGTTTTTATTTGTACTGAATAATTTATACTAAATACTATATGACAAAGAATTCCAAAGTAATATTTTTATTTGTTCTTTCTAATACATTTATTAATATACATTAATACATTATACGTACAAAAGAAGGAAATAATATTTATCAATGAATAAATTTTTTATAGTACCTCACCAAGTAGGTAGATACATAAACCCTTCTAGGTAGTGACCGAATCCAGTCTTGCTTATAGTAGTCACGTTGTAGATCCATTACGATGGATCCATATTGGAGGGTACTGTGCGAGCCGGTATATTGGTCTGGATGTTATGAACAAAGTAAGTATATGAAGTTTTTTTATAAAATGTAATTGTTGCATTGTAAATTATAAATAGGTTTCGACAAACCTTCACTCATGCAAGTTAAGTTGCTATGGCTTCCTCGTGCACTGCGTTCACTCGTGCATTTTTCAGCGTAACTTGCATCCGTGCATACTTCCCAAGAAGTATTGATAATTTTCAATCCACTTATTATACCACTATTGAATAAACAATTTTATTTACAATCCTATTGCAATATATACATTTCTATCATTGTAAAAACCTTGGAAAGTAAGTTATTGCTATAGCAACAGCAAAGTGGTTAACAATTTTCTTTATCTACGACCACTATATAAAGTTACACATTTCGCACAATCTAGTATCCTTGAAAATGACTCATTGCTCACAATCTCTAAACTGAACGGTAATGACCGTGGGAAATGATTTCCGACGATCAGTAGTTCTATTAAAACGCCATAGATGTCAGCATATGCAATATTATTAATTATTTGAAATATAAAAGTTATATAAAATCGAACCTTAAGGTAAGTACTCACAGCAGCAGATCCGCAGGCGGATGTCATACGATTGGTCGGTTTGAGTCAAATCGACTCAAACCGACCAATCGTATGACATCCGCCTGCGGATCCGCTGCTGTGAGTACTTACCTTTAGACAGTCTGCTTGCTAAGCCACACCTCATACCGTTCACGACGATCTAAACGACTTAACATAATTTAGTTATTATTACTATATAAAGTTATTATAAAATTGTTATTCAATTAACCTAAAATTGATTAATTTCTTACATTATTATGTAATTGTTAATATAATATTATTAAAAGCTACCTTCCTTGTCACCCACAATGCCAGAATATGGTTACATTTCGCAGCAAAAAGGTACTTTTTGAAAACGAGCACATAGGTATGATTGTTTAACTGTAAGTACTAAATAGTAGATTGGCTGAAATTATACAGATTGTAAACGTATTATTACTATTGTCTTTAAAAATTTAATATTTCGTTTTGTCGTTTAGTTTCGTCAAGGACGAAGCATTCATTTATAAAAAATTACAACTTTTATACAGTTTGAAAAACTTTGGTCATACAATTCGTCGGCGTTACAAGCGTATTCGCCATTAATACCATGCCGCTGGCTGCTTAGAATATATTTGTGTCGAAGCAGATAAACGTTTGTAAAGTTTTGATCAGGTTGACAAAATTTTTTGTTGGTTGGATAGTTTAACCTTCAATTTAAAAAAAAAACAAGTTCCATCACGGAAGCGAGACGCTGCAAAACCGCATCTTCGGGATGGTTAGTCGGGCACTTCTGCCAGGATACCGTAAGGCTGACAACGATATCCTTGAAGTACAGGTATTTCTCTACAAAGCCTGTATATTTCATCTGGATGTTATGTAACAGAAGTGACATACTCATGAATTAGACTTAATTAGGCCATCAACTGCAGTCGTGCCAGGATTTGCTATAGGTCTATAAGATGTTTCGTGTTCCTTACACTGTCTACTTTCATGTTTTTCACAAACTAGTCGTATGTTCAATGACGGTCAAAATCTTGTAGTTACCGCACCTGACGAAAGAAATATTTTAGGATTGGATGAAATTTTAGTCGAAGTTCTAATTTTCACTAAAACATACATTCCATTTGAAAAAATCGAGTTTTAATTTAATTTGATGAAAATCTCAAAGTTTTAAGTTTTATATCAAGATTTAAGTCGTGTTATTGTACGTACATGTGGAAACACTAAAGCCCATGCGTTTCCAACCTGTATATTTAAGCATAGCTAAGGAAATAATCGTAAGAATGCTAAGGGACGAATATAACATGATAAATTATTATCCAAATGCTATTATTAAACAAAAAATATTTAATCTAATAAGCTAGTAATAACAAGCTAGTTATTAAACGCATTTATTAAGTGTTTCACATTTTTACGGTTGTATGATAAAGATTTGCCAGGGTTAATTAAAATTTCTAAATTCTGCTTGGCAGCCACAGTCGTATTTGTATTATATATTTTCGCTCTAATTTTTGTAGTAGCTTAAAGGAATGCAACCTCGAGCTTTATTTTTGATTATAAAACTTAAATTAGGCAAGATTTAAATCTCCGGCATATCACCATTGCTTCTAACCCGTGCAATTGAATTCCTTAATTCTGTTAAGTTTCTACCGTAGCATTCTTTATTTTGTTATATAAAAATATAATAATAATTATAATAATATTATATTTTATATAAATATATAAAATATAATATTAATTCGGTTTAAAATACAATCAAAACAATATTTGCTAATTAGAAACTAATATTTATACAGTGTGTCGCATTTAATCATGAGATTTGCTACTAAGGACCAAAATTGAATTCTAAACAACTTTTTTAATATCTCCAACGCGAAGCGAAATATCTGGAATTGGCCCTGTTTGAAGGGTCGTGGTAGGGTAGGTTTACAGTTCACATTTAAGTTGAGTACTTCAAAAAAAGCAACTCATGAATATGTACCACTGTACCAACATTCAAATTTTTACTCCTTAAAATAACGAAAATACGGGAGTGCATTAATCTTAAAAAAACATTGTTTTATAACGTTTTGCATAAACCATATAAATCGCAACATGTTAGCAACATTCTAGTGGCTGCTATACCCTATGATAATGCTATGTGTTTTTATTAATATTTGTATTCACATTAGCTTTGTTTAGTTATCTTACTCTTGATTTTTGGAGTATATCAAGTTTAATGTCATTAGAGTAGTATGACCACGTTAAAGTAGGTTTTTAGGGACAAACAGTTTGGCTGTACAACTTTAAAGAAAGAGCGACAATTAATCTAACCTAAAAGAAAGTGCAATATTTGAATATAATGGAGTTTTCAATTGCGGCCCGGATTGCTCAATTGCAGATTGCTCTGCGGTTGCTCGCAAAACGGGTATGACGTCATTGCTGTTATGTAGATTAACCTTAGATTGATCGAAGAATGATTCATAATACACAACCGAATAAAATCATTTCGGGCGCCGTAAGTTTCTGCGACCATTATATTAAATTATTATACCTAATAGTTAATAATAAGCACTTGGGCAATACTAACTGTTTTGAACATTATCAGGAATTTGTTTATTAAACGTGGTTGGTAAAAATGAGCTAAAACGATTAATAAGTCATTATAGCAAACCTACCGATTCATCAGAAAATGAATTTATTGTCTCCAGGAAATTACGAACTTTGCATAACGGTTGTTTAATATTCTCATATTCTCATTAATATATTCATTTAAATATTCAATAATAGCTTCAATTTCTTTATCATTAGACGAATCTAATAATAAAATTTCTAATAAAGCCAAACATCATTCATCAACCATAATAATACTTTGAATGCGTTTTTCCAGTTGAAGTAACGCAGATACGAATGAATTAGAGGTTAGGTTTTTGTTTTGATCTGAATTGATATGTCTCACGACACAGATCAACGAAGACTACTCTCTGGTGCTTTTACAGAGCGATCGACGCAATCGAACACGCAAATCTCAATGACCGGAATGCTACGTAAAGCAGTCGAATAAGAAATTTGCTCTCAGAGCAATCTAAGAGCACTTCAGATCAGTCAATTGAAAACGCTATAACATGAATTTAATGAAAGTCTCATAATTTACGACTCAGTAGTATTAATAAAAGCAGAGGCGGATTAAGACGGTGGAGGCCCCTGGCGGTAAACATTTCGAGGCCCTGAGACCCAAGCACCAAGACCAAAAATAGTGTAAGAAGTGATGGCTTTTTCGACAAGACTTCAGTAATAGACTTGTAATGAGTTGCTTAAACCAGCAATATGTAGCTAATAATAAAACTCACCGTTTTTGCGTTTACATGTAGAATACGTGAATTACTGCTCCAAAAAGTCTAAGGCCGGTATTACACGATAAAAGATCTTTGACAAATTAATATCTGTTATAAAAGTTATTTGATGAAAAATATGGCAGTGTAATAGGCTATCTTTTATAAAATATTTCGTTGATAAAAGATCATTTATAAAAAGTAAAACACTATACAGCCTATTCGCAATTATCGGCACACTATTGCTATCTCCGTTGTTATTGGAGCTACGAAGTTGGTTAAATTACCAAATTAGTAATATTTTCTCTGTTGATTAACATGGTGAAGACAAAAAACTATTGAATATCACGTTTTCGAGTTGTTTTGAAATTAACATTTTTTAAATAAAACATTTTGTATATTTTTGTAGAAATGGATCGACAGCGACATTATAAATATAAAAGTTTATGTATATTACCTCTTTAAACTGAAAAATATAGGAGTTCTAGGACACTTTTCATATTTCTTATCTAATCCATTTTTACACTGAACTATTAACAATAGTTATTTACGTTATAAGTCTTGGAAATGGAACATTACAGTCGAGTAAGATGTTACGGACAAGGAGACAAAAGAGCTGAGTTTAGAACATCGAAACGGGACTGTAAGAACATTTCCAGGGCGTATGACGTAATTATTTTACTTCAAATTGCAATTATTGGATTATTGGTTTAATTTTAAAAAATTATATAAAATAAATTTCCGAATTTAAAATATGGATCTATGAACAACGAGCATCTATGGCAACTGTTAGTAGAATGGAAAACATAGAAGCAGTGTCCATGATAACTGAATACTTGAAGTATTATTCAGTTGATTTATTTTATTTCCGGTAAAAGTCCGGTAAAAAATCTTACAGTCATACTAGACCGTAAAATCGCATTTTCCGGACTGTAATCGCTACCGTAAACATGAATAATACGATACAGTATGAAATAATAGTTATTTACATTACAAGTTGCGAAAGTTTACTTTTAGGTGCAAGGTGTTTTTGCTTGGCCGAGACGAAGCGTCAGCGTAGCTGAGGTTAATTAAAAACACCGAGCACCTTTCGAAAGGGCTTTCGCAGCGTGTAATGTATTAAACTTTTCATTCTCCCCTTATTAATCACCGTAAATAAATAAATAAAATGATGATTCAGTGATTATAATAAAATAATGTTTGTATATACAACAGTATTGTTACCAAGGTAATATTGACAATAGCCACCTTATAATATTATATTTAAAAAAAATTGACAGTTTTACTTCGTTGTCCAGGGACCGAATGTTTTTCATACCTAGCAACCACCTCGAATGTTTTACTTTCGCTTTCGGTTGCCTTGACAAAATAGAAACTTACACTTTCGTAAAGGGGAGAATGAAAAAGCTTTTATGGTGTACTGACTCGTAAACATTTGTTTATTGAACTCTGTTTCTAAGGGTAAAGATTCTTTAAGGATACAGGGTAAAGTTGATCACTTGAGAAGGAATATTGGTTGAGTTTAAGGACATGGTAAAAAAATTCCTTGGCGGACACAACTCAGAACAGTGTCAAGAAATGATTACAGGTTTGTTGGAAAATTATAAAAAATTACGTTGTAATATGAGTGTGAAGTTACATTTCCTCCATTCTCACCTTGACTACTTTCTAAACAATTTAGGGGATTACAGCGAAAAACACGGCGAATGGTTCCACGAGGATATGAAAGAAATGCAACGGAGTTATCAAGGAATATGGGATGAGCATATGATGGCGGATTACTGCTGGCCTATGAAAAGGGAGACTAATGAAGTACATAAGAGGCGCAGATCGTTTAAAAATAAAATAAAGAGATATCATAGATCGAGAGACTAGAGGATTAACGGGGTTTTATTGAATTTATTTTTTGCATGTATTTATTTGCATGCATTTTCTTTGCCTCTATTTATTGGTATGTATTTTATTTTGCGTGAGTTTATTTATTGCCCATACTGTAATATGGCTCTACAAAAGATTAGATGGAATGTTCTTTCTCAGCCAGCGTATAGTCCTGGTATTGCACCTTCTGACTATCATCTGTTTCGTTCGATGGAATACTTCCCTAAAGACAGATATTTTAATGAAGTTAACGAAGTCGAGATTCCATGTCAAGAATTTTTTGATTCTAAGAAGATTTTCATTTGGGTACTACTGTTTCCAAGCATAGCATAAAGAGGCTATTTCCATCTCTAACACCTTTAATAATTTCAAATATTTCTGTTCTGCATGCTTCGATTTCTACTATTGCCTTCGAGTATTGCATTGTCATTTCTATCAAACGAATTAATTTTAGTGGTATTTTTCCGGAAGCCATTTTGGTGTTCAATAATTATGTTCTCTACATATGTAAGGTTGCCGTCTTTGATTTATCAAGCTAGTTAATATTTTTTAACATGTATTCAGCAGTGTTATGCCTCTATAATTAACGCATATAGCTTTGTCGCCCTTCTTGTACACTGATAGATTATTCTTATTTGCCACTCTTTTGGTAGCACTTCTTTCCATCATGCTTCCATAATTAAACTATGGAGTATTTCCCTCAGTCGTTTGCCTCTATTTTCTTTATTAGTTTCTTACTATTTCATCTGTTTGTTGTTTCTCTATGTCGATGTCGGGGGAAATCTTCAGGTTCCACTGTTTCCATTTTAATAGATGATCTTTCTTTTATATTTTCTCCGTTTTCCACTACTGATTCTTTAAAGAATTTTTTCCATACTCTTAATATTTCTTCTAATTCTATTATGTTTATTCCTTCTTTGTCCTTACACATGATATTTCTTGGTCAAAATTATTTGGTTATATTATTTACTTCTTTTGGTTTTTAGTCTACTACCTTGCTCTATTTTTAATTTTTCTGTTCATCGTTTCCTTTTTTTATGTCTGCATGTTCTGGCCACTCCCTTTTGTTTCTCTTTATATTCTTCTTTGTTTTTCTACCTTTGAGAGTGTATGTTTTTTATTCCTACAGTATTCTTTTCTTACATTCTTCATAGAACCATTTATTTCTTTTTGTCTATTTTTCGTACGCTATTGTTTGCTTTTGTGGTGATTATATTATATTGCCATAGAAACATTCTTGTTAGATTAATTAATTGACTTCAAAATTTGATATTATTTCAAAATATGTAAAAAGTTATTAATTATAATAAAACAATTCTTATTACGTATTTTCATCTATAAGAACATTATATTTACTCTTTTAATTTATGTGTGTGGTGAAACACTTAACAACGTACAACGACCGCCACAATTGGTGACCCACGACGACTACGTGAACTTAACGTGACAGTAAAGTGTGACACTTGGAATTGGTAACCGAATTTATAGAAATAGTTTTCATATTGGATAGAAAAGTGCAATCAGACAATCAAGAACTGGCAAGAGTCAGCGTTAAATTTCCCCCATTTTGGAAATCTGATCCAGAATTATGGTTTAAACAAATTGAAGCACAATTCATGACATTATCAATCACACAGGAAAATACTAAATATTATCATGTAATTTCAGTTATGGAAAGTGATGTACTATCTCAAGTGAGCGATCTAATAAAAAACCCTCCTAATGATGGAAAATACATTGCACTAAAAGAACGGCTTATTAATCAATTTGCAGATTCCGAAAGCAATAAGATTAAAAGGTTACTGACAGGAGTGGAATTTTCAGGAAAGAAGCCCTCAGACGTACTTCCAGAAATGCATACCTTAGGTGGAAATAAAGTAAACGACAATCTATTAAAATCATTATGGATAAATGGACTTCCTCCTCAAACTCAGGCCATACTTTCAGTTAGTGAAGATAGTTTAGATAAGCTAGCAGTAATGGCTGATAAAATTGCTGAAGTTACCGAGTTTCCTACGGTTGCCACAACCTCATACAATAACAATGACCAATTAGAGCAATTGAAGCAACAAATACAAAATTTATCTAAAGAAGTAACTTCTTTGTCCTTAAGACATTTTTCACGCTCGCGAGAAAGAAATACTTCTCACCGACGAAGTCAACGTTATAATCGACATAATCGATCGTCTTCAAGATTTAAAGAAAACAGAAAATATTGCTGGTACCATTTTACATTCGGCAAGAATGCCAAAAAGTGTAACCAACCATGTCAATTTAATCAGGAAAACAATCAGGCTTGAATACTTGCAAGGCGACACCTATTCAGGCCCAAATTCAACATCGCCTTTTTATAAGTGATATACAATCAAAACAACAATATTTAATAGACACTGGATCGGATGTATCGTTGTGTCCTCCTTCGAAATCCGATCGAGTCAATCAAACTGATTTTAAATTATTTGCTGCCAATGGAACAACTATTAAAACCTATGGTGAACGTATGTTAACTTTAACCTTAGGCTTACGACGGAAATTTTCTTGGCCATTTATTATAGCCGATATTTCTAAACCTATTATCGGCGCAGATTTCTTAAAACACTTTAATCTACTGGTAGATTTAAATCGCAAGCAATTAATCGATGGTACAACTGGTTGTTTCACACGAACTATCAGTTTACCTTCACATAGTCATAATAGCATAGTTACAACCATTAATTCAGATGCATATTCAAAACTTTTATTAAACTATCCCAATATTACAGTACCAGCTTCAGCCAATAAACTCTTTGATACCGCTACATGTTGCAAATACGATGTCAGACATTCTATAGAGACTAAAGGTCCACCAGTATTTCATAAGGCACGCAGACTAACACCCGAGAAACTTAACATCGCTAAATATTATTTTCAAATTATGATTGATCAGGGAATTTGCCGGCCTTCCAAAAGTAGTTGGGCGAGTCCATTGCACATGGTACCAAAGAAGGGGCAAGATTGGAGACCATGCGGCGACTATCGAAGACTAAATTCTGTTACAACACCGGACAGATCCCCATACCTCATATGCAAGATTTTACATATTTATTACATAACAAAAACATATTTTCTAAACTGGATATAGTTCGTGCATACTACCACATACCAATGGATACGAAGGATATAGAGAAGACTGCAATAATAACTCCATTTGGACTTTATGAAATTTTGGTAATGTCTTTCGGACTCTGTAATGCCGCACAAACATTTCAGAGATTTATTCATCAAGTTTTAAATAATCTTTCATTCTGTTTTGTGTACCTTGATGATGTTTTAATAACTTCAGAATCTCCAGAAGAACATATTAAGCATCTTCAGATGGTTTTCCAACGCTTAAACGAATTCGGAGTTACACTCAATCAAACTAAATGTGTCTTTGGTGCAGCTGAGATAGACTTTCTTGGATATCACATTACCCAAAATGGAATAGAACCGCTTCATGAAAAAGTAGAAACTATAACCAACCTTAATCCACCTAAAACTGTAAAGGCTTTAAGAAGATTTTTAGGTATGATAAATTTTTACCGTCGTTTTTTACCGCATGCTGCAGAACATCAAGCACGTCTAAATGAGCTAACAAAAGGCGAAAAGACAAATAACGCAGATATTACATGGACTCCTGAATTAATTCAGTCTTTTAAAAGTTGTAAAGAAGATATTGCTAATACTGTTAAATTAGCCTATCCTTCTGATCTTCCTTTAGTGCTCATGACCGATACCTCAGAAATAGCTATTGGCGCTTCCTTGAACCAGGTAAGAAACAACAATTTACAACCATTAGGACTTTATTCTTGTAAATACAAAATACAATTCAATACAAAAAGTATGCGAAAAGAGATATTTCATCTCATACATAGCCTATATCATCCTGGAATCAGAAAAACTATCCACATGATAACCAGTCGATTTATATGGCCCAATATTAAAAAAGATACAAGTCAGTGGGTAAAAATATGTCTTGTTTGTCAAAAATCTAAAATTTCAAGACATATAAAGAGCAGCATGGGTAAGTTCCAAGAACATGATAAAATGTTTGATCACATTCATATTGACATAATAGGCCCATTACCGTATTCAGATGGTTTCTCATACTGTCTAACTTGTATTGACCGTTTTTTTAACTGGCAAGAGGTTATTCCACTTCCAGATATCACAGCTAACACTGTAGCTAAATCTTTATATTCAAATTGGATTTCAAGGTATGGTATACCCAAAAAGATTACCACAGACCAAGGCAAACAGTTTGAGTGTGAACTTCTCCGATCATTAACTAGCTTACTGGGTATCAAACACATAAGAAGAACCGCATATCATCCCCAATCAAATGGAAAAATAGAGCGACTACACCGCCTTGAAAGCTGCTATAATGTGTCATGGTAATCCTCGTTGGACAGAAACTCTTCCAACAGTATTGCTTGGACTACGATCTGTACCTCTGGATAAACTGGATGAAACGCCTTCAGAATTTGTATATGGACGAACTATCCGCATTCCAGGTGATTTTTTTGATAGCTCTGTTAACAAAAATTTCAATCCACTGACATTTGTTGAAAACCTGAGAAGAAACATCTCCAAACTCTCCTCAAAGACATTACACCAGAGAATGTATTTATACATCCTGAATTAAATACTTCTACTCTCGTATTCGTCCGCTACGATGGTGTGCGAAAGAGCCTTCAACCACCATACGATGGATTATATAAGGTTTCTTCGAAAACAGAAATATTTCACAGTTTTAATTAAAGGCAAGCAAAAGAACATTTTTATTGATAGGCTCAAACCTGCTTTATCATAAACCCAACTCTATCAGAACATGAAACCTTTAAGCAAAATCAAGCTACTCCTCCAGATACAAGAAGAACCAGATATAGCAAGAATCAAGTCTCAGCTAAACAACCTTATATAATGAAGCGATCGGGTCGTGTTGTACATTTTCCATCCAAATTGAATTCTACATAGTATTACCGGAAAATGTTAACACTGAAAGGAGGTAGTGTGGTGATTATATTATATTGCCATAGAAACATTCTTGTTAGATTAATTAATTGACTTCAAAATTTGATATTATTTCAAAATATGTAAAAAGTTATTAATTATAATAAAACAATTCTTATTACGTATTTTCATCTATAAGAACATTATATTTACTCTTTTAATTTATGTGTGTGGTGAAACACTTAACAACGTACAACGACCGCCACACTTTGCTGCTTTTGCTACTGTGTCTTTTTATGAAGTTCCATAACTGCAACCTCAGTGTTCTGCATCGTTACCTATATTTGACGACCATTGTCAAAATATGGTGCTCATAAAATATTTACTAACTTAATATTATTATACATTCGTATTAATCAGCGAATATAAAGGTATATTTTTATTTCGGTGATAGGAGTTCCCGCGATTATTCTTATTAAGAGATTATGTAACACCAATCCACTTAACACCAATCCAGTTCGCCAAATACTATATTGATTTTTAAGCTTAATTTTAAAGGTATCTATTTATTTCGCTTCTTTTTAAAAATTTAACAGGATATAATTCTACAATATTTCCTTCTTTGTACCCGTCAGTGGCGTGCGGTCCATGGAAGCAAGGGAAGCAATGCTTCCCTTGAGAATTTATTAAAAATAAAAACCAATGCTAACAAAATATGTTTACAAAATTATGATAATCGTTTATTTAAATTTGTAATATTTAATCAACTTAAAGCTCAATAACAATTCCGTACAGCAAAAAGTATAATTATTTAGAGTACTATTTTAAATTAGGCTCATTAAACTTGCACGGAAAGGTAATACCGATTCAAATGTGTTACATACACTGCATATAAGTACTGCTTATAACTACTCTTCTCTTAGCCTTGGCGTGAATCAGAGGGCGTGGTTATATAGTAGACGATGCTGTTAGCATTGCTTGGCCGTTATTTTTAGTGTGCTTCATGCCCAAATGTTTATTTATTATAATTTGGTTATTTGTTCGATTCAGTGTTTGTTAAATTTAATGTTACTTAAGTAATGTAAATCTGCGAATGAGACTGTATTTTGTCGCATTTTATTATTTCAATTTATATAAGTTGGATTTTTATTAAGACAAATAATTCTATTTAGTTTGCCTGTATGTAAATTTAAAATTGCATTATCGTCACGACTGCAAATTCAACTGCTTCGGTGAAAGGCTCGAGTACTTTCGATACATCCGAATCGGGACAATTTTTGTGCAGTTTGTAAATTATTATTAACGAGTTTTCTGCATACAGTTTTGGAGAGAAATTACAAATTATTAAGAAAGGCAGATCAAAACCAGAACTTTCAAATTTAACAACAAAGATTAAAACCTGCACCGGTATTTTGCTAAGAAAGACCGGAAAATTGAGTTGCAGTATAAATACATAGTAGTAGTTTTTTTAAAATAAAGAATAATAGTCAACAAATTCCATAAGTATAAAGTGTAAAAGTTCTTCTTTGAAAAATTTTTAAGCTTAATAATTATAACACTGTTTTTTATTGTACCTAGCAGGGGCGGATCCAGAGAAGTATTTTGAAAGGGAATCTTTGGAAAAATAATTTTTTTAATAAATAATAATTAAACAAACATTATTTGTTTCTATTCTATGTATACCTATTTCTAAATTGGGGGGGATTATTCCCTCTCCGTTAATTCGCGCCTGTACCTAGGTGTATTACAATTAAAATCGTGGTTGCTTCCCTAGCCTAAATTCTCACCGCACGCCACAGGTACCCGTTATATTAAATGTATCTTTTGGCAAACATAGTTACTCTTCTAAAATAATGTATTCTCTTTTTAGTCATGTGCTCAAAGCAAATTTTTTAAAAATATTGTAATAAATTTAGTTTTGTCTAAAATATACAGCAGACTAGGATTCGTTATAGGAAAACAAATGCTAGTATGAGACAAATTTCCTTAATATTAAGTATTCAAGCAAAGGAGCAAATTGCTTTTTAAAAACACAATTCATGTTTTGCGAGACATTTTTATAGTTTTGCAATGGAGTTTGATTCTGATAAACTTGTTCGATTTTTGAGTTTAAAACAACTTTTTGCAACTTTTATAAAATATAAAAGAGAAATTAAATATTGGTAACTAATGACGACCAATGATGTTAAGAACATTGGGTAGTTGGTTAAAACAAACAAACAGCAACGAACAGAGAGAGCAGTCAAGTCAAATTATGTATGGTGGTAGTCCGAAGGAGCTTTTAACCAGGGTTGGCATGTTTAAAACATTTTGTTTAAAACTCTTGTTTAAATCTAGTCCAAAACATTAAACTAAGTTTGAAACTAATTCTTTTTAAACATGTTTAATAGTATGGTTAGAACATGTTTTTTTAAATTATTTTAAAACGTCTTTTTGAAAACTTGAAACAGAAAAAAATAGATTCTTATACTATATTTTCGAATTGAAATGACCAGTTTCCATCTGAAATGTATATTATTTAATCAGTTCAAACCAGTTTAAATAACAGTTCTGATCATTGTTTTGGTAGCATTTAAAGTAATAAAACTGAGTAATAATAAAATCATCTATACAAAATTAAAATTATTGCAACGTCCGAAGATTTAAGTTTTGGTGAAGAGTTCAGAGTTCAATGAAGCTGTTAGATTCCGGCAACTCTATATGAACAGTGTTATTTGTGTTTTCTCGGATATTTGTGATCATTATCTTTTGTTTATCGTGATTATAAGCCTTTATCTGTGTAGTGCCAAAGTGGATTGATGTGAAAAGATTAATACTAGAATAAAAGTATTATTAGCAAGCATACCTTCTGTAAGTTATTTGTAATTCAACTTTCTGAAATTTCATTCACGATAGCATTTATTGGTTGCTGAGTTAGAAATTTAGTAAAAATGTATTTCAAACGAAATCCCTGATAAGTTAAAGTGTAGAAAATCATAATTCTCGTAGGTTTTATATAATATAATTAAATGCTGTTTATGTTTGGTAATTGAATTATAGATTGTATTGTTGTTAAACGAGTTTTGTGAATTCAAATTAATAAACGAAGTTTGAAATTACTAATCTCTGCCACGACAAATTGTTTGTGGTTATTTTAACCTAAATAAACTTACAATAAAGTTCAAAGAATTTAACGTAATATTTTCCCAAATTGTAGATTCGATCGATGCTTTTAAATTATTAACAACAGCCAATTTGGGAGACGCCCAGTATCTCGTTTATTTAGTCGTGTGTTTAATAGTTAGCCTAATTGATGGAACGGTAGTTATCGTCGGAGTTTTTGTTTTCGAGAATTTTGGAGGCTACAACATATAAACAATACAACTTTTCGATAAGAGTGTCATTATGAGCCTAATATTTTTTTATCTTCTGATGGTAATCCGATTTTTGTTTATATCCGATTTATTCAGTCTGATGTTAAGATTTCACTTAGTTTAAGATATATTAAATTAAGGTTGTTAAAGAGCTTTCTCCTTTATCTCAGCAACCCATGACCCGATTTCAATTTTGCACTAAAAATTGTATTCTATTTAAAATAAGGCGTAACATAGGTGCAGTTGTCATTTGAAAATTTAAAGTAATTTTTGGTCGGGTGCTATACAAAATTTTGCAGATACTACATTTAAATGGTATTTGTTTTTGTTGAAATTGATCTTTTGTATAGTTTAAGAGGTTGTTGAGGTAGGAAGTTTACAAATAAAAGTGCGGTGTAGAAGATATGTAACATATGTTTATATTTTAATTAAGTATTTGTATACAAACTAGCTTTAAGCCCGTTCTTCAAATGGAAAGAAAATATTTAACATGTAAGAAAAACATGATTAGAAAAATTATAAAAATTTTAATAATAAATTAAGTAATTATTTAAGCTTATTTTTTTAACTTAACGTTAACTGCACTCCCAACACTAAACCTTCACTAGTTAGTTGACTGTATTTAATAAAATATTTAGAGAATAATTACTAGACGATTTGTATCAAAAACAGTGACTTACCATACCCACTAACCTGAAGCCACGCCTACCAATCACATTCATTGCACCCCTCTGGTGCATGCTTAGTCCAAACATGTAGCTAGTTTTAAGGGTGAGACGTGAAAGAACCGCGTTTATACAGGAACGAACATCTGACAACCAAATTTTGGATTTAGTATCTAAAATGCTCTTGCTAAAGTATTACAATTTTAATTCGACTTCTATTGTAAATACCATGATTTATTCAGGGTGTACGGCGAACCTGGAAACCTTGAAAACCGGGAAAACCCGGTACTTTACACAATCTGGAAAAACCGGGAAAAACCTTGAATTAGTGATCATGTCGAGAATTGAAAAAATAAAAACTAAAACTAGGAATAAATATTCCCAAATAGCTTCATTTGGACACGCAAGTAGAAAAATTAGTATTCGTTTCATAAGACACATTTTTTGCGTACGCGTCCAAGTCTAAAAGGACAAGGACACTAAAGGACAAATAGAAAAAATAGTATAAAGTATTTGTTTCATAAGACGTTTTAGCGCACTTGTCCTTTAGAAAACTGGACGGAAAACGGGTTGTTTTCTAAACTTGGACGCGTTCGCTAATAACGTGTCTTATGAAACTAATACTTTAATATACTATTTACAGAGTTCAGTTAAACTGCTTCATTTTTAATCGTTATTTGGTTATTTAGGCTCTTCCGGCTAGAAAAAAGACTTAAAGTGAAGTTTTATGTTCCGTTAGTAATAATTCTAACTAAATAATTTGATCATCAATATGGGTACCTATGCGTAAATTATTGAAGGAAAAAACCGGGAAAAATGATATTTTACGACCTGGAAAACCGGGAAAATACCTTGAATTTAAAAGTACCACTCTTGCTGGCCACCCTATTATTTTGCTGCCTAGTATACATCTGAGAAAGTCTGAGTAATCTCAACTTTTTCTGCATTTCTCGACGTTTTAAGATCAAATTTACACGAAATTCTGAGCGAGCTCGTAATGAACAAAATTTAACAAAAAATTAATAATCTTTAGGGGGTAAAATATTAAAAAATCTGCGGCACCTACACTTTAAAAGTAAGAAACTTTAGAATGTAATCGAGAATTGTTACGGTAATGATTAAGACAAATACGGATAAAGTTCATAAGTTAACAGAATTGAACCAGTCAGTGGTGGGGCATTTTTAGGGGGTGGGTTAAAAGTACTTGTTATACATAAGAAATGACAGTTAGTTAAATCGGCAGCGGTTTTTAAATACCAGTTAAAATATTCTTTATTACAATAAAATAGAAATTACAGAAAATTATATCTACTGATAAAATAGCTATTTACCGAAATTTACTATATGAATTATGAAATAAATAGGTGATAGTAGGTGTGCCAGCATTCTATACTACATAGTATATTAAATATTAAATATTATATAGAAGTCCTCATTTGTGCCAGTATTACATTAAGGCAAACCGATATTCCTTAATTTTAATTTACTATTGTTAATGTACTGAAGAAATGACTTGAAAATTGAATCAATTTTAAAATTTTCATCGCGTTAAATAAGTTATGTAATCTTAGGCAATATTATGTATTCATGGTTTTAATTTTATTATACTGTCTTAGACTAGCCTTTATAACATCCGTTTCTTTCATATTCATTCTAGATAATTTGCAACAGCACGGTGTATCTAATCATTTATGAATTGTTGTAAATTTCACGGTACGTATTTAAAGACTAGGAAGTCATCGGCGGTTATTGATAGCTAACAATAATTTATGGGCTGGTGCGTAAATAATTTGTAGACGTTCTATTACGTTTCCGTTTGTATTTACACCCTATTCTGCTTTGATTTAATGATTCAATATTCATTAATCATTAAAGACTCTTTTTTCTCTTTATTAAAAACTAATCAGGTTAATTCATTAAAACACACTTTTCTATAAACCCTGTCGATTTATTTATATAGAGATCATAAGTATTTATATGTACAGCTAATTGTAAGTCTTGAACGTAATTATTGCGTTTTTAACAACGCTTGAACCAAGCTTTAGATTATATTTTCTTAGGTAACTACATAAAATGTATTAAACACCAAGCAAAAGGAAAAGCAACGGTCTAGGACAACTGGATGCGTTCAAGTAGACGCGGCCAATTGGGCGAGACAAGTGGACATGGGCAGCTGAACACAGGTACAACTTAGCGCGAGACAAGTGCGCAGGGACAACTGGACGCAGAGACAATTTGGCGCGGAACAAGTGGTCGCAAAGACAACTGGGCACGAAAATTTATTAAGTATACCTGATACGTTAAAATGTTTCTAATCAGAAAAATGTAAGTTATAAGTATTATATTCGTGGAATCAAAATAATAGCATTGCAGAAGAATACGTACAAATCGCTTTCAATACATTAAAAATTGTCTATTAACATAAAGCCAACTCAAAATGCATTTAGAAAGCGACTGTATTTGGATATAAGCCTTGACATTATAATAGTTAATATTAGTATTTGAGATTACATTAATATTGTATTGCGGTGATCTATGAATGAAAGAATAAAATATAAATATAATACAATATCCACCGTTCCAGAGTAACACATAAATTATATATTGTGAATTAAATTAATAAAATACACCACAGATATTCTTTATTTCTCTCAGCTAGCTCAGGTTTTCTCAGTAAAGCATAAATTATTTGAATTGCGAGACTCTTATTTGCATTTATGCCTGGAAAGAAGGAAAAACTTATGTCGTAAGCTCTAAAACTTCTGCAAACTGGACAACTGCTACTCAACTCTGAATTTAAAAGAAAAGAGTGCTGGATGTTTGTATTAACATCAATTAAACACATGTATGAAATTGAAAACACAAAGACTTTATTAAACAAACAAAATTAAATCAAATAGAACGTCAAAATAAAAAAAAAATGTTTTTCAAAATAATACAATGTTATTTTTGAGAAGTAACTTCTCAGGATTGCTCAAACGTAATAAATAGTAGTAGAAATCTGACATAGGATAACTACGGTCATTCGTTTGAACAAACCAACATAAATAAAATCTGTTTATAAATAAAAAAAATTTATTCAATGAAAATAAACTCTATGAAAAGAAAATTAAATTGTTTTATTTATTTGAAATTGAATGCATTCTCAAAGAAATCTAATAAACTAAACCAAATAGATTTTTATTATTGAGGATGAACTTTGTACATTAAATTTATTTATAAACTCGACAAAAATCATTTATTTTATTAACCAACCCGGTATAATATGATATGTTTTCCCTTTTTAAAATAATCCTTTTAGTGGTAACACTGCGATGAAACCAAACAGCTGATTTCTTGTTTATAAAATCGATATGTCAATCGATGGAGAACAAAATAAATTCACTTGAATTTATTTAAACAATCACGTTCACTTTATTTACTATAACACAATATTTGAATCTTCCTTTAATCCTTGAAAATTGTTCAGGTAACACTTTTTAATTTTACTTAAACGTTATTTAATACAATGACATATTTGTCAAAAACATATGGTTAAAAAAATCTAACCTCAATTTATATCAGATATTTTATCCGGAGCCGGGCATAACTTCTGCCTTCAATGTTTTAACGACTGAATTTGTTCCAAATTTCCCCAGCTTATATAGGTTCTGCCATAACAATTGAAATCTATGACACATTTTCAAAATAAAAGAAAATCGAGCGACGCTCGTGACGTCACTAATCCAGAACAGCTGTTATAGATTAGCACTAAACCTAAATCTGATATAATAGGATTGTAGCGTTTGAAACGACGATCAAAAAGTATAAGACATGTATGGTCCTAAACTGTATCGTAACGAAGATATTCAAGAAAAACCGTTAAACAATATACAAACTCATTATGATCTAATTACATATACAATTTAGCAAATCAAGGTTCATCCTTTACAGAATAGCTACAGGAATACATGATATAGGTAAAATTAACAATGTGTCTATAAAAATACCTTTACAATTTAATATAAACATTATCTTTGCAGCACGCAATGCACTAAATAAACCAATCGATACTTATACAAATGCCAGCTTAATATTTGAATCAATGTTACTCAAATTATGCATAAAATGTCCAACATACAGTGCTCTAGGCACTTACATAAAAACAACGGTGAGAAAAAGCAGGATAAAAGCCTGTAAGAGTCTGTTAGCACAAACAAGAGGATTCAAAAACCTTCTCTAATTGTAGTGATCATAAATCTTGTAAACAATTTCAAAATTTAATTGTATAGTACTAATCATAATAAGATTGACCTAATTAATTTATTTTTTAGCAAATTGATACTATAAAACTGAGCTGGTGTCGAGGAATATAGAAACAATCTATCTAACGCAGACATCGTAATGTCTAAATACCAAAATGGAAAATACTTCTTCCTGGTAAGTGGAAAACCGTTCCAAAGTAACATGGGTTGCCTAAACATGATTATCATTAAGCAATCTAACAAAATTATATCCTTTTTCTGAGATTGAACCCTATTTTATTTATTGTGCATGAAAAAGCTAGGTTATGTATCTCTTGGGCATGATATCTTTATTCTTGAGTTTTTTGATTTAAACATTAATGAACCTAACTGTGGTCCTATCCATAGTGCTTATTAATTATGTTTATGGCATAGCATGTCCCTCTTTAATTCCAAATCCGATATAAAATATATGTTTTTAACGTCAACGAACTATCGTTAATGATATTTTCAAATCGGTGAAATGATTACACCTCAGTATTGAACTGCGAAATTTCGTATCGTCGCGCAGAAGTCAAAATCTTTTATTTTAAGTAATTCCAGACATTTTCTGTATTAAGTGTTCCTGTATATGCCGCAATTCTTTACAGTAGTTCAATAACATTATCCTATATTTCTTATATATCTTTTTTATTACTAAAATAAAGTTAGGTTAGGTTTTGCTAGATTAAAACAAGATACGAGGTTTTGACTTTTACCGCTAGAACGGGTTTAATCAAGGATATCATAATACAGTGCGGAATTTGTTAATGGGAACAGGGCATACTATTTACTTCACACTCTTAACTCAAAATAGGAAAATATGAGGTTTTGACAACGGAGCAACGGTATATAGATGATATCACAAATATCTTAATTTGGCTTTACATATAAATAAACTATGTGAATTATATAAAATACGTGTCATTATCCAATTTATTGTGTACTTTAAGCCATCTGTATTTGTTTGTCCGCAATGTTGTTATTTTAATCCTACAAATAAAATTATATACCTACCTTTACTTTTTCTGATCAGAAACATTTTATTATAATAATATATTTAACAGATTTTCTCGCCCAGTTGTCCTTGCGCCCACTTGTCTCGCGCCCAGCTGTCCGGGTCCACTTGGCCGCGTCCAGTTGTTCCATCCCGATTGGCACTAGTAGCCACAATAAAATGATATTACATGTTCACATGTGCATCATAACGTTATTGAGATAATAATAGTGATCGTTACATATTTTACACAGTAATCCAGAAAAGCAGCCTTTTTGATTATGTATAGGTATACTATAGTGAGATTGTGTCTAAAAATAGCACTCTTAAAATCTAACAACAAAACTTTATATGGCTCAGAATGAAATAAAAATTTCCATTAGCCAATTTTTACTAAATTGCATGTGTAGATTCTAAAAATGAAATAATATTCTTTTCAGTAGCAAAAGATATTTCGCGTAAGATTTAAACGTGCATATCATTAGTGTGATGAGCATTGACACGATTAGTTTGCGAATTCAAATTTTCCTACGACCACTTTCGAAAATAGCATATTGCGCACAATTGATAGACTACAAAACTGCCACTTTTCATATGTCGTGCGAAAATTTTACGACACACGTACGCAAAGTTGTCCTTGAAATATGTCACGAACCGTGTCTTATGAAAATATTTACTTATGTTTTGAAAACTTTTCTTCTAAATATATTGAGCTTTTATGTAGACGATGTTGTTTCTTTAATATTAAGTAAGTGGTAATCTTGAAGTATTTTTTAAAGAAAATGAACACAATTTGCATAATTTTATGTTACATGACCTCACTTCACGTACGACCAAGGTTATTACAAGTAGCATGTGTTTACATTTTAGCGATGTTGCAACGTTTGTTATTCTAAAAAGCAATGGTAATTCTTTATTAAGCCAGAAGTATAATTGTAATCGACATTATAACTTTTTCTATGTTTATTTAAATAAATATATTTTCTCGACCTTACTCGTTATGCAAAAACCCATTTTGTTCAAACATCTTGATGCAATTCTTCCCTGGTTTCTAATACATAAAATTCTTATTGTATAAATATCAGCGTGAACAGGATAATGCTCTTGATATTAATGTGATGTTTCCGCACTCGCCGTCGGCTCGTGCGTTAACATTCCCACTCTTACGAAATATTCCACCATCCACACTTGTTATGTAATAGTATACTACTATAACATACAGCGCAGTACATGAAAAATGTTTGTATATTAAATAAATGGGTATGGTTAAAGATTTAAACGCGTATAGTAAATGTTTGAGCGCAGTAAGTTCATTTTTTTCACATTAAAATAAGTGTTCTTGAACATTATTAATATTATTCCAGTTATTATTATTTACACCAAATGCTCGGAAGGTAGAGCGCAGTGCGTATTTTACTCGCTTTATAATTATTGGTCGGTTATATACGTTTTAGGCTAAAATATTTTTTCATATTTTTTTCATGCTAATCTGCATTCATAATTATAAACACAAAATTGGTTTTTCTTTTCCTGTAAAATCACAAAAATGGCATATAACATGTTTTGCCATAACACTACTAATTTATTACGATAACTTTATAAAAAATGGTGAAAAAGATTTGACACCAAAACATTTCACATAAAAAAATTGTAAGATTGTACCGTTAAAGTTTCAAATTTGTTACTAAGATAGTTTTGCCAAAAAAAATTAATACGAAGAATTTGTCGATTGAATGCTGGATATAGCTTGCAAAGTAACAACGTCGCATTGCGACAGACAAGCGGGTAACTTAAATGCTTTATACAGATACATGCAGCGCCACTAGCCGCTCGAAATTTATATTTTGAAAACAAAATTAGTTGCGTTAAATAAAAAGATACATAATTCGGAAATGTTTTACTGCTACGTTGTAAATGAATCTGAATAAATAGTGTTTCATCCATCGTTTTATATACATATATTTGTAATATTTGCAAAGATAACTTCAAACTTGAGTCAAAGTCATTTACTCCATTAATTTGTTTTTATCAGAACAACAAACGAAATACTTAATACGAAATACCTTAAGGCAACGATGTCACTTTTTCACTACTCTAGAAGCGTACAATGTATTTATATTCTAGAGAGATTTCTTTATTTTTTTTAGTGTTTACATAGTAATATTATTTTATTTTGACTAATAAAAAAGTAAACTTGAATGAAATTTCTCGTTAGAAGAATTGTTTTTTCGTCATTCTTTCACGTTCTTAAGTTTGGACTAGACAGTCAAAAGTTAATTTCTCACTTTAAAAAGAGTAATAATCAATTTAAAAAATATATAAATTATAACAAAACTACTTTCACATGCATTCTAATAAAACTAGTATCGTTTGAGCCATTGTTTGATGCAAAACTATGTAATTATTTCTATTTGTCAAAATAGCACAGCTCCATAACTTTCAGACTATCCCACCACAACTTCCCTAAAATTTATTGTAGAAAAACATTTTTTCACTCTATTCTTATAACAATAAACAATTCTTCACTACTGAAAGCTATTTTCTCACTATATTATTAATTAACTCTGTATAGATTGAACTATTCAATTTAATAGCATTCTACTTTAAAAGTATAACAAAATCTACAGCAGTTTTATTTTTTAAGAGAAGAAAAGCCATCGAAAATGATCTAAATTGGTAAAAAAAATGTTTGTTAGCGTTCATGTTACTCTAGTTAGAGTAAATAAAACAAATTGGCACCAATATACACTTGAGAGTTTATTTGACAAGGGAATCGTGTGGGCAATCACGACGAATAATAATAATAATAACCATAACTGGGTCATCTGTGTGGATCTCAAAATGGTAAACTTTTTACTTGGTTTTCAAAGAGGATATACAAGATTTCCTTGCTTTTTGTGCCTCTGGGATAGTCGAGATAGAAACCAACACTGGATTCAGAAACAGTGGCCTCCTAAAACATCCTTAGTTGTTGGAGAGAAGAATATTATAAGTCAACCTTTAGTCGACAGAGAAAAAGTAATTTTTCCACCTCTTCACATCAAACTGGGTCTTATGAAGCAATATGTTAAAGCACTAGAAGCAAGTGACTGTTTGCAGTACATATGTGAAAAGTTTCCACTAAGTTACTAGACTAAGTTAGACTAAGTTACGAAAAAATCAAAGCTGGGGTATTTGATGGACCTCAAATTAGAACTTTAATGAGAGATCCAAATTTCATCAACTCTATGAATGAAGCAGAAAAAGAAGCCTGGACTTCATTCACGATGGTCGCGAACAATTTTCTTGGAAACAAAAAAGCATCCAATTATAAAGAGCTAGTGCAATCAATGCTTGAAAAATTTCACCGCCTAGGTTGTAACACGAGCATAAAGCTTCATTTCCTTCATAGTCATCTTGATAGATTTCCAGAAAATTTAAGTGCTGTAAGCGATGAGCGATGATTTCATAACTCGGAAAACTCGGTACCAAGGAAGATGGGATTCTCATATGATGGCCGACTACTGTTGGAGTTTTCAAAGGGACTGCCAAACCAAAATGCACAGCAGAAAGTGCTACAAACGAAAATTTATTCCCTGACTGTTGTTTCTTTATTACTAACACTTTTGTAGTTTTTTTGAATGATCATTGTGTAAATATTGTACCTAAATAAATAAATGAATTATTATAATTTTATACTTTGTTTATATCGTATAAGTTCTTAAGTTACAACTTGGCCGCATTTGCAATTCTTCAGAGAGCATAAAATGATATAGAATTAAATTTCGACATGATACACAAAAACCAATATGATTTTCGGATTCAGCACACCCAAATTAGTAAAGAACAAGTCTCATATACAAGTCGTCATATATAAGCGATGAGCGAGATTTCATAACTCGGAAAACTCGGTACCAAGGAAGATGGGATTCTCATATGATGGCCGACTACTGTTGGAGTGTTCAAAGGGACTGCCAAACCAAAATGCACAGCAGAAAGTGCTACAAACGAAAATTTATTCCCTGACTGTTGTTTCTTTATTACTAACACTTTTGTAGTTTTTTTGAATGATCATTGTGTAAATATTGTACCTAAATAAATAAATGAATTATTATAATTTTATACTTTGTTTATATCGTATAAGTTCTTAAGTTACAACTTGGCCGCATTTGCAATTCTTCAGAGAGCATAAAATGATATAGAATTAAATTTCGACATGATACACAAAAACCAATATGATTTTCGGATTCAGCACACCCAAATTAGTAAAGAACAAGTCTCATATACAAGTCGTCATATATAAGCGATGAGCGAGATTTCATAACTCGGAAAACTCGGTACCAAGGAAGATGGGATTCTCATATGATGGCCGACTACTGTTGGAGTGTTCAAAGGGACTGCCAAACCAAAATGCACAGCAGAAAGTGCTACAAACGAAAATTTATTCCCTAACTGTTGTTTCTTTATTACTAACACTTTTGTAGTTTTTTTGAATGATCATTGTGTAAATATTGTACCTAAATAAATAAATGAATTATTATAATTTTATACTTTGTTTATATCGTATAAGTTCTTAAGTTACAACTTGGCCGCATTTGCAATTCTTCAGAGAGCATAAAATGATATAGAATTAAATTTCGACATGATACACAAAAACCAATATGATTTTCGGATTCAGCACACCCAAATTAGTAAAGAACAAGTCTCATATACAAGTCGTCATATATAAGCGATGAGCGAGATTTCATAACTCGGAAAACTCGGTACCAAGGAAGATGGGATTCTCATATGATGGCCGACTACTGTTGGAGTGTTCAAAGGGACTGCCAAACCAAAATGCACAGCAGAAAGTGCTACAAACGAAAATTTATTCCCTAACTGTTGTTTCTTTATTACTAACACTTTTGTAGTTTTTTTGAATGATCATTGTGTAAATATTGTACCTAAATAAATAAATGAATTATTATAATTTTATACTTTGTTTATATCGTATAAGTTCTTAAGTTACAACTTGGCCGCATTTGCAATTCTTCAGAGAGCATAAAATGATATAGAATTAAATTTCGACATGATACACAAAAACCAATATGATTTTCGGATTCAGCACACCCAAATTAGTAAAGAACAATTCTCATATACAAGTCGTCATATATAAGCGATGAGCGAGATTTCATAACTCGGAAAACTCGGTACCAAGGAAGATGGGATTCTCATATGATGGCCGACTACTGTTGGAGTGTTCAAAGGGACTGCCAAACCAAAATGCACAGCAGAAAGTGCTACAAACGAAAATTTATTCCCTGACTGTTGTTTCTTTATTACTAACACTTTTGTAGTTTTTTTGAATGATCATTGTGTAAATATTGTACCTAAATAAATAAATGAATTATTATAATTTTATACTTTGTTTATATCGTATAAGTTCTTAAGTTACAACTTGGCCGCATTTGCAATTCTTCAGAGAGCATAAAATGATATAGAATTAAATTTCGACATGATACACAAAAACCAATATGATTTTCGGATTCAGCACACCCAAATTAGTAAAGAACAAGTCTCATATACAAGTCGTCATATATAAGCGATGAGCGAGATTTCATAACTCGGAAAACTCGGTACCAAGGAAGATGGGATTCTCATATGATGGCCGACTACTGTTGGAGTGTTCAAAGGGACTGCCAAACCAAAATGCACAGCAGAAAGTGCTACAAACGAAAATTTATTCCCTGACTGTTGTTTCTTTATTACTAACACTTTTGTAGTTTTTTTGAATGATCATTGTGTAAATATTGTACCTAAATAAATAAATGAATTATTATAATTTTATACTTTGTTTATATTGTATAAGTTCTTAAGTTACAACTTGGCCGCATTTGCAATTCTTCAGAGAGCATAAAATGATATAGAATTAAATTTCGACATGATACACAAAAACCAATATGATTTTCGGATTCAGCACACCCAAATTAGTAAAGAACAAGTCTCATATACAAGTCGTCATATATAAGCGATGAGCGAGATTTCATAACTCGGAAAACTCGGTACCAAGGAAGATGGGATTCTCATATGATGGCCGACTACTGTTGGAGTGTTCAAAGGGACTGCCAAACCAAAATGCACAGCAGAAAGTGCTACAAACGAAAATTTATTCCCTAACTGTTGTTTCTTTATTACTAACACTTTTGTAGTTTTTTTGAATGATCATTGTGTAAATATTGTACCTAAATAAATAAATGAATTATTATAATTTTATACTTTGTTTATATCGTATAAGTTCTTAAGTTACAACTTGGCCGCATTTGCAATTCTTCAAAGAGCATAAAATGATATAGAATTAAATTTTGACGTGATACACAAAAACCAATATGATTTTCGGATTCAGCACACCCAAATCAGTAAAGAACAAGTCTCATATACAAGTCAGCAAAAAATGTGTTGGCCAGTTATAACTGTTGATACTTGGCAATTTCAAAAATTACTAAGATTGATGGTAATTTCAAAAATCTTTAAATAACTTAAAGTAGTTGTAATTATATTGCCTAGACCAAAAACGAGTATCTGTACATAAATAATAGTATTAGTATTATAGTATAGTATAGTAATAGTAGTGCATTAAGTTTAGATTTGTAAAATTTTTATATTCCCGCTAATTTTAGTAACTTCTCAAATTGCAAAATTTTAGCAGACACCTGTTAGTGTAAATATGTTCACCTCTTTTTACTGTGTGTGAATGTGAAACTTCGCAGAACAAAAGAGTAATTACATCATAATGTAGTAATCTTGAATTTTGGCGGAGTTCACGGAGTGCTGCAAGAAAATCTCCTAACGAGATTTGGCATGAGGTATGTTCAGTAGTTCACTCTAGCAACAATAAACAACAATACCATGGACCAAGAAAAACATTTCGAAGTAAAGGTTACGGGGTGTCCTTTAACCAAAATAAAAGTGTCCCAACTGGTTCCTATATATTTCTTTCAATACGTTCTTATGTTTTAATTGTATATAACTGGGAAGCTGAACTATAGCACAGCGGAAAATTCGTGATTTTTGCTAATTGCTAACTAAGAATTATTAAATATTATTAAATTTTATTTATGTCCGATTGCATTATAAAGTACTGTTTATTGTATTGTTTTGCGGCAGTGAACTGGCTTATTATTGTACTCGTAAAATAAAGTGGTAGGCCCTTCGTGGTCGAGTGGTAGAGATCCTACCTCTCGTTCAGAGGGACAGGGGTTAAAACCTCGGTTGCGACTGAATTTTAGAAATTTAGTACTATCGTGTTTGAGCTCCTTAGGTTAAGGTATGAAAGTTGTATGAGTGATAAAGTATGGGGGAGCGAAATGTACTTGCTACAATAGCTCCATTACCTCCGTTGCACTCCCATAAGAGTTTGTGCGTGGAACCCCGACACTGCGAAATGCGGTAAAAGGGGGAATGGATTATGTATGTATGTAAAATACAGTGGTAGTAGTAAAATAAAGTATATAGTAGTAAAATAAAGTATGACAACTGTATATTACATGTCAAATTTTCTTCTGTCAATAATATATGTCAAATTTATAAACTGATTTTCTTTTGATAATTACCCAATTTTAGGAATCGAACATAAAGCTTTGTATGCAACTCTTACATAATCGGACCTTATAGAATCGCTCTTTTTATAGGCCTTGCTCGCTTCGCTCGCTCGGCCATAAACTGGGCTCGTCTATAAAGTCCTACATTATGTACTTGTTACATAAATAGCTATTATTGGTGAAACGGTAATACAAAAACATTATTGTACAAGATAAAATTACCATTTTATTTTCAGAATTTTAATCTAACCCTACAATTTAATTTTCGTATTTGCATAACTATAGCACCACAACTAGAAATTATTACTCTGTCCTTGACATGTGAAAAATAAGTAATAACCGAATTTAAGAATGGGTAGTACTTCCATTTATTTAAATTACTTCAAAAAGTCTGTTGCTCATACTCCGAATGCGATTTTCTTAAGGTTCCTGTATAGCAACACCCTAAATTTTAGGAACTTTGCATTTTTTAATAATGAGAAAAACTACTTAAGGGCATTCTTTAATTCATGAACTGCATGGTACTGTTATTAGCAGCATGTCATATTGCAGGTATTTGTGTTAAAAAATATCGTCTGCTAACTAAAAAATGATTAAATTTTCTAGTGAAATTAAATTTTTTAACGTAAGCAAGCGTAACAGTAATAGCTATTTATGTAACAAATACATAATGTAGGACTTTATAGATGAGCTCAGTTTATGGCCGAGCGATCGAAGCGAGTAATGCCTATAAAAAGGGCGAGTCTATAAAGTTCGATTATGTAAGAGTTACATACAAAGCTTTATGTTCCACACCTAAAATGGCTCATTATCAAAAAAATCAGTTTATAATTTTGATATCTATTCTTGGCAGAAGAAAATTGGACATGTAATATACAGTTGCCATTGGAAAACTGGATATGTTATAGTGTGAGTTTGGTATTGCTATATTTATTTTACTACTACCACTTTATTTTACTAGTACAATAATAAGCCAGTTTACTGCCGCAAAACGATATAATAAACAGTACTTTATAATGCAATCGGACATAAAACTTATTTATTTGTTTAGGAAATATATATTTTATTGTGACGTTTGGCGACACTTGCTGTCATTAGTTATTAAAGCACCGTGAAAATGCCCCGTGAAAGTTATCTCACTGATATTGAACAAGGCAAGATATTGGCATTGCGGGAAGAGAAATCTCAAATTAGACAGATTGTGCGTAAAATTGGGCGATCTCAAAAGGTTGTTTTAGATTTTATAAGAAATCCGGAACAATACGGTAAAAAATGGTGAGCCAAAGAAAAAAGTGTAAACATTCATCGAGAGGCGTATTACTAATTCATCAAGCAACAGCTTAAGAAGTTGTAAATCCCTTGCGTCAGAATGTAACCTGAACGTTTCGTGATGAACTATCGGTAGGATTCAGAAAAGAAGTTCGAAAGAATATGGATGATCGAAATTGGGAAAAGTTAAAGCTTACGTTTTTTACTGAGCTACTAAAGTGAATAATTATCTTGGTATATACTGCAGGTCATTTTCTCAGATGAGAAAAAAATTTAATTGAGATGATCTCGATGGGTTTAATTTATACTGGAGAGATTTAAGGAAATAACCAAGTTATTTTTCAAAATGAAATTTTGGTGGAGGAAATGTAATGGTATGGGGAACATGTCCAGTGACGGTGTCTTAAAACTGGCTTTTACATCTAACAAAATGAACAGTGCTGAGTATACAACGGTGATAGAGCACCAGTTATTACCTTTTTTCAATCTAAATGAGAAAGATCAATGTTTTTTTTAACAAGATAATGCGAAAATTCGAGTTAGCGGAGAAATTAAAGCTTCGTTCCAGAGGAATGAAGTTAATTTGATGAGATGGCCTGCTTTTTCACCAGATTTAAATCCTATGGATTATCTATAGATATCTACTATATCTATTATAGTACGTTGAATGGATGTTGAAAATAAGCAGTATCAAATTGTTAATGAATTAAAATGGGCGATACTTATGACGGAATAATTTGGGATATGAACTTTTAGAAAATCTCATTCGGAGTATGAGAAACCAACTTTTGGAAGTAATTCAAGTAAATGGGAGTACTGCCCATTATTAAATTCAATTATTATTTATTTTTCACATGGCAAGGACTGAAAAAATTAATTTCTAGTTGTGTAAAAAAACATTAAATTGTAAGGTTAAATTAATATTCTAAAAATAAAATGAGAGTTCTTGTACAATAATGTTTTTCTGTTATCGTTTATTGTTAACAGTATTAAATAATTTATTGTAAATCATGAATTTTCCATCTATGCTTGGTGCTAGAGTTATGCTCCCCAGTTACTTTTTGTTCATGTTTGCATTGCAATAAATAAATAAATCACTTATTTCATTATTGACCTTGGAAAACTATAATACTCTCAATCTAAATAGAAAACAAATTATTTAAAAGTTTTATAACAATCTACTCTAAATAGGAAGTATTTTTATTTCATACTGTATCATATTATCCATGTTTACGGCAGCGATTACAGTCCGGAAAATGCGATTTTACGGTCCAGTATGACTGTATTTTTTTTTACCGGACTCAAATAAAATAAATCAATTGAACAATGCTTTAGTATTCAGTTACCATGGACACTCGTTCTATATTTTGAATTCGACTAGTAGCTGCCATAGATGCTTGTTGTTCATAGATGTCTATATTTTAAATTCGGAAATTTATTTTATATAATTTTTTTTTAAATTAAACCAATAATCCAATAATTGCAGTATGAAATAAAACGCATTACGTCATACGTTCTGGAAATGGAATTTTACAGTTGAGTAAGATGTTACGGACAAGGCGACGAAGGAGCCGATAACGTAATAGTTATTTATTTCATACTGTGTCACATTTGTCAGTTTTACGTCAAACTTTTCAATCCAGAAAATGCGATTTAACAGTCTAGTATGACTGTAAAAAATTTTATTTCATACTGTCCGGTAAAAGGGTATTTACCGGACTCATTTGAGTCCGGTAAATGAATTATTACGTTACAAGGCCGGTAAAAAATTTTACCGGACTGAAAATCCAATTTGAGTCCGGTAAAAAATTTTACCGGACTGAAAATTTTAAATGCATTTTTTTTTAAAATGAACAATGTGAGGCAGTATGAAATAAAACGCCTTACGTCATACTTCCGGTAAACCATTACAGTAGCGAGTTGAAAACGTTTCGGGACGAGGCGACGAAGGAGCCGAGTCTCGAATGTTGGTTTACCTGGGTTCATATTACTTGGGTTTACCGGACTTATAACGTAATATACTATTACTTGACTCAAATAAAAATAAATCAACTGAACAATGCTTTAGTATTCAGTTACTATGGACACTCGTTCTATGTCTTGAATTCGACTAATAGTTGCCATAGATGTTCGTTGTTCATAGATGCCTATATTTTAAATTCGGAAATTTATTTTATATATTTTTTTTAAATTAAACCAAAAATCAAATAATTGCAGTATGAAATAAAACGCATTACATATACGTCCTGGAAATGGAATTTTACAGTCGAGTAAGATGTTACGGACAAGGCGACGAAGGAGCCAAGCCCAGAACATAGAAACGAGACTGTAAGAACATTTCCAGGACGTATAACGTAATGCGTTTTATTTCATACTGCAATTATTGGATTATTGGTTTAATTTAAAAATATATACTATATAAAATAAATTTCTAAATTTAAAATATGGAGCATCTATGGCAACTATTGGCATTTTCCGGACTGTAATCGCTACTGTAAACTTGGATAATACGATACAGTATGAAATAAATAACTATTCCCATGTAGAGTAAATAATAAAAAGTCAAGAGTAAAATCTTACTCCGAAACGATGAGAAATTTGACTGTTTTAAGTGTAATAAAATTACCATAAATGATTAAAGATATAATCGTTTTAGAATGTGATAAACTTACGCTAACATTGTATTGAAGTTAACTCTATGGTCTACACCAAGGTACTGATTAGATGTTTTACTCTAAATGTATTGGACCTAAACACATACCTTTTAGAGTGGTCTATGTTCGAATTTTACACTAAATTTTTTACTGTGTATGAATGATAATCCCATTTTACTGATATTTCAAAAATTATAAAATCTAGTATTCTACTTAAAGCCCGCCACTCATGATCCAACGCCGCAGTACGATTGGGTTGGATATGATGAAATTGTAATATTTTTGAACGTGTGTATGCGCGACCAACCAAATTAGTTCAATTCTGACGGCAGACAAACACGACAGACTGCAGCAGTACGATTGTGTTGGTTGCAACGAGATTTGAACGTGTGTGTAGTTACCCGATTCGGCTATACAATTAATAACAGTATCCGGTCTCTTTATGAAAGGTGTTACTGCTAGCAACAATTCTGAATAAGTAATTTCGTTTCGTTCGCAATTCGAAGGTAGTTTCGCCAATCTTCAGTATAGAATCAGTAATTCTTCAAACAAATGAGTGTGGCAATAGGTATTCCGTTTCAGTAAACATTTTTTGCACCGTCATCTTTGTTTCTTGTAATGTTTTCTTTCATTTTCGGTTGTACACTCTGTGAGAACAGCTAAACGAACTTTTTCGTCTGACATTCTGACTGTACCAATGCAAACTGCTAAGTGCAGTTGTATTCAACCCAATCGTACTGCGGCGTAGGATCCGTTGGAAATAAGAAACAATGTTATATTTTTAAGGTATTTACTGTTATTAACTCTTAAACTCTTAACTTTTAAGTTATTAACTCTTTACACTTTATTAACTTCTTGATGTACTCATGATTAACTGAATCTGTTCAATATGTCGCCTGAAAGACAAATTCAATTTTATTTTTATTGGGACGCACTAATAAATATAGATGGCGTTGTGCAACAGCAATGATTAGAGTCACTGCATCTAGTTACCTAGGCCAGCTGGTCGACCAGAGTACCGCAAACCTCCGCCATATTGGGGCAAACGAAGCACGAAATTGTTCATTATTTGTTCTGTATTGAATTTAATCAAATCCACGTTTACTTTAAAAGGTTTTTCTTATTCTCAAATATTAAAACTCTAATATGTCAAACATGTAAAACTTGGTTTTAATTTGTCCATTATTAAAAATTACCCTTCTCTGCCCCAATATGGCGGCGGTTTGCGTTACTCTGATCGACCAGCTGGCTTAGGTGACTAGATGCAGTGACTCTTATCTTTGATGTTGCACAACGCCATCTATATTTATTAGTGCGTCCCAATAAAAATAAAATTGAATTTGTCTTTCAGGCGACATATTGAACAGATTCAGTTAATCATGAGTACATCAAGAAGTTAATAAAGTGTAAAAAGTTAATAACTTAAGAGTTAAGAGTTTAAGAGTTAATAACAGTAAATACCTTAAAAATATAACATTGTTTCTTATTTTGTTAAATTCTTGAATTTCGTTTGTTTCGTCTCCATATGTAAATGCATGGTTATGAATTGTATATCTAACTGACAAAACAAGTTAGAAATGAAACTTTGCAATTAATGCATTGGAAACCTTGAAATTCCGAATACCTGAGACGCCCTCAGATTCAGATTTTTTTAAAACTTTCTATTAATTTCTAAGGCTTGATTAAAAAATAATTCGTATCATTAAACTTTGAAACTTCCAAAATATTAATTTCTAGGATTTTAAACTTCTTATGGTGGTGTTGGTGTAATCTATTAAGCTTATGTACTTCCGAATATCTCCCATCCTCCAAATTGAAAAACGATCGATTTTTGAACATATCAGAGACATGAAATTTTGAAAGTAAAAAAATCAAAATTTTTTACTTGAAATATTGTAAATTTCTAAAACTTTGAACCGAAGAAATTTGAGGCATGCTTTTGGGTTACTTTCACATCTCAGAACACCATATATCATTTTTATTACTCAATGTAATAAATAAATGCAATGAGAAGTGCATGGAAGTGAATGCAAAAGTTAAATTTATTAAACTCTAATTTGAAGTCATCATGTGTGAACTCAAGTTTAAATCCAAAATCAAATAGGCCTGTTTCACTAGTAGTATCATCTGACAGAAAACAACAGTTATTATCTTTTTTTACAGATCAGACTTAACTTCATTAACATTTCCTTGCGACACTTTTATAACACTATTTAAATTCCTTTGCTATATAAAAGATCGGAGGTAACTCACTATCTAGCTCAATATTTATTATGTACCACAGTGACTCTGAGATAAATTCTAGACCACGCTATAGAATTTTCTCTAAACCTCTCATTGAATGTACGTTTATCTCATCTTTATTGTGTCTACTATTATTATTATAAATTACACTCTGCGGCTTCTCAACGGCCATCTATCATACGTTTCCAATGCAATTTTTCTATTTTTATTAGTTAAGGACTAGTTTTTCGTACTTCATCTAATTCTAATATTTTCAGGCCGGTCGACTACTCAGATTAGGTGAATCCAACATATCACTTAAGGTATGTCCCTGCTAATAAATACTGTGTTTCAAAATAACATTATCATTTAATAAATTATATGACATTATCTTTCTACAAGTCTCAGCAAAAGCATTCAAGCAAATAAAGTGAGATCTCTTTTCAATACCACTTCGAACATTGTTATTATTGCAGTAGTGTAATCTAGTTCTCAATAAGGCCGCGTTACATTTAATAATTATTGTTACCTAGTTCTAGTTAAATTTCTTATGGTAACTATTACATAGGCTTCTCCACAATTGTTTAGTTGTTTGTTACGTTAGTTGCAAAAGTTTTACTACTATTTTTAATTGTAGAAACTACTGACTGAATAAACTTTTACCGTTCGAAAACATATGCAGCAAAAAGCAGACATACAGTCAATAAACTTAGAATGATTCATTATTTGCGTTTTAATAAATACAATTTTAATTTTAATCACGTAAATACATTCCTGTATAAGGATTACTATACAAATCAGAAGATATCAAACATATAGTATAGCAGTTATTTGATTCTAATGTACAGTAAGTGGGTGTGAAGAATATGATGTTTTTCGATCATCTATAAACTAAATTTAGATATTTAAACAACAATCGAGCGTGTATAGTCTAAAATATTTATTGAAGATTGTCACCCAAGCTAAAATAAGAACTAAAGCCATTAAACTTTCAAGGTGTTCTTCTGGGGCGGGTATTTTTTATAGGAACATATACTCTTCATTTTTGCAACGACCAAGCCCATATAATAATCTTCCAACGTGTTTTTCAAGAAATTCCCTGTAGTTCACATAAATCAATTTTTTCAGCTTGTTTGTTGAATCCACAATCAACTTGATTAACTGTCATGTTTACTCCAACAACTTAAATAGTGCTTAAAAGAATTTAAACAACCTTGATTCTATGTCTATAAAAATATTGCTACAATTCTTATTATTTAAATAAATATTTTTATAGCCCTAATAACTCTTCCTTCGCATTGCTTAACTTGCACAGCGAGTTACTTTCGTGACCGCTCATCGAAATCTCTCGATCGTTCGAAGTAAGATTTCAGGACCCCGAACTTTTCAGAAGACCGGATCGTCCGGATTGGAGATTATCCCATAGGAAACCACGAAAATGGAACATAATATGGGTCAGTGGCGTGCAGGCAGGGTGAAGGGAGCGGCTATAAAAGGTATGAACGCGGTTAGCCGCCGGTTACTTGGGGCCGCGTTAGCGAAAGTTGCCCCTGCTGGAGTTCGTGTTCGGTGTGCAGTGGTCATGTGTGTGTGAGTGGAGTCCGGGACCTGCAGTGTTTAACAGTGCGGTGCCAGGCCGCCCTAACACAGTTTTGATTAATTATATTTGTTAGTTGTTACATAATAATTAAGGACATAATTTTCAAAGACTGAAAATATGGCGTCAAGAATATTGTAAGTACTTATTTAATTTTTTGCTTTTTACTTATTAGGTGTGTGTTTGTGAACCAAGTGTGGTATTTTTTTGCTTTTGATATTGAAAGAGATATGTTTGCAGTTTATCGTTTGATAATTAGTAGAAACTTGAAGCTCGCTTTGATTCCTATAAAGATAATGTTTGAAATAATTTACAAAAAGCTAACTTTGTCCCTGAGTTAAATGCAATACTTTTCCGGGTAGTAACAATATTACTTTCGGTTTATTGCAGCTTTAAGTATTTCTTTGTCCTAATTTGGTATTTTGTGCGGTATTGTATAGTTGCCTTTAGTATTTTATTGTAAATATCTAATTTTATGTACATTCTCTTTTGGTGCTGCAATTTTTAGAAGGTTTTATTAAAAAGAAAACGTATATACAGTTAAATAATTAAAAAATAAAATATTGCTGCTTCTGAATCCTCCCTGTATATAAATTGTTTTAAAATAAACCATTCTGGCTTATTTGCAACAAACTCGACTGTACACACAAATTAATTAATTACAATTTACATAACAAATAATCAGTTTCACATTATGAATAATAATAATTATTATTAATAATCATATAAAAAGTTATTGAACTAGAAATCATTAATAGCAAAGAGGTGAATTCGATTTAAATCAACGCTTAAAATAGAGTCTGTCTATTAATTTCTTATTTATTGTGTATTAACCCAATTGCCCACTTTACTTTAAATCACCCTGTATAAATTCAGGTTATTTCGCTCTAACCATTTTTATTTATTTCTAAATTTTCCATATTTTGCCCCAAGGACCATACATAGACTTGACAAGTTTGTTGCATATTTTAAAATTATTTCCAAATTAAGTATTTCTTGCCAAAAATAGCTTCCTTATTTATGTGGCACTTTCTTGCATAAAAAACAGTCTTATCGTGGAAAATAAATCTTGACGGTAGAAAAAAAACCGGCTCCTTGACATTCTGCAGGACTCTCATTAATTTATACATTTACCTTTATCTATGCTGATCATATCTCCATCTCGCTTCCTCTTTTTATTAGTTAGTATCCACTGCTAATAAATTCATTAAACAAATTAATTCGGTTTTGTTATTAATTTAAATATATTCTTCTTTTTTATATATTGGATTTTAAGTGTGTATTTAAAAAATTGATTTTATTAATTAGAAAAAAAATACTTAATTATGACAATATTTAAAAAAAGAATTTTCCTGTATTAGTAAGTGTGAATTGTATTAGAGATCGGTCGTAATTATATTAGCCTTTAATTGGTTTTTTTGTTTAATCAAGGATTTTTGTTAGTTTAATTTGTTTTTATAACATTTTTTTATTAAATTTTTCAAAACTATTCTAGGTAACAGCAGCTACTGGTCAGTAATAACCTTAATAACATAGTGTTAGTAAATCTGATTTGATTAGAAGTTTCAATCTTTTAGGAACTATTGTAAATAAATAATACTAATGATAGAAATAGAGTGAAAATTAAAATATTGCTAGAAAGTCCAATAAAATTGATTTTATTATATAAATTCCCTAATCTATATACATAATCCATAACGATCTATATTTAAAATTCATTTATTTAAAAACAAGGCCTTGCATAGGCTAAGTTAATTACCATTTTTTTAACCTGATATAGTTACATAATAAGCCAAGTAACCAAGTTTAAGTAAACTAGGTTATAAAAAAACAAAATTCCATTTATTTACTTTTTTTAATGGAATGCACATTAAAAGGGGAATACCCTTGGGTACAAAGTACATATAAACAAATTTAAATACCTATTGATTTTTTACAAGAAAGTGCTCTGTAAAAATTCACTTTTGGCGTCATCATATGGATACTGTTACTAAGTCTACCATTAAAACAAAATTTTGTATAGGTATTTCAGCTATAGATTCTCAAAAATTCTAAATTATTTCTTAAAAAAGCCCTGATGAACAAGTGTTAATAGTTAACAATATTAAGCATCACTATTCTGTTAGTGTTTTTTCCTATAACAAATAATTGTGTTATTCAACCTGTAACAAATTCTATTTATTAATTTGTAATCGCTGGATTGTTGGTCCAAAATTTTCTATATCTTTTGCTATTTTCCACTTTACCATTTCAAAAAATTGAATACATGCTTTAAATAAAAATAAAGCACACGAGAAACATGAATTTTTGTCTTTTTGGATCAGGGAATCTAAAAGCAGAACTTTTATAACACAAAGTATACTTTTTTTATTGACTGTATAACTTTCTAGAAGAAAAATTAGTTCTTTGATAAAATTCTAAATCTATTGTCAGTTTTGAGTCCAATTTTCTTACTCGTAGCAAGTTTCACAAAATAAAATTTAAACTTAAAATGTGTGATATTTAATATTGTAAGGGACAAAAATTTAAAGTCAAAAGCTAAAAAACTTTGTATGTATAACGATAATGATAAAAATTCGATGAAACGAAGTATAAACTGACGCTTCGCATTCCTTCTATAGTGATACATCTAAATAGAAATAAAATAAGGACTTGGAATTTTTGACACGGTTTGTGTTTAATGTCGTTGCTGCATTCTTTATATAAATTCTTCATTCTTATGTATACTATCTTCTCCATTCTTTATGTATACCAACCATTTACGTTCTAGAAGAGATCAAAATCAAAAATCCCTACCCATAGTCTATACAGTTCTTGAATATGACATAATTTATAAATCACCCAGAAATCTTTATATTATTCTTTCCTCATTTTCTAATTCTGAGAATGGTTTTGTTAGAGACTATTGCACACCTGTATATGGCAGTCCATAGGATAAATGGCGTTATCTTCACCAAGCAAAATTTTCAGAAGAGCAAGAAAAGAAGAATTGGCATTTTTGTTTATTTTTTGAAACTATTCTCCATTATTTTCTGTAATGAAAAACCATACTATTTTTTTATCTGTTAAAATTGCTAAATTTCATGTTAAATCAGACAACACCATCAGTGTATATCGTTTGACAAACTTTTTCCTGAGGATAGTCGCATACAGCATGTCTGAAATCACTCAGGACATATAAAAATTAACATGGGAAAAAAATAAGATCAGAGCGTGATGTGGCTTATTATAATACATCAAATTTAACAAAGTGACATGTATTGCAAACAAAATAATAAATTAAATATTACTATAGAGTCAAAATTTTATTATTATTCTAATAATTAAGTTAAGTAATTTAACAATTATTTTAAAATTTAAAAAAAAAGTTAATTATGGTGACACATATTAGTTTATCTTTTCATGATTCGATATTATTTAATTTATATTGGTACAATCTAAAAAGATAATTGCCATGTATAAAATAATTTATTGGAGCAGTGAGCATTGGTGTTTTTGAGAATAACATTTACATCAATATTTTAAGTTAAGGAGGCCACAGCAAACTCTCATTTTATTTTTAAATTTTTCCCATTTTAATTTCCGTATGTTCTGGGTGGATTCAGACACCCTGTATAAACTTTGCTATAGATCTTATTTTACTATGATGCCTTTTGAAATAATTATAATTATAGTGTTCCAATACATTCCAAGTATTCCTACCTTTTGCTTTTGCTTGCTTTGCTTTTTTAGATTCACATTTAGGTATCGACTGGTTGGTAATTTTGACCATGTGAAATCTAAGAATGGCAAAATGTCATATTCCCCACGTACCAGTTTTTATAGTTATTTATAGAATCTTTATCTAAGTGCATTAGAAAATCTTTTTTGGTTTTATTTAAGCAGTGGCATATTAGTCTTCTGAGCAAGATCCGAATTAAACATAATTTGACCATTAATTGACCGTATGGAGGAAAATATACTGATTTTTCTCTGTAGAGCCTCTATAAGCTAATACAACGTCTTTTGCGGTACCTATAGAAGATACTTTTCTAATAGTCTCTACAGATAATTAATACAAATCCTGAAATAATCTAATCTGAGACTAATGTGAATTTTCTCTTGAGTATTGTATTTTCAGGAATTATAAATTCCTAATGCACTGTTAATTAAAACATTTCATCAGTCTTCTACCCAAATTCTCCATTAGCACGCCTAATTGTTTCTATTAAAAGCATCTTGAAATATGTGTTATTCACAGGCCTATTAATTGGGTAATTCAGAATAAAAAAGAAGGCGACTGTTACACATATATACATTTATAATCTGACGAAACGTTTGAAACTAGAATATATATTTATATATTTATATTTTCAATTTAAAATTACTTTTTATAACCTATATTAAGAATTATGCATATTACCAATTACATTATCCCACATTAACCGTCAAATGATACTTTGGGCGTGTAACTTTAATTGATAAAAAAGCAGTAGCAGTGACATGATTTGAGGTCGACGTATGTTATATTTAATTTTCTAAAATCAAATGTATGTTTATTAGATTTTTATTTATTTAGGTTTAGAACATTCAAATCGGTGTCGTATTGGTTGAGAAACGATTTTGGTTTTCCGTGAAACTATTGTACTAGAAGTACGAACCAGTTACTTGCACAATTTACTCAATTTTTCACCGCAACAATTCAGATGTGTAAACGTTTACGTGTTTGTTGACACTTTCTATGTAAGGATTATTTTATAATAAATAATATTATTTACAAACCAGTCGCATTACATAAAGAAAGCAATAAAAATAAATGACCAATGTAAATTTTGATTCCACTGGTGTTCTCGCCTTCTTTTCTATCAAAGAATTGATTTCCCATGATCGCTTCTTCAGTTCTACGTGCGTGATTTGTAGTTCAACACAATATGGTAAAAAATTCAAGAACAATGAACAATAGAAACGTGTTTCTATTGACAATATGGCTGAACAATCTTAAAATGTAATGGGGAATTCAAAGAGGAAGTTACTTTTCTCAATTATATTTTCTTAAAAAAACATTAAAAATAGTAATAAATAAAAAGTTACACCCACAACTTTCAAAAAAAAATTACATGATATTATTTTAAATTATAAAGTTTGCATATAATTACACGGTAAGTGACAACTATTGCGGTTTTACCAACAAGCCGAGTTTACACGTTGGCACTTTCCCTCTTGAGACTTGTCTTAGGATGTCATAGACCAAGCCCCAGGCTGGTAAAAGTAAAAACCTTGAAGAGTTATAAAGTTCACATCGATTAATACCAACATTTTTCATTGTTACCTTTTAATACTCTTTTTTAATATGACAAAATATATTCATGTAACGGTTTTCTGGGTAAAACCGCTCATCCATACCGCGACCTATTGCATTTGGAATATCTTTATTAATCGCTGGAAGCATATTCGTGTCACCGTTGTCTTGGAAAAAATAATGTTTGGAATGTTTGACTGAAATTAAATAGCGACCTTGGTGTAATTCTTGACTTATTCAAGAGATTCTTTAATTATACTTATTATTATTAATAGTTTCTTGTAATGATAACATTTTAGTATTTCTAGTATGTACTAATGATTAGCATTTGAATTAAAGTTGATATTTTGTTAACCCCTTTCAAATAAAAGATTTTTATAGGATTTTGTAATAACAAAAATGTTACGTAACAAATTAAAAATGTATATACATAATTATATGACATGAGAGAATTCAATGGGAATTTTTAATAATCTCAAAGAATTAGCAAAATGTTATCGCGGATGAGAAGAGACTTCAACGTTACCTCACGCAACTAACCCTGTTACCGCTCTAGTACTATTAAATTATTTAAACTTGAATGTTCATTTAATTAATGATGAGAAAAATACATTATAATTTGTTAAGATTAAATTGCAGTTTTTTATACTGATTCCATTTAATTTATCAAGATATATTTAGTAAATGATTAAGAAATCGCATGACTAAAATACAAACCAGATTAACCTAAAAACATGAATATATGAGAAACATAAAATTTTAACCTATAGACCTTAATGGTTACTTAAAGAATAACCTAAATCTTAATGCACTTTAATTTCAAATCAATGAAATTAAAATTTCTCTCTTACAACTTTTGCTTTAACAAATTCTTGCAAAATTTCTCCTAATTTTAAGCGTTCTAGTTTTGTTTACTTTAAATTTCCAATAAAGTGTATACATTTATTGAATTCAGGTTAAAATTCTAACGCTGCTGTTTGATTAATGACGTCCATTTCTAATACATTAACGTGTCCTTAAAATAAACAAATAAGGAGGCCCGTAAAACGTTTACTTTTCGATATGTATAATAAACGTAAATGCCAAACCTTTAGACCTCCATTTTACCACGTTTTCCTTGACAGTGCATCCTTCTAAATAACCAGAGCATTTCCTATTATTTATTATTCATCGGGTACTTATTATTAATATTTAATCATTGTTGCATTAACATTTACTTCACATGAAACCTATGGTAATAAAGAAGCGCTTATATTATACATTCTAGTATGTTTTTTATACTAATAACGTTAGCCTATTTACCCATAAATAAGAAATGTACCACATAGGAAAACAAGTGTGAAAAATAGAAAAGCAATACTTTTACTAGAAAAGTTAAACACCCTGTAGAAAACCAATTTTATATAGTTACCAGGGTTGCATACAAATTACACCCGGGGCTCACTTTCTTTATTCGGGAAGGTCGTGATCTGACCTTGATCAACAAATTTCTCCTTCTTTCACTCTCTTTTGCCCAACCCAGATGATGATGATGATTTGTATGTCAATGGCATGGCAATTTAAGTAGATAACAACGAAAGAAAATGAATTTAACCATGTCGGGCTTAATTTATAATGAAACACACTAACATTAATTATCTTCAAAATTAAAGCAAGCAAAAGTAAAGCTATTTTTTTTACTTTTATATTACTTACACCAAGAGAAATTAATAGTAAAAATCCAAGCGTGTAAGTTTAATGAACATTCAGTATATATTTATTTGTAGAAAAGATATATACAAGATTTATTAGCAGTAGTAAAGTTGCAACATTGAAGATGTGCTTGCACTTATTGCAAAATACTTGACATTTTGCAGTCGGTCTAGCCCAGCATTTGATGTAATTTTTTAATCGATTAAAAAAAGAAGGATTATAAATGTTAAAAAGTGCAGGATCCTCAACAAAAATAGATACTAGCTAATAATAAGAAGAACCTTTGTGACCTTTGTTCTGTTAAAGAGTAATTGGTGATCACCTATAAGCTTATATGAAACTAGTGGTATTTAAAAGTTATTGCACAATTCCAAAGATGTGCATCCTAGGAAGGATGACATTTGATAAATAACCTTTAGAGGTTAAAAATTTCAAATACAGTTATGTACAGAAAGTTTATAGAATTGATAGTTTTTATTTTAAATGGAATCGATTAACTCCTTACTTTTTTTTAATTAAAAACAATTATTTATTTAGCTCTTTGACATTTCAATAAAAAAGGTGTAGTTAGGCCTCTTTCATAATAATAACTAAAAGATATATAATGGGGTTTCTTATGGTAAAGACTTTAGGACCTATCATATTTTTATCAAGTATCTCTATACAGCCTATAATAATAATTTACAGTTATTTAATTTTAAAATATAAAATAACCAAACAGTGATAAAAAGTATGTTTTGGCAAAGCTTTTTACCCCATATCCATATTTTGAAATATATAGTTACCTGCTTGATAAACGCTGAATCTGTTCAGCAACTTCGTCCTTTATAAAAAAACTTCCTATACCTTTTTGACGAAATAATTTGTTGATTTACAAGAAATTGGTTACTTTTCATAGCAGGTTACTCTTTCTTTTGTCTGGTTACTGACATTCCAAGATCTCTGTATCTCAAATTATTAAGGTATAAATTTCTTTATTTTTGGTTTCCTCTCTTTCTAAATGATAGTCAAAGAAAGCTACCCAAGTATTAGAGATTTCTTGGTCATGTAATATCTAATATGCACATGATCACATTCCAACTATCTTAAATTATCGTAATTAACTTTACACAAGAAATTGAACGTCTGAAAACTTTACACTTAATATCTCAAACGGAAGATTACTATTGACGAACAATAAAAATGAGTTATGCCATAACCGGAGAAAATGAATTTCATTTTAGAAAAAAACTTTTTGCTCAAATAATGTGTAGGGCATGAATGATTAATGTTATATTCCTTTTATTTCTTAACCTTTGAAATAATTGTAAACCATACAAACATACTTATCCCGTATAATTGTATAGACACAGATATCAATCTATCGATTACATGTGAACCTTTGCAAATAGATTAAGAATAAAATTTCAAATACGGTCGCCACCCAACTATCAAAGTTGCTTTATAATTCTTAGGTAGTAGGACAATTTTTGTTGTATTGTTGCTTTTCAAAAGCATATTTGCAGCATTAACATTGCGAAAATAAGTATTTTGTTTTTTGAAACTAAATTGCTATTTAAACTAGTGTTAAGATCTTTTTTAAGGCAAAACTATAAAACATCTTATAGGGCATATTTCAGACTGTTTTATTAACGTTTATAAAACTCAATTCTTATACGTCACTCTAGCTTACACAAACAAATTGATTTATAGCAGGTTTTTAGTAACGTTTCCTAGCATTTTATTGTCGTTTTGCAAACACCTGTATAACTAATTTTTAAAACTTTATTTACAATTTATAAAATAGCTTACCTTGCTAGCTTTTGCTAAGCTAGCAACGCTTTGTGCATTCTGCTTTCTGAGAAACAAAAAACTTGGGTAACAAAAAACATTTGTTTAACTATTTTATAAATTGTAAATAAAACTTTAAAAAATTAGTTATATAAGTGTTTGCAAAACGACAATAAAATGCTAGGAAACGTTACTAAAAACCTGCTATAAATCGATTTTCTTCTATAAGCTAAAGTGTCGTCTAAGAATAGTTTTATAAACGTTTATAAAACAGTCTGAAATATGTCCTATAAGATGTTTTATAGTTTTGCCTTAAAAACATTCTTAACACTAGTTTAAATCATAGGTTCTTTAGCCTTTTATGAATTGCCAAACTACTAGTTGGATAGGCGACGTTGCATTACGAAGATGTCGGTCAAGTCAAACAATAAGCCCTTTAATAAATCATCTTCATTTCGATCACTAACGTTTACTGACTACCCCCCCCCCCCACCAATGTTCCCATGTTGAAAGTTATTGACTTCTAATTCACGATACTGTTGGGACAAAGAAGCCGCTTGCAAACAACTCATTTCAATGTAAATGAATCCGAAATAAATCTATTCATGAAGTACTGAAGAATAAGGTGATTGAAGGTTTAATATTCCTCTTAGTTCTGCGATTCGTCAGTGAACATATATAATAATAATAATAATAATAACTACTACAACCCATAACCTAAACCAAGGCCCCAGAAGCTATAAGCTTGTGCGGGAGGAAGGGGGCTATTATTATAATGTAGGCCCAATGTGCGGTTGCCTATATATCTTGCTATATGTAGTCCTTCAGTCCCATAAAACGGCTTACTAAAATGGCCGCATGTCGAAAGAAAAAGAAAATGATTCCATCAAAATCTAAAGATTTTCTGTTTCTCGCATAATTTCAAATAAAATTATACATACAAATAGTATATTATAATACTGGTGGATAGTAAACCTTTAAAGTCGCTAGCGCTTAAAAAAGGCACTTCTACACGTGAGTAATACGCTATTTGTTTTATTATAATAGTTTCATTTAGCCGGAAAACGTCTTAGTTTTCAGTTTCCTTGTAAAATCTCCAACCTAGTTTTAGCAGAATTTAGTTGTCGTCAAAAATCGTAGTGCGGGGGGTCGGTAGAGGAGGTTTTAGTAAAAAATGGGTGAAATTGAATTTTTATGTTATTTGTTGCAGGACACCACTCGCTATTTTGTGACAAAAGTGTGAATGGTAACATCGATATTTAAATTGTTAAAAAAAACATTTAAGATATACATTAACATTGTTTCCTTTTTTATTATTCAATAAACCAGATCGGCCGTTTCGTTTTACGTGATTGTGATTACAAGTTTGTTAACTAATGTATAAAGCTAGAATTTAGAGGCAGATGCCGAACTATAACTAGCGAAATGGTATTATATTTACTAGAAGAACATTTATAAGACGTAACTTATTTACATTTTTTCATATTAGAACTTCTACTTTTAAAGTTGATTTGCTCGAAAAAACACTTTTAAGATTTAACAAAATTACCTCTAACACTTAATATCTTCAAATCTAGTACATATTTTGAAAAAATGACTGAAATAAACGTTTTGCGTTGATTTTTTGTAAACATAATGGTGCTTTTATTTTTGACGGTTTTTATTTATTGATTGAATATGTTTGCTTGTATAAATTTAAGAAAAAAAATAAAATAAAATGTGTATATCACATTAAAAAACATATTTTGTTTAGCGTGGGTGAGACATAGCTAGCATGCATGCATATTAGCGTCTTAATCTCCCTTTCCCTTTAGTAACAGCAAAAACGAGACGCGGTACTCCTTACGTTGTTTTGTAAATATCTTGGCTTAGGTTGGAAACTTTTACAAGTTATGCCCAACGGAATGAACTATTTTCGCCTAATATAACTCTATACTATTATACCTGCATCATAATCTAGAAAATAGATCTGGATATCAACATTTTGATTTTTAATTCATTTTGTAAGGTATAGTCTGTGTGATATGATGTAATATTGTTAGGTTAGCATCCATTAATGTTGAATATATTTATTATTATAAATAAAAAATTTTATGAAGTCGTTACTTAGCAACGTTAAAGCAGGCGCGTGTTTTATTATTGTGTTTTTGTACGCTTTTTGATTTCTTAAACAACAACTATGATGCAAGTGTAATAACAAGTATCTTTTCAAATAATCATCTAATACCATTTTCTTAATTTATTCATTATTTATACTCAGCCAGTTTTGTTGTTTTGAAAATATTACGATAATATTATGAAAATCAAATTTAAGATAAAAAAACAGCCAGGTATGTTAGAACTGTCCTCAAAATCCTTAATTTTTTTTACGAATACCGAGCTGTGCTGCTTATCAAAATAGCCATGTGTACAGTATGTGCACTTAGAAAGTTTCACGAAACTATAAATTATAAGCATGCAATAAAATATGCACAATACTACACATATAAAAAAAAGCGTTTTGAATTTTTTATTTTTTAATTTTATTATTATTTATAAGTTTTTATATTTGTATGGTCTAAACTTGATTGAAGTTGGCGCTTTACCCTTGCAATAGTTCCCTTGTTATTAGTCAACCAAGACACAATTTCCTATGGTGCATTGCCATACGGAAGTTCTCGTTGCAAATATTTTTGCACCAGATTTTTTTGCTAGGAATACAGTATAACAATAATAAATTTTCCTATATTTTAGTAGAATCTCAACTTACGTTACTTTCTATGTATACTCCAGGACCAAGAAATGGTATTGTTGACATTAAGACAATTCCAATGAGTAACATCATAGCTTATTTTAAACGCCTTATTTTTTTAGAAACATACATATTGATTGCAGTGTAATGGTAAAACACATACTTTGTTACATTCAAGGCTGCTTGGTTGTTATAAAATATGTATTTATTGTAGATCTTCAAAGACTTCCTTTCTATTACTATTGACAGAGTGAATAATTTTCCATTGCTAATAAATCAGTACCAATCGCTTTTTCTTATAAAAATTGATTTGTATTAATGCCATTAAAGTGAATTGTTAGCTACTTACTTTAAGCATAAGATTTGCATTATTACAATTAAATCGTAATTAAGTATGTTATTAGCACTATTTTATTACCCGTGGCATTCATCCGACCTCTCTGTACATAAAATGTAATCAGCAAGGTCTGCAAACATTAAGCAAGTGAGATGGCTGCATCGGGACTTTATATTTAGATAAAACATAACTCAATACTTAAATCCGAACAAATTCTACTGTAAGATCTACAGTTTGGCTATCTCAGAAGATCTAAAATATTTGTACTTCTGCTAAGTAGAAAAGTAAGAATGTTTTTTATTTTTGTTGAAACGTAACTACGCCTAGTATATTTTTTTGGTAACTGATAACTGTAGTGAATTTTGAACCATTTGCGAATTTAATTTATACATACAATCAGTAATATTATCCATTGTGTAAGTGTACGTCTCTCAAGTTTTAAGCAAAACAAGGATTGCCCGGATTTTTAAAGCAAGTCGGCCAGTCGGAAAATCGTCTTTAACAAGATATAAGGATCTCTAGGTTCAAGATTGATAAGTTTTACATTTTCAAGAACTGAGCTGATTCATTCAGTTTTCTGAAATATATGTTATTTTATATATGTTATTATAATATACAGCGCTATTAAATTAAATTGCAATATGTAGAATTTCCCTATGTTGCATTTGAAACTAATCGAGTCAAAGTATTATGCACAAATAGGGAACCAATTATACAGCAAGCTCTTTTGTATTGTTTACATACAGGGTGGGATTAAAGTATGGAATATTTAAAAAAAACGAACTCAATCGGTTTTTCTAAAAACGCTGAAACATGTCGATTTTGTTTTTTTTTAAAATACACATTAATATGTGCGATTCACTTTCCGACTTTCATTTGTTTCTAAGTTATGACGTCATTACAAAACAAATTAAATGACAATATAGATTTTTTATAGTGAAATCCGATAGTGATTTTTCATCCCTTTATGATCATTTCAATAAATCATAAGGTTGCATAACAAAAATTCTGAGAAAAATCGATCTGAACTTTGTAAATGTTTGTTAGTTATGACGTCATCACAAAAAATTTAAATGACAATATAGATGTTTTATAGTGGAATCCGATAGTGATTTTCCTTCCCTTTATGATCATGCAAATAAATCATAAGGTTGCATAACAAAAATTCGGAGAAAGATCGATCTGAACATTTAATGTTATTGATATTATGGTATCAATATATCAATATATCAGATCGATTTTTCTCAGAATTTTTGTTATGCAACCTTATGATTTATTTGCATGATCATAAAGAGAAGAAAAATCACTATCGGATTCCACTATAAAACATCTATATTGTCATTTAAATTTTTTTGTGATGACGTCATAATTTGGAAACTAATGAAAGTCGGAAGGTGAATCGCACATATTAATGTGTATTTTTAAAAAACAAAATCGACGTATTTCAACGTTTTAAAAAAACCGGTTGAGTTCGCTTTTTTTTAATATTCCATACTTTAATGCCACACTGTATATTGCATGGTAAATAAATAGCATTGTATATTATTCCATCTATTTCAGAATCTCCTCCCGTTTTCAACTAATCTATTGTGATCTTATCTGGGTTAATATTGCAGCTTTATTTCATTAAATTAGAACTTAATGGGTCTTATAGTCTTACTTTGTTAAAGATCACAGAAATTTGTGAAATCAGTAGATTAAACATAACGACATAACATTTTCTTCACTGATTTCATCTGCAATTGAACATGCAATGTTTGAATGTTGTGATACGTATAAAACGTATGAAACTCAAGAAATGAGGAATACTACTATCCATTTTTTATAACCATAATTTTATAAAAATATTTTTGTTAGTATTGGTTTTTAGTTTTAATATAAATTCTCAAGGGAAGCATAGCTTCCATTGCTTCCATGGACCGCACGCCACTGTAGTAAACATACAACAGAATTTTAAATGTTACTAAAAAGTTGTATTAAAAAAATACTCATAAAAATAAAATAACATCATAAACTAAACTTGCTTTGAAAAAACGTATATAACATATAAACATATTTTTGTTTTATTATTTTAAAATTAAATTTTTAAAATTCATTTTCTTTTTAATGCGTAAATTAATTTAAAAATAAAATAAATTTAAAAAAAAGATGCTGCTAAACAATCGGGATTTGCACCGGTGATATGTTACACAGAAATACGATGCTTTTACCACTAAACCAAACTGGCTTTACCTTCATGATCAATCTTACTTGTCTCTTCGTGTCACATTACATCTTGTGCCTTTTAATTTTTAATATTAATAACTAAAACTAGGATCTTATTGAATTAAAAACATGTTTTGTTATAAAATCACCTATAAAACGCAAACTAAAGAAGAAAAACCAAATTTTCCGCTTTTTTGGGGGTTTAATTTGAAATTTAACTGATTAACACTTCTTAGAATTTATCATGGATTGTTCATGCTTGCAGTCTTGATATACATACTATCAAAATAATCATCTCTAGCAGTGTGAAGGGCATTTTTAAAGGCTGTTGTTCAAAGCAGGATAAATCATATTTTATCTCCTGCATCATAGTTAAGTTTCTTTCGAAATCCGTTTTTGTTTGCTACTGTACGAAAAGATCTTCGTGACAGTAAAACGAATAACAGAATCACTGCGTTCATTTTTATTAAAAAGAAAGAACAAAATAGTCGTAACTTTTCTCAATGTTTTGACTATTTTTGCCTAGTTTCTCTGTGTTTCCATTCAAAGTAGTTCCTTTCAGATATTACACAAAAATTCCCAATTTCTTCCGTTATATCTTCTTCTAAAGTTATTCACTACGCTTAAATCATGTAGAAGTTGGATGTGATGTACCGTATCTACTGGCAGCAGCCAGTAGGTGAAAAGTACTGCTACATCTGCTTTCAATACTAAAACTAATAATGGATTACTTTCAACCTATACTATTCAAAAATAATAAGTTTAAAATAATAAGATCATATGCATTAATTGTGAAATTTCCTGTACTATTTAATAATACTAAAATCAAAAATAGCCTTATTGCGTATGGGCATCATGTCGTACCAATTATTAAAGCTTTTAAGTAGATTAGTGTTTTTTTGTAAAAATATAAGTTAGGGGCGAAAAATCGGTATATCAGTACCCTACTAATTAGAAACAACAAATCTAGAACTAAAAATAATTCGGCATATCAGAACTCGATGAAAATGCCATAACAATCATAACATTCTATTTAGTAACAGTCGGCAATTCTGACAGCTTCAGCAATAATGCTGCCAGATGGGTTTTTTGTTTTTATTTTTCATTATGTCATCAAATAAACTGATATGATAGAAATAGAAATGTATTTGACACAAGGAATATTAAAGTTAAACAAATTATCCCAGCCTGACGTCATAATGTCGCCGGTTTTTCGGCAGTAACGACGTCAAATTGTCGTAAAACTGACATCATTATGTCACAGCCCAAAGACGTCAATATAAGACGTCATTAAAACGTCCTATACGAGGACTAAGACAGGAATTATAAATAAATAGTTGAATATTGGAAATAACATTTATTATATACTACAGTCAAAACATTTCTATATTGTGACCACCTGCTTAATATGACCAGTTTTTTTTGACCCCTGCTAAATTGATCTCGTTTTAATGAAACTTGTACGTATTGTATTGTACGTCTAAAAGACGTCGTTTTGAAGACGTCCCATTATATGACGTCTTATGAACATCATTTTTAGTCATATAACGTCGTCGTTCAATATTGACTTAAAAATAACGTCATTATAACCTCAGTGTGCTGGCTGAGGAACAGGTAGATGTTAAACAATAGATGTGATACAACAGAGCATTTAATCCTTCCAAAGTGAATTAAAGCCATAGACAAATTGCCACTGCTAAGTTGCTATAGATTTATGATTATTTCTTCATAACTTAACTTATACCAAATTATTGAAGATAGCTAGATATTATTAACATGTACCCGAAGGATGTTCCCAACCCTTTTTACTGTTTATTGCCCTTTATACAAATCACTAAACTTGTACTGTGTTTCTGAAGTTTGTTTGATGTCACTGGCATTCAAACATGAAAACATAGAATCTGATGATCATCGATTGCTGAGAAGAGCTCTTACCATTTTCTTCAGAGATTACTATATTCTCGAACTGATAATACTAAATATACAGCCTTCAAAAATTAACCAATTTGTTTCTTTTTTGAAGGCTTTATAACAAAATACGTAGGTTTACCCTTTAATTAAAACAAATTAGTACCTATTCAAGTATCAATCACTTAAATAATTAAATCCTCTTAGGATTTTTTACTTTTAAAACAATTTAGGTGTGTTCCCATGTTTATTAAACAATGTTTAAGGTTGTTACTAAAGGAAATGTATATTAAAACAGACAAGCTAACATTGAAATTCCTTTTTCATAGCGGAATACAAATCGGAGACAGGTACAGTTACGTGGATTCTATAAGTGCATACCTAGATAATAACAATATAAATTTATAATAAAAAGCAGTTCCAAAAAGTTTAACATTCAACATCAAATTTCTAAGTTGTAACGTATTTCAAGAACATATTTTTCGATGTTATTATTCAAATAAAAGAAACTCCTTTGGTTACAAATAGCAACTCCAAGCATTTTATTTTAGTATTAGAAAGCGAACATTATTATCACATTTTATACATAACATTCCACCCATACGTTTTTAATTATTAATTACAATATTTACATAACGTTATTTAATACGTTAGTATTGACATTTTATTTTCTATTTAAAAAACGCAACTAGCAATAAATAACCACTACTAAATCAAGTAACGAATACGTTAAAACCGGACGGAATTCCTTTTTAAAAACTAACATTCAGTGACTAAAACCGGAAAGAATGCATTTTCCGGATGATTTACTTATTTGCTGTAAGTATTAAAATTTAGTTACCAACCAAGGTATTATACTTTAAGTAAATAGCAAAAGTGCCAAACTCTCTCTTGTTGTAAAAAACTTGTTTTTATTATGCTTGTTTAAACCGAGGCTTATGACCTGTATAATAAAGAATTCTAAGTGTAGGCGATTATTCTTTTGTTTTCGTATTTGCAAAGTAGGAAGATTAAAGAGGAAAGTTATTGCAAACATCGATTTAAATAATTTAGCAAATTTGTGTATTTATTAATACACCCAAATACTTCTTTATACTTACTTATACTTTATCTTCAATTTCAGATATTCAATATCAGTACTAGCACTGATAGCATTCACATACGCAGCAGTAGTGCCGTTAGAAAAACCAACAAAATCAGTAAAAGAATATGTTTATGTACAAACGTCTGGTTCCGGGGCACGAACAATTTCCCGAAAAGAAAAAGTAGCTGCTAAAGAAATCCCATTTGAAACATCCCATAAAATCTCGCCCCACCTCACTTACAAACTTAAACACGACGACTCGGAATCAGATGAAATAATAAAACCTAAAAAACAAAAGCAAAAGCGTGAAGCTGCTGCACCGGCTCCAGCACCAGCTGGGTCCATTAAATTAGATCCCAAAAAGTTATTAGAAAGATATAAACAAGATTTAAAATCTATTACGACCACTACACCGAAAACGATTTCCAAACCCTCAAACAACAGACCAAACAGAAGGAGAACGAAAAAAGAAGCTACACCAGATCCTTTACCAACTAGTCCGAGGCCCATTTTGACATCTGGAGCACCACCTACCCCTCGTACATTGAATCTCGAAAGCTCCAAATTGGTAGCGAGCGGCAGCGAAAAACAACGTTCCAGGATTCAAATTAAAAAAGGTCCAAACGGCCAGGAGTATGAATACGAGTACGTATACTATTACTACGACGATGACGACGACGACAAAGAAACGACAGAGAATATATTGAACTCCCATGACGGACCTTCCCGTGACGAATTATCTTCCGATAGTGAAGAAAAAACTCATTACAGCAAAGAAGCCGCCTCTAATGAGGTAATACCCAGCGGTCGTGGACGCCCGAGGGGTCGTCAGTTGGAAGATGAAGACACGGTAGGAGAAGATCGTCTACCTCCAAGTACTAGATTTCCACCAAGAAGCCGAAACTTGGCTAGCACCACAGCTTCTCCACCAGAAGAAGAAACCAAAGCTTCTACAAGAGGTCGAGGTAGAGGAAGAGGTACAACAGCAGCTCCCACTGCCTCCACTGAGGCTGATAGTGTTTCCGAGGAAACCCAGGTAAATTCTAATGAGCTACTATTCTTACAACTAACGTATACATTACTGTCTACCTTCTATTCACTTTGTCTTTCAACACTCATTTTATTAGCTACACTTAATCAGAATGTTGTAGAAAGTACACATTTAGGATTCACAGAAACTAAAACTAAATCATGTGAATGTGATGATTTTACAGGTCAGTTTTTCTACACAACTAAACTTAAATTATTAGTTCGTCATTCGTACCCGAGTGGCAACCGATAGCATTGTGAACAGGGACGAGAGGGATTCCTCGTCCCTTGGGTATAATTATGCAGTATATTTTTTGTCACTGCTTTGCTTTAAAAAAGACATTAATTATAACTATGCTTTATTATTCTCTTTATCTCACGTCGACCTTTATTACTGCAATGGCTAAATCTTTATAAATGACAATCAATAACTTACATGCATGTATTTGCATAAAAGTGACTTACACATATGTACTAAAAATATTTGTGTATGAACTTTGAGTTACAATATGTTATTTTAATCAAAATAACGAAATGAGAAGATTAGTGCCTTACTGCTTGAATTTCATTTCATCGATATACTATGTGTTATAACCACTTACTACTGACTATCATCACTACTGATTTCCTATATTACTTTTCTGCTGCTAACATTTTAATCAGTTAAACAACAAAGCGATCGTTACATTTTCATTACTCACTTTTTTTCTACATATTAGAAATGTTAATACATTCCAAATTCTCTCTAAAGGGATCTCGAGGAAGAACACGCGCTAATGTTCGAAGACCTTCCTTGGATCTTGTAGACAGTGCCAGTTTTAATACGCATTCGGGATCTGCAGGCGCCGAACCACCAAGTGGCGGACCTTCATTTCCCTCAGATCTTCCTCCTGGTCCCGTACGATTCTTGGGCGCAACGCCCAATGAACGAATTGATTTACAAGTAAGAAATAATATTCGTTATTAAGCATGGTTAGAGTATAAAGTTATTTTTCTAAAGGATGGCGAAGGTGGTAAAGAAGAAAAAACGGCAGAAGTTAGTCAGTCATTAAGTACTGAAGAAGCTGACGAAGATGTAGATGCAACTGTATCCGCTGGTTTGGATGCTACAACGACTATGATGTCTCCTATGGATAAAGTGGCTTTGGATCTTTATGCCATACTTCAAGGCACTCAAAAGCTTTCAGGAGAAGGGGTACAGTTCATAGATGAGTCCTTGCTATATGTATTTTAAAATAATTTTTAGGACCTAGAAGATAGTACCGCTACTACAGATGATGCTGAACTCACGACATCAGAAGCTGACACTACTGAAGTTTCCACAACCGAATTCACAACGCCTAGTACAACAACTACTACTACAACCACTACAACCACAACCACACCTGCACCTACTACAACGACTACAACTGAGGCACCGGCATCGTTTGGGCGTGGTGGATTCCGACGTGGTAGTACCAACAGAAGAAAACATGGAAGCACTACAGCTGCTCCAAGCACTAGTACTGAAGCAGCTTCATCTGATACAAAACCAAAAGGACGTTTTGGAAGACCTAGCTTTGGTAGACCAAGGCCAGGTGCTCGCACTACTGCAGAGCCAGCACATGAGCCAGAAGCTACAAAAGAAGAATCAAAACCAGTATCTAGGCCAAGGGTAAAAATAAAGTTATGCAAACACTATTGTCTTTATTATTTTTCTATCTTTTATAGCCAACAAGTAATAAGTCACGATTTGGTGGTAACCGTGCTAGACCATCAACAACTGAATCTGCAGCCCATGCATCTGAAGAAGGAAGCAGTACCACGTCAAAACCTGCTTTAAGTCGTCCCCGCCCAGGAATTGGTTTGCGAGGACGCGGACGTAGCACAACAGCCGCCCCCGCAGAAAGCGAGAGTCCTGCAGATGAAGACCATTCTGAATCAACGAGTACAACATCTAAACCAAAATTACGTCCAGCCTCTGGCGGTAGTAATGTAAGACCTCTCCGACCAGGTCCAAGAATTAATTTAGCAAGAGGACGTCCTGGTGCAGCAGCTACCACTACACCTGCTCCTGAAGCACCCGCAGAGGAAACCCCACAAGAAGAAACGGGATCATCAGAAGAGCCTAAAGAGGTAGATTTATGTTACACTTTTAAATATCAATACCTAGTTTCTGTTTAATTAGGATTCAACATCACCAGCACCAGCACCAGAAGAGAAAAACCCATTAAATAGACTACGTAACCGTCAACGTGCAGGTGCAAGCGGAAGTGCGGCCGCCGCACCAGCACCAGCAGCAGCTTCTCGTCCAAAAGCCGCTGCAAGTGCTCCAGTTCAAGTCAGACGAGTAAATCCCTTATTAGGTAGACGTCGACCAGGAGCAGCTGCCGAACCATCAACAACTGAAGCTCCTCAAGAAGCTGAGCCAACAGAAGCAGCTGAAGAAGTGGATGAAGAAACTGAAGCAGCGGCACCAAGCTCCAGTTCAACTACAGAAGAACCAAGAGGTTTAAATAAATTATTAGCCGGACGAAGAAGGTTAGCCGTAAGGCAGCCTGGCAGTCATAAATAAATCGTAAAAGAAAGTACATTTTATAATTTGCATATATGTTCCATCAACAAAATTTTTCATAGTTATGAAGAGTTATGTTAACACAATAATTAGGTAATAAAGATTATGGTTAAAGTTTCAACTTTAACCTTTATAGGTTATATAAACATGCCTATTATTTGGAAAAAGTTAATGTCGTAAGAATCATTGGTTAAATTATTAGATGGGAAGAATAAGTTATTTTTAAATAACATCAGTATTTTTTTAGTACATTTGAAAGTAAAATCTGCATAAAAATGTATTTTATCACACAACTGTAAGAATAAAGATGTTCTATTGATTGTTAAACATTTGTACATTTATTTTGAGTTGAGCGCATTTAGATATGGAATGCAACAAAATTTCTGTTCATTTTATTAATCAAGTTCATTATATGCAGTGTATAATAGCCATTTGATAGGTAAGCTCTGTAATATGATATTTTACGATGAAAAAAAAACTAAATTAAAAAGTCTATACGGTAACAGTTTCTTATCTGATGGATCAAATAGGTAACACCCAACATTTGGTTAAAATGAGACTTTTTCACTTTTGGTCTGTAACATTTCAGTTTTCTTAGCAACAGCAGAAGACTATAATATTTTCAGTAATTTAAAAAGCATGCTGCCTTTAAACAAAATGTCGGGGCAAGGAGGGGCGCTTACCACCCCTGGATGTTGAACAATTTGAATTTTATTGAAAATTTTGTATAATATGCCGTTTTTCTCTAGGCTTGCCCCCCTAGCATGTCGTTTATTCTAGGCTTGTCCCCCTAGTATACCATTCATTCTAGGCTTGCCCCCCCCCCTGGACAAATTTCTGCGGGCGCCTATGCGATAAGCTGAAAAATACAGTCAATTGCATTACAGTTGTCCCTCAACATTCGCGAGTTTTAGCTTCGTGGATTTGATTATCGAATTTGCAATCAATGTATTTAAATAAGAATTTTTTAGTTTTTAAAATTGCATAAATGACGCACATAGACCAAAAATGTAAAGAAAATTAAAAGAAAACATTAGCAAGTCAAGAATGCATAAAATAGTACGTAACGAGTGAGTGAGACGAGTCATTATAAGAGTTAGTGTGACGCACAAGAGCGCAAGCGCAAGTGTGCATTTCACTCACGTCACCACGTGTGATAAACGTCGTTTTATCTTACAGTATTAGCGGCTTTTGTACAAAAACGGTACTTCTGTCAAATAAGTCAAACAAAAATTAATATCGTATTACCACTGTTGAATTGTTAGTTGTTTTTGGTTATACACTTAGTAGCAACTTTTATAATGAAACATATTAGTCACTGAAAACGATTACATAAAGTGCTATTGGTTTCATAATGATTTAGGACAGCAAGGCTAATATGATTATATTTCTTGTATTAAAAAAGCAGTAGAAGTATCATGTTAGCATTGCTGGCTTATATCATTATGCAACCATCAATAGCACCTACATCAAGAGACGCTACTGTAACAAAAATTATATTATTATTATGTACTCTATTTATTAATCCATTTTATGTACAATTGCATTAAAAAGTACTGTTTATGACATAGTTTTGTGACTTTAAAGTAGCTTAGTAATAGTATTAAATAGTACTAGTAAAATAAAGCTTACTTTATTTTACTAGTATTATAAAGTTCTTGTACGTCAACTGAAGCAAAAGCACACTATAACATATCCAGTCATGTTACTCATGTCCCATTTTGATTTGTCAGGAATAGATGTCAAATTTATAAACTAATTTTTTTTTGATAATGAGGCAATTTTAGCAGTCAAGCAAAACTTTATATGCAAGTCGTACGTAACTGGGGTTTATAGAACCGCTCTTTTTATAGGCTCGCTCACCCAAAAACTGGGCTCATACATAAAGTCCTACATTATGTAGTAAAAAGTTTCAGTGCACTAACTAAAAAGACTGCGGACTAAGCACTTTGTTCGGAGATGTCCTGCTCGTTATTGTATCGGTACTTACCAGCTTCACTTAGGTGTTCTATATTTACGATTTTTTTTACTTTCGCGGGGGTTACTCCTACGCTAATCCCCGCGAATGTCGAGGGACAACGTATTTCAAAATATGACGGCTGTGTTAATAAATTACATTCCAGGGATAGGAAGATACTTTGAAAAAATACTACTATTTGTAAAGGTTAGAATTTTTATACTATACAGTATTAGAAAAACTTCGTCTAAGGATTGGATTTTCATGTGTAAGCAAAGGAAAAATAGCGAATAGCAATACATTTGAGAAAGATAGATATCAGTCTTAAAATATAGTCACTTTTTTGTAAGGTTGGTGCTATAGCTAAATATTTTTAGATATAATTGATGTTTCTCATTTTGGCACAATGACCTAATTCTTTATTTTATTGAATAGTTTCATTCTACTTTCTAGAATAATTGTTCATTTTATTTAAAGAATAAAGTATTTTTAATACAGCAGCGGAATTATCAGTTGTTTATCTTTAGTTACTAAATGTACGTACAATAGGGTGGCCGTTATTTTGCAAAAGTTAAAAATCTTTAGGTCCCCCCACCTAGATCTCTTTAAAAGGTCAAAAAATGAGCTGTGCAAAATTTCAGTCGATTTGATCAATATTAACCTGTGCCACCGAGAGGTAAAAATTTAAATGGGATTTAACATGCGTTTGGTGCATTTCTAGAGACTTTGTGGCGTAACTTTTTATCTTTCTATACTTTAACTTGAAAATTTATATACTTATGTTGTTGAAGTTGCTGAACATGAATATGATAAAATTCAAACTGTCAGAAAAACTTTTGACAGTTTACAGCTGTCAAAAGATCGAGAAAATTCGAAAAACTTCACTAAAATTAGCATTTTGGCGGAACTACCAAAGTAGTTTCGGCTTCACATTCGTGTTAAGCAACTTTAACAACATAAGTATACAATATTTCACGCTAAAACATAGAAAGATAAAAAAGTTATGCCACAAAGTTTTTAACAGTGCACCAAACCCATGTTAAATCCCATTTAAAACTTGAACCTCTCGGTGGCACGGGTTAATATTGACCAAATGGGCTGAGATTTTGCAACAGAACTTTTTTGGCATTTTAAAGGGATCTAGAGAGGGGATTTAAAAATTCTAACTTTTGCAAAATAACGGCCACCCTAACGTACAAGTATTGTTGACTTTAAAGTTTCAAACAATTTAGGTTGTTGTGTCAAAATAAATTCTTAGCTCTAGTATCAACCTTACAAAAAAAAGTTACTACATTTTAAGACTTGCCAAGTATGCTATGATATCTATCTTTCTCAAATGTATTGCTAGTCGCTATTTTTCCTTTGCTTACACATGAAAATCCAATCCCTAGACACAGTTTTTCCAATACTATATATTGACTATATAGACAGAAGGTATTTTTTCTAATAAAAAAAATGCTTTTCATGAAATAGTTAGGAACTTTTGAAAAACCAATTAATATTGCAATTGTATCTGTACATACTGTATCATTTTTCTAAATACCTATGATTTGAGTAAAATATCACCTTAGGAAGCTGCAATGCTGCCAGTTTTAAAAACTAGAAAGTTTAGTGTTTACATCGCTTAAAAGTCAGAGATTGTTATTGGATTTCTGTATTCAATTTCTAATATGAGAACTTCGTCTATTGAATGGTTTCACTACTATTAGTATTTATAGACCATTGTTATTATTGTACTACAAAATCTTATGCACATTCCTTGAAACTTTATTTATTAAAATAAATATTTATTTTTACAATTCTAATAAGCACAATTTTAGAGTGATTTAAGTTTATGTAATATTTTAAATGAGATCTTCCCTACTCTCATGGCACCAAATAATTCTGACGACAAATCATATTTTTCTTGTGATTGTAACATTTAATTTAATAAAGTCATAAATTATTTTGTTCTTTTTTTTATATATTTGTAGACCAATTTCATTAAGTTTTATTTTGAGCATTATTATTATTATTACTATTAAATATTCAATGTTTCTGCTCAAAATGATTTTGTTTTAGGTTCTCTATGTGACGTAACTATGTAAATTATTATTATTAATCAACATCGAAACAGTTTAAGATTACAATTTAAGTTAGATTGTAAGTACTCCTAATAAATAAGTCAGTAAGTTAGTTAAAACATGAGCAGGCCTGACACGTGCCAATATTTTTTGTTACTTCCTCCTAGTTACTACAAATTTTTTGGTCAAATATAATTTATTGTATAGTTTTTGCAAAATATAATTTTTTTAATTTGTATATAATTAGCTATTGTTAAAGAAATAACTAAATCCACACAAATTATGTTTATATGTTTAATTAAAATAAAATAAAACTAAGGTTAAAAACCATAGAGACATTTATTCTTTAAATACTTAATAACATAATGTTTTGTATGAACAATGAGAAATAAATAAGAAAATAAATACTACCTATAAAATTACTGTTAACAAGCTATGTACAATTAAAACATTAAAGTAAATAAGAATATCACTGTTAAAACTCAATATAATAGAAATTAAAAAAAATAATAAACTTGATATGTTAAACATCATTTTCTCTGGAATGCATGGTTTTACTAAAATTACTGGACTTTATTGGTCATTTTTAAAAATTTAAATATTGCACCTAAAATTCATCATAAACAAAATTATCTGAATTTAATATTTTACCCTGCATAATTTTTGAAAGTCAATTTAACGTTTTGTATTTAAGATTGTCCCCTAAAGTAAATATACAATTTATTTATGAAATAATCTCACTAATTACACTTTTTTATACAAGATTCAATAAAACACAAGAGAGCTTAAAGGCAATAAAATCACCAGTTTTACAAACAAAAAATATACAGAATTAAAATATATATCTGGTAATTTGTATCACAATATACTCATTTTGCTTGAACACAAAAATAATATACATTTGAAGATCACATAATTTGTATTCCTTTTAATTTAAAATATAATAATAACACTATATGGCTCTAACTTTTCTTTGCATTAGATTTGCAGAGTGCATCTTATCATCGTATTCTTGAGCTTTGATATATAACAACACGCCTATTATAACAACAGCTGTTCCTACACCACTCAGTAACGTCACAGAATTACCAAACATTAATACCGACAACCATATGAGAAATGCCCTCTTTGCAGTATTTGCAACACTAAAAACAGAAAAAGATTAAAGGTTTCAGTAATCATAGATCACTCAATATAACTCACCTGTGAGCAACAGGACTAATATAGTCCATTAATACATAAGCAGTAATGCTTTGGAAGTGGAAAAATATTCCGTTAAGAATAAAACAAAGAATTAATTTTATTTCTGGTTTTTCTGCATGAACCATGTCTACCAACATTAAAGATGCTGGTATTTGGACAACAATACTGGCAATACTAGTATAAAACTGTAATTCTGCAGGTCTGCAAATATAAGATTATTAACTGTGCATTAATCTTAAATTTTTGTATGTTCTTACGTGTATTTAAATTTATCTCCAGATATTAGCATTTTCGAATAAACATTCTGCAGGCATTCTGTCAGATTGGTAGCCATCGCTGCAATAAATCCTCGTAATTCGAAACTAATTTCATTAGCTGAGCACAAGGCTAATCCAGACATTACAGGTACAAGACTTAAACTTACAAATAAACCAGTTTGTTCTCCTAAAACTTATAGATGAAAATCCTACTCTTAAACAATTGCTTTACCTAATTATTACCTAATAAACACCTAGAGATTATCACTGTAAAAAGAGGAGCAGAGCTCTTTATTGTTTCTGTAAAGCTAACAGCTACGTAGTTTAATGCTACTAATCCTAAAACAACGGTAAGAAACCTAAAAAACACAAAATTAATGTTACTTATTAATATTAAATAAAACTATAGCAACAAGAATTTAACTATAGAACGTTTGTTATCTAAAAGGGAACACTTTTATGTATGGATCATTCTGTGTGAAACCAGCAGCCAAATGATCGTTAATATTTCTGATTTTGATGCAAATTTTAGAATATGGTGATATATTAATGCCTTTATCATTCATACGAGTGTATTATTAACCATTGTGCGAGTTGCATACACTATTTTTTTCTTTGACCGTAACGGATTTGTTACTACTAAGTGGACTTCTAAAACTGTAATAAGGTGTAACCTCAAACTGCAAACTGGGTGACGATCAGACAAGGGCTTTTCTATACCACTTCTAATTTTTTAAACCCTTATTGTGTTATAAAAATTGGTGACGAATTTAATTATTACTTTTTAGGACATACTTACGAAATTGATAAATAAAAGCACCAAAAATATATTCAGAATTTCTTTAAATTCTGCGTTTACTGCGTGACGATAGAGGATGAGGTACGTTCCCAAGTTTAATATATACTAACTTTGGTTCGTTCCTACGCAACCATTTCATATTCTTGACTCTCATTGGTCAACAGCTCGTTCTTCTTGACTCTCATTGGTCAACAGCTCATTGCATAATAGAAACTCGTTGCATAATGAACCTCATTATGAAATTGGCTATTGCATATATAATAACTGAATAGAGTACAGGAGTAGAAAAAGATTATTTTCATTCCAATATGTTAAGATTTAACATTTTTAAAAACAGAGTAAGGGCTAGAAATTTGAATTTCTTTAGATTTTTCTATTCATGAATCAACATCATAAAAATTGTACATTTCTGAAGTTGATAAGATGTTTTTATATAAGAGGGGGTAGGCATACATTGAAAAAAAAATTGTTCTGCAAGAGTGAAAATCTGTACAACTAAAAACAAGCAATCTACTGATTCAATGGAAAATCTTAATAATTTCTTTAAAGAATTACCAAAAATGCAGTCATATTACTGCAGAAAGAAATGAGTAAAGGTGTATTTAGAAAATAGCTTTACTTCTAAAGCCAACTTGTATAAAATCTATGTACAAAATTGTAAAAAAATGAGGAGACTTTTGTTAATTAATGTATCGAGTGTTTTTTTAAATTTGACGTCGAAGGCGGCTATGGGTAGTTGATTGTGAACGGATCTTGATCGTATTAATAAATGTGATTATCAAAACGTTCAAATCCAACCTGGCAACCTCTGTCTAATTTTCAATTAAAATTACAAAAGTGAGGTTAGATGTCATTTTCTGGTTTATTCACAATCGAGTATTCACAGCCTACGTTGACGTCAAATTTAAAAAACACTAGATACTTTTTCATACTTCTGAAAAACAACATCTGGTGCTGTTTATATATGTGTGGTTCACAAGGCAGGAAATGACCTAGAATCTGAGTAGAAATTGCATATAGGAGGGTCATTCGGATTAAGTCGGGAATCTGGCAACGCTGGTTGGTTTGATGAGCGACGCATGCGCACTGGTATAGTGCAACATGTCAAGATTTTCGTTTTCATCTGATTATAAAAATATCATTCAGTTTGTACACAGTTCCGTTTTAAAGTTTGCCAATCATAGCGAAAATGGAGTTAACACGTGAGAACGTTCACACTATAATTTATTATGATTTTAGTTGTAGTGTAACTCAACAATAGTGCATGGAACGTTTTAATTTCTGAATTCAGTGATGAAGCACCATTAAAGACAACGGTATATCGCTGGTTTCAAGATTTCAAGTTGGTCGTAATTCACTTCAGAATGAACCAAGGAAAGGTCGTCCGGCAACATCTGTTGTTGCGGAAAATATTGATGCTGTACGTTGAATGCTTGAAGAGGATCGGCATGTAACATATGGTGAAATTCAAGCATCCTTGCTCATTTCTCGGACCTCGATATATTTTATTTTACGAACGCATTTAGCCGTGAGAAAACTTTGTTCTCGATGTATACCGCGATAATCTATGCACTACTCAAAAAGAAGATCATGCCAAATGGTGCAAAGCAATGCTGAAAGAATTCAATCATGGATCTTCAAAACATCATTATGGGTGATGAATCATGGATATATTCTTACAAACCGGAAACAAAACAACAATCTCTAGTTTGGGTGTTTCAAAATGATCCGTTGTCAACAAAAGTTGTTCGATCGCAAAGCACTTGCACTTGCACTTGCAAAGCAATATTACTTGCACTAAAAAAATTGTTGCACGTTTCGTAGTCAAATCTGGTCATGTTGCTACAATTATTCTAGAGGATCGTGGTACAGTAAATGCAGAATGGTATACAACAATCTGCTTGCCTGAAGTAATGGATAAGTGGCGAAAAAAACAATCCTAAATGTGCAATCATTTTTCATCATGATAATGCTACACCTCATACCGCTTACGTAACAGTCGAATATTTGTAAAGTAAAGGCATCGAGTTAATGAGTCATCCAGCCAATAGTTCTGATTTGGCTCCAAACGACTTTTTTACGTTTCTCATTATCAAAAATGAAACGCGTGGCAACCGCTTTTCCTGGCCTGAAGACACCATTATTGCATTCAAGTCACGTGTTTTCAGTATTCCAACTACAGAATGGAATAAATGTTTCAGTGATTGGTTTGTACGGATGAAAATATGCATAGAATGTAATAGTGAATATTTAAAAAAAAAATAAAGCCATTTATTATTTGCCTATAAAATGTTTCCTTCATACCTATTTCCGAAATTTTCCGACTGGGCATCGTAGTTAGAATTGAAAGATCATGCTAGATCTGAGAAATCAGCAGATAAGCAAAAGGCCGAAGAGAGCAAATGTTTTTTTTGTACGACCATGCTATTTCGGATTGTTTACCATACTTGGTTTTAGAACAGTAGGTTATATTTACTGGTTGCTAAGCAAAAACGCTTCGGTAAGTAATTACTTACCGTTCAGTTCTGTCAAAAACAGAACAGTAAGTAAATTATATGTAATTTATAAAATAAATGCATGATCTTTAGATGTCTCTTTCGCGAGAAATCATTTATTTTCTAAATAATTGGACTATTTAAAAAAATTTATGTTGTTTATTTAAATTTGCTCAGGCCTCTTCAATATCCCAATTATATTCGTTTTCAGATTCACTCATTCTCACGAGTTTGACAAATATCGTGACATTCAAAAATAATTACAAACGTATCCATGGTAACGACAAAACCTACTTAATGTTTGGTGGATATACAAGGTAAAAATAAATTATCTTAAATCTATTTTTTTCAGGGATATTTCCTTAGTTTAATACCTTTGTATTCATAATGGTCGTACAAAAAATAGTATAAGCATCTCAAACAGTAAGGAGTTTACCGATCTCCTCCAATATTGGACAACCAAACATTGTCGTCGATCGGTAAACTGTCCTTACTGTTCTTGATACTTAATATACTATTTTTTTTGTTATGGACATTCAGGCGATTAAATTGTGCGCAGTGATAATGCCAACAAATTTTATTCTAAAACTTAACTGAAGGTTCATAACTTTAGAATCTATAATGTAGCAAACAGTTACATTCCAGTTATTGGTAGCATGACACAAACTTGAGGACTTATCATTGTTTGTTTTTACACAATCATAATTGATTACTTAGAAGAACATTGCCAAAATAAATTCTTTTGGTTCCAACACATTTCTTTCCAAAATTTTTGAAATATCAATAAACCTCCTCCTGAGTAATAGTATTGCAATATTGTTTTTTTAAGCATTGTTTAGAGGAATATGTTATATGTAAGACCTAGTTTTCTGCAATCTCCTTCTTTACTGTGGAGTATTTGAGCAGCTTTACTGTGAGTGTATCTTAAATAAGACTTGTCATGTATTCTTTTACATTTTCATTTTCCTTTGACCCAGTGGCGTATTTACCCTAGGGCAACGGCCCGGGGCGGCAGGCGCAAGACGCCCCCCGTACTCAGCTTTGGAAGCCTTTAATAATCGATACTTAATACACTGAGAAAAAAATAACTTTTATAAAACCAATATTTTCTTGATACGAGAATCAAAAAATTTCTTTGCGTTAACAGTCTATATATTTGACGTGAAAAGTTTCTTGGCAGAAGAAAGTTGTAGTTTATCATTTCAACTTGAAAAACAAAATGATCATAATATCTTGAACCAGAGCCAGCTTTCTTTTGTTAAGAAAATTATCTTTAATAACATTTGGAAATTCTTTGGACAAAACTATATAATGAAATAAATAAAGATTAGTAAAAAGTTTCACAGTAATCATTTCAATAAAATGATTTCTCGAGTCAAGAAAATATGATATGTATAAATGTACTTTGGTTTTCAGTGTATGCTTGATTTTATTGCTTTTTGACTTGACTTGCCTGAAGAAATTTCAAAATTTCTAAAAAATTTTCAAAATACAAGACAGTGTTGCTAGTCGGCGTGTCCGTCGCGACTCGGGACTAGACGGGATATATTTTGTGTCGTTGCTACTGTTGTTTTGTTCATTGTACAGGTTAGCACGGGACGGCGCAGGCGGTGGCGGGGGTGGTCATGTTTCTGCATGAAATTATTAGGTTTTGGTGAATACTCTGAATAGTTACCTATCAGTGTTAGTAAATGATTTTATCATATTAAGCATTTTTCCCAATATGCGACCAATTGTTGAACAAGTTGAGGAGGCGCAAATCTTCATATGACGCAGTAAACGCCAATTTTGCATGCAAATTGGATTCAATGCCTGAAGCGGAAGTTAGAGTTAACGCCATAAAGCTGCAAAAATTATACCCGATTAAACTTGCGGATGATCTACAAGAAGAATGTGTTCTTTTAAAACAATTCTTGACGTCATATGACAACAAAGTGAGTTTAAGGCAACCTATTGATTAAGTAGAAGGATTTGAAGGAAGCATTTCCATATACAGAAATAGCTTACGTATGTTCCTCTGCACTGCAGTGACAAATTGCGGTGCAGAACGTTCGTTTTCCGTACTCAAAAAAAATACAAAATTGTCTACGTTCCCAGATAAGCGAAAAACGTTTGAACAATTTAGTCATCCTTAATATAGAAGCTGACTTAATAAAATCCTCAATTATGACAGTGTTATTGACGAATTTGACAACCAATTTGTGCATCGCAAAAAAAATGCAAATATTTAATAAATGGTGTTTATTTTTTTGTATGGCCTAGCTTTTTTTCATTATTAAAATATTTTTGCTTTTTTTTTGTTAATTTATGGGGCGGCTAACTTTATAGGCCCAGGGTGCCAAATCTTAAAATACGCCACTGCTTTGACTACTAATCCTTTTCAGTTTCCATTTTCTCTTAAGTTTTTCTGGCTTTCAGTTTCTTGCTATTCATTAAAATTCTCAAGGCCATTGTTATTAAGTGGGCCAGGATAATGTATTCAGAATCACCTTCAGATTCCGTTTCATAATTTGGATATAATTTTGAGCAAATTTCGTTGTGTTCTCTTCTTCTTGAACTGGCACATTTGTGTTTTCGTCTACGAAATTAGGTGTTGTAACAAGAACGACATCAGATTCAGAGCCAATTTCAACATTTCCTCTATTTACTTGAACTGCTAATTTAATTTCCTTATGTTAATTATATTAATATCCTTTTTGAAGATTCTGGTGGATCATTATTTGTTGTAACACAAAATTTTAGAAGATTATTGATTAAAATTTAGTTAAAACAATATTAAAAACATACCTACTGTTATGGCAGAAAGCAATAAATACTGCAACAGTGGAAACTGTAATAACACCCATAGTAATGTGATATAAATTTAAGTAACAGTGTACATGCTTAGAGGCCCCCTTAAGTCGTTGGTCGCTCATTGAGTTATTTAACATTTTAATAGTCAAGAATAATACCATTTGGAATAAAGATAATTTCAAAAGTTCTTGAAATTGCTCTAAATGCTCGAATGTTCTCCAATTTTCCTCTTCTCATTTATAATGCTAGTAATTTGACTGTTGGAAGGTAATGTGTTAAAAAATGCAATAACAGAGAATTGGAAATATTAAACTCGTATATTTAAATCTCACTATTAAGTTAATAACGTGTTTAATTGCCATGGTGACCAATTCTAATCTTTTTCCACCTATTAGAATGAGATAGATTTTTCTTGTTGATTTTAACTTTAGTTAGAGACACCTTTAATCATGGTATGTGAATATGTCCCATTATATTTAGATTAGAAGCTCAGGTATGCACCTTTACGGCTACCGGATACATCGCCGACCACGGACACTACGCCGACCCTTAAAATAAATTTTGCTACTGGACACTTTGCCGATTGTGGATAATGCGCTGACCGCGCAAGGTATCCATCGCTTGCGGTCGGTGTTCACGTCGTAGTGTCCACGGTCGGCAAAGTGCCCAAAACCGCCAGTCGGCGTAGTGTCTACGGCCGGTGTCCAGTGCCATCGCATGCACCAGTAGATAATATTAAAAACTTTACAAACATTTGTCACTATTTGTATAAACAAAATATAACAAATTTAGATACTTTTCCGTTATCGGAGGGCATTTTTAAAAGTCTATTTATTACAATTGAGAATCAGGAGGTCAAAAATTCTCATCGCAGGAGGTCATTTTTAAAAGTCATTTTTTTTTGTTTTATAATGATTTTTACAAAAAGTCAAAGTTTTGTATTACTTTTGTGCTTCTGAATTGTTTATCGATGAATATCTTCAACTTGCCACGTACCGAAAAAAAGGCCGTCGCGTTGTTGCAAGAAACCGGCGTACACACCCAGACCGTTGAGCAAATGTGGGGCTCAACCAAGTGGCGCAACAAACGTCATCGAGGAACAGCACGACACTATTTGAAATCTTATTTGGCGGAATTCATGTGGAGACAGAAAGTCTGCGATGAGAATGTGTTCGAGTCGTTATTGGAGGCGATTAAGAATTTTTGGCCTCCTAATTCTCAATTGTAGCTAGTTGATATTGTTCGTCATTTGTTTGCATGAATAAATCATTAGAAAACAAAAAAATTGCTTTTAAAAATGCCCTCCGATAATGGAAAAGTACCCAAATTTCAATAAAAAGTTCATATATAACAAAATTTCTTGTCAATGATGGCTTTCAAAGGCATAAATTGTGCAAACTATGCTTATAAAACTGTCTGTCTTTTGAACACCCAACGCCCACAGCAGCTGCGAGTAACACGTGTAAAGCTTGCGGTTTAAGATCGTTTAGTTTCGGATTTATCCTCGATTTTTAATGTTTTTGTTTATGCTCATTTGAGACGTTTATGCTGAAAGTTCTCGAGAATTATTATGAGAACATTCGCGAACGTGCTTGATTATGCTCTCCAAGAGAACGTTCTTTTGATACGGTTTTATCATGCGCGAACGTTCTCACCAGAATTTTCAGAACGTTCTTTCATTTACAACACTACTTGTGATACATAGAAAGATGACCTAACCTCAATAAATTTTAGTCTTTCATCTTTTGTGTGGTATCTTGATGTCATTTAAAATTGTACATGCATTAAGAGCGATTTACTTAATTGGTAATCTGGAGAATGGAAATGGATAATTCCATATTCATTCCCACAATAAAAACCACTTGTATTGCTCATTTTTATGCTCAGAAGACCAGGAAGAAGAAAGACTAAGCTTGAAAAATAGCCATTCCATCTTCTTCTTCCTCAGCTATTTGCTGTTCACTGCAGAACATAAGCCTCTTTTAATGTCTGCCATACATTTCTGCCTTGAGCTGTTTGTTGCCAATGGGTGCCTACGCACTATTTTGTTGATGCCATCCAGCCATCTTTTTCAAGATTTTCCTCCTTGTTTCACTCCAAGTTACCACTGGATTAAATCTTTCGTCCATTTGTTGTTCCGTCTTGCTACATGATCATCTCATTGCCACTTAAAGAATGCGACACATTCTAGGATACCTGTTACATTGGTTCTTACCTTGGTCTAATAGTCTCATTTTGCACTCTATCTCAAGTAAACCTCGCCTTATTGCTCGTTGTGTTGTTCTAAGTCTGTTTGCACTTCTTTCTGTTAATGTGGCACTTTCTAGACCATAAGTTGCGTTGGGCATTATGCAAGCTTCGTATACACTTCATTTCAGGCTTATGGCATATTAGGGGCTTTAAATATACATTGGAGCTTTCCAAAAGCAAATCAAGTCAACGTTACTCTTTTGGCAATCTCTGCTGTTAATTTTCTGTGCCAAGCTTTATAGTATGTCCAAGATATATGTATTGATCTACGCTTTCTATAATTTCCAGATGCTCTACTATTGAGCTTATTATTTTCGTTTTGCTGGCATTCATTTCAAATCCCACTGTTGATAAAGGGTGTGCACGAAAAAATCTGGCCACAGAAACATCAAAAAAGTAGGGTCGCCGGAAATTATTTATGACTTAAAACTATTATTAACTTTTAACATATATGTTCCTTCTGAAACGTATTTACATATATTGTACATGATTACTGTCTTTAACTAAAATTTTTTACTTTTCGTTTCACATCAGACATTATAGTTTGTACAGCCGTAGTAGTAATTTTTTTGTTGCGTTATTTCACTTTTTCTAAAAGTCAAAATATCTTTAGCAGTTTCTTTTGTTTTTCAGAGTGTTTGCTTTACAATAGCCCAGTATTGTTGATCGGCCGCAGTTTGGGGCCGTTCAGTGAATTGCTATCTTTAGGTATAAAAGTGATCCCATTCTTTGCATGCCAATCAGTGAATTGTTTAACACGGTGACATATGGCCAGATCTGGCCAAAATAGAATAGAAACATTATGACTTCTTATAAATGGTAGCAAGCACTTTTTTAAACCTTCTAAATAGATTTCAGTGTTGATGGTGCCTCTTGTTAGAAAGCTTCTTCTTCTTTCTCGCCCCTAAGTGCAAGAGTGCAAGTCGCTTGTCAGACCAAATATTTTCTAGAAAATTCCGAAATTTTCTTTTTGTTTGGTCCTCATTGGTATTGGTCCTTAACTCCACAAAGTTGTTTGCTAGTAAGAAATTATTGACCGGGAAGCTGTTGAATGTCATTTTTGATGTACGTCTCGTCGTCCATTGTTACAGAATCTGCTTTCATTAAAAAATTGGTGTACAATTTTTTTGCGAGGTCCTTCGCCTTGGAATTTTGTTTTGCATCCCGATCCGGAGCATTCTGCACCTTGAATGTTTTCAGTCCACCCCTGTTTTCTACTTTTCGAACATGTAAGGAAGATGTTCCAACCTTTTAGGCCACATCCGCCACTGACAAGTCCGGATTCTGCGTGAAAGCTTGCATCACCTTCCTTTCCGGTTTTTTATATATTGCACCCGATTTCCTACCGGAACCTGGCTGCCTATCTATTGTTAAGCGTTCAGAGAAATTGTTTAAAACATTTTCTACGGCCAATTTTGATATTTTTTGACATTTTCCGATCGCGCAATATGACATTGCAGGATTTGCACAATATTTTTTGACGACGTGAATTTATTTGAAAACTACACAACGAAAACACTTTGAAATTGTCATTTACAGTAAGATATCAATTCAAAGACGCTATTGCTGCAATTCCACTTTAGTACCTGCAGTGTAGGGGCGCCTGATGTCATATTTAAGTGGCCAGATTTTTTCGTGCACACCCTTTAATACGTGTTTTAGATCTTCTAGCATTGTTCTAAGTTCATTTATGTCACAATTAATAAGTAAATATCATCAGCAGCAAATATGAGCAGTCAATTTTACAGAGATTATGTCTCCTGGTGTACACCATTTGTACTTGAAAAATAATTTAAAATTGACTTTGGAGGTGATGTAAAAATTGAAGACATGTGGGTAGAGATTGATTTCATACATTAATATCGGTTAAAGAGACATAAAAATTAAACCTACTCTGTTTACATATCAATAAAACAGACTATAAAATCAATAATTAAAATTAATATTTCAATTAATTCTGATTATGTTTAGCGTATTTAGTTTAAACTATAAGAATATGCAAGGGGGTCATTCAGTGTCAAATCAACACACTTTATTTTAAAATCTTACCACACCCTCGATTTTGATAAAATTTAGCACAGAGGTAGCCTTAGGCGCAACTAGCATCCAATTTCTGGGAGGGCTCAAAATTGTGCAAAAGGTGTTTGGTTTTTTTTTGCGTAGAGCATTTTAGAGAGACCTTTTCCTTTTTATGTTAATTTATTTTAGTTGTCTAAGTGTCTAGCTATACCACTTTTTCTAGTTCCCCTATTTAGTTCTTCATTTGCAGGAATGAATTACCTTTGATACTTTTTGACACTTTTGTTTGCAACATACAATTACCAGCATTTTCGAAAAACTTTAAGAGGAAAAAATACAGAGACTAATTATCAAAATTAGTAATTTAACCAGTACTCACGTACTGGTATCACTCAGTATCATAAAAATTCACGATTTGGGAATTAACGAACATCCTATCGTATAAGCACAATACACAAAAAATTTCATTGACTTAACTTAATTCCTTCCCGTGCCGACAGGTGCTTAAATTTTGAAAAAAAAAGGTTGTTTTTCCTAAAGTTCGCAATTATGTAAATTTTTCTAATACTAAATTATATTGTGACATTTCGAGTCCAATTGTCTGTGAATAGCTATTTACGTATCAAGTTGCAGTATGAGCACGTTCTTTGCACCAAATGTGGAAATTAGATCAACCACTAGCACGTCGTGTGCAAAAAACTAGACAAGTGTTACATACATGGCTTTTCATAATTTGGAAAATTCTTAATATAAAAATTACAACATACATAAATCTTTTCACATTTACTTTTGCATACATTTATTTATGATTGTGAGTAGATGGTGGTACTAACTTGGTTGTCAAGGAATTGGGTTGTTAATAATTTGCTTGAATCTAGAAAACCTGGCTATTTTTTCCTATTTTCACAATATTCTGCAAGCAATGGCTGAAGCTCTAGGGCACAATGGATGGTGGTTTAGCACATAGCACTTCTGCTTATCAATGTCGTGAATCTTTGCGAACTAAACGTGCAAAAACAACTAAAATATGATTTAAAGGTTCACCAGATGGATATGTTGTATTACTGATTCTATCACTGAACTGAACGATTGCCAGTTCTCATTACTATCAAAGATGTAGATTAGCTTCTAGGAGTACCAAAACTTTACAGTTCAACTGAAAAAGATCAAACACAAGCCGTATTTAACATACTGCAAGAATGGAAATTGTCAGAGACAGTCCAAGCATTATGCTGTAGTACAACTGCTATAAATATGGGAAGATTTAATTAACAGAAGTGAAGCAGAAAGATTTTCTCTATCTTCCTTGTTGTCACCAGATTTACGAATTGATTTTGAGGGACATTCTTGTTATGGAGCATTAGATATTAGAACAGAAATTCTCAATTTTACTGGAAGTAAATTTGCAGAAACTCAACGTAGACATGATTACGAAGAACTTCTAGAATTATCCGTTGTATTTTTAAATGGGGATGAACAAAAGAAAATAACAATTCGTCCACTTAGAGCCATGCATCAAGCTCGGATGGCGCGTGCTATATATATTGTTTAAAAATCTTCTTGTATCGTAAACAGTATGGCATTTCATTAAAAAATGAAACATCACTAGCAGATATTTGTATTTTCATTGTCAGGTTTTACGTGAAAGCTTGCTTGAGTGCCCCATAGCATTGAAGGCCTGTGAATGATTTGAACTTGATGAAAAATATGAAAACAATGATCGAACAATTTTTCAAATAGCCATTATTAAAAAATTGTGTTGCCAATTGTGGTACTTAACAGAAGAAGCCGCAGCCTTAGCATTCTTTGACAATACAGAACCAAACAAAGAGATTGATGGTAGAAGAGCTTAACTAAAGAAGGTGATTTTCATGCAATGAAACAGTTGATACAACCAAAAGAAGTTGACGATATTGACGAAGAACTTGAAAGATATTTTTCAGATATATTTTAGTAAAAAGTGTTGCTGAGAAACATATCAAGACTCCTCATAATAATAACGTTTATTTACAGTTAGCTAAATTTACAGCTTTTATAGTTAGTTACATTTTAAGTACAATTAAATATACATAATTCAAATAGAATTTACATAAGGAACATTACAGAATTTACAATATGCAATGTAAATAGACAAAAAGGAAATCCCCGAAAAAGCCAAAAGTTGTGCACGGGGTAAACTTCATTATTTAATTTACAATCAGTGTAGATAGAGAACGTAATTCGCATATAACGTTTTTTTTTGTTTTTTTTTTAGATCTTAAACTAGTAACAAGAGAGGTAGGTTGATAATTATTTACTAGATTTCTGTTGCCTTTTTTGAATATGGGTACACTTATAGATTTCTTAAATTGGTTAGGACATTTACCTTGCTCAAATATTTTATTGATCAATATTTCGTTAATATTTCAGAAATTATTAATTTTACGGACATCAACAAATGACAGTTACTGAAAAAAATTCAGAAAAATTCTCAAAAACTTTGTCCGTAAAGAGGTTCAATAAAAAAATGAAATTGTGGGGAATTTTGGCACCTACATTTCTTAGATCATTCTGATCGTTGATGCCCGTAAAATCAATACTTTCTGAAATATTAGAGAAAAAGCAATTGTGTCCGCCATATTTTCAAGATAGCGTAGCCGGCTCATCACCGGTTTTGGGGGTTTTGATATGTTTCTCAACCTTATTATGACCGTATACCAATTTTCAGCTTTTTCTCAATTCTTTCCTTTTGAAAACGTTATTTACCTGGGCTACAATGTATATTTTCATTTTCATCTCAGTGTTCGATTCATATTTATGTTTTATAATTTAGTTTTATATATTATACTTTATTTGCACTCAAGTGGGCCACTTGAAATTATCAACTGGGTCACTTGGTGACCCACAGGTCATAGGTTGCTGACGCCTGTACTAGTTTACGTTTTTACCTTTTGTTTAATCTGCGTTGTTTATGTTTATTGGTACTGCATGTAGAAGCTAATTTAATTTAATTTAACCCTGGTTTGGTATAAGTAGAAGTTACTTTTAGAGGTTGAAATTGCTATTTTTCTTTTCTTCTGATCATTTGAAGTCAAAAATATGACAAATATAGCAAAGGAAAAAGTTATGGTTCTACTTTAAAAAATAAGCCATTTACCATAAGTATCTTTATGCTTATGTCGGCACGGGAAGGAATTGAGCTATTCAGCCAAATTTTTTAGTGCGTTGTTCTTGTGTTAAATGTAAACTTTTACGGGGATTAGACCAAGAAAATGCTAAAGTGGAAAAATAAGGAACACCCTAACCTATACTATACGCGCCATAAATTCTCGGCCTGATATAGAAAAAATAAACTTGGTAAAATATAATAATTTTTATTTGACAATATAATCTCCCCTAATGTCAATACACTTATTACAACGTGGAATTAATAATTCAATGCCCTTGTAAAAATAATCTGAAGTTTTTCCTTCAAAATGTTCAATTACAGGTGCTTGCAACTCATTCTCGTCCTTAAAACGACGTCCCCTAAGGTCTTTCTTTAAATTGGAAAATAAATAATAGTCACTAGGAGCCATATCTGGACTGTACGGTGGATGATCCAATGCTTCAAAGCCGCATTCGCGAATGGCAGCTTGTGAAATTGCGGCGGTATGAACGGGTGCATTGTCGTGTAATAATCGAACACCTCTTGTCAATTTGGCATAATTCGATTTTTCTGGATGTTTAACACATTTTGGAACAGAACCACCTGGTGGCGCTGAGGCCAAAGAAAAGAAGTAATTTGTAAGATTTGAAATGTTACTCGTTTTTATTTTGTTTTATCAACAACTACAGCTCTATTACATTTTGTTTTGTTTTTAGATATACTGATAATGATAAATGGATAATGAATTTACTACTGCTGCAACGCAACTGCTGCAACACACCGGCCAGCCTTGAAATCTTGATTTCAAAGTAAATCTTCATAAATTGGTAGAACACAAATTCCTCTAGTCGCTCTTTTGGTTATATGTCCATTCGGTAGCCTAACAGTAACTACACGAATGATGCCGTCATCGCCTGGATGTAATTTTGTTATTCTTGCCAAAGGCCATTTTAGCGGAGGCGTATCATCGTCTTTAATTAAAACTAGGTCTCCTTGTTTAATGGAACTGTTTGGTTGTGTTAACCATTTTGTTCTTCGCTGAAGTTCTGGTAGAATTTCTCTATCTAAGTGAAGCCTCGGGAAGTCCAACTAAAGATTTTCCCAGTAGAAAATGCGCTGGCGTTAAGGGTTGAAAGTCGTTGGGTGATGAAGACAATGTACTTAAGGGTCTTGAATTAAGTATAGCCTCGATTTGTGTAAGAACAGTATATAGATTTTCGTAGGTTAAATGAGAATTCATCAGAACTCGCTTAAGATGATATTTGGTTTGCTTAATATTAGCTTCCCAGATTCCACCAAAATGTGGTGATCGAGGGGGAATTGGATGCCAATTTACACCTTCATTATTTAAAAATTTATCAAGGTCTGGTCGAGTCGACTTGATGAAAATAAAAAGTTCTTTTATTTTAAGAGCTGCTGAAGAGAAGCATGAAGCATTATCACTGTATATATTTGAAGGTCTGCCACGTCTAGAGATAAAACGTTTGAACACCTCAATGAATGCATTAGTGGTCAAACTAGTGAGCAACTCCAAATGGATAGCACGAGTTGTCATGCAAACAAATAGACAAATGTAAGCTTTTATTAATTTTGATTTGCGTAGTGGTCTATCTTTGATCATGATTGGACCTGCGTAATCAAGACCAGTATTGGTGAAACAAGATTGAAATGATTGTAATCTACATGTTGGCAAATTTCCCATTTTAGTTTTGGGTATTGTTGGTTTATTTTTAAAGCATGTAACGCAACTATGAATTATTTTTCTAGCTAAAACTCTACCAGAGATTGGCCAGAACATTTCTCTTGCTGCATACAATAACTGTTGAGGACCGCAGTGAAATAATTTGATATGATAATACTTTAAGATCAGAGTGGATAATTTATGATTTTTTGGAAGAATGTAAGGATTTTTAAAGTCTTCTTCAATGTTACTGTGTTTTAACCATCCTCCTACTCTGATAATGTTATCAGAATCCATAAATGGATCTAAGTTTAAAATGGATGACTTTGAATTCAATTGTTTTTCAGAAAGCAAATCGCTGTATTCAGATGCTAAACATTGCTGTTGACACAATCGAATTAAAAACTTTAGAGATTGCAGAAGTTCGTCACTAGTAATAGAACCATTATGTTTGACTGCATTTCTACAATTTTTAACAAAGCGCATCATGTAAGCCACTATTCTTTGTAGTTTGGGCCAAGTAGAAAATCTTTCAAAAATATTAATGTCAGAAGAAACTGTTATAAGTTAGAAACAATATTATTATCTTGGATAATTAATTTTGAGTTTTTTATTTCAGGTAAGTTTTGAATTTGGCCAATTGAACTTTTAAGAGGCCATGTATGAGATGGATTTTTAAGGAAGTCTGGTCCCTGAAACCAGAAACTTTTTTCTGTTAACTGAGATGCAGCTGCACCTCGAGATACTAAATCTGCAGGGTTTAAATCTCCACTAATGTGAAACCACTCTTTTGGATCTGATAATTCGTGAATTAAAGCAACTCTGTTTGCTACAAATATTTTGAATCTATTTGGAATAGATTTAATCCAGCCTACGGTTATAGTAGAATCAGACATATAATATTGTGCGTCAATTTTAAGATCGATTGCTTCTTTAATCTTAACTGAGAGCTGAACAAGAAGAACTGCAGCGCTAAGCTCGAGTCGTGGCAGAGTAATAGGATGAATAGGAGCAACACGAGACTTAGAACATAGAAGATGAACAGCTATATTTTGGCAAGTATCTGTACAACGTAGATAAATACAAGCACCGTATGCTAAGGTACTTGCATCACAAAAACCAAGAAGTTCTATTTTGATTGTATTTTTCAGTACAACGCACTGTGGAATACGAATTACGAAAAGTTGTAATAAGTTTTTTAGCAAAATAAACCATTCTTTTTTCATTTCAGAAGGAATATTGCAATCCCACGATAAATCCAGTTGCCATAACCTTTGTATTAAAATCTTTCCCGACACTATTATTGGAGATATAAGACCTAGAGGATCAAACAACTGAGATATTTTTGAGAGAAGATATCTCTTAGTGAGTGGTGCCTTCTCTTCTTTTAACAAAAATTCATAATGGAAATTGTCAGCAACTGCGTTCCATGCAATGCCTAAAGCCTTTGTGTTTTCATCATCACCAAGAGGAATATTGAGTAAAGAAGTATTCGACGATTCAATTGGGTTAGAAAGTAAATTGATATCGTTGGATAAGAATTTACGTAATGTAATTCCGGCACTGGAAAGTATGTCAGAAACTTGTTCTTTTAGTTTGAGCGCTTCTTCTGTATTAGCTGCGCCGTCTAACCAATCATCCATATAGAAATTTTTTAATATGCTTTTAGAAGCTATAGGATAGAAAACAGCATTTTCATAAGCTAAATGTTCTAAACATTTTGTTGATAGATAAGCAGAACTAGTCAAACCATAGGTAACTGTATTCAAAGTATAGGTGGATAGAGGATCTGTAGGTGTATCTCGCCAAAGAATGCATTGATACTTTCTTTGACTGGGATCAATAAGTATTTGACGATACATCTTTTCACAATCTCCAATTATGGCAACTATATTTAATCGAAAACGTAATAAAATTGATATTATATCGCTTTGAGCAACTGGACCTGTATACTGGCAATCATTTATAGAAATACCAGAAGAAGTCTTAAAACTTCCATCGAAGACTACACTTAAGCGAGTTTTAAGAGAATTTTCTTTAATAACTTCATGATGTGGTAAGAAGTTCAAAGCATCGGTTGAAGTATAGTTAACCTTGGACATGTGACCTAATCTTTCATACTCATGGATGAATTTGGAATATTCAACTTTTACATCGGGTTTTTTTAGAAGTCGTTGCTCTAATTGAGAAAATCTAGTAATTGCTCTTTGTTTGGAATCTCCAAGACTTGATAATTTGTCGTTATAAGGAATAGATACAATATATCGACCATCAGGATCTCTTTGAACCGTTTTCGCAAAATGTTCTTCACATAATCTTTCAGAATGAGAAAGTTTAGAATGTGGGTTCTGCGGACCTACATGCTCAATCTCCCAAAAGCGTGATAGATCTTTTTGAAAGTGTATGTGAGCTTCAGTGCACAAATGGCAATTAGAAAAATTTCTACAAACATGAGAAAATTGTTTTGGTATGGGTAAGAAAGGGATGCTGCCAGTAACAATAAACCCAAACTGAGTTTCTTGTAATAAAGGAAGTTTGGGTCCCAAAGAGACTCGGCGAGCACAGAGTAAATTATAATATTCTGATGCTCCCATTAAAATATCTATAGAACTGCATTCATTGAAAGAATCGTCAGCTAGGAATATCTTTAGGAATGTGAAAATGTTTTTTATAGAAAGAAACAGAAGGTATATTTGTAGTTATTTTTGGAACTACTAAACATGAAAGGCGAAAAGAGAAGGTAGTATGTCTGGAACTGATCGCTACTTCTGTGCCACGATTAATAATGAGTTCTCCACCTCCTATCCCTGAGATGGAGGTTTGTATAGATTTTGAACTTAATCCAAATTTTTGAAGCAAACTATCTGTGATGAGATTACTGGTAGAACCACAATCTAATAGACAACGCACCGAGTGATTCTTACCAAATGCATCTTTTACGAAAACTACAACCGTAGATAGTAAAGTAATAGTTCGATGACCGTCAATATTACATACCAAAGACTGATCTGAGTTAGTATGATTCTCTGGTATTTCTAAATTTGTAAGTTGCTTCGGAATTGCTTGGGAAGTTAAACAATTTGCAGACCGATCTTGAAAGCTTTTATTAACCTTTTCAAAATGTAGCATTGTGTGGTACTTCTTAGAACACCTACGACAACTATATTTCGAATTACATTTTAAAGAATTAGAATGCTTTAAACAGTTGACACATAATTTAAGTTCTTTAACTTTTTGAAATTTCTGTTCTGCACTTAATTCAATAAATTTGGGACAAAAAATGATACAATGTGAAAGCTTGCATAAAGCGCATTGCATTTGCTTGTCTTCTACTGTAGCAAGTGCACGCTGTTTTACAGAAAAGTTGGCTTTACTAGAATAGTGATGATTTTTAGTACTGCCATAATTATTAAAAATCAATGGCCTGATAGAGGAACTATCTGAATCTGTATTAATATCTACTAATAACTGAGAACGTTTTTGTAGAAAATTATTAATTTCTTCAATTGAAGATAATTTGTTAGGATTGAATAACTTGAATTCTTTTTTAGTTTCACTGTCAAACTTATTTAGTAATATGTGTGACAGAAAAGAAGCTGCTAGTTGCTCATTAGAAATGTTTAGATTCTTTAAAGAATGCAAAGATTTATTTAGCGAGTCATGAAGATTTTGCAATTCAGATGCCGAAGATTTGTACATCGGCTTTAAGTCAAATATATTTTTTATATGACTCTGAATAATTAACTTAGGTTTGTTGTACCTTTGTTCTAAAAGCTCTAATGCTATCTTGTAATTATCGTTTGTAGGTTGTAAATTTGAAAGCAAATTAGATGCATCATCTTTTAAGCAAGATTGTAAATATAAAAATTTCTGAACTGGACTTAAATTGGTTTTATCTATTATGGATTTAAAATTATCCATAAAGGAAATGTATTCAGTATAAAGACCACTGAATGTAGGCAAGGAAAGTTGTGGAAGCGTGTTTTGAAAGTTATTATATGTCATTTTGTTTGCATTCAACTCATTGTCGTCGATTACATTTGACTTTTGACATTTTTCCACTAATGTTTTTGACGTTGTCAAAAGTTTTACGTACCTTTCGTAAAATTCCATCTGAGAAGGCAGATCTTCTTCAATTACGGACATAGATTCTAATTGTTCAAGAATATCTGAATATTGTGCTTCCATAGGTTTAATCAAATCAACTCGAACAGATATCTCATTTATATCATTGGAGGAGCAAGAAAAGGTATTTATAAATGACTCGAAGCTTGAAATCTTCTCTACCAAATTATTAGCTTTTACTAATAGCAACTTAACATTTGATTTTTTGGAATTTTTGGCAGCCATTTCAAATCTGGAATTGCAACGAATAAATAATGAATGCTACTAACTACTTACATAAACTAGTTTTGATGAATTCTGAATTGTAACTTGAACACTAACGAAAAGGATATAACAAAGATATAACACGGATATAAGCAAACAAATCGAGACCAGACTGGGGATCCCGAATTCAATTGCCCCACTGTGGGAATGAAGTTTGGTAAGCGTGTCTTGAACTCTTGAAGATATTAATTGTAAAACCTTTACAATAGAGCTTGGTTCAATCCGGCTCGAAGGACCATTTGGTGGCGCTGAGGCCAAAGAAAAGAAGTAATTTGTAAGATTTGAAATGTTAATCGTTTTTATTTTGTTTTATCAATAACTACAGCTCTATTACATTTTGTTTTGTTTTTAGATATACTGATAATGATAAATTGATAATGAATTTACTACTGCTGCAACACCACCCAATGACACCTCAAAACAACATTAAATTCTTACATTTTTGCAACAACAAACACAAATTAGACATTTTAGAAGCTTTTGAAATATACAGACATAAACGCACAGTACCTTTAATGAATGAACAAACTGAGCTTAGTAATTCTCCTTTATTAAAAGTGTTAGATATTTAGTTTTTGTTATGTATTGTATCTAGTTACCTATTTTCTGTATGTTTTTATCCTTAGCAACATGTTTGTTTATCAATCTTATCTACCTTTGATAATGACACAAAGTGTCGAAACAATATTGTCATGTTAAGAAGATATTAATAAAACTTGTGAAACTTTAACTAATCTTTGTATTTATATTATATTTCATGATTATGGAGTTCCACAAAGTAAGGCTGGAGACAGTAAACGTTTGATTTGATTAGGCGTGTGCCCTTCTTTTGTTAAGAATTTAATGACCGCGCGGTACTCAATTTTCGTTAGCTGCGACATTTTCATTCATTCGTCAAGATGCTTGAGTGGCTACTAAAATCTATTACGCTTCTAGCCGTAACATATATAGTGTAGGCCTCTTACATGTTCAACTATGACGCAACCGAGTTTGAACATGTTGGATCCTGTAGAAGCTTGCCGGGCCGAGAATTTATGGCGCTTACCTCGTACCTTCAATGCTTTGATTACATTTTGATTTCGAGGTAAATCATGTTTTCATTTTAATTAAAAATTATAAACTATTTGATATCATTCTAAATGCAATTATAAAATAAAAATCTGATGAACAAACAGAAAACATTAACTTTTCATAATGCATATCACTTTTTTATTTGAACAATATTCTAATAAAACAATGTATTTAGTGTTTAAGCTGTATATTTCAATTATAAACTCACTGTTTCCCTTGTTATTATAATGTGGCTGCAGGTAGCAATAAATTTCTAAAGATTACTAAAATTACCAGATGTAATAAATTTCATCATCATTATTTATGATGACCTTTTTAATTAAGTTCTTGATTCATCAATTAATGTCTATTTTTGGTCATAATAATTCACAAGTCAACATCACTGCATACAAAACGTAAAAAAGGTAAAATTAAATTCTCAAGAATCTAAAAACTTAATTAAACATGTAAGTCTATTTTAGTTTTAAATTACATTTAAGAATATATTTTTCACTTATTTAAAATAAGGAGAATAGAATTGTTTTAGCCAAAAATTAAATAACTACTAATTGATTTATCGAAAATAATATAAACTACACATTTATGTAATTAGATTTATTGACAAAATAATATTTCTGCTTCAAAATTATCGTAAATAAATTTAAATTTTCCGGTAAATGCCAAACCTAATTTAAGATTTATTGACAAAATAATATTTCTGCTTCAAAATTATCGTACATAAATTTAAATTTTCCGGTAAATGCCAAACCTAATTTGAATTTTATTGTTGAAATTCCATGTATTATTGTTGAATTCCCTGACAATTATTCCAGTTTTTCCTGGTTTTCTGAATGCGCATGAATCGTGCACATAAATGTATTTTATTTTTACTGTCACAAACAGGAACTTGGACAGAATCAAAGCCGAAACCTAAAAAACTGCAAGAACTGATATTCTGTGTCCTACCAGAACAGAACCAGAACAAAAAAACAGTTTTATTCAATTCTTTGACACAAGTTTCTGAGAATTTAACATTTAGAGACTAAGCTCCCAATTTCTTTTTTTAAATATTTTTTGCTTTGTTGTTTTGATCATGCATGGTTTATAAAGTACTAACGTCAGATGATCTTCACATATTAATATCACAATTTTTTGTTACTGTATTTCTATTAAAATACAGGTGATTTCAAGTAAATCTAGGGCAAGTATTGAGAGTAATTTTTGCGTTTTTAACAATGTGTGAATCAGGCTTTAAATTACATTTTCATAGATAACTTCATAAAATTCAGTAAACATCAAGGAAAATAAAAAGCAACAGTTACACTATGGAATACTGACTGCCCTAGATTTATTTGAAATTAGCAGCTGTACATATGTGGGTATGTATGTAATCATCTTTATTCATGAGTATGAGTGCTTGGTTGCTGCTGGATGACGTGATCATCCATAAACCGACAATAACTCTGTCAATACAAATTTTAGTTTATTGCATATCGATGACATTTTAACATAAAAATGTTAAAAAACTTAATTTTCCTTATGTTGGAATATCTTGTTCAAACTCGGTATATGAACGTAAAATGTCATTAGAAACATCTTTTCTTAATAAAATTTTTCCAAATTTTAACAAATAAAGTCATTTTTCACCGATTTTAAAAAACAATGGAGAATTTGACAGATACCTATTGTCACCTGTCAACTTTGACATGGCGTATTTCAAGTATTTTTGGAAGCAGAAGTGATTGCCCCACAAAGTTTTTTTCCAAGCAGAATATTAAAAAAAAAATTCCCATATGGATCCAACTTTATGGCAGACACTGTATTTATTGTTAATAAAGGCTTGTAATAATAATCTTTATATTTTATAATAAAAGAAAGCAAAAATAATTAGTACACGTAAGTTTTATACGTAATGAATTACCACTGAATTTAAATTTTCATCTTTCTAGCTTAAGAATGGATAAATTCGTATAGTACATCCACAAAATCAATGCTTTGAACGAAGTCTGATTCAACGGTTATAATACTCAGGCTATTTAGTTGATTGAAGTACATAATTACCATTGTAGTTTTTAATATTAAAGAAAGTGGGACGATGTTTAATTATTTATATTTTGTAATACAAACAAAATATGATTGATTATACAATATTTACCTTTAGTTAATTTATATAATAACTGCATGTAAAATAAAACGCAACTTTACTTTTTTGCATTAATTTTAAATTTGTTAAAAAACTTGCCAAATTTTATTTATTATTATTGAATAAAAAGGCTTCGAAGGTATGTATCATAAGTAGCGGCACGTATTTCAGAACTATGTATCAAAGAGGTAGTTGAAGAAAATTAAACTCTTTGCATTTTAAGTTTAAATGTTCAGCCAAATTAAAAAAAAAAACGACTTAATTAATTTCGATTGCTATCAATTTTAACAATGATTAATCATTAAGAGTGCTTTATTTACATAATATGCAAATGCTGGAAAATATATGAAGCAATATTTTAATTCATAATTTATTTTTAAAGTACAAATGGAATGAAATCATTTCCTATTTTAAGAAATCATAGTAACAAAATAAAATTGTAGTAGTCAAACTTAAAGTCAATCATTTTTTCTACTTTTTTTTTGTTTTTTCTTAATTCCTACTAATTTTCTTTTAAAGATTCTTTTCTCTTATTTCCATCTGGACGTTTTCTGTTTGATGTTCAAAAACAACAGTTTTTAACGCACGCCCTAAGCACTCAGTAGGTTCCGCTACAGTCCATTTCACAACTGTCTCTTAGTGGAATTTGCTACTGGGTTACCCAGGATAATAAGGATTGGCGGTTAGTCTTTCGATACAAAACTTGACATGGTAATGGGCCAGGGTGACGTGATTTTAAGAGTACTACAGTACTGCCGTCCTTGGCTAAAGAACAGAATCTCCACCCCAAGTTAAATCGAAAAAATGGCAAAATACACGAAATTGCTTGGGCCACCTTTTGAAGTTTTATTTAAAATACAACTGACTAGACTAAGAATTTCCTGCTTTAGGGCCTTTTGTTACTGTATCACTATGAAAGTGATTTATTCAACGTAAGTTATGAAATGGTATATACTGCTTTCTTGTGTTGCACAAGAGCGAATAGATTTTAAATAACTCAATATAAAAAGCAGTAAGTGATAAAAATAAGAAAATTAAAAGGCTTAGGCACTATCCACAACATTCGTTATAACTCTTTCGTTTTTCGGTTTATATCCCAAAGTGGTTATATAGAAACATTTACATACTGGCACTTTCTTTCTATTTTCCGTCTTCAAAAAGTATTTGAAGGCTTTATTGTGCTTTCCACCTTCTCCGCCACGTCTTCGTCTAACAGAAGTCACAGAAACGTTAGAAGCTATAAAAATAGCCCTCTCTAACCAATTCATTTGCCAATATTGTTCGTTATAATTGTTACCCGATGACATTTATCAAAATTATTGTGGCACTTCAGTTTGTAATCTTTGCAATTGATTGTGTAGTATATCTCCATTTTCTTTTCACGTTTGTCATTTTGCCTATGCTCTATGCTTCTACTAAATTTCGTATGTTTGTTAATGGAAGTAATTCATTCTCTTTATCATCACAGGTAGTCTTATTAGACCTGCTTCGTCTCACAAGTTCAGCCAAGGGCAAGGGCAAATCTTCTGGAATTTGCAATGTCTAAAAATCAAGAAAACCTAGTAGGCTTTGTTTAATCGGAAAAGCTGTTACAGAGATTTGTTCTGGGTTACTGGTAAACCTTAGAGTTCCTAAATATAAACTAAGCTCTGTGTTATTTAGAGTTAAGTCACGCATGTCAAAGTTTCCTAGTGACATTTCCTATTTTGAGACTATTTATTAGAAGGTTGGTTATGAAAAATAAATTAAACTGTCAATATGACACTTATATAAATATGAAATTGGGCACAGTTAATTAGTAAAAGCTGTCGTAAATTATTAGATATAAAATTGATATAATGTTCTATAGCAGTTTTAAAAATTTTCTACACACAGAAAATAAATGATAAGGTGTACATTAAAAACTTTTACTTGCATAAAAATAAACATGACATAAGCATAACCTAAAATTTATAACTGACAGCTGCAGAATTTTGTCACTAAAGTAAAAAAGAGACAAACAATATCTCTGTTTCAGACAGCTTAGTTTTGGCCTAGAAAGGGATAGATTCTGACATCCGTATTCTAATAACTCTAAAATAACACAGTTAAAGTTTTTACTCAGGAACTCTAGTAAACCCCAAATTCAGATGTTAGTTAAAAATCTTGACCAATAATTATTTTAATTAATTAATTTTATTAAATTATTTTAATTAAATTATAATTTTAATTAAAAATTGTATTAAATTACTTTATTTCAGCTCAACACCCCTGCATTTTTCATTTGGGAGTGTATTATGTTCCTATCGGTAGGTAATAAATTTCTGGAAAAAACTGTTCCTACCGGTAGGTGAATTCTTTTTAAATAATTTTTTACCTACCGCTTTAACGATTTGTTATATTAACTATCTATATAAAGCTTAAAAGCTTATTGTACTGTCTGATATAAAAAAACAAAAACAGATTGTTTTCTCAAAGATATGTAAATATATTTTGTATACTGTACTTATTACAAAAATAATATATTATGGAAATATTTTATAGTATAACCAAAATAAACGACTATTATAAGGTGACCAGACGTCCTGCTTTTGTTTCACCGCTGTTCCGGTGCTCACAAAATCTATGTCCCGCTTTTCATGGATAATCATGATTTGACGAACATAGACAGCAAAACAGTTACATTACGTTTATTGATTAAAACAATAAACGTAAATGTAAACTTCTTAATTAATTTTCTTCTAACTTTTAAATTGCAGTAAACTATATTTAATATTGTGGTATCCAACGGATTTATATTTCTTTTTAAAAACTAAATATCACTTATCTTAATTTATGAAATAAATAAAGATTAGTAAAAGTTTCACAGTTTTATTAAAATACAACCTGACAATATTGTTTCGACAGCTATGCTGTCATTACCAAAGGTAATATAATTATACACAAACACGTCGCTAAGGTAGATACAAAATTAGGTAACTAGATAAAATAATAATAATAATCAGAATTAAATATCTAATACTTCCAGTAACGGAGAATTACTGAGCTCAAGTTGTTCATTCATAAAGGTACCCTGAGTTTATGTTTGTATGTCTCAAAGACTTCTAAAATGTCTGATTTGCGTTTGTTATTACAAAAATGTAGGAATTTAATATTATTTTGAGGAATCATTGTCTGATTTTGTTCTAAAAGGTGTTTGGCGTAATTCGATTTTTCAGGATGTTTATTTTTGTAATGACGTACGTGTTCTTTATATCTTATGTCAAAATTTCCAAGTGTTTGTCCAATATATACCGAACTACAAAAAGAACAATTTAAACGGTAAATGCCCGATTTCATGTGTTCTGTCTTTAGCATTAAATAAAAATGAAAAAGTGTTAGTTTTGGTTTTAAATGTTATTTTATGATTGTTGGTTTTTCTTAGTATATGTGCAATATAAAACAAGGTTTACAAAACTGCAATATCTGCTTTTCAGAATTAGAAAAGCAACAAATCATTAATAAAAACCCACAACTACCTAAACTATATGGACTAGTCAAAACACATAAACAGAATATGCCAATAAGACCAGTTGTATCATACATCAATGCACCTAATCACATTTTATCCAAAAAACTGAACCAGATTATTAACACGATAGGTTACAAATCGAAATACTCTGTTAGAAATTTATTAGAATTAGTAGATAAGCTGCAAAACATACATCTTCCACCACATTCAAAACTTGTTAGTTTTGATATTTGCAACATGTTCTCCAGAATATCCCCACAAGAATGTATTCCTTTATTAGATAGTTTCTTGATCAATAGTAATATAGAATTAGTTAAAAGGTTAGAGTTAATTCAATTATTTGACCTTTGTATAAGTCAAAATTATTTCACTTTCAATAACATAATTTATTTACAAAAGGATGGTTTACCTATGGGTAATTCTCTAAGTCCTCTATTAGCTAACATATTTATGGACAAGTTTGAAGATCAAATATTTGAATTAAACCTCTCTAAACACATTATCTTCCGGTTTCGTTATGTTGATGACATTTTAGCTTGTTTTGACAGTTCTTTTGAGGTTATCAATGAATTTTTAATTCTTATTAACAGTATCCACCCCAACATAAAATTTACACTAGAAACAGAACAAAACAGTGCTATAAACTTTCTAGACTTAAATATCAAGATTAACGCAGACAATCTATTTGAATTTTCCATATACAGAAAACCAACACAAACAGACATAACAATACCAAATGAATCTTGTCACCATAATACACATAAAATAGCAGCCTACAGATCATTAGTACACAGAGCTTTAACTATTCCACTAACAAAATCAGATTTTAGCAAAGAGATATCAACCATTAAACAACTAGCACATGCAAATCATTACAATCCGAACATGATTGACACTTTAATTAAACAAAAAGATTATAGATTAGCTATCAAAAGAATATATCCCATTGACAATCAAACAGAAGACACAAATTACATATCTATACCATATTTTGGTAAAATATCAGAAAAAATTGCACATATACTAAGAAAAACCAACAATTATAAAATAACATTTAAAACCAACACTAACACTTTTTCATTTTTATTTAATGCTAAAGACAGAACACATGATATCATGAAATCGGGCATTTACCGGTTAAATTGTTCTTTTTGTAGTTCGGTATATATTGGACAAACACTTAGAAATTTTGACATAAGATATAAAGAACAAATACGTCATTACAAAAATAAACATCCAGAAAAAACGAATTACGCCAAACACCTTTTAGAACAAAATCACACAATGACTCCTCAAAATAATATTAAATTCCTACATTTTTGTAATAATGCAAATTAGACATTTTAGAAGCCTTTGAGATATACAAACACAAACTCAGGGTACCTTTAATGAATGAACAACTTGAGCTCAGTAATTCTCCGTTACTGGAAGTATTAGATATTTAATTCTGATTATTATTATTATTTTATCTAGTTACCTAATTTTGTATCTACCTTAGTGACGTGTTTGTTTATAATTATATTACCTTTGATAATGACAGCATAGGTGTCGAAACGATATTGTCAGGTTGTATTTTAATAAAACTGTGAAACTTTTACTAATCTTTATTTATTTCATAATTATGGAGTTGCACAAAGTAAGGCTGGAAACAATAAACAATATCTTAATTTAATTTGACCGTGCCAATTATATAAATAAATATCGCACACTTTATTTGGGTTTAAATACAAATGCTGAGTTAACATTAATTACAAGAAATAACTGTAGTTGCATCTATATAATGCCAATCACACTTATTATCAAATAAAATTAAAATCTGTAAAATAGGGGAAGCCCACTCAACTAACAACAGCTGTTCTTGGCAATGACAAAGACATGAAAAAGATGTATTTTTAACGTATTAATTTTAACGCGCCAAAAATATACGGAGAGGCACGTAACTATTACATTCCATTAAGCATCACTTTGGAATATTAATTGTGGCATACAAAAAGGATTATAGGCACTAATTTTCATATGAATTTCTATTCCAGTGCTACTTGGGCAAAAGCATCTGGCTACCGATAAGCATAAACTATATGTAAATGTTGCTGCGTCTTCTTCTAAGTTATAAGACTTTTCCGTAAAAGTAATTTCGGAAAAGAAAAGCAGTTAGCGTTAGCTGAAGGACTGTTTGAATTTTATACTATTAATAAAAATCATTCAAAAATTGTTCGAAAAGCTTGCTTAATAAATTACTTATGAGAGACGCCATCGCTAATGTACCGCCTTATCGATTCTGAAGAAATCTGGTCACCTTAGATCACCTTATTAGCATTTACAATTAACACATAACCATTTTTTTGAATGAAGCCTGATCAATAACAACACATGTTAAAAGAAACAAAGTAAGCAACTGTTACATTTTGCTTATTTTGTCTGACAAATTTTACTGCATTCTAGTTTTGAAATGAGAATGTATAATTTGATTAATTTAAAAATATGTCAAAATAACCCATGTATGTAGTTACGTTACAAAAATGTATTTGTGATTAGGTTTTGTTGTTGAATTGGGTTAAGTTTTGGTAGATGAAAAATGATTTAAAAAGAATTCACCTACCGAAAGGTGAATTTAAAAAAAAAACACAAAGCACCTACTGGTAGGAACAATTTTTTTCAGAAAATCGTTACCTACCGGTAGGAACATAATACACTCCCTTTTCATTTATATCAGGTATCCAACCTCTTAAAAGAGATTTGTGTGTAATTAAAAACCCCATTTAATATAAACCACCAGCCTACTAAGATCGAAGATAAATGTAAATAAGCAAAAAACAGTATTAATAATAACCATATCCAGATTTTGATAAAAAATCTTGACCAATAATTATTTTAATTAAATTATTAAAATTGTATTAAATTACTTTATTTAAGCTCGACACCCTTGCATTTTTCATTTATAATCGAATTAATTCCAAATTTTTATCAGGTATCGAACCTTTTAAAAGAGATTTGTGTGTAATTAAAAACCCCATTTAATATAAACCACCAGCCTACTACGATCGAAGATAAATGCAAATAATCGAAAAACATAGTAGAGGCCTTGTTTAATTGGAAAAGTCGTTACAAAAATTTGTTCTGGGCTACTAGTACAAAATAAGCAGATTTTGATTAAAAATCATGACTAATAATTATTTTAATTAAATTATTAAAATTGTATTAAATTACTTCATTTCAGCTTGACACCACTACATTTTTTTATTTATAATCGAATTAATTTCAAAATTATCAGGTATCGAAATTTTTAAAGAGATTTGTTTGTAATTAAAAACCACATTTAATATAAACCACTGGTGTCTACAATCGAAGATAAATGCAAATAATCGAAAAAACATAGTAGGCCTTGTTTAATCGCAAAAGTCGTTACAAAAATTCGTTCTGGGCTACTAGTACACCCCATAACCAGATTTTGATTAAAAATCATGACTAATAATTATTTTAATTAAATAATTAAAATTGTATTTAATTACTTTATTTCAGCTCGACACCCATGCATTTTTTTATTTATAATCAAATTTTTATCAGGTATCGAACCTCTTAAAAGAGATTTATATGTCATTAAAAACCCCATTTAATATAAACCACCAGCCCACTATGATCGAAGATAAATGTAAAAAGTCTTTACGAAAATTTATTCTGAACTACCTGAAAATGAAAATTTTAATTAAAATTATTTTACTTTTTGGAATTTTAACCTCCGTAAGACCTTGCAAGTATAGATCTGCTATTAGTCTACACAATTCCAATTGATATTTTTTTTTAGATGTAATGTCAACGTCAAAGGAATATTTCTTTTGAAATTTTATAAAAATCAGCAATCTCCTGACAAATTCTTGCGAAATAGTTGTAATAACTGTTGTAAATGAAGAAAGACCTAAATTCAAATGTTCCTTAATTAATTCAGCATAACGTTTTTAAGTTGGTAAAATTGTTCATGTTTAATTGATCCGTGAAAAGAGATAATTGATTTCGAATTTTCATTAGAACCAATAATAAACGGCTCATGCCCGCGATCTAGGCCTTTAATTTTAATCTAGGCGATAATTTTTTAATTCATTTAATATTCAACACCACTTGCACCTTGTTTAGTATGGAATTAAGAATCATTTTAATTTTATTTTTAATGATAAACTTTTATTTACTACAAATATTTCAAACATCAAATTTAAATTTAATGCAGTGTTCATCTTGTTTACTTGGTCAAAATACATCGAATAGATCGAGCTAGATTGAAGTGTTTGCATTGATACTTACCGAACACCGGCATGTCTTCTCGATTAGCTCCCTAAATATTTATCGAGCAATTTTGAGGAAAAATAAGTATCAGAGGTACCTTACCAAATGCAGTTTAAATAATGTAGTTTAAAATGTTCCCTTTTAAATAACTCACCCTGTAGATTTTTATCTTACCTAGTACATCCAACTAAAATCATGTGTCTATAAAAACCGGGTGGCCGATTTAACCTCTGAGAAGGTTTATACATTCCACATGGAAAATACATTTGTATAAACCCACATGTCGCTGTCATCAACATCTGACATGCACCTTCACAAACGAAAATTGTAAAATATTAGAAAAACTTACATAACTCTCAAAGTATTGTCTTTACCTAATACTGTTGGGTTTCCATTAAGATAAGTTAAAATATATTTATTTAAAAACAATGTACATCCACTAAATATATACCATAATAGCAGAAACACTAGGGCTCTAACGTTAAGAAGCCCAGTTCTTGTTTCACTGCCTAACGTTGTTACTGATTCACTATCTTTTTTACTAATAAGAGTATCATTTTCCTTAAAACTATTTGTGCTAATATTTACATAGGAATTATCCATTATCTTGCGAGAATATTTCCTGAAACAAAGTAAATTGTTCATAGCTAACCTCACTTTAATATGTCATTTCTACTTTTGCAGAGATTTCATCTTATTCATTTTGAAAGGTCACAAACACTGTTAGGAAATAAAGTGAAAGTATTCAGCTACACACCTGAGATTCTCTAGTGAGTTAAGAATTCATCAACAACACGTCATGGCTGCAAACAAATCTAACTTAACCTCCTACTTTTCAGCATTTTTTATGTTGATGTGCCAGCTGATGCATGCGATGTAGCCAGATTGTTATTATAAACAAACAATTAACGGCAACATGGCTGTTTTTATTTTATTTCTTTGGAGATATTTAAAAACTGCCTCCGTCAAATTTGTAAGGTTACAATGAAGCTACGTTAAGCTATTCGTGGTGCATTTTTAATAAAGAAGTCCTAAAGCTGCAAAACTTTTAATATCTATTCGTTATTAATCTAAACACGTCAAAGAATATTGATGGGAGTACTAAGCAGGTGCGCGGTCATCGACCTCACACACTGTAAACATTGATCCGCGGCATTATTGGGCAAATCAAAGAGAGATAACAATATTTATGATGTTACAAACCACAAATTGCTGTTACAAAAACTAAAATGTGTAAAAAGTAACTAGAATGGATTAAGCACGTCCTACATTTAAAAAAAGGGGTGTTGGAAGTCAATAATGCAGCGAAAAGAAGATTCATTTGAACAGAAACGAATTGAACTGGAGACATGGCTTCAACGAATGGAATCTCGTTTAGCAAGTATGGTCCCTATCGGACACACTGCAGATGTATTGGAAGCACAATTACGAGAACAGAAAGGTCTGCATGCTGAACTTCATCAATTTAAAGGACAAATTGAGGCCTTCCAACAACTAGTGCAACGAATTATTGCTTCACGACAAAATGAAGATACCAGTCGTTTTAAAAAGGTAATTGTTCTATTCGTTTATCTTTGTTACACTGCTAAACTCAAAATTTAACAGGTAGTGGAATACGTAAATCAACATTATGCCCGCCTTGATGCGTGTGTAATAAATCGAGGAAAACTACTCCACTCAGCTTTAAGTTCATTACAAAATTTGGATCGCTCCATGGATAAATTCCTAGGATGGCTTAGTGAGGCTGAGTCTGTCTTGGAAACATTAGAGACAGAAGCCGAATCACGAAGAGGAGCTCAGCAATTAAAAGAATTACAGAATGACATTGAGCGGCAATCCAATACACATGCTGCTTTGCGTGCTTCCAGTCTTGCTTTATTGGGAACGCTTGCACCTGAAGACGCTCTCATGTTGCAACTTCGAGGAGATGAGATGGAACGCAGATGGCAGGTGCTGTCTTTAATTGAATAACTAATTAAAGTAAGTATTAAGCGTTTTATTTTTAGGCTTTAAAAACACGCACATTAGATTTAAGAAATCGTTTAGAGCACAATGCAGATTATTGGAATACTCTGTTATTATCTTTACGAGAGTTAACAGAATGGGTTATACGTAAAGATACAGAATTGGGTCTTGCATCCTGTCAGGATGATCATCGAGCATTTAGACAGCAATTAGAAGATAAAAGGCCACTAGTGGAATCAAGTTTACGAAATGCAAGACAGTACGTGTCTGGAGAACCATCAGGAGAATTGGCAAGAAATTTGAGAAGGGAACTTGTTAAGCTGTCGGATAAATGGAATGGTCTTATTGATAGATCGGACCAGTTGGCAACTCGATTTGAACAAAATTCTGTAGTAAGTATATCTTGAGTAACTTTCAGATTGTTTTTTGTCAAAAACAGCACTTTGCAAAATAGCATTCTACTAAACAGTGATTTGAAAATGATCAAGTATTAAAATCTAACTTACGGAGAGGTTTGGAACTGATCCCTGAGAAAAATGACGAAAAGTATATCAAGAGATAGTAATAGTAATTAGTAGTTTATATATAAAAAATTAGCTGCCGAATCCAACAGGGATAAAATCTATGGCCATTTTGGCCATAATGGGAAAAAATCAAAAATGGTCTAAGAAAGTTGAAACTTGATATACACATAGATCGTATTATTCTAAACTATGTTTAAATTGGAAAAAAACACCTATACCCACTCGTTTCATCCCCACAGGCCAACAAAGTTTATACAAATAAATCTTATATGAGCAATATCGATAAATTCTATGAGTTTCTTTTTTTAAATCCATAATTAATTACTAATAAACTATTTAAAAATGGATAAGTCATTTCGTTGATAACCAAACACCTCTGATGTTCGGATTTTTTATACAGGATGTTTCACTTTACAGTGTAGTATTAGAATTGAATTAAAATGATCAGAATTGAATTAAAATGATCATATTTTTGCTTTAAAAGTGACATGGAAATTTACAACAAAATTTTGTTTGCTCTTAAAAGTTAACTAAAAGAGCATATTCATTTAAGGGTCTATACTCTATAGCAGTGGTGGCGAACCTATGACCCGCGGGTCAGACACTGACCCACGCAGGCTTTTTAAATGACCCACGCATTGATTTTTATAAACTTATTTTTTATATCATAAAAGAAAGAACAGACAATCGAAAATATTAAAAAATGTAAAAGTATAAGTATCTAATGTCGAATTTTGCTCTTCACTTGCAAAAGTAAAAGTTGTAAAACAAAAAGGAAGCGTAAACCTTTTTAAAGGATTTTAAAAGTGAGAACCAAAAGAAGGGTCAACTATCAAGTTTTTTTGTTAACAAATATTCGGTGTTTTCAAATTATTGGTACCCTTTTTACCCCCTCCCCCCCTTCCAAGTGACGCCACTGACTTAGTGACCCACGGGCTAGTATTAAAAAAAATAATGAACAAAGTTTGACCCACTTCTCAAAAAGGTTCGCCATCACTGCTGTATAGTATGCACCAGCATTCATCGTTTTGGACATACTCGAAATAATCTTCTGGATTGCGGGTGAATCATTTATAAAATTGCTTGCCCACAAGAGTAGTGGGAATCATGCATCTCCTTCCCACTGATTTCCCTTCTTTGTTACACAATTCCAACACAGCAACACACGAAATTCTAGATTTCAGAAAACATTTTACATGCTTAAATGAATTACTATTCATTGATGATTAATGTACTGTTGTATATTGTAAAAAATAATTAAAAAGTAGACGTAATTAATAATAAAAAAGAAACAAACAGAAAAGTATGATAAATAAATATTCATTAAATAAGAAACGTAGTCCGAAACGTATCTAAGTGTAGGATGTGCTAGAATTCTAATTATTACAAAACATAAGTTTTTATATAACCACAATTGTTTGGGTAAATTTTTTTTTATGAAATATTTAAAATATTTTATAAATAAATAATTTTTTTATAATTATAATATTTTATAAAAAGGGATAATTACATAAAATTATCCCTTAATTTTATAGTCATTGTTTAAACTGTGTATGTGTATTTATGTTAAGTAAAAATAATTTAAAAATTTAAAAACATTTAAAAATATAATTCAAATAATTAATTAACTAATAATTTTTTTTCTAAACTAACAAGTTCAAATAAAAAAAGTTACCGGAGCAGGAATCCTGCCCTCCACGCGATGTACCAGAACCAATGTCAAAACAATTTTATTATTTTAGAAATATAAAAATGTAATTATATTTTTTGCATATTGATTATAAAAGTTGACTTTTTTTTATTATTAACTTTGACTTTTTTTAATGAAAAATCGTAATGAAAGTAGTAGGTACTTTTTAAATTATTTTTTAATTATGTTTGTAAAAAACAAACTTCAATATCCTCGAAGATTTTTCTGATTTTTTAAAAATTTTGCATAATCCTTTTAGGTAGTGATGGGAACTTGGGTGTCGAGTGTCGTGACACTTGAAGTGTCACGACACTTCATGTCGAACAGTATCGCTCTTATTAGAGTGTAATTCGAAGTTGCTTGATCATTCTTACAAAGAAATTAAAGGCAGATTTGTTGAACTGGCCAACAATCATTGAATAAGACGTACATATAAATCTATTTTGTTGTAGATTTTTTTAGTTAAAATTATAAATTCATGAATTATTTGCAAAACATTAATTTAAAAGCCGAAACCTGAAAAGTTGACGTGAAGCCTCCGTGGTTCAATGCCAACGGTGGCTTGCTAAACTGCACGGGCTGGTGGAATGCAAGATCGAACCCCGTTACAAGCATAACTTTTTTTTAAATTTTATTTGTCATTAATCTTTAATTTAATAACAATTTAAATAATTTGTTATTATTCTTTTATTCGAAAAACATACAAGAAATAATAAATTAGAAATGAAAACTGACGATGCTTTTTCATACTGCATACTACAAAAACCAATTTTTACAATATTAGTAAATTAACACTCAAAATCCTGAAGATTTAAATACATTTAAAGTTTCAGTATTGACAAGTACTTATTTTACATTTTATTTATTTTAATTTGAAATAAATACGTAATGAGAATTCTTGAATTCATGTCTTATTAATTGGGTACCATTATTTTTTATTTGTAATGAATTATTTCTTGTACGTTTTTCGAATAAAAGAATAATAACAAATTATTTAAATTGTTATTAAATTAAAGATTAATGACAAATAAAATTAAAAAAAAAGTTATGCTTGTAACGGGGTTCGATCTTGCATTCCACCAGCCCGTGCAGTTTAACAAGCCACCGTTGGCATTGAACCACGGAGGCTTCATGTCAACTTTTCAGGTTTCGGCTTTTAAATTAATGTTTTGCAAATAATTCATGAATTTATAATTTTTGAAGAATTGGGATTGTTATTAAGGGTAATATTTTTGGACATTACGTTAGAATATCTTATCTATCGATTGCAACTATTAATTTCACCGACTTTTATTCGAGAACGAACTATTTGGCATATTTCAGATTTCCCATACTAATTTCCTATAGCAAATGTTAGAACGAACACGGTGTATAAATAATTTAATGTCTTTTAATGTACTTAATGCATAAATATATAACCATAACAGAATTTACTCATATAATTGTTTTTTAATCCATAGTTTGCTTATGATTTATGTAGCTATGAATCTTGACTGCTTCTCATTTCAATTGGATTACATTTACACTAGCGCGTGCATGATGTAAAGGCTAAGTGTCGTTAAAGTATCATGAAGAGTCGACACTTCTGACGTCATAATGGTTTCGACTCTCAAGTGTCGTGATACGCGGGTAGTGTCGAGAACCCATCACTACTTTTAGAACAACTTTCTCAACTTACAATATGCAAAAAAATGTCGTGTACAACACATTATGGAAATCTCTTAATCCACTCATTTGCTTGATGAATAGGGCTTCGACCTCGTTAATCAAACTGCAAATTTGTGAAAAAAGTGTGACTTTCATAACTAGTTGTACAATATACTATTTATTGTACGCAACAAATGTACTTTACAGTTTGGAAAGTAAATATGTATACAAATTTATGGAATACTTAAAATATTTATGACGTACATTATTAATGATAAGTTCACACTACACAATTAACATTATTTAAATAAATAATCCAAAAACAATATACCAGTACTGTATGCTATTAGAGTTAATGTTACATTTTATTTATGTTTTACTATTAAAGACTAATATCATATGTTTCATCGTTTAGTTTGATTTTCACTTAAACAATGACTATAAAATTAAGGGCTAATTTTATGGAATTATTCATTATTGAACATAGGTGTGATTAGCATCTCGAAAGGTGCCGCAAACCTGAGCAGAATACTATGCAGAATACTTAAATAGAAGAAGCCAGTTTCTGACCCGGAGACCAACTGTCTAGGTCAAAGGTCAAATTCTGAAGAAAAATGAGGAATTGCCTTCAGCAGGGGATTCGTTTGCAAAAAACCGTGTCAACTATAAGGTTTTAGGTAAAGTGGTTCCTCTTTTTGCTAAAATGGCGACTTTGCAGAGCGCTGCTGCTCCCCCTATGCCATATTTCCAAAAATCCATTGGGGAATCTAATGTGTGGGTTAACTTAAACATTTCTTATAAATTTCAACTAAATTAATCACTTAAGATGCAAACCTGTTTTGTTGATTATAGAAAGACCTACTCTAATTTAAAATAAAAATCGCATTCTTAATATTATTATTAGTATCATTTGATGCACAATAATCTTCTCTTTCTATTGATACTATTATCTTTCTTGTAGTTGAATTTGGAGAGCAGCAATCACCAAAAACATTCAATACAATGTTAAATGCATCTGTTCGAGTTTGAGAAGGAACAGACTGTATACACTATACAATGTTTCACAAGGAGCGTACCGCAACTTCAATTTCACTAATAATTTTCTTCATATTTATTCCCTTTATTCTGCTCTTATCCAGCCTTATTCTTGGGATTTATTGAACGATCATATAAAAGATTCTTCCAATTGGCTATGTATTATTAGTTTCATAATGATCTAGGACAGCAAGGCTAATATGATGATGCCATTTTATATTATTTTGTCCTATGCATTTACACGAAAAAGAAAAAGAATAAAATACCATCACATTAGCCTTGCTGCCCTAGATTGTTATGAAATCAATAGTACATAGTTTCATTCGTTTCTAAAAGTATGATTGATATGTATTATATTTAACTATTTAAAACATGATTTATAGAATACTAGTTGAGAATGTGAGAATTACCATAACAAACTCCAATTTGCCTTAATTGATCAAATGCTATATCACAATAATATTTTAACAAATATAAGGGGCCCAGTGCAAAAACCGGGTATCTTCTCTTTTTTTAAATTTTACAGGAAATAAAAAAACCATTGTTATAAATTGCACACCATGGTTAGTATATTGCCAAAAATTAATATAAATAAATACTGCTAGGGAGGAGGTATACCGTGCTTGCACTTGACCTCCGAATTGTCATAAATTCATAAAATTAGACCACAGTTGGGCTCACAATCGAACATACAGTCATTGTTTCGATAAAACTCAGTCAAGTTCAGTATGATAAGAAGTGAACATGAATATTCTAGAGTTTAAGTTTTTATATTGAAGACAAATATCTCATAGAAGATTTGAGATATCGAAATGCCACTGTCAGTCACATCACTTGTTCTATAAATATCAACAAGAAGCAACAACAGATATACACATACACATAAATCAATTTTAGAAAGGAATTTCTCGAAGAAAATATAAAATATAGTGTAACATTTACATACCTACTGATTCTTACAATATTCTTCTCTTCATTTTGCCATAATTCATCTACTTAAGCTGTTTATTTGACACGAATACTTGGAATGGGTGTTCTTAATTAACTATTCATTTTTGATTACCTATTCAATTACCTAAAATTTAATTTTTATTATTAAAATAAACTAAAGGAAAATAAATAAAGATTTATAAATAAATCTTATAATAACCCTCTTACGAAACAATATTTTAATTAAATTATTTTATGTCCGATTGCATTATAAAGTACTGTTTATTGTATTGTTTTACGGCAGTGAACTGGCTTATTATTGTACTCGTAAAATAAAGTGGTAGTAGTAAAATAACGTATGACAACTGTATATTACATGTCAAACTTTCTTCTGTCAAGAATAGATGTCAAATTTATAAACTGATTTTTTTTGGATAATTAGCCAATTTTAGGAATCGAACATAAAGCTTTGTATGCAACTCTTACATAATCGGACCTTATAGACTCGCCCTTTTTATAGGCCTTGTTCGCTTCGCTCGCTCGGCCATAAACTGGACTTGTCTATAATGTCCTACATTATGTACTGGTTACATAAATAGCTATTGTTTGTTTTAATTTATGTGATAAGTTACATTATTTTATTAATATTTACTTTTTTAAATATGAGGTGTAATGTGAATTTTCTCTAACAGCATCATTTGGTTTTCAACATTTAATAGAATTTCGAATTAGCTAGATCAAATTATCATGGTGGGCAGACCAAGTACTTATAGTCCAAGAGCTGGCGACCAAAAAGTGTAAGAGTTTTGTAAAGGCTAATATTTTAATATTAGCTTATATTTAGGGTGTAAATAAATATTCTACTCAAAAGAAACTCGGATATGGAGACACTCGGCGTCAGCGCGCTTTGAAAGTTGTAACAAGAAGTACCCCCATCTAAGTGTTTTCTAAAAGCTGAACATTGATCACTAAGCAGTTTATGTAGTAAAAAACTGGAAAACAGTCGTCAGACAGCGTAATGATCGAACGCGTTGCATCCGCACCAATGCGGTGGTCGCATGTCGTGAAAATGAGGTCAATGTAAAGAAGTGATTTGAAAAAGCTGAAGCTTGGTACGGTGTTAATTTATTAATAAAACAGTCGGTTCTACCAACATCAAGTCTGACTGTTTTTTTGAGAAACTATATTCAATAATGACGACTGTTTTCCAGTTTTTTATTACATAAATTGCTTAGTGATGAATTCTCAGCTTTTAGAAAACACTTAGATGACACTTAGAGTGCCCCCATATCCGAGTTTCTTTTGTGTAGGATATTTATTTACACCCTAAATATAAGCTAATATTAAAATATTAGCTTTTACAAAACTCTAACACTTTTTTGTCGCCAGCTCTAGCTATTACTTATTTCAGAGTTTAGAGAAGTTAATTCTTGAATATTTTAAACTTACTGCACAGGTGTTCATTGTGTTGGAACTCATGCAATCTTGTAATTTTATAGATTTGATTGTAGAATAATTACTTTCTTAAGTAAAAAAATGTTTTAGTAATCACTGGACACAGTTATAGTAAATAAATTATTTAGGCAATTATTTAAATATATAGAAATAGTTTGGGACACATGATGGTGTATGCACTTTCCCCCTACTTTTGAACAGTCTTATGTCTTAGATAATCATTAAGTGGGATTTAGCTAACTGCTAGTAAAAATGATGGCCTTTCCCACAGAATGTTTATTAAAGTGTGTTCATTCATAGAGTGGCGCTTTCGTTCCAGAGTAGAATATGGCCTGCAATAGCTTTCCTGATTTAATTGTAGCAGGGAGGTATCAGTTTCCTGTTATTTAAGTGAGTTATTCTAACTAATTTCAAATCATTTATAATGGATATCCCAAAAGTTTTGAAATCAAAGGAAATGATTTAATACATAAGTCAACTGGTGCAATCGATCATATTATATTGGCTTTTATTAACTACCAGTTTTGAAAATTAAATTGGCTTTGGAGACTTTGCATATCTTAGTATTATAGGAAACATTTATCCAAGCAGACAACAACAATTTTCACTCATGTTTCCGTTTTTTACTTGATATCTTCCAGTCCGTAATATGCTACTAACAGATCATTCTACTGTTTGTAGCACTTGTTTTCTAATCTGATTCTAGATAAACGTGAGCTTAAATTCTTCCTTGCATGTATTTGTACACTGTATTGTCAATTTTCATAAAATCTCCACTATTTTTAGCTCTTGATCTTACCCATATTTTCAAGGAGTACTAGATTATATCAAATACTTTAATATTATTAATACATTATTTTGAAAACTGAGAGACAAAATTTAATAGCGCCTGGTGTGCAAATAACCTGACATTTCTAAAATATTTGGAAAGTATTAAAAGATTGTGATTGTCATGAAAGATTGAATAGTTTAGATAAATTGTAAAAGTTTATATATTTTTAGTATAATAGTAATAAACCTCAGTTTAACAGAAATAGTGCTATTTTTTAATTAGATGCCGGTTTGTTACCGAACAAACCATTTATTAGTTGCACACCCATCTGCGAAGATGGCGCTTCAAAAATGTCCCCTATTTTCATATGGTAAAGTATCTGGAGTTTCCGGTATTAATAATATTAAAGTATTTGATTATTTTACTTCAGAAAATATAAAATAAAAACTTATTTTCCAAATCTTGGTTAGAGTAATGTAGAGGTACTTGTTATTATTATTATTATTATTATAAATTAAAAATATAAATTTCTATTTTTTATTTATGCAAATTCTGTTAAATACAGATAAATTAGAGAATAATTAACCTTTATTTAAGCTAAAAAATGTATATTCAGTAGAACATATACTGGTCCAGTAAAATTTACACAGGTATCGATGATCTAATGCTCCTTGAAAAGATGAATAGTGACAGATGTTGACATTATTCTAATCAACAATCAGATGACAAATTTTGATTTGCATTTTTTTTAAACAAATATAATCTAATACTCCTTGAAAATATGGATAAAATTACAGTGTTGCCTTTTTACAGTTCCTGCCTGGTACACTAAAGTCTGCCATGCCATTATACTAGTGTTTTCTATCAAGAACACCATTTCTGCTTGGATAAACGTTTCCTATAATACTAAGATATGCAAAATCTCCAAAGCCAATTTAATTTTCAAAACTGGTAGTTAATAAAAGCCAATACAATATGATTAATTGCACCAGTTGACTGACTTGTATATTAAATCATTTCTTTTGATTTCAAAACTTTTGGGGGATAAAACTTTTGGGATATCCATTATAAACGATTTGAAATTAGTTAGAGTAACACACTTTAATAACAAAGAACTGATACCTCTCTGCTACAATTAAATCGGGAAAGCTATTGCAGGCCATAAACTACTCTGGAACGAAAGCGCCAGTCTATGAATAAACACACTTCAATAAACATTCTGTTGAAGAGGCCATAATTTTTACTAGCAGTTAGCTAAATCCCACTTAATAATCATCTAAGGACCGGCATTATAAAACTTTTTACTTCCTAGATAAAATTTACTTTGAGAGTAAATTAATTTATTCTGTCAATTTGCATATGAAATTGACAGAACAAATGAATTTACTCTCAAAATAAATTTTATCTAGGAAGTAAAAAGTTTTATAATACCGGCCCTAAGACATAAGACATATTTGGCCATGTGAATAAAATGTAGCAAATGCTTTTACTACTATTAATACAAGATAACAGATGCAAGTTTTAATTAATAAGAATAAGATAAGTATACCGGGTGGGGCAATAGTGTGGGGAAGTCCGATAGCTCCTAAACGGTAACAGCTAGAAAAATCGTTCTAATACGGATGTAAACAGTGGTTAGAGGCGCATCTAGAGAAATTATTTTCAAATATACAGGGTATTCCAGAAAAGTGTGGCACGCTTAAGGTAATTTTTTTTAAATAGAATGTCCCAAATATTTTTGCATATTTAACACCTCTCTTGGCAGGTTTATTCATATCTAAAATTTTAGCGCCATCTAATGACCGGTTTAGAAGTTTAGAAGCCGCAACTGTGAAGACGAATTTAAGCGGGGATTTTGTTGCAGGGGCTTGTGGGGTGCTCTTCTTTAAAAGAAAATGGACCCACCATGTACAGGGTGTTCAAAATTAATTTTTAAATTTAGAGAACTTTAAAGCTAAAATTCACAACTTTTTCAAATCGAACAACCTGTATATTTTATACCTTTGTGATGCAGAATTAAATAACGAACATTTTTTGTAGGTACGTCCCTATAGCTATCTGTAACCACTTTTGATTCATTGAGAAAAAAACTGTAAGAAGTACACAATTAAAAAATTATTTATTTAAAAAATCAAGGCTTTTCAAATAAAACGAAAGAAAAAAACTATAAGAAATGCTCCATATGTTGCCCATTTGCATAGACACACATTTCGATGCGCATTTGGAACGATTTTTGTATGTTTTTTAACATTGACGGCGTGATACTTCTAAAAGCATGTATTATTCTATCCTTCATATTTTGGATTGTGGTTGGTGCCTCTGTATAAACAATTTCTTTCACATATTTCCATAAAAAGAAATCCATTTTTGTAAGATCAGGAGATTCGCAGGCCATTTAGTGGGTCCATTCCTTCCAATCCATTGATGTGGGTAGATATTATTTAGGTGGTCTCTTACTGCATGTAAATAATGCGGTGGAGCACCGCCTTGCTGAAGCCACATTCCATTTCGGATCCTTTGAGGAAGGTTCGCCAATAATTGTGGCAGATAGTTCTCCAAAAAATGAAGATAAATAGCTCCAGTTAATGTACCATCAAAAAAATGTGGCCCTATTACATGTTCTCCAATCATTTATGTTTATGGACCATCTGTGCTGGTTATCAAGTTGTCTGAAAAAGTGGGGATTTTCTGTAGCATAATAATGGAAATTCTGCCTGTTAACAAATCCATTTTTATGAAACGTTGCCTCATCAGTGAACAAAACATTGTTGAAGAATGTAGCATCGTCTTGCATTTTACCTATCACCCAATTACAAAACTGTAAACGTTTTAGAAAATCGTCATCAGTTAATTCCTGGTGCATTTGAATGTGGTATGCATGAAACCAGTGTCCATGGAAGCAATGCTTCCCTTGAGAATTTATTAAAAATAAAAACCAATGCTAACAAAAATATTTTTATAAAATTGTGGTTATCGCTTATTTAAATTTGTAATATTTAACTTAAAGCTCAATATCAATTCCGTACAGCAAAAAGTATAACTATCTAGAGTACTATTTTAAATTAGGCTCATTAAACTTGCACGGAAAGGTAATACCGATTCAAATGTGTTACATATACTGCATATAAGCACTGATTTCGTTGCTTATCACTGCTCTTCTAGCCTTGGCGTGGATCAGCGGGCGTGGTGATACAGATGATGCTGTTAGTATTGTTTGGCCCTTATTTCTAGTGTGCTTCATGCCCAAATGTTTATTTATTATAATTTGGTTATTACTTAGATTTAGTGTTTGTTAAGTTTAATGTTACTTAAGTAATATAAACCTGCGAATGAGACTGTATTTTGTCACATTTTATTACTTCAATTTATACAGGGTGGTCCAGACCACCCGTACACCCCCTTTAAAATGCGGGAGATTAAAAATTTTTAACAAGTCGATCGGTGATCTTACTAACGTCGATGTGCTCTTTCGAATGACCCCAGAATGGAACCCCCCTGATTCCCCGTTGTAGGGAGTAAGGGGGGCAACTTTGAAAATTCAAATGGGAACCCCTAAATTTTATCGCATATTTAGATTGTACTCATCAAAATATGAATAATTTATTTGAAACATTTTTTATCTTGGCAACAGGTGGCGCTGTAATCGCAAAAACCGACTTTTTGCATTTTCCGTCGTCTCTGGCATATTTACAGATGCAAATAACAGTTTTTCATATTTTTTACTAAATAGTGATGAAAAAACTTTGCTAATGTGTACTTTCATGAGAAAAGATTTTACGTTACAATGAAAAATGCAAATTCTCTACCTAAGGTGTTTTCGACAAATGCATTTTCTAACGTTGTACGTGATAACAATATTTTTTGCCTTAAATGTTGTTAGAATTTGTGTCCCATTCTAACAATATTTTCCAAGATTCTACTGGGGAAGATGGTTTTACTTCAAAACATGTCAAGCGGTGCATTACAAAAATCTGCCAACGAGAATTTCACTTTGTAATTCACTATTAAATTTTGGTGGCTATCTTTCTTTTAGCGTATAGCAATGAATGATGAAATATGGATATCTCATCCCCTCAGGCCATAAAGTAAGAATAATTTAAATAAATTTAAAAAAAATAATAAAATTTTAAATTGTGAAATAAAAATTATTTATTTGAACAGTTGATTTTCAACAATTACATACTATTTAAATAGAATTGCGAAGAAAAGAATTGTAGCAAGCTATTTTCTGTTAAAATTAAATATTAAATTAGTACGATTTAAATATTATTTTGCCATATGCAGAGCAGATTACAATTTAGAATGTTTTATCGATCATTTTTATTAATTACATATGCTTAAAATAAATATTCAGATAATGATTAAAAAGATTAAGCAATATCTAAATAAGTAGACGTTAAGGTTAAAAAACGATCTAAAAATTTCAGAAAAAAAATTGTTGTCACGTACAACGCAAGAAAAAAATCTGTTTGTCGAAAACACCTTAGGGAGAGAATTTCCATTTTTCATCGTAACGTAAAAATTTTTTCTCATGAAAGTACACATTAGCAAAGCTTTTTCATCACTATTTAGCATAAAATATGAAAAACTGTTATTTGCACCTGTAAATATGCCAGAGACGGCGGAAAATGCAAAAAGTCGGTTTTTTGCGATTACAGCTGTTGCCAAGATAAAAAAAATGTTTCAAATAAATTATTCATATTGTGATGAGAAGAATCTAAATATGCAATAAAATTTAGGGATTCCCATTTGAATTTTTAATGTTGCCCTCCTTATCCCCTACAAGGGTGGGTCAGGGGGATTTCTTTTTGGCGTCATTCGAAAGAGCACATCGACATTAGTAAGATCACCCATCGTCTTGTTAAAAATTTTTAATCACCCGCATTTTAAAAGGGCTGTACGGGTGGTCTGGACCACCCTGTATAAGTTGAGTGTTTATAAAGATAAATAATTCTGTTTAGTTTGCTCTGTATGCAAATTTAAAATTGCATTATCGTCGCAACTGCAAATTCAGCTACTTCGGTGGAAGGTTCGAGTACTTCCGATACATCCGAATCGGGACGATTTTTTTGTTCAGTTGATAAATTATTAATAAAGAATTTTCTGCATACAGTATTGGAGAGAAATTACAAATTATTGAGAAAGGCAGATCAAAACCAGAACTTTCAAATTTAACAACAAAAATTAAAACCTGCGCCGGTATTTTGCTAAGAAAGACCGGAAAATCGAGTTGCATTATAAATAAATATGTAGTTGTACTTTTTTTTAATAAATAATAATAGTCAACAAATTTCATAAGTATAAAGTGTAAAAGTTCTTCTTTGAGAAACTTTTAAGCTTAATAATTATAACACTGTTTTTTTATTGTACCTAGCAGGGGCGGATCCAGAGAATTATTTTGAGGGGGAAATTTTTGGAAAAATAATTGTTTTAATAAATAATAATTAAACAAACATTCTTTGTTTCTATTCTATGTATACTTATTTCTAAGTTTGGGGGATTCCCCCTCCCGTGAATCCGCGCCTGTACCTAGGTATATTAAAATTAAAATCGTGGTTGCTTCCCTAGCCTAAATTGTCACCGCACGCCACTGCATGAAACTTATTTTTCTTTAAGATTCGACCAACAGAACGTCTACTTATTCCTACAGATGAACTCACTTTTCTCTGACTAACATAGGGATTCTCAATCGTTGCCAGCACAACAGATAACTCATTTTCTTCGTTCACAACATTGTTAATTCATTCACTTTTTTCATACTGTACATTGCCGGTCCTCACAAATCTATCGAACAGGTTTTGCAAGCTGTGAACTTTAGGGAGCCTCCGTTTAGGATACCGTTGGTGGTAAATTCTGCGGACAAGAACTTCTTTCCGACTCGCCCAAAACAAAAGTCATGTCTACAAGTTCTTCATTACTAAAATTCATTTTGAAAAACTAAAACACCTACTAGAACTAAACACTGATGGTCGATAATTGCGAGAAATGTACGTTTTACATACGTGCACAACAATTGCTAGATGCTTTAATGTTTTGTTAAACAAAAACAACCAACACACTTGACAACTAAATAAATAATTGTTTTTAATTGTGTACTTCTTGCAGTTTTTTCTCAATAAATCAAAAGTGGCTACAGATAGCTATAGAGACGTACACACAAAAAATGTCCATTATTTAATTCTGCATCACAAAGGTACAAGATATACAGGGTGTTCCATTTAAAAAAGTTGTGAATTTTAGCTTTGAAGTTCTCTAAATTTAACAATTAATTTTGAACACCCTGTACATGGTGGGTTCATTTTCTTTTAAAGAAGAGCACCCTACAAGCCCCTACAACAAAATCCCTACTTAAATTCGTCTTCACAGTTGCGGCCATGAAAGCGGTAAACTGTTAAGTGGGATAATGTAAAACTCAATTTTTTTGAAAAAAGATTTATAACTTCTAAACCGGTCATTAGATGGCGCTAAAATTTTAGATATGAATAAACCTGCCAAAAGAGGTGTTAAATATGCAAAAATATTTGGGGCATTCTATTTAAAAAAATTACCTTAAGCGTGCCACACTTTTCTGCAATACCCTGTATATTTGAAAATAATTTCTCTAGATGCGCCTCTATCCACTGTTTACATCCGTATTAGAACGATTTTTCTAGCTGTTACCGTTTAGGAGCTATCGGACTTCCCCACACTATTGTCCCACCCGGTATAGTAACAGCTTTTACTAAATTTTATTCACATGACCCATTGTTCAAAAGTAGGGGGAGAGGACAATGTGAAAAAAAGCTATAGTATAAGATTAATTTATAAATTACTAAATTAATATTTTTAAACAGAAATTAAGGCAACTGGAATCAAATCTTAAAGAATCAGCAGCAGCTGTTGCGAGTTTAGAACGAATGACACTAACCTGGAGTTCTCCAAGAAGTGCTGCTGAAGCTAGAGAGCTCCTTTCAAACTTACGCACATTAGAACAAAAATTACCGGCAACTGGAATCAAATCTTAAAGAATCAGCAGCAGCTGTTGCGAGTTTAGAACGAATGACACTAACCTGGAGTTCTCCAAGAAGTGCTGCTGAAGCTAGAGAGCTCCTTTCAAACTTACGCACATTAGAACAAAAATTACCTCCTTTACAACGAGCACTAGAAGAAGCACGCCTACAAGCTGCAATCTTAGGTTCAGTTCTACCAACGGCACAAGCAGCTCAACTAGAAGACTGTACTGCCAGGTGTCGGGCATTACAAGTGGCCATAAGAGAAAGACGAGAACAATTACAAAGCAGCAGCCAAGGTATACTACATAAAAATGTTGTCTTCATGTAACTATAAAAAGAAATATTTTTCCATCTAGGTGAATTATCACCTGGACCATCAAGTGTTCAACCTCCTTGGGAACGTGCAACAACTCCCAATAAAGTGCCCTATTATATAAATCATAGTTTGGAAACAACTCATTGGGATCATCCTCAAATGTTGGAATTAGCTATTCATTTATTACAACTAAATGAAGTACGCTTTTCTGCATATAGAACTGCGCTAAAATTACGATCCATACAGAAAAAGCTCTGTTTAGATTTGGTTAATTTGTCTGCTGTGTCTGAAGCATTCGACATTCATGGTCTAAGAGGGCAAAATGATAAATTATTAGATGTTGCAGACATGGTACTTGTACTCAGGGCAATTTTTACTGGAACTGCAGCACAACATCCAACACTAATTGATATACCATTATGTGTTGATTTAGCTCTTAATTGGTTACTTAATGTTTATGACAGCCAGCGTACAGGACAAATTCGTGTTCTTAGCTTTAAGGTAAATAGAATTTACTATTATACTTTGTGTAATTAATAAATGATTCAATGATTTTTAAATGTTATTAATTCTTCATATGGATTATGTTTAGGTGGGATTAACTATACTTTCAAGGGGTCATCTGGAAGATAAATATAGATATGTATTTCGCTTAATCGCAGATCCTCAACAACGAGCTGATCAAAGAAAACTCGGACTGCTTTTGCATGATATTTTACAAATACCCCGACAACTAGGTGAAGTAGCTGCATTTGGTGGTTCAAATATTGAACCTAGTGTACGTAGTTGTTTAGGAGATCGTGAAGACTTAGAAGCGGCACACTTTTTGGCTTGGTTAAAACAAGAACCTCAGTCTTTGGTTTGGTTACCTGTTCTCCATCGATTAGCTGCTGCAGAAACAGCTAAACATCAAGCCAAATGTAACTCTTGTAAACAGTATCCCATTATTGGCTTGCGTTATCGCTGTTTGAAATGCTTTAATTTTGATATGTGTCAAATGTGCTTTTTTTCTGGTCGTCTAACCAAAGGCCATAAGCTTTCCCATCCTATGCATGAATATTGTGCTGCTACAACTTCTGTTGAAGATGTTCGTGACTTCACAAGAGCACTTCGAAACAAATTTAAGAGTAAAAGATACTTTTTAAAACATCCACGAATGGGATATCTTCCAGTACGTTCTGTCTTAGAAGGTGATGAACTAGAAAGTCCTATAGCTTCACCACAACATAGTGACATGCATTCCCGTTTGGAAATATATGCTAATCGATTAGCAGAAGTTGAGTTAAGAGCAGCTTCTCCAGAAGATGAGCATCGTTTAATTGCTGACTATTGCCAGTCTTTAGAAGGAGCTCCAGCAAGCCCAGGTCAACTCATGTTGGTAATTGATGAGGAACAGCGTGCAGAATTACAAGACATGATTCGTGAATTGGAAGCTGAAAACACAGCTTTACGCCAAGAGTATGAACAGTTACAAAGAGGAAGCGTTCCTCATCCACCTCCTGCTCAACATGACGTTCTAGCAGAGGCTAGATTATTAAGACAACATAAAGGAAGATTAGAAGCACGTATGCAAATTTTAGAAGATCATAATAGACAATTGGAAGCGCAACTGCAACGTTTGAGGCAATTGCTGGACGAACCGCCTACTGCTACCTTACAAACTCGCTCGGTCACTGCTTCCCAACTGAACCAAGATACTCCTGGGAGAGTGTCACAACCTCCACCACCTGCAGATCATCGTTAGGCATATCATTCATTCATATCAACGTATACCCTGCTTAACTGTACCTTAATGATATATCATTAATCATATCGTATTAACAAATAAGTATTATTGTTTTGTTGTTAAGCTCAGCATTCTATTTTGACAGCCGGGCATTTTGTGAATGGATTAGAGTACATTTTATTTTGTTATAAACCATTTAAAAATCATGTTGGTATAATTTGTAAATTTTATACGGATAAATGTTTTATACATATTTGATAATAGATTCTCTAGTGCAGTAACGTAGACGAGTAAAATGCTCTCCAGATTTTAAATTCATCATCATTTTAAACTCATTAAAAAAGTATTTATAGGCCAACTTCGAAATGGAATATTTCCAAATTTTACTTTGCACAGTAATAGAGATTCTGGCATGTGCAAAATATTTACCTTATTAAAACAAATAGCTTAGTATTAATCTAGTTATTGCATATCACTTATCTTGTAATGATGTAGTAGAACCTGCTGTATTATATCCTGGAAAGTACAATAGATAGGGGAAACGAGTAATGACGCTCGGTGAGTAATGCTGCTCACAGCTGAATAACTCCAAAGTTACACCTATTAGAGGCATGATCCTTGTATAGGATCTGGTAGAAACAATAAATGTAAATTTATCAAGGTTATTTATGGAGTTTCTGATTAATTGTAGAGTTCCTCTATAATACTTTTATAAGAGTTGAGCCAACGCGAATGCCAAACCGCCATTTTGGATCCAAAAATATACTTTCAATAATTATTGGTTGTTTGCCTGGCAAATGTTTCATAACTTGACATTTATTTCATTATAATCATGGCTTATTTGAATTGATTAATATAATAAAATTCCTAAATAGAGTAATTATATTTTTTGCACCTCCTATATATAAGGCTCTACTTTAGTCCCCCAAACGAGGGAGTAAAGTAGCACTTTTACTCCCTGAGGGACTAAAAGTGTTTCCATGACAACAACAAAACAGGATTGAATTAATTTTTTATTGAAAACTGTAAAAAATACACAACAAAATGTTGAGTTCGACAAAACCAAATGAACATGAATACATAATTATATTAACATATTATATTTTCATATTAATATTAACACTAATTTGGCAATCGTTGCACCCACTTATGTTAAATAGTGAGTTTAATTTGACGCCATTGGAATTTGTTGAATCTAGCGGATTTCTGATAGAATTGGAAGTTGACGCTTGATCTATTATTGAACTGGAAGTTGATTGGTGGTTTTCTTTTCCCATAAGGATTTTCTCAGCTATTATCTTTTTATTAGCCAACGAACTTTCCACATACCCCTCGGCGACGGTTGCGGATTTCCACCCGCCGTGACGTTTTAAAACACTAATATCGACACCAGAATCTGCAAGTAATCAGATCTCCAGGCCCCGGCTATACCCATAATCAGTGCAACCTGAAATTCATAAAAACTATAAACACAAATTTCTGCATTAACTGAAATAAATTATGAAGAGACTTACTTTTGCCATTAAATAGATTTCATCAGGGGCTTGAACCAGGAATTGATCGATTTCTTCTTTTGTAAGGATCTTCGACTTTTTTGGTTGATATCCAACGTTCTGCCGTTTCAAAAACGCAATTAACTTCGAAAATTTCCTCATATCTATGTTATTCTTCACCCCCATTGTAGCTTTAAGCATAGAGTAATGCGGCCATAACGTGGATGCCTTGAATATTTTAGCCTTTTCGGGAAAATAAACGAGAAATACATTTTCTGTGTAATTTTTAATGTTTTTGTTGAAACACCATTCATGAAATTCTTTATAAGATTTTTCATATAGTTTTTTTGATTTTGAATAATGGCCACCGGTTGTTTACAAATCACCTAGGTTACAAATCTATTGTGGTTTCTAGATTATGTGATTATTGCTTAATTTTGTTTTTAAAAAAGTAATCACGGTACATGTTAGGATTTATTATCCCGAAACGATGTGATTTTGGCGTTTGTAGAGTTCAATTGTCCGAATGACATGTAATGAAATTTTCGGAAATTTCGTGAATTTTTGCGATTAAGTCCTTTAGGACGTGCAAAAAATAGTGTATATGCCACTGGACTAATGTGCCTTTTAATCCCTCATGTGTTTATTTTCCTAACGCTCGGAAAATAAACTCACATTCGGGATTAAAAGATGCACTTTAGTCCCTGGGTATATAATATACTATTTCATCATCCATCTTGATAAGGAACCGAAAGTGAAAGTAAAACATGCAAGGTGGTTGCTAGGTATGAAAAACTTTCGGTCCCTGGACAACGAAGTAAAACTGTCAATTTCTTTTAAATATAATATAAGGTGGCTGTTGTCAACATTACCTTGGTGACGATACTGTTGTATATACTTTTTTTTTTTTAATAAGCCTTTTATTTGCATTCTGTTATGATGATAACAATAAGCGAATCAGATTTAAGATAAATGAGAATACAGTGATAATTTACTTGTAGAGTAAACGCCCGTAATTGCCGTTTCTCTATTATGAGTTTTCTTACAATTACTTAATTGTATATATTATGCACTAGCGCGGTTTTATATATATATATATATATGTATATACGAACATTATTTTATTATAATCACTGAATCATCATTTTATTTATTTATTTACGGTGGTTAATAAATGTTAATGAGAGAATGAAAAGTTTAATACATTACACTCTGCGAAGACCCTTTCAGGTGCTCGGTATTTTTAACTAACCTCGGCTATGCTTACGCTTGGCCAATTAAAAACACCTTGCACCTAAAAGTACACTTTCGCAGCTTGTAATGTAAATATTAAATAACTATATATTTGATTTGCAACATTGAGAAGAGGAGAAACTACTATCAGCTACAACAAAAAACTGTGAATGTCTCTTGTGCTCTAGTCGGTCAATTTCCATTTGAATTATTTTCGTAATAAAAACACTTGAAAAGCAGTAAAAATATTTTGCATATTTTATAAAAAAGGGCCCACTAAGAAAGATATTTTTAACTTCTAACTGTTGACTGATAAGTTTTTTGTAAAGAATCCTCGAACACCTATTCCACTAAAGTCTTCGCAAATGTATTGCATACATTCACGCAATAACATTTTTGTGTTAAATAAATAAATTTATAGAATAAGTAAGAGAGATAGCTATTCTGGAACGTGGAGGCAATGCATAATTAGAAGCAAGACTAGACTCCATATTACTAGTGAATTACAACTCATACTTGCATATACCAGGGTCCTATTGAGATCAATCATGTAAAACTAAAAGATCTTCAAGCACTTGTGAAGTATTATCTAATCGAAAACACCGTGGTTTTTATGATAATCTGGAGACTAACGAAGACCCAGGTGACATTGTCAAGGACGATAACAGAGGTGCTTACAAAGATTTTTTCTTTCATGATAGAGATATGAATCTTTTGTTTAAAAAAGTATATATTTTATTTTTTTTAAATCTGCCAGACCAAAATATTCTAATTAAAATGTCTTATGTTCAATAAAAGAAAAATCTGTTTTGCAAATTTTCGTCAAAAACCACAGATTTTTGGATTGTGTAAAAATGTTTCATAAACTGCACATGGTTACAAACAAAAATTCTGGTCTTACAGTTAGATTTTGGTTCTCCTAAAGGTTGTAGTTTTTTTGACAAATGACGTTTTTGACATCAACCCTTCAATTGCAATTTATATTTATTAAAGACTTGAAGAGGAATACATAAAAATTCTTCGATTTAATAAACATCAATTTATTTGTCAAATTAAGGGCGATCTTTTTGCCACCTTGTAACTTTATTTGGCAGTTAATTGTTATGGATACAATTGTAGAAACAGTTGTAACCATAGCAAGTAACTTCCACAAAAATTTATGAGGAAGTGAAAAGACCTGTCCTATTATTACATAATTTTGTCAAACTTTGTGTTTTTAAATTGGTATTAGTGCAATTGAATCCAACCAATAAGCGTCAATTGGCCGAACTCTTATAAGTAATATAGAGTAACTCTAATTAATTCATATCACTTGTTCCAAAATGGCGAAAATTTGCGTTTTCTCAGAAATGATATAATCTTTGTACATAATTTGCTCACGCTACACGAAATACTGTCTCGTGAAATCTAGAAGTTCATGATATAAACTAATCAAAGACTCCGTTTTTGTTTCTTATTAAATTCCATAGGACCCTTGATGAATTTAGTTTTTGCTCATACTATACTTTTGCTTACAAACAATAAACATGTAAATTTATCAATGGCATAATTTCATCAAGTGGACTCCCTGGGCAAAATATTCTTGATGAGTTTCCTTAACTTCTAAAAAGTTTGTAGACACATAAGCTTCACCTACAAAAGAGATATTTTATATAGCACCTTCTAGATGATGTGTTTTGTCTTATGACCTTATAGTTGATTTTGATCAAGATCAACGGGAACATTTGATGATTTTTAGAACAAAATAACCTAAAGAGCATTTTTTGTGTAATAATAGTTTTTATCAATAAAAGATAGCACACATACTGTTTCAATTTTTGAATGGTGCACTACTAAATTTCATGCAGTTTACATTAAATTCCTTATACACTGCTCTAATCTGCTTTAAGAATTTCTCGTCACTTTCTGAAATTATCTAAACCACACAATTGCTTCAAATGCCTGTATTACCTACATAAACTTTATTTCTGAGTTAAATCACAGAAACTGATCTTGTATTGTTAAGTCTGGGGAGCCAACCACGAGCATGCTATAAAACATTGTTCTGCTTTTTCATGTGGCTAGGAACATTTAATGACACACGTTACTGTCATTTTCACTATACAAATTCACCCCATAACAATTCATAATCATTTTTGAAATTATATCATGTGCATTACTAATTCTTCGGTTATGCAGTTCTGATTTTAAGAGAGTATGCAACATTGTAACATACTGAACCATAGTACTAATTGCAATTGTACACTTTTAAAAGCTCACTGCTGACTTGAATATGAGTCCCTACCCTCCATGCACGTATATGATTGTTGCCGTTTTTGCTATTCTGCTGTAGAAGTTATCAGAATATAATGAAATATCAGAACGTTTTCATTTTTGTAAGCATAATTTTCTGCCACTAGATGTGTTTCGGCCCAATGCTCACGATGCTAAATGGTGGTCACTAATATTTAATTATGATTAATGGTTTTACAGTATTTTAGACCAAAAATGATTAAAGTTTTGTTGAAAGAAATCACTTTTGGACAAAATTGATGAAAAAAATAGCCTCATCCAGAAAGGATGTTTACCCCATACTGTATAATGTAATTATAAGTGGGGATAACCGAAAGGACCACTCTTAACTGCACCCACTTTCACAAAACTTTTCTTTATAGCCTTCTATGTGTTTTTGCCATCTGAATATTTTTCCATGTCTTTCTTTCACTACACTTATTTTTCCAGTTATGTATTTCCATTACCCTTAGGTCTTCCAATATATTGTCTTGCCAAGTGCTCCTGGGTCTCCCTCTGTATCTTTGTTCCATTGCGTTATTCTTTTCTTTGCTTTATTTTCTTCGCTCCTCATTAAGTGGCCGAACCATTTTAATCTTTATGCCTTTATGTAGTTTACAATGTCTTCTCCATTCATAGCCTATTCATAATTCATTCTTCTTATAAATTGTCTGTCTTCAGTTTTCTTGGGCCCTAGGATTCTTCTTATAATTCTCCTTTCAAAACGCCTTAATTCCTCCTCCTCTGTTTTTCTCAGTGACCATGTCTGCATTGCATATGTTACCACTGGACGTATCATTGTTTTATAGATTTTTATCTTAGTTTTTCTGCTCAAGTTTTTGTCGTTGAACAGGGCTTTATATTTATAGTAGTATCTGCTGCCTTTTTGTGTTCTTTCTTTAACTTTTTTACTTTGTAGCTCTGGGGTTGATATCCCTGATCCTAGATAGTTAAACATATTCACTTTTTCGAACGTATAATCTCCTATTCGTAGATTATCCAATCGTTCGTGGTTCTTGCTAAATTGTAGGTATTTTGTTTTTTTTCCATTAATGTGTAGTCCGTAAAGTTTTGCTTCCCTGTCGTAAGTTTTGCAGGCTTTCTATTAATCCTTTCTTACTTCTGCTAATGATCACTAGGTCATCTGCATAGGCTACCAGTTGAGTTTCTTTGTTGATGATTGTTTCTTTCAGGTTTATTTTCCGTATTACACTTTCCAGTATTATATTAAAGAGAAGTGGTGATAGCGTGTCTCCTTGTTTTACACCTTTGTACACTGTGATACTTCTTGTCATTATTGTATTTATTTTTATTACCGTTTCTGTATCGGTTAGTGTCAATCTTATCAATCTCCTCAGTTTGCTTGGAATTTTAAAGTTTTTTAGTTCTTGCATTATTTTCTGTCTGTGTACCAAATCGAAGGCATTTTTGAAGTCAATAAATAGTAGTTAGACTACCAACAAATACTTATTGGTAGTCACCTAGGACTTCCTCCGTATATTGTTGTAACCTTTCTTTAATACTGTATGCAAATACCTTGTATGCCGTATTTAAGAGCGATATGCCCCTATAGTTCGTGCATTTTTCTTTCTCTCCTTTTTTGTATATGGGTATGATAATTCCTTTTTTCCATTCTTGGGGCAGATATTCTTCCCTCCATATTTTACAGATTAGCTGGTGTATTTGTGCATGTAGAGCCTGACCTCCATATTTAAGTAGTTCTGTCGGTATTGTATCAGTACCCGCTGCCTTATTCTTCAGTTTTTTTGTTATTATTGCTGTTATTTCTTCTAGCGTAGGGGGCGGCATTTCTTCTTCATCATCTTCTAGGTCTTCTTTTTGTACTTCCTTTGCATTATCTTGTCTGTTATCTCCTGTCTCATTGAGTAGTTTCTCAAAGTATTCTTCCCAAATTTTCTTTACTTCTTCTTCATGTATCACTTTATTGATTATGTTTTTATAGCTTTTTACTGTCGTTACTGGTTTGGCGTACATTTTCTTTACATTGTGGTAAAAGCGCCTTGCATTGTTATTCCTATTTTCTTGCTCTATTTCCTCCATTTTGCTATTTAACCATTCATTCTTCTTTCTTTTGAAGAAGTTTTTTGCATTATTCTTTTGCTCTATATAGTTTTCCCTCTCTTTTTCTATGTTTGTTAGTATCCATTTTAATCGTGCTTTATTTTTGGATTCCGTCTTCCTTTTGCATTCAGTGTCGTACCATTCTTTTGTTTTTTCGTTTTTACCTTGCTTCAGCCGCCTTAAGAATGTGCTGTTTCATTTTTTCCCAAGAACTGTTTATATATCTTCCCCTTGTTGTAAATTAATCTTCATCTGTATCACTGTATTACTATATTTGTTTATAACTTCCTCGGTGTGTAATTTCTCTATTGCCCATTTTTTCTTATTCCCACTTTTATTGTTCCATCTCTTCATTTTTTCTTCTATTATTTTCATGCATACAAGGTAATGGTCCGAGTCCGCATTCGCTCCTCGGTACGATCTTGCATTTTTTGCTATTTTCATATGTTTTTAGAAATTAATATGTGATCAATTTGGTTTTCGATTATGCCATTGGCATGTTTCCAAGTAGCTTTGTGGTGTTTAGGGTGTGGAAACATGCTAATTATTAAAAATAAATATTTAGAAAAAAATATTTATGCCCAATCAGAACATAGCTTCTGGACGTGCCTCGTATGTCAAAGGCAAAATTAGTGAAGAATTTTCGAGTTATTGAGAGAAGAAAAATTAAATGGTAATCATTTCTTGTTTCCCCTATTGTTGGTCATTCATACAGGACTGGCACAACTACCTTCTTGCTACATTTAATGTTTAGTCAGATTCTAGAAAGTTGAGAACAGGTTTTGCATTCATTAAAATTGTTCTTCCTTTGATATCTTATTAAAGTTACGTTCTATAAACTATAAAATATTTTAATGCATTCTGCATTATTAAAGAAATTTTATATTCCAAAGAAAATTATATCATTAGTAAATATCGCGAATATGTATTGTCTATAAAGTTTAAGATTGCATGTGCGTCACAAATGGAAGTTCTATGAATTAATCTAAAAACGCACTATTAGTTAAATCAAATACTATGGCCATACATATTTACAATTTTATCAAATAACTAAAATACAAGAACACAAAATAAATTGTAAAGATAATAATTTAATATCCACCCAATTATATCGCCAAATTCATTTTTAAATTTTTACGTTTGAGGTAACAATGATTAAGGAACATAACCTTAAAAAATATATCTGGTGTGACTTTTGGTTTAAATTTATATTTATGAATTTATCTTCAATATTTTCTTCCTGTAATATTTATTAAATTGCATCTTGCCACATTTTGTACAGATAAAAATATTATTTTACACTTTTTGCTACATGTTGATTGTTGGTTATCTTGTCAAAAAATAAAAACGTCAAATCACGTTTGTACGTTGATTTGTTGGTCAATTCTAATGAACACATACTTGACATTATTTATCTCCGTCAGTGTCTTATCAACCTTCTAACAGAGTATTGCTTAGCTAGAACGGTATGCAGATAACATACATTGATAAATGTTTTCATTTGCTTACACATTATTCTAGAGTGAACGAGACGTTTCCAGTTGTTGTTTATTAATTGATACACATGCAATCTTAAATTTTAGACAATATGTCTTTGAGCTAGTGTAAACATATTGACCAAAATCCTCAGTCAAAATTGTCACTCATTGAGCAAATAGTTGTGTCAGTCTCGCGAATTACCAATAAATATAGAATTTATTGTGTCCAGCCTTACTTCATGATACTCCATAATCGTGAAATAAAATGAAACAATTAAATTGTGAAACTGAATTGGTTTATCTTAAAGGCCCCATTAAGTCATGAAACAATTAATTAAAATATGATACAGTTAGTCTTTCTGAGAATATTAGTGAAAACTTTTTGATCGCACAAAATAAGTGAGATATAAGCATTTTAAAAAATGTGATGACGTATTTTCTACCCATACAAGCCAGCTACCGGCGCGGCAAGGCGATGCTGTATATCTGTGTAGTGCATTATGTGCTATTAGCTTCCACATTACACATTGTACTGTTAGTTGTGTACTAATTTTTATTTGTAAAATAATATGGCTGGGAAAATTACACTTTACTGTAAGCAATGAAAACTGTAAAATCAACTAATTTATTATTTTTTTTAAACGTCACTTGCCAGTAAAAATTAAATTATTAATTAGTTCAAATTAGTTTGTTTTTGAAAGTAAATATAGTACTGTTATTAGGCAAAACCTGAATAATTAATTAAAAATAAATTATTCTTAATTAATGAATCCATCTCAAGAAAACAACTACAACCATAGTTTTTATAATGTTTCCTATAATTATTAGGATAGGGGGACTGTAAATATACCTACATACCATAATTAATTAATTAAAAAACTAATTAATTAAAAATTAACTATTTCTAATAATTTAATAAATGAATGTCAAGAAAACAACTCCAACTATAATTTTGATAATGTTTACAATAATAATTATTAGGTTAGGGGACTGTAATTACACCTACATAAAACATAATTAATTAAAAACTAATCAAATAAAAAAATTAATTATTCATAATCTTTTAAAAATCAATGTTAACACGAATTCATACTGATAAGTGTATTTTGCTATTAATTTAAAAACACCATCAATTCAGGACATACAAACAGACGACTACGCATAATAATGCAGTGTAGGCACAAGCGGGTTTCGGTGCTGACTGGTAGTACCTACGTCATCATCCCACAGGTTTCCACTTTACAAGCGTTTTTCTCAGTAACGATATGTATTATAAACAAACCATTTTGAGAAATGAGTTTAATTTATTCTTGACTATTAAAATGTTAAGTAACTCAATGTGCGACCAATGACTTAAGGGGGCCTTTAATTCATATCAATAAATATATTTATACGCTAGATCAGAAGTCGGTAACTTTTTTTTATATTGAGTGCCATGCATGTTTAAAAAGTTTTTGGAGTGCCATATAGTGATAAAAATAAAAGTTCAGGCAAATCAAAAACTAAAAAGCATTCACATTTTCAATACCTTTAAAGGCATATAAGTTAGAAACTTGAATGAAGGCACTAAAAAAATGTACATGTATATAGATATATAGATACATTTTCCAAAATCTTGTGAAGGTTCGATAAAATTTGTCAGCAATCTGTTGCTAACCTCTGCTGTATCATGAATTATTTTTATATGCAGTACTAAATATAAGGACTTTAGTTATTGCTTTGTTATAAATCGAGCATGAATAAACTACAGGGAGTGCATATCTATGTATAAGTAACCTCTCTAACTGGCATATAATACTAAGGCACATATTATAAACTTGAACATCCTAAATGATGAAAGGGTTACTAAAAGTGATTATGCACAGTTTTGCATACTGAAATGATATAGGCCAGGCGTCGGCAATCTTTTTCGGCAGCGGGTCGAAATCAACCAGAATGTGACTATTAAGAAAACGTTTTGGGTCAATTTGTATTTTCATTTTGGACAACATCACTGTATTCCGTCTATGTTCATTTCTGAAACTTTGAAAATAAAATCAAAATGTTAATCTTGTTATTCATATTTTTTCAAAGTGTTCGTTTCATGTTTATATTTTATAATTTATTTTTATATATTATACTTTATATGCACCCAAGTGGGTCACTTGACATTCTCAAATGGTCACTTGGTGACCCGCGGGTCATATATTGCCAACGACTGATATAGGCTATAGATCACATATGCATTACGACTGTTTTATTAAATCTATTTAAAATTCATTTTTATAGATTTATTTAGCACATATTTTTAATGTGAGAATAACCTATTAAAAAGAAGTACTTCATAATTTAAAATACTATCAAATAAATGTTGTAATTCAAAAGATTTTGGTAAACTAGGACTATGCCTGTATAAAACTGGCTGATATTATTTTCCTAGATTATTATAATTGTTACATCTTAGAAATCTTAAAATTAGAACCCAGTGACATATAAGATTCCTTTAAGGCTTGTTTGCTAACTGAAACAAATTGATCTATTTTAATCTGCCATTAATGATTGGTTTACTTGTATAAAGCCTACCACTCACTATGTGCACAGCTGTCATCCGGGTTGATGTGCGTGATTGACAGTTCGGCTGATGGTTCGTAATAATGCCCGGTTTACTTCTTTATGTAATTTATTGCAGTAAATAAAGATAGACTTTATATTGTGTTTATTATACAATGGAATACATAATATTAGCATCATAATGTCAACCACGCACATCAACCCAGATGACAGCCGGACACAAAGTGAGTGTTCTACATAACACTATCTGTGCTAAACAAAGAAATGAAATTGTGAACGTATCCATTTAGAATGTATTGATATGTAACTATGTTAGTACAGAGTAGATATTTAGTAAAGAGAGTTTACCATGTAAAATGTATCTTGTAGTCGAGAGGCTTACAAAATCTAAAAATCTTACAATGTTGTTACTGTTTAGATTAGTGTTACTACTATTATTTCAAAAGAAGAAATTTTGGTAATTATTCGATATACCGACCCCTATCGTACATGCTTACGTAGGGAAATACCAAGCGTTATGGGTTTTCGTTGGAAAAATGTTATAAAAACAGGTAAAAATTATAAAATCTTATCATATAACACAAAACACCATTTTTTACGCCATTTTCACGTAAATACAGCCAACTTTTTTACTAACTGTAACCTAACGTCATAACATTCTAACCTCAAAATAGCGATTTTAACATTGTTTTTTTTATTAATAACCGGTGAACGGCTCCATCTTCTTTCGGATTATTGTTCTCTGAGTTATCCTCTACAACTGAGTATCATTGGTTTACTTGGGTTCAGAAGGGTCGATATATCGAATAATTAATGAAATTTTAAATTACACCACTGCCTACATGAAACTGACATTGAATTTACTATTAGTGTTTGACACTGAATTCTTATTTACTAGAAGAGGCATTATGTATGAAGCAGATGTCTACAACATAACCTCTAAATTTGAGTTATGTTTGTTTACATCTCCTCACAGTACCAGTAGCGCCTCGTCAATCAAGGCTACATTTATAATTTATAAATGCCAAGAAATTAGCTTAAATTAATAAGTAGCAATTTGGTTAATTTTTCACTGTTATAATTACACTAGTATTAGTAACTGTGTAAACAGTAATGTAAGTTGTTTTAATAAAACATATGAATTGTATTCTTCTCATTATGCAATGCATTTTGTTAAGATATAATTATATCGATTTAGGTAAAATGACAATTGTATCAATCTACACAAAATAACTGAAAATACTTATGAAAAGAGACTGATGTTCCTTTTTTGTACAAAGTTCTAGAAACACTACATGAATTCACCATTTGATTAATAAACTATTCACAGTTTACTATATTTTTTGAAATTTATGTATAATTAAAAATTATTTCTACTCAGTTGTTGCTGATTGGTCGTTGAAGGTCGCATTTACGTCACCTTGCTGAACAAACCAATCGAAAGCTGTGTCAGCAGTAAACCAATAAAGAGGTTATCCGGGCTACCAATATTCCTATCATATGCCGTTTTCAGTAAATAAGAGTCCAGTGGTATTTGATATGTTATACATAGTGTTGAACTGTAATATTAATAGAAAAGCATGTGTATGTACAGAATGTAGTAAAAAATAGCAAACATATTGTAATGGGGCCTACAGTTTTACTTCCTTGTCCAACATGAAACTGTGTCTTAAATTTTTATAAGGTAAACATGTTAACCTCCAATACACCCGAGTTAGCTTATAATTCAATTTATTATTTTAATTGTGAACCATACTCTCTTAAATTAACTTTAACTTAAATTATTAACTTTAATTAACTCTTAAATTGAAACTGCAAAATTTTAACAGTATTATAAAAAAATACATTAACAGAGGCTCATATAAAATATTTACAACAAAACATAAATAATAAAGTACAATAAAAAAAATTAGTAGAAATGCATAAGCAAACGAACAGGTCTATACTAAGAAAGGCCATCAAGTAGGAAGTACATAGATAGGTACTAACGGATTAGCTTTGTAGTGTGACCAATATATATGTTAACGATACTTTTGTATTTTTTATCTTGGTGACCATATAGAAAATGTTAACTAGATCTAATAAGTAGGTGCTAATTAATGTAATTTTACTTGTATTATTTATTAATGTAAATCTATGTGGGTTACGTGTAAAACTGTTTCATAAACATGGGTAATTCACAACATGTCTGGTTGATGAGCTTAGATTAAAAGTATTTTAACCTTGTATGATAAGCAAAGCGTGGGCGTACCATTCTTTTCTCCTTATTGTGAATATAGCCATCATACAAATTAAAACACAGATAGTATATTGCTTGTTGTGTATTGTTATTAAATCACAAGTTTCAGTAGTGAAGCAATATCCTACCCACCTGTGAATTGAAAGCTATATTAACAGCATGGAGAAAAGAACTGCTTGTCCACACTCTAATGATAGGAAAAGAATGTTGGTATTGAAAGTTTTGAAGAGCAGTTTGTTTGCACTTCAAAAACATGAATGCTTTGTTAACATTTGTATATTTTGCTAGTTGTAATGTTAGTCCAGTTGCACAACCTGCCATATAGCAAATCTCAAAACAATCCAAACTGAAGGGAAACAATAAAATCATTCATAATTCTGCGAGTTTTGTTTTACAAACAATACTACATTATTTTCTTCATACCTTTTTCATATGTTTCCTAATTTGTCTTACCTTAACCTATTTTGATATATTTAGTAGTAACTTTAATGTTTCTATACATCTGATTGCTTATGTTGCTTCTCTTTATAAATTTTAAAATGCCACTAACACTGATTAGAGATGTGACTTTAGGAAAGAAAATCTATCTAAATTTAATATGATACAATCTAAAATCATATATATATATATTGATAAAGGGTACCTTGTCACCTCCAAAGTAGATACCCAGCATACGTTGTCACTTCATATATAACGTTGTGACCTCCGTTTTTGGAGGTCACAACGTTTTGCCCTGTTTTCGACTGTATAAGCATATAGATGGTGTTAGAAGCCTAAATTCAAATTTTTGTCTGGAGGTGATAACGTCATACTTATACTCACAAAATTAATTTTTAGTTCAGCTGTAGATCGCTGGCGTTGCCGTCGCTGTTAGTTGTATAATTGCCAATACGATGTCACCTCCGCCTGTATATGTTGTTTTTTGTATCATGTACGGTACGTTGCAGGCTCCACACATTGGCAACGTTGTGTACAAGACCTAAACCACTCAGGTATATAGAATTCCATCGAAACCAGTACCCCTGGCGTAGTTTCGGCCATTTCACACTACCTGAATTTTTACAGACACTTTTTGGGTATAGTAGCAGCATTTAAATAAATATTTGTAAACTACTCAGAAAATTTAAGGGATCTCTTGAATTGTACGTCATTTTTAAATAGTTAATGATACTTAAGAACAATAAAATAATAATTTCTATTTCATTTAAAAAGTTTTGAATTGAAAACGACTTTCTACGAGGAAATACGTTTTAGTCGTAATTATGTATAAATAAAAAATTCATCTTTTTACAAAATGATCATTTCGGATTTACTGGATTATTATTTTAGGAATTGTCATATGACATATGATATATTCATTCTCGCATCCACAAAGAAAGATTTAAAATCTTTAAAATCTTCAATATTTTTAGTATTACAATTAATAAATTTTCAAAGAAAAATAATTTTACTAAGCAAAATAATGTAACATTTGGTATGTAGTTTGCAAATTTCACCAAATTACCCGGTTAATAAAGTTTTCATTGACATTCTAACTATGTTTACATTTGATGAAGGAAAGAATAAGTCTGAAATACTCATTTTGTAATAATATTATGTAATTAGGAGATCAAGCGATATTTTAAATCCAAGAAGATGTATAACGCCGAGGCGTTATAACATCTTCGAGGATTTAAAGAAAGTTGATCTCCGTATTGCATAAGTTGTTTTATTTTATTTCGTATTTCAATCCTAATTTCTCCCTTTTAAAATCCATCCGAATTTATTGTATAAAGAAGCAAGTTGCCTTGTCTGTGTCATCATACGCGTAACTAAGGAGATAAAAAGCAGCATGCATGCATGCATGTGGCTATAATGCAACATCAAATTATTTACGTTGCCAACAACAACGGAGATCAAGAACGTCTTGAACACCGGTATCATTGTGGTATATATAACTAATTGTGGTATATAAAGAATTGTTTGAAATACGAAATGTAATAAAAAATATTAACTGTTTATATTTTTACATAATTACGACTAAAAGATATTTTCTATTAAATTCCATATTGTAGCGGAAAATAAAACCTTACGTCATAATCTTGACATGAAGCTTTACGGTACTGAAAGGCTTAAACAAACGTCAGTTTAACATAAAGTGTCGTATTTTTATTATTATCTAGTATAGTCAATTTTTGCATTAAGTTCTTATTTTTTACTATCTAAAGATAGAGACTTGAAATCTTTTCTAATGCCTTTAGTACTGGACCAATATAAAATGTAATATGTTTAATATGGGGGCACGCCCCCCTGGTGGTCGAGACCCCATTTTGTACCCCTGATTTAATAACGCAACCAAATTGAGCAAAGTTGTGTTGGGAGTGTTCTTGGGGTCGCTGATTATGAATCCAATGAGAAAATTAAAAAATTCAAATAGCAGACCCAAAATGGCGGCTCTAAAATAACGGCCTTTGATATTGAGAATGCGATTTACGCCATTTCTATTGATTCTAGAGAGAAATCCAAAGAATCAAAAAGTGTTTATAATGTGATTTTGCAAAGGACTACGCTATTTTGGTTACCTTATTATGTAACCCCTTCGCTCTGCCCTAGTAGTAGAGTCAATTTCTGCAAAAGTTCTTATTTTTTACTATCTAAAGATAGAGACTTGAAATCTTTTGTAATGCCTTCAGTACTAGATCAATATCAAATGTAATATGTTTAAGATAGAGACACTCTCCCTCGGGGGGTTGAAATCCCCATTTTAAACTCCCAATTTAACAACTTTTCAACCAAGTTGAGCAAAAACTATGTTGGAGGGAGCTGTGAGGTCGCTGATTATGAATCAAATAAGAAAATCACAAAATTCAAAATGGCGGTATTTTAGATTGAAAATGCGATTTACGCCGGTCCTATTGATTTTAGAGAAAAATGAGAAAAGTCAGAAAGTGTTTAAAATGTGATTCTGCATAGGAATACATAATTCCGGTTACCTTATTATGTAACCCCTTCATTCTCTCCTACTGAGAAGCCCACTAGGGTTGATTGGAGGGGGTTACATAATAAGGTAACCAAAATAGTGTATTCCTATGCAAGATTACATTCTAAACACTTTTTGACTCTTTGGATTTTTCTCTAAAATCAATAGAAACGGGCGTAAATCGCATTTTCAATCTCAAATACCTCCATTTTGAGTTCGCCATTTTGTATTTCTTAATTTTCTCATTGAACTCATAATCAGGAACACCAAAACCCCCCCAACATGAATTTCACTCAAGTTAATGGAAAACTTCCCGAGTTATTAAATTGGGAGTGTAAAATGAGGGTTTCAACCCCCCGAGGGGTAAAACCGCCATTTTAAACATATTACATTTTATATTGGTTCATCACGTCGGGGTCACCATTTGTAACGGGTTAACACTTGGGCGGTGTTAATGTTACACTTATTATTAATTCTTTTAGATGGAATAAAACACAGTTTTATATCTAAGAATTATTTATTTGACTCTACTAGTTTATTGATACGCGTTGCCTAGTACCATTTCGTATCTATGCAAAAATATATGAGTTGTGAGTCGTTCACAACAGTACTGAAGGCATTAGAAAAGATCTCAAGTCTCTATCTTTAGATAGTAAAAAATAGGAACTTATGCAAAAATTGACTTTACTACTAGGGCAGAGCAAAGGGGTTACATAATAAGGTAATCGAAATAGTGTATTCCTTTGCAAAATCACATTCTAAGCACTTTCTGACTCTTTGAATTTTTCTCTAAAATCAATAGAAACGGCGTAAATCGCATTCTGAATCTCAAAGGCCGTTATTTTAGGACCGCCATTTAGAATTTTTCAATTTTCTCATTGGATTCATAATCAGTGACTCCAAGAACCCTGCCAACATAAATTTCGCTCAATTTGGTTGCGTTATTAAATTAAGGGTACAAAATTGGGGTCTCAACCACTAGGGGGGGGGGGGGCATTTTAAACATAGTGCATTTTATACTGGTCCAGTACTGAAGGCATTACAGAAGATTTCAAGTCTCTATCTTTAGATAGTAAAAAATAAGAACTTGGGCATGTTTTTTGCAAAAATTTACTCTACTATATAGAATGACTAGATTATTATAAAGCAGGGGATGAATGAACTTTCGTTCAAAGAGAAAAAATTGCAACACATGAAAAAAAACGTTATAGGTCCTGTAAATGATTCTCCTTAGTTATCGTTTCAAGATTTCAGACGCGACTTCTGTCTTCCTTCAGAGATCAAACTCGTTCTGTAAAGCTTCATTGCCGGATTTATAACATAAATAACTATAAATCAAAAATGTTTCTTTTTATAACATTCTATTCGTAAAAAAAATCCTATACTAACATCCTATCCTATTCGTTTGTTGGCGAAGGAAATGGACATGAGCTCCAGATCTATATCGCCACTGATCAAGGAAGACCTTAGTATGAGGACTGGACACTTGTTAACAGCTCGACATAATGAAATAAGAAGAGTTGGAAACAAGTCTCATTTGCAGAGATAGGTGAAAAATCTTCATCGCCCAATCTTGTTTCCCTGCATTTTATATTTGGATTTAGGATTGATGCATTATGATGACAATTAAAGTAATTGTCAAACAATCCACATAGTTGATTTGGAAAACCCGTTTGCACATCGCAGCTAGGATGCGTGAACTCTCCTAAAGTCATTCTAGATTCCTTATAGGAATCGAGCCCAATTAAGTAAAATACTTGTATTTACCCTATAGCGGAGTTGTTCACATGATAAGATTATTATTTATTTATTATTTAGGCGGAGTTATTTATCGCTCGTAAATAGCAACCAACAGTCACTAAATAAACCATACTATTTTTTTCCACTAGGGTAAAAGTGCCTCCTCCCTATGATTAGAAGTTTAGTCTAGCAATACCAACAATTTTTTATTAGAAGAAAAAAAATTAAAACAAAGGTCTTTGAATAAACCCCAGCGTGGCTGAATACTGGACAGTCAAATGTCGTTTTCTCGACATTGATCCAAGTGTAGGCGAATTTTCAGATATCGAATCTTGGTTCTCTAACTCATGTTTAATATGTATTTATTTTTAAGCGTTTTAGGGCCGGTTGTTCAGTACGCGGTTAACTTCTGGTTACTAGTAACTTGGCTTTAACTGTGAAAAGCGAGTTGTTCAGTAAGAAGTTAACTTTTAACTATAATTTATTTTTGTCGTTAACTAAACCACCGAGGTTGAGGGTTTAAGATGTGGTTAGATTATGAATAACTTAAAAATATTGGAGAGTGAGAAATAAGACTTATAGACAGCTGTGAAGAAATTATAAACAGAAAGATTGTTAATAATTAATAAAAAAATAATATAAATAATAATTATTATGAAGGTGCATTTTCAATTATTTTTGAATACTTTTTTATCAACGATATTAATAAGGCTTCCCCTTTTGCCGCATAATTAACATCTCGATCTCTGGCAACTTTTATTATTTATTACTTGCATATGTTGTAATTTATTATTAGATTGCATTAATAAAACGATAGAATTCAGAAAAATAAATGCGTTAGATAGCTTACGCAGCAATTTACGTATAAATTATTGTATAATTTATATTAGCTAATAAGTATTATTCAAGTGAGTCCCCTAATGAAAAAAATTGAAAAATATATATCTAACACTTGACTTAACAACGAAACAATTTAAGGTTAAAACAACCAATTACGTGCATGAAAAACGGTGAAAAACCCAGAAAGAGCAACTGTAAAACTACAAAAACATTCTACCAACATAACGATTTCGAGGTTTAACTAATCTTAAAATATCTTTGTACTGAACAACCCAAAACTGATTTACACCAAATTTATTTATAACCAGAGTTTAGTAATGCCATAGGATATACGGCCAACTGAACAACCGGCCCTTATATGTATAAAATGATGATGTACTTCAAACAATATTATTGCTTGGATGATTGTTAAATCTAAGACGGCTGTGAAAACTGCTGCAGCGCTATATTTCCAGGGGTGTGTTGGGCGCACCGATTTTCACCCACGTTTCAAGCAATTTTCAGATTCTGAGTCTCGGTTGTTTAATTGTCACTCGAGGGTTAATCAACAACCTGATACTAATTTTCGGTTCACTAAACGTTGTACAAGTCGGAACCAATGTTCAGAAACCGAATCAGGATTCCTTACAACTTGCCCAAGCTTCAGCCAATTTTCACCCGTTAGGTCAATGCCAGTTACCCATAGAATATACTTAAGTCAAATATCAGATACTATTTCGCTAATTTGCTTTAGCTAGTCTAAAGCTAAGTACTCACAGCAGCGGATCCGCAGGCGGATGTCATACGATTGGTCGGATTGAGTCGATTTGACTCAAACCGACCAATCGTATGACATCCGCCTGCGGATCCGCTGCTGTGAGTACTTACCTTTAGTCAATCTCTACATATCAAGTGCCGGTTACATACTTATCACCCAAAACCTTAGCCAACTTTGAATCTTAGGTTCGCTAAACTAACTCCAGTTTTAGCAATCTTCAAAATTCAAAATCTTGGTTTCTTACCCTTAGGCTAAGGTTGGGTCAATATTCATATTATATTTTGCTAAATTTCTGTAAATGTGGTTTATTGTAAAGATGGATTAGTGGTTGCTAACCTACTGAATTTTTATGAACTTAAACTTACACTGGCAAGACTAAAGTGTAAACTATATTGACTTACCGACTGTACATATATATTTGCACAAGAAGACGTACACTATGAAAGTGTTAGGTTTGTACGGTCTCAATATGTGTTGAGAGTCTAAGACATTAATCATTTATACAAATTTTCGATTTCTTCGTATTTATTTTGTTAATGAACATTTTATATCCAACACAAAAATTGACTCTGCATTCAGTTACGGCGAAACAGTAATGGTAGACTTCGTTGCTTGTTTGCACTAGCATCCATTAAAGGAAAAGGATTGTGTAATAGTTGCTTTGTTTCTCAATTACCAGCCTTGGTACTACATTAACATTCAAGATCGGTCCAAGACTAACTTTAGTTTTATTGCGATATCGGTGTCATTTATTGTCCAAAACATTGCATAACGTATTGGTTTTAGCCAATAACAACCAATATTGGGTAACTCTGATCTTTCCATGTCTGAGACCAAGCTTGGTATCAAATTATCATCCCTACTTTAGTCTAGCAGTGGGCCATTTTCGGATATTAAGGTTGTGCCAAGGTTGATAAACATTGTTTCAAACAAAAGCTTATAGTGGTATTTTGTTTAAATGGAGAGCCGCGATTGCTAACATAATTAAGCGTCAAATAAACTGCCACTTTTAATTCTGATAACGCAATATACCTACTATTTATCTATGGTTTATACAATGTTATCAAAAAAGACTACATTAAGTTAAACCTGTCTTTAATGTGGACTTAAAGTACACGTTCCATAAAACGTACATGTTTTGTCGTTAGTAACTGCTTTATTTAAAACATAAGTTAAAACATAAATTTACAAGAGGTAGGTACATGTATAACAGTGTAACATACGTATTCTGTATTTCGTTAGATCAACAAATGCTGGAAAAAATGTCTTAAGCAAAAATTCTATAAAAATGTTGATTAATTTGTTGCGTTTCGATTTGTTTTAATTTTTAAACTTAATAAAGTTGGTAACTCTTTTTGTTAATCAAATCACGGGAAATTCAATGGTCCTACATGATACGTGCGTGACTTCGGAAACAACAAGCATTTGTTGTAAAAAACAATATTTAATTTGTTTATATTAAACTCTTATCGAGTTTAGTAAAAATTAAAAGAGTATCTGCCTTTATTTCAATCGAAATGGAATCTGGATAAAAGCATATTCAATTTAACCGTTATTCCCGAGATTAAAAGAAACTTTATAGAATATCATACAAATACTACGTTACATAACTGATTTATGTCTAATATATCTAAATTTCAAAAATGTGCTATACTAATTATACGCAATATTGGTACTGGTTGCGTTCTTATTGACAATAACAAGAATTCCCTTTTTCTGGTTTTGTTATATTTTCAATTCATTATAGAAAGAAATTTCTTTCTAATATATCACCGATCTAAGTATTTCTAATCAAATTACTAGTTTTCATTTAAAAAATACAACTTTATGAAGTAAACCAGAAATCAATGATTATAATTAGAAAAGCCTTATTCAACTAGTCAGTGCTACTCATAAAGACGGTTTAATAGTGTCGAAACGGCTTTTTAATATCTTTAATTACAATTCATAAGAAATACAAAAACGACAATTTCCTATAACTCAAAAAATAAAAAATAAGTAAATCGAGAATGCTCGCTTGTTTTCTTTTGTTATCTGGCCACTAAAATGCCCTCGGCAAGCAATTTAAACTACCCGATTTCAACATCTGGAGACCCACAAGAGAACCTTTTTATGAAATGTGCATCTATGGAATGTGGAGTCAACGCTCTGTATATATAACTGCACATAACGGTGGTATCTTCTGACCTCCGAACACTTGGCAGCGCTGCTGGAGGTAACAGCGAACTATAAGTATCTTCTTATATATAAATTTTGGAGGTCGGTTCGTATCTTCTGTATACTCTATATATGACAAAATAAAACAAGGGAAATAATTTCCCCTTTCTTGAGATTCGGATTCTAGAGGTTCCCCTCATCACAAATATAACAAATTTTTAGCAATATATCCACGGGAATACCCGGAAGTCAGGCCGTCTCCTCTGTATGACGGAGGTGACAGCTTAACAGGCATCAATATATATATATATATATATATATATATATATATATATATATATATATATATATATATATATATATATATATATATATATATATATATATATATATATATATATATATATATATATATATATATATATATATATATATATATATATATATATATATATATATATATATATATATATATATATATATATAAATTTTCTTATTCTTTAACCTTATATATAGATATAAAATTTATTTGATTCTTGGGTATAGGTTATTTTAAATTAATTAACACAGTTTTATATGGTTATGTCGACGTTTCGCTCACACATTGGGAGCATTTTCAAGATTTTTTATTGTTTATTGCCTACAAAAAAAAATTTTTTATAACATTTTTTCCTTTTTTTTATATAATTAAATCAGTATGAAATTTTTTTACACATTTTAATTATTTTTTATTTTGAAACAGTTACGTACCTTGAAACAGTATGTTTGAATTTACATTTTGGTTTTTCCATTATTGTTTTTTATTACAGTGGTTGGTATGCTGATTACACAGATTTAGATTATTACTTTCTTTTTTGTTTATAATGTATAGAACTAGGAATATGTGTGTAGTTTGAACAAATTCTTTTTGGGAACTGACGACTAATTAACAAAGAAACATCCCTTCTTTTAAACTAATATACAGAATTGGATCGGCATTGTATCAGGTTTCACACGAGTAAACCAAACAATCTTTTGCTATTTTTCAAGGCATGTGTCACATAAATTTGGGTATTTATTACTTTTCATTTCGACTGAGGGTTTTAAGATGTGTTTTTGGTTATTATTGAAAGCTTGAAATTATTACGTGTGGACTTTATTGTGTGCAACGGTTAGAATTTATAATAATATTAAGAATTTTTTTTTTTTATTATACGTAGATGAATGGGTTATTGGAATGTGTATTACGATTATTTACTTAATGAGATTATGATATATTTGGCTTAGATTTTTTGTATCTTGCCTGTCATTTACGGCTTCGTTATCTTGTTTTATATGAAACATTTCTTTTATTGTTAATTTATGGTAGTTGCTATCTTTATTTAAAATTTTGGTATCTTTGAAATTGAACTCGTGTTTTTCGGTTTTTTCGTGTTTATGTAAAGCAGTTGAAGCGTTTTTGGTGTATTTATGACCATTTAATCGACTATCTAAATATTGGGTTGTCATTCCTATATACTTTTTTGGGCAATTTATGCAGGGTATGGAATAAATAACGTTAGATGTTTTCTTTTTTGGTATCTTTGTTTTTAATGGTGTAAATAGAGAAGTTAGTGTATTCTGAGATTTATGGCATATAGAAATGTTATGTTTACTTAAAATATGTTTTAGTTTTTCAGATAATTCATTTATATAAGGCACAGCTATGTATCTGGTCGGGTTAGAATTTTTTTCTTTTGAGTTTAGATTATTGTAAAATTTGAAATATACGTTGTTTTTGTGTTCGTTTGATAAGGTACGAAACTGTTTCAAAATAAAAAATAATTAAAATGTGTAAAAAAATTTCATACTGATTTAATTATATAAAAAAAAGGAAAAAATGTTATAAAAAATTTTTTTTTGTAGGCAATAAACAATAAAAAATCTTGAAAATGCTCCCAATGTGTGAGCGAAACGTCGACATAACCATATAAAACTGTGTTAATTAATTTAAAATAACCTATACCCAAGAATCAAATAAATTTTATATCTATATATATATATATATATATATATATATATATATATATATATATATATATATATATATATATATATATATATATATATATATATATATATATATATATATATATATATATATATATATATATATATATATATATATATATATATATGTTACATTTTAAGTTTCCGCGGATATTATATGATACTTCACTACTTTTCCGGGTTTCACTCCGCGTATTCACTATTCGGCTCCTAGAGGAACCAGACAATGGTTGACGACGTTTCGGCAAGATCACACTTGCCATCTTCAGGTCACTTCTAACTTCCTTCTGCTTCGCGTGGTTACACGATGTAGACTGACGTCTTGCGGCAGCGGTTGGTCTTTATATACCGTATATTAACCGTATATAAAGACCAACCGCTGCCGCAAGACGTCAGTCTACATCGTGTAACCACGCGAAGCAGAAGGAAGTTAGAAGTGACCTGAAGATGGCAAGTGTGATCTTGCCGAAACGTCGTCAACCATTGTCTGGTTCCTCTAGGAGCCGAATAGTGAATACGCGGAGTGAAACCCGGAAAAGTAGTGAAGTATCATATATATATATATATATATATATATATATATATATATATATATATATATATATATATATTGCTGTGGATGGTAGTTTCAAAATTTTGGAAAATTTTGAAAATTTTGTGAAAATCTAAAATCTTTGTTAAATACTAACACTTTTGGAATATTTTTATCAACTTTTCCAGTTAAAAATAAATTTGAGCTATTTTATGGTGTGTCATTGATTATGAAATCAATGTGTATACTTTTTAATAAGGTTAAATAATACATGTTTCATTATTTATTATCAAATAGCTTACTCACCGATTACTTAAGTGTACGTAACATCCAGTTGTTCGAAAGTTTTTGTTATGATGTAATTCAATTATGTATAATTTCAAATGAGCATTATCGACGGGTTATGTGATTCTTTTAAGGTTTTGTTTATGTAAATAGTTCGTTATTATTGCGTAAAAGTATTGTGTAATAATCTGTAATAGATGTGTCACTTTTATAAAGAGTAATAATCTGCTATTATGTATTATATGTTGTAAATAGTGTAGTCATTGTATTAGATCATAAGGTGACGTCAAATTATGTAAATAGGAAATAGTATATAAGCTTAGAAAATCATAGTTTTAGGGATCACTTCATGACATAAAGCGACGCAGTAAAGTCGTGTTAAAGAATATAGTAAATATGTAAATAAGAAGTTCCTGATAGAAAGCGACGCAGTAAAGTCGTGTAAGAAATATAGTAAATATGTAAATAATCACTTACTGTTAAACGACGAAAGAGAAAAGATATTATAGTAAATCCAGTAAAGTCATGGCTGATAATATTGTAAATAAATAGTTAAGTTGGTTGATGTATGGAATACGGCGAAAGTATTAAAAGGTTGTAAATTGTAAAAGTGTATAAAGAACCACCTTTTAAAGTTAATTTACTTGCTAAATAAGCAAGATAATAAATCTTCGATTAAAACCATCAATCGGTGTTTTATTTAATTAAACACAAAAGGCAAATACCAGTTCTTCGAAAAAGGGATATATACCCGCAGTTAATAAACAAAAGTGAGTTCCAAAATCAAGTGTGTGGATGATATTATATGGAAAATCCATGCAAAAGGAAGAAAGTCAACCCTGAATTGGAAACCAGCCCTGGGTCAACATAAAGTGATCTACTCTGCCAATGGTTTGGGAAAGAAGACATCTATAGTTAAAGGAAAGAAAGAATATTATAAAAAGGTAGGAAGTTATTTCCGTCTATATTGGCATTTGCTGAAGAAAAGACTATTGTTTGTAAAGTGTAGTAAAGTGATTTGAACAATTTAGTAATAGTTAAAATTAATTAAGATTTCAATTTGTATATTTTTAATACCACAAGAAACCACATTCACCCTGAGATGAGTCTTTATTAAATTTAATTCTGTTATGTTAAGTTATTTAACTGGCGCCCAACTCTCTTACGTAAACTTGAGTTAATCAAGAACTAACGTAACATTAATTTTATATAACCATTGCATTATTAAATCTATTAAAAGGTAATTTCAAATCATATTAGAATTTATAAAAGAGAGAAGTTGAGAAGCATTTCCAAAGTTCACAGTCATTTTAAAAAATCAATTTAATTATAAAGTAATTATCTACGATCGAACGGCAATTATTCACAGTTTCAAAATATATAATAAAATTTTTAAAATAATTTATTATTGTTAATTATCCAATATCACTGCATTATTATATGGCGCTGTCAACGCGGGGCATTTGTTAATGTCGGGCAAAATACTATATTTTTTTTTTAAATTAGATATTACAGCATTTATATATGGCGACCGACAACGTGGGACATTTGTGGTAGATATAGCCTTTTGTGGTTTATATAATCTTTTGAAAAATAGTAGGTTATAGTAGCTTTTAATAGATTATTTGGCTTTTGACATTATTTAATTTTTGTAGGTTATTTTGCGTATAGTAATTTAATTGGCTGATTAGGATTATTTTAGCTTGTTTAGATTATAATAGCATAATTAAGAGATATAGAAAAGATTTTTAGTGGTTAATGTATGACGTCAGTTAAAAATATATATTCTGCCGCGGAAAGTAATTTAGTATTAAAAAAGAAGTATACAGATAAAGAATTAGTTGTGTCTGAGAAGCAGAAAGCTTTAACCAGTTCAGTAATGGAGGGGAACGGCGAAGAAGGCAAGCCAGCGCAATCTGAACTTTCGCAAATGTTGGCACAAATGCAGGAAATGATGAACAAACAATCTGAAGAAAGAAAAAAAGAAAGGGAACAAGACAAAGAAGAACTGAATACAAAATTAGACAAACAATCCAAAGATCAAGAGAAACGTGATAAAGAAATGAAAGAAGAAATGAGAATTCAATCAGAAACTTTGAAACAAGAAATTAAAAATGATATAAAGGAAATAAAACAAGAATTAAAAGATGATATTGAGGCGATTACAAAAGAGATTAATAGTAAAGTAGAAGCATTGAAAATAGACAATGAAAAGAAATTTACAGAATTAGAACAAAAACATGAATCCTTTTCACAAGAAATAACAAAAGTAAAAGGAATTCAAGATACTCATTTAATATATTTTAAAAATAAGATAGGCGAAGTTCAAGGAAATTGTATTCAAAGATCCGAATGTATAGAAGAGGATTTGAAACAAATTACTGTTCAGGTTAATGAATTAAAAAGTATCCAAACTGAATCAAGTTTAGGACAACATTCATGCGTACCTATTGTGTTACCGTCTTTGAGCGAACAAAATATTACTAAATTTTATGGGGATAAAAGAATGCATCCTAAGACTTTTATAAAGAATATAAAATCGTATTTGGGTAATGTGAAAATAAGTCTTAAACAATCATATAATTTCGATTATGAATTATCAATTATTCGTGGACTGATGAAAGGAGAAGCAGAAAAATGGTTTTCAATAAATGAAAATAAATTCTTCCATTTTGAAGATTTTGAAAGGTTATTTTTGGCGCAATATTGGGGTTTATCAGAACAAGAAAAAGTCGTAGAGAATTTAACATTTGGAAGATTTAACCCTCTTCAAGGGACTACAAGAGAAAATTATGCCTTGAATAAAATGTTTATGATTAACCAATTAGACAATCCGATAGAAGAGGCGGTTGTAATCAAACAATTAGCTAAACATTTTGATAGACCTATACTCGAGAAGGTCTATACGGACGATATAAAAGAGTTTGAACGATTTTTGCAAATATTAAAAAACTTTGACGTACTAGATAATCTTAAAAGAGATTCAACAAGACCTGGTCCAAGAAATCTGAATTTTATGCAATCTAATTCTAGTTTTTCATATAGAAATAGAGATAATTATCGGGGAAATTTTAAAAATCCAGTTAATACTAATAGATTTGATGAACGAGATGAGAATAGTAAATATAACAGACGTGATAAAGTTGAGCAGGAATACGGTAGGAATAGTAAGGAGGGTAACTCTTATAAGTATAATACGGAGCGAGAGGTATCACGTAACATGCCTAGTCATTTATATAGTCCTACAAAGGAAAAATTTGTAAGTTTCAAGGAAAAGCAATCGCAACACGATGAAGAAAATTTTTAATTGCTTGTACCACTACTCACCACGATAAGATACAACCACAAGTATATTTTCATTTTCCCAAGGGTGGTGGTACAGAATCAAAAGATAAAAAACTAGTAATAAATTCAATAAAATTAGGAAAGATAGATGTAGGAAATAATGCCAATAAGGAAATTTTAAAGGAGGAAATAGTGATTGACAAATTAGAATGTAGAAAAAAATCTAAGAAGGAGGCTGTTGTAGTTAAACATATTAATGATGAAGAAAAATTAACAAACAAAAAGAAAGTGAAAAATTTAAGGGAATTAGGAAAGGTAGATTATAATAGAAAAGGTAAGAAAAAGGTTGTTATAGGTAAAAAAATTAGAAGTAAAAAGGTAAAGTTAAAATACAAAGAAAATAAAAACAAGCGTAATAAAATCATGATTAATAATTTAAAGATTGAAAAGAAAAATAAAAAGTTTGATAGAGGAAAGGGGAAAAATATTAGGATTGGAAATAAACCCTGGAAAAGACAAATTTTACCAATTAGTAATTTTCATCTAACGAACTATAAAAGCAGAAGAAAGAAATAAAGATCTTTGTGGAATATTATTGTAATTAGAATTTACATAACCATTTGCGACAAGAAACCCAGATATGACGTAATTTAAAATGATTCAGACTTAATAACCGATATGACTTTATATAATAAACAGGCTTATGGAATTTTATACCCAATTTGGACTTATGTTTATGTATTTGTTATTGAAAATAAAGAAGGGAATAGTTTGAATATGATTGAAGAAAGATAATTGAAATATTTATTAAAATAGGGGAAAATGGGGTTTAAAGTATGATAATTATATGATGAAATGATGAATGAAGAGGATGAATTTGATTATGATAAATATATTATTGAAATAGGATTGTGGTTAGAAGAAGTTAGAAGGTTAGACGTTTTTAGAAATGAATTAAATTGAAATTATGATGAACTATGATATTGATGAGAAAAAGTTTAGTAGATTTATTAAGAAAGCGTTTATTAATGAAAAGGAATATGAAAACATGATGATATGACGAAATAGGATTCTGAAATAATTAGATTTAGAGGATTGCGATGACGATTAAAAGATGTAATTATTGTAAATATTGTAGATAGTTTAGATAGCAGATTTAGAATAGGGCAAGTTTATTGGGATAAAAGATTAAAATACAAAAAGATTTTTGGTGTTTAAAAATATAAAATTATTATTTGTATAACTTATATTGTTATTATTGTTGTTTTAACTTATATTGTGTTTAAAAGTAAAATTGCATATTTCAATTTTATTTGAAACAGGAGGGGATAAATGCTGTGGATGGTAGTTTCAAAATTTTGGAAAATTTTGAAAATTTTGTGAAAATCTAAAATCTTTGTTAAATACTAACACTTTTGGAATATTTTTATCAACTTTTCCAGTTAAAAATAAATTTGAGCTATTTTATGGTGTGTCATTGATTATGAAATCAATGTGTATACTTTTTAATAAGGTTAAATAATACATGTTTCATTATTTATTATCAAATAGCTTACTCACCGATTACTTAAGTGTACGTAACATCCAGTTGTTCGAAAGTTTTTGTTATGATGTAATTCAATTATGTATAATTTCAAATGAGCATTATCGACGGGTTATGTGATTCTTTTAAGGTTTTGTTTATGTAAATAGTTCGTTATTATTGCGTAAAAGTATTGTGTAATAATCTGTAATAGATGTGTCACTTTTATAAAGAGTAATAATCTGCTATTATGTATTATATGTTGTAAATAGTGTAGTCATTGTATTAGATCATAAGGTGACGTCAAATTATGTAAATAGGAAATAGTATATAAGCTTAGAAAATCATAGTTTTAGGGATCACTTCATGACATAAAGCGACGCAGTAAAGTCGTGTTAAAGAATATAGTAAATATGTAAATAAGAAGTTCCTGATAGAAAGCGACGCAGTAAAGTCGTGTAAGAAATATAGTAAATATGTAAATAATCACTTACTGTTAAACGACGAAAGAGTAAAGATATTATAGTAAATCCAGTAAAGTCATGGCTGATAATATTGTAAATAAATAGTTAAGTTGGTTGATGTATGGAATACGGCGAAAGTATTAAAAGGTTGTAAATTGTAAAAGTGTATAAAGAACCACCTTTTAAAGTTAATTTACTTGCTAAATAAGCAAGATAATAAATCTTCGATTAAAACCATCAATCGGTGTTTTATTTAATTAAACACAAAAGGCAAATACCAGTTCTTCGAAAAAGGGATATATACCCGCAGTTAATAAACAAAAGTGAGTTCCAAAATCAAGTGTGTGGATGATATTATATGGAAAATCCATGCAAAAGGAAGAAAGTCAACCCTGAATTGGAAACCAGCCCTGGGTCAACATAAAGTGATCTACTCTGCCAATGGTTTGGGAAAGAAGACATCTATAGTTAAAGGAAAGAAAGAATATTATAAAAAGGTAGGAAGTTATTTCCGTCTATATTGGCATTTGCTGAAGAAAAGGCTATTGTTTGTAAAGTGTAGTAAAGTGATTTGAACAATTTAGTAATAGTTAAAATTAATTAAGATTTCAATTTGTATATTTTTAATACCACAAGAAACCACATTCACCCTGAGATGAGTCTTTATTAAATTTAATTCTGTTATGTTAAGTTATTTAACTGGCGCCCAACTCTCTTACGTAAACTTGAGTTAATCAAGAACTAACGTAACATTAATTTTATATAACCATTGCATTATTAAATCTATTAAAAGGTAATTTCAAATCATATTAGAATTTATAAAAGAGGGAAGTTGAGAAGCATTTCCAAAGTTCACAGTCATTTTAAAAAATCAATTTAATTATAAAGTAATTATCTACGATCGAACGGCAATTATTCACAGTTTCAAAATATATAATAAAATTTTTAAAATAATTTATTATTGTTAATTATCCAATATCACTGCAATATATATATATATATATATATATATATATATATATATATATATATATATATATATATATATATATATATATATATATACAGTGAGGATTTTATTTCGCTGAACATCAGCACTATTAACCCTATGTTCAGTTTAAAAAAAAACATGTCAATACATTAAAAGCAATTACGAGTACAATATATCCAAGCAACCTCTAATAAAACAATTGCCATTAATGCCATTAAAAAGTGTCAAACAAATCGCAAACTTGTTGCATACTATCATTATTGCAATTGTACCAGCGTACAATAGCAGTTTTTTCATCTTTTAAATACATGCCGTAAACCCTCGTGTAAACCGCAAGTGCAAAAACTTAAAAAAAAAATCAGTTTTGACACTTTTTAAGGACATTAATGGCAATTGTTTTATCAGAGGTTGCTTGGCTATGTTGTAATTGCTTGTAATGCATTGACATGGTTTTTTAAAAACTGAACATAGGGTTAATACTTATAGTGCTGATGTTCAGCGAAATAAAATCCTCACTGTATATATATATATATATATATATATATATATATATATATATATATATATATATATATATATATACGGTTTTTTAAGATCAAGTGTAGGTGCGAATGTAGACTATTACATACCCCAAATGACATTATTGTCTAGATGTCATTAATGAAGAAGTTTCTTACTATTAATGTTAATTTGCAGCCTTCATAAGTAGATACCACAATATAAGAGGTGCAGCGTTTGAGACAAAGCCTTCCTTACTGATGAGCTCAATGTAAAGCAAAAATTGTCTACTATCCATTTTCTTTCTACAATCCTTTGACTTTGAAAGCGTATCGCTCGGGAACTACTGAACCAAATTAAATATTTTAGAAACGAGCAAATAGTAAATTTATTTCTACATACAGCAGTAAAATATTGTATTTTAACTGTATACTTTTGTTTTTATCGGACGATACGCAATAAAAGGTACCCATTTTTAGGGACAATTTCATTGAAAGTATTTTTTTTCTCAGAAAGTATATGTCATATATCTATGAAATATTTGTAGGGGTTAGAAAGAAACCTTGCGGATCTTATGCTAGTAATTTTCAGACAAAAAAGCGTTTTATTTAAGTGTAAAAATAGCGAACTATGCGTTCTTGTTTATTAATAGAGAAATCGTCAACATTTTTCCGCTAAATCAACACTTTTCATGTGTAGACATTATTTTTTTCAAAAAAATGTTCCTAATTTTAATAATAAAAATGCAGAAACAAAAAAACGATTTTTGATGACAAGCCGTTTCAATAAAAAGCTTTTTTGTTATTGCACTTTAATTGTTAAAATTTGGAACATTTTTTTAAGGAAAATAATGTCTACATATGAAAAATGTTAATTTAGCAAAAAAAATTTGATGCTATCTCCATTAATAAACAAGAATGCATTTTTTCATATAAATCTTACATAAGCCACTTTTTATCCGAAAATTAATAGGATAACAACCGCAAGGTTTCTTTCTAACCCCTACCAAAATCTCATAGATATATCAGATATACTTTCTGAGAAAAAAAATATATAACTTACTCTCAATGAAATTGTCACTAAAAATGGATACCTTTTCTTATGTATTGTCCGATAAAAATAAAAGTACATATATCAATTAGAAATATGATATTTTACTGTTGCATGTAGAAATAAATTTACTATTTGCTCGTTTTTCAAATATTTAATTTGGTTCAGTAGTTCTCGAGCAATACAGTATCAAAGCCAGAGGACTGTAGAAAAATAATGGATAGTAGGGTGTTTTATTTGAAATTCTGCACCTTTCATAAATATTTTAGTGAGCCTAATTAAAACATTTTATACACTTTTTACCACAAAAACTGTTGAGTGATGAGCTTTAAAGAGGTGCAATCTAATAGGGAAAGGCCGTGCCTGCATCATCTCCACCTGCACTCCACTTTGGTCGACAAACTTGAGTACTTCATGATGCTTCCGCAGCGTGCAATAATTGAACTGAATTTACTCATTTGCTTACATGGCAGTTAAACTTATCACTTCACCAAATGTATTCATATTTTGACTATGCTAGAATTCTTATTTGTGTAAATTGAAGCCAAAGCAATAAAAAAAATTTTAGAAAAGATATATTTGATCTAGGACCTATAGTTTTATAGTTATGAGTATTTTTCGAAAAGACTAAACAAATCCATAGCTCACGAGTAGAAAAGAGTACTTTGGAAACAAAATCGTAAATATTTTGACAACTTTGCTACGTTTACAATAAAAAAATGAGAGCTTTAATTGGCATAACAACAGGTAAACTTGTTAGGTTGGTAGATAGGAACAAAAAAATCACATAAAATAGTAATATAGGTAATTAATAAGACTTCTAAAAGGTGTTGGAATTGGCATTCTACCTCTATTTAGCCGGCAGTACGACAGGGTGGTTATAGTGGATTTCTATCGCTTAAAGAAGTTAAGTCGAGTTTTCTCCGAAAAGTACTGGGATGGGTGAACCACGAGCACAGTGTACTTGCCTACATGACTCCGCTGCCTCGTCTCACACCCACATATCCACTCTGTGGCTCGGTGCGTCCGGCACCTCGACACCAAAAGGATAAAGGGTTAAAGATTGATGATAATGACCTCTATTTAAATACAGCTCTGTTCGTTTTCTTAAATTATTGATTGCTCTTCTAAGATAAATAAGAAGGGGTGTAATTCTTCTTATTTCTTGTCAAGTCGAAATATTCTTTCTACGCAACTCATTAAAGTTTTCGAAATTTTATCTTCCATCACCATTATTTGAAGTGACTTGATTGGGAAACATTTTCGATACACAATTACTTACTCTTCTGACATTGTGTGGCAGTGCACCGTCTTGTTGAAACTACAGATTATTTAGACGTGCAAGGAAAATGTTTTTGTCAATGTAAACAGCCAGAAAAGTTCTCCAATAATATTGCTAACTATCGGTGGGAAAAGTCTCTTCCTAAATGTATCTTGTTCCTAAACCACCATATTCTGTTTTTCAAAATTCTACTGGGAAACATTAATGAGTTGTTGAAATTTATGCCAACTTTACTTAAATAGGAAGGGATGTAAGAAAAGCAATAAATAATTTAATAAAACCAGTAGAATTGTGGTCAGAAGTAGAAGGCGTACAGTTTGAATACCTTTTGTAAGTCTTATTAAGAAGTTATTAATTACCTAAATACTATTGTTTCATTGGAGTTTTCGTTCCTATGTAAGTACATACCTAATAAAGTCTAGCTGCTGTTATGCAAATTATAAATAATATGTTTTTTTTGTTTCTTGTTTCTAGCCTTACTTTGTGGAACTCCAGAATCATGAAATAAATAAAGATTAATAAAAAGTTTCACAGTATTTATTAAATTATAACCTGACAATATTGTTTCAACAGTTACTGTCATTATCAAAGGTAATATAAATGGATTATTCTTCCTGAACTCAACCACCGGCTAGGTCCAAAATTTGGCGCAACTTAGAAAGGCCAGCAGGGGATCATTTTAAAGCTTGAAACCTCTGCTTTCGAATGTCACAGGCTCCTATATGAAAAAATTTATATTTGACCCCTAAAACATGGTAAACACGTATCCAGTACCAAAAAAATCTTAAAAGTTTAAAAAATTGGCAACAATTTTTGAAAGTTTATCATTTTTTCATCGATAATGGCGTCAGATAGAAAAAAATGATAAGATTAAAAAATGTTTATTTTTACTCGATGAACGCGAAAAAAAATTACAGAAAGATTTAAAGCGATTTTGAAAATTTTCATCATTTTAGAAGGTTTTAATTCTATTATTCAAGCCCATAGATAGGAAACACCTATAACCGTAATTTTCAAAATCACTTTAAATCGATCTGTAATTCATTCATGTAATTTTTTGTATTCATTGAGTAAAAATAAGCATTTTTTTACTCTATCACTTTTTTCTCTATTTGTTGACGCCATCTTCGATGAAAAAAATTATACACTTTCAAAAATGGAAAATTGTTGTTCTCAATTTTGCTCGAAATTAAAGCACTCTAGGAAAAAACGCAATGGGCAAAATTTATGTATTCTTTGACGAAGAATGCGATGTCGTTAAAAAATATTTCTTTTTTATTTTTCAACGTGTTTACCCTATTTTAGGGGTCAAATATAAATCTTTTAAATTCGAAAATACAGATTTCAAGCTTTAAAAGGAGCCCCCGTTGGCCTTTCTAAGTTACACCAATTTTTGGACCTAGCCAGTGGTTGAGTTCAGAAAGAATGACCCAAATATATACAAACCCGTCGCTAAGGTAAATACAAAAAATAGATAAGTAGAGTTAAAAAAATGTAGGAATTTAATATTGTAACGAATAGTAAACCCACATATGACGTCATCAAACATTCTAGATGTATGAGTCATCAACTGTATGACTCATCAATCAACACGTGCACTTGCACATACTTGATGAGTCATACTTATGACTCATCAACACGCCTCATTGACGTCACTTATCGACAGCTGCGTGTATGACTCATCAACACGTCATCGAATATTCTAGATGTATGAGTCATCGTATGAAAGATATAAATTGAGCGCGGGTAGAAGCAGGGTAGTTAATGTTTAACCGGCGTCGTGTTGAAATGTACTCTGAATAATTAGTTAATACATAAATAGTTTTTATATAAATAAGTCCTCAAATAAATTTGTAAATACCTAGCATTTTTAATAGTTTGTTAAATAGTTTATAGTTATAGTGTTTTTAATTAAGTGCATTGTAAATAATCTTTTCTTTATTAATAGACGATTTTAAACAGCATTTTTGATTATTATTTTTAAAAGAACGTTACAGTGTTGTCAGGTGTGGAGTTTTAAAATAAATAAAATCGCGTAATAATTAAATAAAGTGCTGTGAGAAAAAATTTTTAGTGTTAAAAATAATTTCAACAAACAATTAAAATGGTGATGAAATTGTTAAAAGATTTCTTAGTGATAGATTTAAAACGGGAATTGGACGAGAGAGACTTAGATACTAATGGAAAGAAAGAAGTTTTGATAAATCGGCTAAGAGAATGGCTTTTAGAACGGAAGGAAGATCCTGAAAATTACCGCTTCGAAATACCTGGACCCGCAATTGATACTAATTTGTTGTTAAGTAAAGTGGAAGAGAATTCTAGAATGTTAAAAGAGGAATTATTGGAAAAGTCGGAAGAGAATTCTAGAATGTTAAAAGAGGAATTACTGGAAAAGTCCGAAGAGAATTCTAGAAAGCTAATGGAAAACACTAAAGCACTGGAAGAAAAAGTTTTTGAAAATTCTAGAATGCTTAAAGAAGATTTACTAGAAAACACAAGATTGCTTAAGGAAGAATTACTAGAAAAGTCCGAAGAAAGTTCTAGAAGGCTTAAAGAAGAATTGCTGGACAATGTCAAAGTGTTAGAAGATAAGGTTTTCGAAGAACTGTTGGAAAATTCCAGCGCGTGAGGACTATTAGAAATTAAATTGGAGGGTAGATTGGCGGAACAAGATAGGGTAATAAAGATAGTAGAAGAGAAAATAGCCCAAATGCAATTACCACCAACAACTAAGAAAGACGATATGACCGAAATGCTGGAAGATAGAATAAGGCAACTACGGTTTCCCTCATCTTCTGAGTGGCCGTTTAACGAAGTAAAGAAACACTTTGAAGAAGAAAAGGGTCCTGTCGTAGGAATAAAAGTAAAACCACCCACGTTCGATGGAAAGATACCTTGGTCCACCTACTACAAACAGTTTGAGGCTGCTGCTGGGGCCAACGGATGGACAGGCAAGGAAAAGGCCGTTTCTTTAACTGTGGCTTTGCGTAGAGACGCACTGAACGTCCTGCAAACAATCCCAACAGGACAAGAAAATGATTACCAGTTGTTAGTGTCTAGATTGGAGATGAGATACGGAGACGCGCATCTTCAACAAGTGTATCACGCGCAAGTGAAGAATCGTGTACAGAAGAATGGAGAAAACCTTCAGGAGTTTGAAGCCGATGTTGCGCGGCTTGTCCGATTGGCATACCCTACGGCACCCGATTCATTTCTGGGGCAACTAGCTGCGCAGACCTTTATTGATGGGTTAAGAGACGGAGAATCACAGCAGTCATTAAGGCTGGCACGACCAAGAACGACTAATGATGCGCTTGCCCATGCTCTAGAATTTGAAGCCGCAAAGCAAGCGTCCCGAGGCCACGGGCGAGCTCGAACCGTTGCTGAAGAAGAAGAAGGTTCGAAAGACCGCCTAGAGGAGTTACTAATGAGAGTTCTTCAGAAGGAAGACAGTCGTAAGAGGAATCCTCAAGAAGTTCGAGGACCCCGTTGCTGGAACTGCGGCGAACAAGGACATGTAGAACGCCGTTGTCTCAAAATAAGAAAAGTACAACCGTCGGAAAAGTTAAAGGGGGTTGGCAAGAGAGGGCGAACGTTGACTGTTAGTAAAGATGCCCCAGTGATCACCGTCCATGCCGTAACATCAAGGAATAGTTCCAGCAGTTTGTTCATAGATGGGAAAATTGCGAATCGAATTGTTCCACTACTCATTGATACGGGGGCGACAAAATCCATCATACGCCCTGACGTTCTACGAACAAGTATGAGGCTGTTACAGACAACGACTCAACTTCGTACAGCAACAGGTGAAGTGATACCACTACGCGGAGTGGTGAAGATGAAGATTGGCATTGGAAGTGAAGAACGTGATCATGAAGTGCTGGTAGCCGATATCACTGATGAATTCATCTTGGGAATGGACCTCCTGAGAAAATTTGGTTTTACGTTGGATTTGAAGGAGGGTGTTTTAAAGGTGAGTAACGAAGAACTTCCGTTGCACCCACTAGAAGATCCTGTTGTAAGGGTTTTGCTGATAGAAGATGTGATATTTCCGGGTCAAAACGAAATGGTTGTCGAGGCAGGTCTGGATGGAGATCTTCGGGTAGGATGTGTGCGAATGATGGAGCCTGTCTGTGATAAGAAGATCCATTGTGGCATACTGGTGGAAAAAGCGCTGATCAAGGTTGGAAAGATAGTAACGGTGAGAATTATGAACGTTAATGTGGATCCGGAGACATTGAAGAAGAGTACCCTTGTGGGACAGTGTGTGCCAGTATTCCGAGTAGCCAGATGTATGGCTGATGTTCCTAAACCAGTGCCCAAAAACCATGGTGAAAAATTAGTGGGTATGGTTGTTAGTTCGTGCGAAGACCTGAATAGAACGGAAGTGAAAGAGGTACAGGGTTTGGTTCACCGATACCAAGATATCTTCGCTCTTGACGATAGTCCAGGGGCATCACCGGTGGTGCTGGTCAGTAAGAAGGACGGATCAACGAAATTTTGTGTGGACTATCGGCAGCTCAATAACGTGACCAAGAAAGACAGCTATCCCTTACCACGCATCGATGACACGTTAGATACCCTGTCTGGTTCACGATGGTTTTCGACTTTGGACTTGAAGAGTGGTTATTGGCAAGTTGAAATGGAACCTGAAGACTGGGAGAAGACCGCGTTCACTATTGGTTCCGGACTATGGCAGTTTACAGTTATGCCTTTCGGTCTATGTAACGCTCCGGTCACTTTTGAGTGTCTAATGGAGACCATCCTGAGGGGACTATCGTGGAAGACTTGCCTGGTCTATCTGGATGACGTGATCGTAGTTGGAAGATCATTCGGTGAACATCTGAAAAATCTGGAGGAAGTGTTCCGGAGACTGCGTACAGCCAACCTGAAATTGAGTCCAAAAAGTGCCACATTCCGAAGGGAGGTAAAATATCTCGGGCATGTCGTATCACAAAATGGAGTGGCAGCCGACCCCGATAAAATTCGTGCAGTTCAAGAGTGGCCAACACCGAAAGATAAACACCAAGTTCGTATTTTTTTTGGGTTATGTACCTACTACAGGCGTTTCGTTCCTGGGTTTGCCAATATAGCGAAGCCCCTGACAAGGTTAACTGAAGATGGGTGCGAGTATGTTTGGAGCGGAGAGTGCGAAACAGCTTTCCAACAGTTGAAGCGTGCCTTGACAACAGCGCCAATATTGAGCTACCCACGGACAGAAGGGAAATTCGTACTTGACACAGATGCAAGTAACCTGGCCATTGGGGGTGTACTTTCTCAGATACAGGATGGACAAGAAAAGGTCATCGGCTATTTTAGTAAGGTTTTTTCGAAAGCCGAAAGGAATTGTGTGACCAGAAAAGAATTATTGGCTGTCGTGAAGTCCGTTGAGCACTTCTATAAATACTTGTACGGACGGAAGTTTTTATTGAGGACGGACCATGCAGCGTTGAAATGGCTTCTACAATTCCGTAATCCTGAAGGCCAGGTCGCAAGGTGGATCGAACGATTACAAGGATATGATTTTGACACGGATCATCGAGCGGGCACCAGCCATCGGAATGCCGATGCTCTTTCAAGAAGACCCTGTCCGACGGACTGCCGTCATTGCTCTCGTCTGGAAGAGAAGGTTTGCCAAGTATTAAGAACTAGTATCGTCAACGACAACTGATTGCCGGAAGAATTGCAACGACAGCAGGAGGCTGATCCCGAACTAAAAATGGTACTGGAATGGAAGCGTATGAGAGAAAGGCCTGCCTGGGAAGCTGTCAGCCCTTTCAACAGAACCTTAAAAGCATATTGGGCCCAATGGGAGTCCTTGAAGGTGGAAAACGATCTACTGAAGCGAGTGCTGGAGAGTGAAGATGACACCACCATTAGGTCTCAGTTCGTGGTTCCAAGGAGCCGAGTGGCTACAGTATTGCGAGATCTCCGTGATGGTGCCTCAGGAGGACACTTCGGCGTGAAGAAGACTTTGGAGAAAGTTAGAGAGCGTTTTTATTGGGTCAATTGTAAAGAAGACGTGAAAGAGTGGTGCCTGAAATGCGAATTATGTGCCACTGGTAACGGACCCTTGGGGAAACGAAGAGCACCTATGAGGCAATACAATGTGGGTAGTCCCCTGGAAAGAATAGCTACAGATATTGCCGGACCATTTCCCGAAACCGACGATGGGAATAAATGCATCTTAGTGGCAATGGACTATTTTACCAAATGGCCAGAAGCGTATGCCCTACCAAACCAGGAAGCTGCGACTGTTGCTGACGTACTAGTCAAAGAGTTTTTCAGTCGCTTCGGAGTGCCAATGGAGCTGCATTCGGATCAAGGCCGCAATTTTGAGTCTGTACTCTTTGGAGAAGTCTGTCGATTGTTGGGCATTTGCAAGACTCGACCACACCGTTACATTCGCAGTCTGATGGAATGGTAGAACGCATGAATCGGACAATGGGCAAATATTTGGCCAAGGTCGTCTCCGATCATCAACGAGACTGGGACCAATACCTGCATCTGTTCCTAATGGCTTATCGTGCATCGGTCCACGAAACAACCGGTCAGTCACCACCGTCTGTGATGTCTGGACGTAAGCTACGGTTACCGTGTGATCTGGAATTTGGATGTCCAACCGCAGAACAGGAGGTAGCTGGAAATAATTATGTTGTCAACTTAAAGAAGAAGTTGGAGGATATTCACGACCGAATCCGAAACAATAGTCGAATCGCGAGTGACCGGATGAAGGCTACGTACGATGTGAGAGCCCAAGAAAGAGGGTTTCAACCTGGAGAGCTTGTCTGGTTATACAACCCTCAAAGACGTAGTGGCTATTCTCCAAAGTTACAGCGAAATTGGAAGGTCCCATACCAGGTGAAGAAACGAATAAATGACTTGATTTATCGCATTCAGCAATTGCCAACAGGGAAACCAAAGGTGGTACACTCCAATCGTCTATGAGGGAAACAATAACGTAGTCCCGGATCGAGAAGATGATGCTGAGGTGGCTATCAATACCGTAAGGCATGAAGTTGATCAGCCAACCTTTGGAGAATTTATGGCTGCGTTTTCCGGAACTAGAAAAGCCCGATTCGGAGTCACGACCGAGATGCAACAAGACCTCTTCCGGGTCCCTGGTGATTATTCCATTGCCCACTGTGTCTCCGAGGATCTCCGCATGTCCAGGGGGATTGCAGTAGTGTTTAGGAATAAATTTGGACGGCTGGATGAACTTCGAGATCAGAATCCCTCTGTTGGCAAAGCCCTACACTTGCCTGATCATGACCGCTCCATTTACTACTTGGTAACCAAGCAGTTTTACTACCAGAAACCGAGTTACGCCGACCTGTGGAGGGCATTATGGGATTTGAGGACCGAGTTGCTTACCAGGGGTATTAACAAATTGGCAGTTCCCAAACTCGGCTGTGGGCGGGACCAGTTGGATTGGAGAATCGTTCGAAACCTGCTGGAAGTTATTTTTAGAGATACGGATGTGAAGATCTTAGTCTGTAGCTTCGATCCCCAGCCCGCATCAAGGCCAACAAAGAGTGTAGACTGTTATTTCTACCGTAATGGAACATGTAGTCGAGGTGAAGACTGTCGATACCGTCACGACCCTTTCTACAGAAACCAGAGAATAAAACCTGTTCTGGGACAGAACAGACTTGAAGAGGGGGGCAGTGTAACGAATAGTAAACCCACATATGACGTCATCAAACATTCTAGATGTATGAGTCATCAACTGTATGACTCATCAATCAACACGTGCAAGTATGACTCATTGACACGCCTCATTGACGTCACTTATCGACAGCTGCGTGTATGTCTCATCAACACGTCATCGAATATTCTATATGTATGAGTCATCGTATGAAAGGTATAAATTGAGTCGCGGGTAGAAGCAGGGCAGTTAATGTTTAACCGGCGTCGTGTTGAAATGTACTCTGAATAATTAGTTAATACATAAACAGTTTTAATATAAATGGTTCTCAAATAAATTTGTAAATACCTAGCTTTTTTAATAGTTTGTTAAATAGTTTATAGTTATAGTGTTTTTAATTAAGTGCATTGTAAATAATCTTTTCTTTATTAATAGACGATTTTAAACAGCATTTTTGATTATTATTTTTAAAAGAACGTTACAATATTATTTTGAGGAGCCATGGTGTGATTTTGTTCTAAAAGGTGTTTGGCATAATTCGATTTTTCAGGATGTTTATTTCTGTAACAACGCACGTTTCCTTTATTTATATCTTATGTCAAAATTTCGAAGTGTTTGCCCAATATATACCAAACTTAAAAAAAAGAACAATTTAAATTGTTTCATTATCTGTCATGTCAACTTTCAAGTGTCAAATAAGAAATGACTTTTAGTTTAAAGGACGTTACTAAGGGTAACGTCTATTAAAATTTTTATTTCATTTCGTATTTCAAACAATTGTTTATATACCACAATTAGTAATATAAAGTATATCTTGATCTCCGTTGTCAATGACACCGGAGTTCAAGACGTTCTTGATCTTCGTTGTTGTTTTTTTTTCACGCCTACACTACGGGGAAACCAATATCTAAGGTCATCTGTCCCCCATCTAACATGCAACACGAATACACACATCCATAGTTGAGGTGGCGGAATTTCCAATTAGAAAAATCCCCTCCGCCCCAAGTGGGATTCGAACCCACGACCCTTGGAACACGAGTGATGCACTGACATCACTCGTCCACCGAAAGTTCCTCGAGAACAAATTATATAACCAAAAACATAGTAGTAATAAAGGGCGAAGAGTGAAATATACCCCCGAAGTAGAAAAAAAATGAGTAGTGTGGCCCCACACAACCTTGAACTTTCATTTGACCTCCTTTTACTTTTCAAGCCCCACCCTTTTAAAAGCCACTCCCCTTGTCCAGGCCCCTCCCTTTTATAAGCCACCCCCCTCTCCAAGCCCCTCCCATTTATAAGCCACTTCCCCCTCTCCAAGCCCCTCCCCTCTCTCTCAGCTTTCTCCCTCTCTACCTCACCTTTATTTCTCTCTCTTTGCTTAAAATGAAAGTCCACAAAAGTTATAAATTATAATTTATTTATTTAGATTACAACAATTAATACATAACCTGTAAAAATAATAAGCACAAAATTAATTTATTGGTTTAATTCATTTTAAAAATAAACAATAAATTAATACATAACTATTTCTACGAAAAAACAATCTATAAAAATTACTTCACAACAATAATGTATAATAATTATATATATACATATTATAAACAATTCACAAAACAAAAATTATCATACATGTTTATGATTCATGTTAAAAAATAAACCCAACAATAATTTATATTATAAATAAATTAATAAATTGTTATATAAATGCATACCTTTAACCAGACGTGTTCACGTCGAAATTCGGGAAAAGAATGTGTATTAACCTACTAACCCACCGCTACTAAGTGTACAGTTAATCATTAAAAAGTCTGGCGTCGTTGCCGGTATATTGAACCGATGAAATGACTACCTAACTATGAAGTCCACACAAATAAAACAGAACACAAGAAGAATAAGCGTTCTCTCTCCAAGTGGTAAGCTGTCTCTCTTGCGCCACACAAATAAAACAGAACACAAGAAGAATAAGCGTTCTCTCTCCTTGACTGGTCCAGCTAATTATGAAGTCCACACAAAAGAAACAAGAATGAACAGGCAACTTCCTATTGTTCCACAAAAGCCGCCTGTCTGGTGTGTAATTGGAACCTCTCTTGAATGTATTAAAATTTTTGAAAGATATTTTATTATTAACAACAATTATTTATAACTTATTTATGAGGTTGTCCCTTTCAAAACGATCTTATTTTTACATGTTCTTGTTTTATAAAAAATGAACTTGCAACTTGGAGATTGACGCATTAAACGATTAATCCTAACAGAAATTAATTACCACGAATATGTTGCGTTTTATTTCGTGCTTTTTGTTAAAAAACCCAACAATTATAATTTAGTACATTTACACTAATTGGGGTCCTGCTTGCTGAGGGCTTGATTCGTTGGTAATCATATGGTTTCACATCTAAAAATGAATGTGTATTGACCTACTTTCGAACAACCAGTTTGTGTGTAAAGCAACATGTTTACATACATGTTTAAAATTCGCTTTAAAAATAAACCAAACAATAATTTCTATTGTACAATAAATAAATAAATTGTTATAATAAAATACCTTTCGCATAAAATTTATTTTAAAGTTTTAAATATTAATGATTTATTATTTTAATTCACGAAAGTGTTGGGAATTTACAAAAAAATATAAATCGGTAAAATAAATATTACTATCTTGAGTAATAAAACAAACACTTTCTAAGTTTCACCCCATTTTACAGTACGCAATTTAATCATAACAAAGATATTTTAAGATGATTTTTTGAATACTTCATATTTACTTGTAAAAATGTTGAAGGTTTTTAATCAATTTGCAATTTGTTATAATTGTTAAAAGCTGTTTTACTATAACCTTCATAAAATTTCTGAATTTTGAATGTGTTCTAACGATAAATGTCGACGTGAAAGTGAACAAGTGAATGTTTCTCTGGCGGGGTGAAACACAGAAACTAAACAACCAATCAACGCTTGCTATACGAGGACAAGACATCAATAATGTAAGATTTTAATGTAAAATGCGTTTAATGTAAAACACTTCAAATTTGTTCGGATCTATCAAATTACGTTTTAAAAATACTTGTTAAAAATATTACATGCTTGTTTTTTAAATTCCAGAAAAAAGAAAACACTTATGTTAACACATTCTTTTAAATAATGATTTCTCTGACCGCTTGTTGATTTTTTGTTAAAATTTGCAATTCTGTTATTGAATTTTGTTCCAAAACTACATTTATCACTTTGTTGGTAATAAAAACCCTTTTTAAATTAACTGTTACTGACAATATCTTCCAAAATATGCGTTCTAAACAGACACAAAATAAAACCCAACAAAACCATTATAATTTAGTGTTTAAAGTAAACTTCTCTGATCAGTAGAACTCATGAAAAGGATGTAATCACTAGCTGCAGCATGCAGACATTTACACTAATTCTGTCTAGGTAATTTCCTTTGCGGGCTGGCTTCCTCGCGGTCGGACCATTAGCTTCACACGGGAGACCGACCTTCTGCTTGGGTTCCACTGGAGGTTGTGGAGTTGCTTGCTCCCGGGACCGGCTTGGTATCTCGGTATTAACCTGCTCGCTTGGGTTCCACTGGAGGTTGCGGAGCAATGCAGCTCACGAGTACTCTCTCACGACCTGCCAGTTAGGAACTGTCGTTTTTTCTTGATTCTTGCAGTCATCAGCTCGAAAAAATCGGTTTTGTTAATTAACCAATCACTTTTCAGGAATATCGCGGCCAGACAACAAAACAGTTTTAGATCATAAACTGCTCGTTGCGTTTATACTAACTTTAGTGTTCCACACAGAATTCTCGTTCAAGTTTTAAATAAAAAATAAAAAAGAAATATTTCATCGTCGCATCTCCTGCTATCTACTCCGCGGTCAACAATTTCTGCAAGTTTCACATATAATAAAACAATTACTTCGTTAAAAATATGCTATTTGTTTAATTGTAATATTATTTATTGTAATGTAATATTTTTATTAAATGCAACCTTATTACTCAAAATTTCTCTACCTTAAAGTTTAAATATTTTTTATTGTGTCAATTACAAATAATAATTTACATTAATAGTAATGTTAACGCTTTCTTTTAAATAATCATGTTTGTTATTAAATTGTACGTGCATGTTAGCATTTAATGTAATATTGATTTTTGAAGTATAGTACTATTTTTAAATAAGTGATTCCTTATTTGTTATGCAAATCTCTCTTTTTTAAAACGCATTCTTTTAATAGGGTGGATGATTTCTCTGTGATTTAATATTAAGCAGAATGAAAAAAAGTCACTTAATGCGGTTTGATAAACGCATTAAACGATTAATCCTAACAGAAATTAATTACCACGAATATGTTTGTTACGTCGTAGAATGATTAAATATAATTGAAAATGTACACTTTTGTTGGGTTTGATTATGTTAGACAACAATTATGTATGGAGACAATGGTTATTACTTTGAACATATTCATTTAAAATAAAAATTCTGAAAACTTGTATCAATCTTTCTATTCTCAATAATTGTAGCTTGACCCTCGTATTATCACGTAGTATCTTTTCCCACTTCATCAATCTCTATATATAAACTCATGCTCTGTTTCCATTCATATAGTTAGTTCTCCAGTGTACAGTGGGGTACGAACATCAATGGTCTATTGAACTAAAGACTGGCGCAATTAAGTTTTCTCGTTTTAAAACTCAAGATACCGGGTTGTTAATTGAATCAGATAAACTGCCCAGTATTGTAGAATTAAGAAGCATAGAAGATGTAGGTCACACTGTATGTTCATATATAGAAATTTTATTCTTAAATGAAGATGGTAATCCAATAAATTCACAAAGAATAGACGAAATCGGGCAGAGAACATATTTACGACACATATCTCTTGGGGGACATATGTTCTTTCGTACTTTTCAAATGCGTATGTCGCACGTGGGATAGCGAAATTTTTGATGTGTGGATGGATAATATAGAACGCTACATTTGGTTTAATAGCTCATGGTTGCATAATAGTGAACATAGACCGTTTAAGTGGATGACTAAAGAAGAATTTCACAAGGAAAGGACTCTCAACTTCACTAGATGTTCAAAAGAACGTAACCCACATATACCTGAGGTGCATAATAGTGATTTTAAAGTTCCGAAGACGTATATTCCTGCGGACTGTAATCCGAATAACTGTTATGTACTTAACTACATTAAACGTGAGCCTATAAAAAGAAATTGATAAATTACTGACAAATTACAAAAAAGGTTTATTATAAATGTTTAGATTGCATACAATGTTATAACAAAAAATAAAAGACTTTTATTAACAATTGGTTTTATTAAAAACGGTTGCAGTTCAAATACAAAGTTTAATACAATATGTTGTATCATGCACCTTATTAAACTTTAAGGTTAAGCAAATAAATAACCACGTAAACAATCAAAAATATGGCAAGTATAACCAATACAAAGATCGCCACTCAGACGACAACTATACAGCTAAGGGCGGGTTGTATGAATACAGATTAACTTTAAACTAGGATCAATATCCTAGACAACGATTGTTCTGAAAATGGTTACTGCGGCAACTGAACCAAGCTTAAAGTTAAACTACATTTATACAACTCGCCCTAAGAGGCGGTGGTGAATCAGGAAGTTTGCAAATGTGCGAATCATGACCAATTGTTTGCCAGCTGGTCTCGATGTCATGTGACGGATAATGAAATTTCACTTTGAATGATGAAGGTACAAGTGTAACATTACTTAATGAAACACTGTAAACGTTTAGTCCATGCAGAACATCACTTTTTAAGTTGTAACGCGTTGGATCTTGGGAGAACACTATTGACCCGGAAATGGACTCTGACGGTCGTGCGATGTACATAACACCATCAAAAACGGCGGTTAACACTATTAAGAGTTTTATAGGTAAAGCACCCATGTTCGCAGCAGGAAGTAGACTAAAAGAACTCTTGATAGACTTCCCCCACTACGATTAAACCCCATCCTTTAATTCTCCCCACCATGAATTGATCCATATAAAAATAGGATCTTACCAACTGCAACATTAAGTGAGCTTAATCTATCAGTAAGCATTCAAGAAGTGCGTCACTATTTACAAGTGCATTGTAAATTATATTACTATCTCTGTAAAATGCAAAATTTGGTTAAAGCGTTTGAAGTCGTCAAGAACGTTGCGAGTGGACGAGTATCAAATGCATCTTCAACTTCATCGTCATCACCGGACAGCAAAGCAAAATTGTCACAGATCCTACCTTTATTAGAAGGGCGACTTTACTATTTGAATAAATCTAAATGTAACGCGGTAACTATTGGATTGTGTCCCATAGACCTTTTACCACGAGTGAGAATCTTCGGAATCAGGACTGGTTTAGTTACTTTTACGCTCGAGGAATGGCTTGATGTAGTTCAACGACAATCGCTTATAAAAAGTTTGTTGTACAGCAGTGAAATACCTACCAATCCAGTAACTGTATCAACGTGTAAGACTATTATCGTCCAATATATCGAAGGAAAGAATGTGTTGAGATTTCGCGAACGTATTGATGGGTCGGAAATGTGGTTGGGATTTGAAAGCGTCATTCAGCTTCTAGAACTACTTCCTCTGCTAGAAATCCATTTGAAAATCCTTGTAGAGCAAGATTTTGTTCAATTTTATCAAGCTTTATTAAAAGGATCGAGTGTATTAAGCGGGGATTCCACCGAAAACTTTAAACAAGTGTTATCTGCTTTACCACGCCCGAGAACGTTGTATGTGCTTTGGAACTGGTGGCATTGTACCCGGAAAGAATTCAGTGTGACATCGACTTGCAAAACGTTCTTGTATAAAGATGTGGATGTGTTATAGTTCACAATCGTGGCCTAAGGCTATTGATCTTAAAAGTGCAGTAAAAGAGTGTAGGAAGAGTTACGCGATCTATGCTTTGATGCCGATCACGAAGCGGTCTATGGATTAGGGAAATATTATACCGACGAAGAGTGTAAAGAAAGAGTTCTAAAGTTTCAGAAACGGGTAGACTTATGTGAATCGTATTTAGAAGGAAATATCTGTATAGATTGCTTGTTGGATAAATTAAACAAGGAAGGTTTGGAATCATTTACGTCTACAATAGAAGAGTTTGTAGACAACAAAAATGAACAACCAAAAGAAACGCGTTACGATCAAGGAGGAGAATAATAAAATACATTATTTATTTACGTGGAATTACGCCTACAGACAAGCACGAATATCATTGTGGATGGAAAGTGTTGTAGATCGGTGTCGGTTTCAAAGACGTATCGAGAAATGTGGTGTAGTGTTAAATAGAATTTTAGATATAGAACATAGAAATAAAATTTATATTGATCGCTTTAGTAAGGTTTGATTGTAATGCATATTATAAGCTGGCTTTTGTATCTTATATACTATAAATAAAATAACATATTGAGAAAAAACGTATATTATATAACTTATTATATAAATAAACATAAAACACACAAGATATTTAGAATAATTAAAGCATGTTCTTGCACAGGTAAAGTTCCGATGTTAATGAATCTATACTACTTAATTTAGTATATTACGTGCTGCTATATATAAGTTATAGGTATTATCAAAGCCCAACCACTTGACCAGAACGCGATCCCGACTTTTTTCTAAGACCTGTTCCAGTAAAAATATATCTGGATGTTTAGCTGTCCGTAATTCCTCCGTGTAAAATCCGCCGCGAATTTCTTCACCTTTAACGTCTTCCAAAGTATACGTTGTAGGGTTTGTTAGTCGAACCTTTTTAATCTTAAAAATTTCTGTACTCCAGCTTGGAATGTAGCCTTTTGCGAAAGCTTCCCGGTGCTTACTGATTCGCACGTGATCACCAACTTTAAATTTAGGACTTCGCGGATCTATGGTCTTTGGAAATTTAAAGACTGTTTGTAAAATTTTCTTAGCGTTTTTCCGACTAACATCAATAGGTTTAAATCCAGTGGTTCGATGTACTGTTGAGTTATACTTCGCAACTACTTGAGGTAATAACTGTAACCACTTATACGATCCTTGCATTGAAAATTCTTTCCACATCTTATTTTTGAGGGTTCGATTTACACGTTCCACGGGGCTTGCTTTCATACTAGAGAACGTGCTATAATGATTTATGTTCAAACTTTTCATTAAGTTGCGAAAATGTGTGTTATAAAATTCCTTTCCCATATCCGTTTGTAAATTTTCCGGAATACCTCCTGTTGATGTTAATAATTTTTCATTGCTTTCGTGACGTCTTCACCGGTTTTTCGTTAAGTGGACACGCCCAAACACGCTTGCTAAACATATTCAACAATACTAAAATATATCGAAAGCCTTTATTTATTTTAGCATAGGGAATCATTTCCACAAGATCTGCCATGTACAAATCGTTCAAGCCTTTTACGATTACGCGTCTTCTTCAAAATCGTTTACGAGCAGGTTTATGCAATTCTTCAATTATTTGACGTTTTATACTCATTTGGAAAATGCTGTAACATTAATAACAGCTTCAAAAATAAATATGTCCTTTGATCCAGGCTTCTTCGCCTTAAACTTATCCCCTTTCTTCAATGACACTCCGATGAGTGATTCGGCATCGTATAACGTATCCTTTAAAAGGATTTGCGCATCTGTGGGATAGTATTTGATTTGTTTAATGCTACCTTTTGTTAGAGAAACGACATACTCGAAGTTGGTGGTTCAAAAGTGCATAACCTTTTTCATGATTGTATATTCCCATCATATACAACATTGTCTCGTAGTGCAAATTAGACACGCCTTCTAAAAGGAATACTTTTGCACGAGCTTCGAGTTTAACTCAGACAGGAGTTTTGTGAAGATGTTTACCGAACTTATCCAGAGTCATGGTTTTTGAGGTAATGATGATATATGGTGATATGGATGACTGAAACGGATCGATACGCGTGTGATGATTTATTTGATAATTTTAGCAGCTCTCAATTTATCGATAATATATATGATTTCATTAGTGTGACCGGTGTGACCAGCCGATTTTGAACTTAAAAGGAGTCGCAATCTGTCCACTAATTTATTAGGATCTTTCCAAAGTATAAATTCCACCTGTTTATTATTATAGTTGAGAACGCGCATATCACGTTTTGGTAATGTGCGAGTTTTCGATCGCGTGGCCGGTGTAGTAGGTGTAGACTCGCTTCGGAATGTTGCCCCAGGAGTAGTTAGAAGGGCTCTAATTAGATTTGAATATTTCTTTCCGGTTCCGTGTAGCGGTGCACCCTCAATATAACCTCTTCTGGTAGCATTGGTACGTGTAAGAAGGTCCTTATACTTCTGTAAGTCTGATTGAGTGTATCCAATAGGTGCTTTTTTAAATACTAATTCGTAAAAACCAGGAGTGCCTGTATATTTAAAAATTGTGCCTGAGGGTTTTTTAATAATAAAGTCGTTCTCGTCAAAAGTGAGTACGGAGTTTCCGATTAGGTACTGCTGAGATTCCGGATGGAATCGTACTCCATAATGGTGATCGAACTCGTTCTTAGTATCCCTGAACATGTTTTCCATATAAATTTTAGCTCTACCAGAAAAGGTCTCATCTATGTAAGTTTGGAATTCCGGATTGAACCCAACAGCAGCAAGTTGTTCTTTCAATTGAGCCAATGTTGGGACCCCAGATTCTTCCAGGACTTCTGTTTCAAAATCCGAGATATCAGGTGAGGGAACGCTAGTAGTGCGCATTCTTTGGGCGATAGGCAATGGTTCACGAGACATACCTATTCGTCTTGCGGGTGGAAGTCGTTTATAATATTTTGGAGTCGAGGTAGGTATGGGAGAAGAAACTTCCGCTTTTAAGGGTTCTTCTTTCGGAGTTAATAATTCCGTTTTAACTCCGGTTATAAACTCACGCAATGGTTGAGTGATAGGTTGATAGCGGCGTTGTAGTTCCACTTCTGACCGTGCAATTTCAGACTTGAGACTTTTGTATTTCTGTTTAACATGACGTCGTGCTTTAACGAAGTCTTCTGCTACACGCTTGTCCATGTTTACTAAAACGTTTTACACGAAGTCTTCGGTATTTATGGTGAAGTAACAGTCGAAACCTTTTCGATAACGTCCCCCATTAAGTGGATAATCTTTGTCGATTACTAAAAAGCCATATTTCTCCTTCCAACAGTGTAAACACAAGTGTTTAAACGCTTCGAAAGTCATATCCCCTAACATGATCGTTAAATATGTGTTTTAAGTTAGTATTATCCTGCTTAAAAACGACAATGAGATTTGAATTATCTCTTACGAGTTGTTTAGGTATTGCAGAGCATGTCTGACATAAATAAAAACAATAGATGTGTTTATCTCTACCGAAGCAGAAATAATCACGTATGGTGCTTTGACTATCGCAAACTACATCGTCGAAGATAATAACTGAGTTTTGGTTTGCATCCTTAGGTGGTAATATAGTTTCAAAAGAATCGTATTCAAAATAACCGATGGGTAATGATCGACACAGCTCGCGCAGATATGCGTATTTCGGTTGATAAAGAGGTTTACTATAGACATATACGTTTTCGAAGCGTAAACCGTTTGGATGTTCTAGTAAACCTATCATTAGGTTGGTTTTACCACATCCGGAACTGCCTACTATTATACCGCGTTTGCATCCTGCCCCCAACAATACACTATGTTTAAAAACTTGCGGCGTCGGTGAACAATTATCCCGATTTATAATAGACAACCTCTGTCTCTGACGCACCAACTTTAACTGCTCCATGTAGGACACGTTGTGAAAGAGCGTATATGGATAAAGGGTATAAGTATATAAAGATGTTGGAGAAAACTTTCAGTCACTCTTCTCCTGTAATAGGAGTAATGTGTTATGAAACGTACTCTGCGAAAATCGAAGAATTAACTCGTAAGGGGAAGGGAGTGATCAACACTAATTAATAAGTTACCGTTAGAATTACATTTACCAGGGTATAACTACTGTGGACCTGGCAATCGTTTACATCAAAGGCTTGCTCGTGGAGACAAAGGAATAAACCCGTTGGATGAAGCTTGTAAAGAGCACGACATAGTCTATTCAAAAACTAACGACCTTGGTGAACGTCATAAAGCTGATCGTATATTAGGACAGAAGGCGTGGACGAGGTTTCGTTCTAAGGACGCTAGTTTTGGAGAAAGAGCGGCTGCGCTTACTGTTGCCGGCATTATGTCTGGAAAAAGAAAATTGGGTATGGGTGTTCGACGATCTAAAGTGAATAGAAGGGGTATTTTAACGTTCAACAACACCATCGAATTAGCTAGAAAACGTATTAGTGGTAAAGTAAAAAAGCTATCTTTAAAACGTTCTGCTCGTCTTGCCCTAGCGGCCTTGAAACGTAAACGTATCATTGCTCCCAAAGGGCGGATTATACCTATCCCTAAACAAGGTGGTTTCCTACCGCTCATTCCTTTATTTGCCGCTCTTGGAGCTATAGGCTCCTTAGAAACGGGAGCAGCTGCGGTTGCCAAAGCAGTGAATGAAGCAAAAGCAGCGAAATCAGCTCACGAAGAAACGAAACGACACAATAAAGCGATGGAGCAAGCGCCCGTAGGAAATGGATTATATTTGAAACCATACAAAAAAGGATTAGGATTGTATTGACGACCTCCAAAAAACTACCCTTAAAGCTACCACACCGAGCACTGACCAATATCGATCTGTCAAAGTACGTAAACAAGTTAGAAATTCCACACTTCAGAGGTATTTTTATGCGAAACGGGTTACCGAAACGTATCCGTAAAAACAAATGTGGAATTGTGAATCTGGATGATACAGATGGGGAAGGTACGCATTGGACATCGTATGTTAAACGTGGTCGAAATATATTATACTTTGATAGTATTGGTCAGTTAAAACCCCCACTAGAACTCGTTCATTACTTTAAAAGTGATGGTAGCTTAAACGTTATTCGTTACAACTACGATGCTTTTCAGAAGCTAAATTCGTACAATTGTGGACATTTAGCGCTGAACTTTTTATATGATAACACTCCTTAACATTTCCTCAGTCTTCTATAGCTCAATACATTAATTCTCAAGTAAACGGTGAGTCTGTTAACATCGATCCGAATCATAACACCGTAAAATCGATTATAAAAGCCGATCACGACATTGACTTTAAAGTTGAACACTCTTTCGGAACATTGTTAGGGTTTAAGAATAGATTCTTAAAAGCTAAGGAACGTCACATATCTGATTTTCCAGTTAAAATTATCAAGGTTAACTCGCTAATGATAGAATGTAATATAATAACAGGGAATTATATTAATGGTACACCGGCCCATGTGATACATCAATTCTTTCCTAGTGTTCCTCCTGGATTCAAAATAATAGAAGCACCTGAAACTGCACCCTATTTACCAATTAATGTCAATACTATTTCAATCATTACCCTTAAAATATTGGATCAAGACGGGGACTTGGTTAATTTCCAAGGGGAAACCGTGACGATAGGACTTCATTTGAAGAGCGTTGATGATGGTGCTCAAATATAACACTCCTCGATGTTGCACTGATCGATCTGGCTATAAAAGATCGTGTTCGAAGCGGAAAGTGGTTAGTCAAGCATCGGTCACTACTCAATTGACAAGGGGCAACCGCTTATTCTTGCAAACCTTAGGCTTTATTATCCCAAAATGAATGTACTAAATGTAAACGAAAAAGTGCTCGTCGATAACTCGATTGTTGGAGCTGAATTTCACACTCACCAACCTTATACCACTCGTATTGAGAATAATGACGAAATTCGAATACCTATTCAAGAGGATATGTCCACTTTGCCTTCGCGTAGTTACCTATATGTAGAAGGTACTGTACTGAAAGAAGATGGTAAACCATCAGCGAGTGGTAAATTTATAAACAATGGTATTGCACATCTTTTTAGTGAGATTCGGTACGAAATGAATGGAGTTGTGGTGGATTCGGTAACAAAAGTTGGTCTAACAACCACCATGAAAGCTTACCTTTCCCACAATTCGAACGAAAGCGTTAAGTTACAAAACGGTGGTTGATTTCCGGATAGTACCAGCACCTTGCTAGATAGTAAAAGTAATTTTTGCGCCTGCATACCTTTATCAACACTGTTGGGGATTTTTGAAGACTATGGAAAGATTATTATGAACATTCGTCAAGAATTGGTATTAATTAGAAGCAATTCTGATCTCGATGCCCTAATATCCACCGATACTAATGAAAAGCTTAAGGTTAACTTGCAAAAATATAATGGAAAGTTCCACATATTCAACCAGGATTGGCGGAAGAATTATCATTAACAAAATATATTGGGTAAAATATTGACACTCAAGTGGCATTTAGAAGCTGGGAAACTCATATTTATCCCGCTGTACCGCAAACGGATAAGCATAGTTGGTCTATTAAAACATCGACGAAAACGAAACGATCGATCGTGATGGCCAGTTGCAGAAAGATATGAGCGCATTCGACACCTGCGATCTTCAAAACGCGACGGTATTTTTAAATACGGAAAGGTATCCTTATGATCAATTAAATATTAATTATGCCGAAAATCGATTTGCTACTTTATACGAAATGTATGCTAACTTTCAACGTTCGTACTATGATAAACCCAACGAACCACTACTGGCTCCTGATAGATTTAAGGCACTTACACCGCTAATCGTCATCGACTGTTCGCGACAGAAAGATTCCTTGCTAGGGAAAACTGTCGTTCTTCGAGTTACTTTCGAAACCCACAAAAGCATTCCAGCGAACACTACTGCTTACTGTCTCATTTTGCACGATCGAGTATTTACGTATAACGCATTGACGAAGCAAGTACGACAACTATAAACGAAATCATTATATACATTTATTAGTATAGCAGCACGCATCGACCATGCTGTTTGTCGATGTTCAAGGTTTCAAGACGTCCGACACAGACTTTGTGCCCAAGGAATTAGCCGTGTTTGATGGACATCACGTGTCTCACTACGTCTTCAAACCTCCGTTTACATTTCGCAACTTACCTCCCAAGTTTCGCCAACAAGCTACTTGGTTAATGCATAATCATCATTGTCTCGGTTGGAATGAAGGATTCACTCCTACGTTTATGTTTTCCATAATTCTTCAATGCTTGACTCAGCAGGCGGACACCGTTTACGTGAAGGGGTCTGAAAAGAGCAACTACATTCGACGTTTCGTGTCACAACAGGTGGTGGAGCTAGAAGAGGAACCAGCTCTCCAAGCTATGTCTTCATCATGTTTTTATCATCGTCATTCACTCTGCTATTGTGCATTAAGCAATGTATACTACTTGCATAAAACTCATGTAATGGATTGTTCAGAATAATTTTTTTAAAATTCATTAATGGTTTTATTAAAAACAACATATTAATTACAGCATTTATTCATTGGTACTACAAACTAATTTATGTTTGATACATGAATACTCACAATTAAACAAATTTAACATTACACGATTATTTACATTTGTAATTATTTATATATAGTAGACAAACATTGACACACGCTTTTAAAATGTTACATTTATTTCATTAATAATAACAAAATTAAATAGAAATTAAATAAAAACAAAATTACAATTCATTCTCTAGCAATTCCATCAATCGACTTAAATCTTGTCTTTGTAGATCGTCATCAATAATTTCCATAAGCATATCTAAATTTTCATTTACCATTTCTGGAACAATATCAGAACAATATCAACGTGCCCCCAAGCTAAGGTTTTTGTGGTGCCAGGAATCAAATACCGTTTATCATCTACGGCGGAAAGTGCAATCTTGTTTTTCATTTCCGTATATATGTTATGACGTTCTGTCTTAAAGATAAACATTTTACAGAAAATAACGCTGACTTTATTCTCAACGATATTTTCGTAATCTTCACGCTTTAATACATTTTCTATAACATTTTTTATATTCCTTTCGCTTTTTTACACACATCATTTATCGTTTTCCAACAACATGCTTTCGCGCTAGCACCCCAAAAACCTCTTAGGGGAATGTCTATATATTCACCTTTAAATTTACCAAGCACCGATTGATTTGGTGGAATTCCGTGCAAGTTATCATTTTTAAAATTTGAAGTATCAAATCTATCCAAGTGCAGTTTCATGTCTTCATAAAAATTTTCCGTGAATACCTCAATTATTAGACTGTCTGTGTCCGTATAAAGTAAAGAAACTCGATCGCCATACAAACGTTTTAGAAAATTATAGTAAAAATCATACATCACGGTTTTCGAAATATCTAAAAAACTAAAACCAACATAAACTGGTTTGTCATAAAGTATTGAAACTCGTTCCATTTCCACGGCTACCAACTTCTCCGTAAAAATAGTAGCACTTTTAAAATTAGCTTTAGCAATATAGGATTTGGCACCCCGTTTCTTTCCAATATTTTCAAAATGAGACAAGAGCCTTATGTCCACTCTGTTCTCAACATTCTCCATACATTTTCCAAAAACTGAGTTATTCATTAATTTAAAAAAGTCTTTTCAAAACTGTTTTTAGCTAGGTTTCGTAAACGGGTATTTAAATCTATATAAGACCTCAACCAAGGCGATTGATCAAATTTTAGAATCCTATGAATTTTTGTTAATACTAAACCGTGTTCCAAACACTGTTTTAGATTACGATAATGAATTACATACTTGGATTTATTATACGAATTGGGGATGAGTTTTTGTTGTTTTTTTCCCGGTGGAGCCATTATCTCGGGACAAAAGGGAAATTCATTCTGCGCATGATGTAAATTTTCACTAATTTTCAAATCCACTTCCAGAACAAAACCTTGGGGGGATTCGTCTGTAATTTGCATGACGTCGAAATCTTCAATTTCTCGCTCGGACAGCCACGTAAAGTTACCATGAGGTAAAAATTGTCGCATCGCAAATCCGTAAAGATTCGTGGCATCTAGATACATTATGAAGAAGCTGGGTCGTGAGGGATCATAATTTGGAAGAAATTTGTTATTTGCAATAGCTTTGCGTCCAACACACACGCTCATCCCTCCTCGTATTCCTTTTTTTAAAAGTGTAACATGTCAATATCGGTTAACAACTCAAGCTCTACACCCGTATGTTATAACATAGCCTCCCAACTCAAACCCGGCGCCGTGAAATATTGTGCCGGATCAAGATCATAGTATTCAAGACACACCGATCGAAAATTCTCAAAAATATCCGTCAGTAGTAACACATCATCACACGTTAGGTATATATCGGAATATTCACCCAACGTTTTACATTCAAATAACTTCCACACATCGGACGCGCGTTTATAATCTTCTTCGCTTACATTTTCATTTCGGAGTTGATCATAAAAATTGTCACGAGTCGGTAGTTGCGTTTCATCTAATTTTGAAAAGTCGTCAACATACGCATAAGGAAGAACACCTTTTTTTCGCATTTGTCAAAACAGGTCACTACAACCAGATTTTCTTCCATTTTCTACACACTGTTCATCGGATAATTTTTTTCCTAATTTGTCTAAACTCGAACTCATAAATTTAAAACTGTCCAGAAACCTTAAACGAAAAAACACTTTCTGCAATTTATCTTTCGCATCTCTTACCTCATCAACTTGCACGACTTTAGTAAACGAAATGTATTTTTCTTTGTTTTGCGCAAAGGAACTGTTTGATGAACAAATGCAAATCGTATCCACTCAAATTATGAAAAAAGATGGGTATAAACTTTGGAATTTGATAATGAAGATTGCAAGTTATATGGGCAGCCCCGCGAAAACTACCACTTACGTGGGCAGTGGTCTCTAACTTTAACATCATTTTCAACCGACCCTTTACATATATGGCAGGTGGTAGCAGCTTGAAATTCGTTTTCTTCCTCCCCCGTTAAAGCCAAAGGTTGTTTCGGTTTTAGATAATCGTGATAAACACGTTTAACTTCCTCATCTAATTTTCTAGTGAGTTCTTTTGCAACATCACCCCCCCGTAAATATAAAATTTCGAAAGCGAGTCATCGAAGGAACATTTTATATAAAACGAGAAAGAATACGGTATATGGTGCTGTGTGCGAACGGTAAATGCTTGACCAGGCACTAACATTGACTCAAAATCGCAATATATAACAAAGGGTAATTTTAACTGCTTAGACAAATTTTTGAACTTTAAAATATTCTCCGGAATTTCCTTTCCTACCCTATTTTTAATCAAATTAGTGCTTGGTAATTTAGCATAAACATGATTACAATCATGTTGCGTGTGTCTCATTAATTTTGCAGGCGTCGTGAAATATTGCAAACAACCATCACAATAGTATATTATTATACGAGTTGTATAAGACGGTCTATTGTAGCACGAGTTGTTTGGGACACGACGAGAGAAGCGAGGAGTGTTCCAAAGGAACGAGTGCTACAATACGTCTTATAAAACAAGTATAATATACTATTTTTTGTACTTTGCGCCATTAATTTTATAGAAATTGTAAATTCAAGCTATTAAAAGCATTGCATTACAATCTAGTGATTTTTGCGTTTAACATGTGGTAACACTATAAAATGACTTTTCGCGATTTGTGAGGTTAGAATGTGTCAAGATTAAATGTGTTTATATGTAATATAAAACAAATGTTACCAATCTTACAAAACAAATAGTCTACAAAAACGATGTTATAATAGCCTCTATTATGAAATCGTTTTCGGTGTCACAATGAGCCCATTGTAAACGCAAAGTACAAAAAAATATTTAGTTCCTTTACGCTTGTTAATTTGTTTGTACAATAACCTAGAAAAATTCTTAATCCAACAATAATGCCCATTTCCGTGATTGTCTTCTACCAATAAGAGATTTACATGTACTTCTCTTTTAATTTTTGAAAAATACAAAGGTCCAACTACCTCATACTTTAGAACGTTGTTCTCAAAAATCATTTCCAAACCGTAAACGTTTACGGAAATTCGAGGATTATCGTTCAAAAACTTATCTATTTTTTTTACTTTCATCGGAAACTCGAAACGTCAAGTTCAATACCTCGTTGGGATCCGGATACGAGTTACATCTGTAAGCATGTCCGTTAGGAGGCATAAGAGCAGAAACCACACTCCAAGCAAAGCATCGTTCATCTTCATTCTGTACGTTAATGATAGCTCCCTTTTTTCGAATCGGGGGGGTAGGGGGATGTAAGATGAAGCACGTAGAGGGTTAAACTTATTAACGTTTACTTCTAAAAACAACAATCTGACTAACGTCCAATCTGGAAACATAAAAGAAACACATAAGTTTTCGCTTCCACACCGTTTTAAACGTCATACCTGATTCTCGCTCTGCAAATTCCTCAGATTTAGTAGCCAATATTTCAGTGATATTTTCGTAATATTCCTCTAAATCAGAACCTGGACTGATAACAGAATTCTTTGTGTTGAAGGACTTGATATCTTCCAAACCCTTGGCTTCGAGAACGTAATATCCAAATTTACATTTACTTTTATCGAGGTATGCTTTTTCACCTCATTACTCAGAACTTTGAACACCTTAGCTTTAATATCCTCCATAAAATCTGACGTATCCACATGATGTTCATTAGTAGAGATTCTGTAGCTAGCAATACATAACTTGCTTTTATGACCATACAGCCTTTTCCTAGCACTCGGCTAACGCTTCGAGTTAGAAATAACGCTTCCAGTCATAAAAACCTCTTTACGCCCTTAATACATAAATAACTATTATTAATTAGCATTGGCTCAAGTTTCTTAGTAAAGATTTTATGAATTACTACAAATCAATTTAAAACATATATAAAAGATTTTATTTTTTGGCAAGGATACCTACGGTGAGTAAAAAACGCAATTTATAATAGTTGGCATTGCCAACGATGTTTATATTTATTTTGAACGTAACGTCGGCGTCGATAGCAAAGATCACGTAAGCAGGGGCGTTATAAATGATAATTCCCGCTTACAACGCCCTGGTTAATTATTAACTTGTACAAATTGATTAAACAAATATGTGCAAGTGAAAATAAATAACTTTATGTATATGAACGTGAAATATAAATCAGAAAAGAAAAGCTCTACGTCATCAATGTAGGAGTATAGCTAAGATAAATTTTTCTATAATTCAGAGAAATAAATCAATGCTGTTATCATTCTCATTTAGTTTATCAAATGTTTAATTTAGTTACTAGTACGTCAACAAATATCTTAGTTGTAAACTGTGTTTCCTTTGCAATATTTGTGAAAGTAAAAACATTACCTACCGTTATCTGCTATTTGAGAGACGCAAATTATGAAATTGTTAAATCGGAAGATTTACTGTATGGTAAAATGTTGAAAGCAAACTGAAAATAAAATCATTACTTCAATTAAATATACATACTTTGAATTAATAATAAAATAGACCTATAATTTATTTCAAATTAAGTATTTGAAGTTATTTTAAATAAAAATATATATACATTAGCCAGTAATATAGGTTGCGTAATACATGCTAGATTTAAAAAAATCTAATTTGAAATTTCATATTTGGCGCCAAACGCGGTGTACATAAATGCCATTGTATTGTAATTTGACTAACAATTTTAATCTTTAACTCTATGGAGGCAATTAATGACTAAGGCGTTTCTTTAATTGCTACTTTATGCATTGGGCTATAGCTACATTTCAATTAGGTACGTTTTTGCAAAAAGTGAGAGTGCAGTTCGATCTTTGGCGCGTCCCAATTACTGAAATAGCAATTAAAGTGGCCTGAACTTAAAACTTTTTCCTGGCCTACTCTAACATACCCAGCACAGCGATCACTACCTACTTACAACATTAATAAAGATAGAATCGTACAGGAACAGGACAACAGAAAACAGCAAGCAATATACAAAATTACTAAAAAAATTACTTAAACTAGAAGTATAAAAAAAGTATAAAAGTATAAATTAAAGTATAAAATCTGCATTGAACGCATAAGTGGAAATCTCAACGAAACAGAAAACCTTGAAGAAGCTTGCTAAAACTTTAAAGAAACAATATTGAGAGCAGCAGAGGAAGTGTGTGGTAAGAAGAAGGAAACAAATGCGCAAAGTAAACAATTTATTGACAAAAAATTTATTTAAATATCAACACAATCAATTATGAAAATTATTAAATGATTATTAAAAGAAAAGGAACTTTGGATACCACGAACAATTGAAAAATCAATCCCAATATAGTACAATGTCTTTTATCCGAGGAGTAATGTTTCTGGCATCATCAGAATCTTAATTACTAAATTTTATTTAAAATTAATTAAATACCTTAAATTTTTAAATCAATCCAATATTTGGAGCCACTACACAATTTGCCAACTATAACTGTTACAAAACAGCAATCCTCTGTTTTCGATATGGTTTAAATAATAAAATAGTGCAAGAACAACCACCTACCACTCTTTCCAATTGTGTTAAAATAAATAGTATTATTAAATCGAAATTAAAATTCAAGTGTGTATACGAAATATGTAATGATTATATTTTTAAATTCCCTTCCAACGTCCAAATTATAACGAAGGTTAAAAGTTCCATTATCCGAATAAAGTTATCTTCTCGTATTTATAAAAAAATTATTTCTCAGATAAATTCACAAAACTGCTTATTATGTTAATTAAATGTTATTATTATTAAAAAAAAGTTATATTCAAAGATCTTCGATGATTATTTAACACTTTGACATTTCAACAAAATATAACCTAACATTTTTGACAACTTACAACATAACCTTAAAATTTTATATTTTTGCTCTAAACATGTGTGCGTGCACTGTTTGGAAGTTCTAAAAACACAGAGAGTTTGTTACTAACGGTCGCCCTTTTTATTCCCGTTCTCAAGCAAAGGAAGGCTATAGTGATTTTTGGTTACAAACAAAAGAATTTTTAAACCAAATACAACATAACCACATAATTGTTTATAAATATTAATTATTCTTTAAATAAATTCAATAAATAGATATCTAAAAAAATTCCCATTCCATTGATATATGACATTTATATTGACATAGAAAAGCAAGGCCATTAGAGAACGTCAACATAAATACATTTCCTACACAACTATCAAATAACTAAAATTAACTTAATTACCTATTTTCATCTTCCGATCTTGACAAAATTCAATCTTACATACTAAAAAATATTGTTTACATACTTTTGGATATCTATAACATGAAAATAGTAGCTAAATTACATTGTTTCAGATTGCAAAAACGCACAAACCTGCATTTTATTTCAATGATATCTCTACAAAAAGCAATCGCAACATTCGAAATTGTTTCAAGATTGAGCTTAAGAAATTGCTTAACAAAACAGCATTAAAACATTTTAGCCACGAGCTGTATAATCTAGCTCATGAAGAAAAATGTAACAATATCAAAATCTCGTTAACTTTAAACATTATTTTCTCATACAAATAATTCAGATAGGGTAGCAAATACTTGCATACATCATCATTACCATACACCTTTTCTGTTTTAGGTCAAGACTTGTCTTAATCTGGCCTCTACTTTATTTTAATTGCCTAATTAGGTCACGATTTCACATTATTAGCTAAAAAATTAATGAAAAATTACCAAGATTCTAAGAAAAATCAACTTTAAGATTTATCCTTTTACTGCCTAGTGTGTTCTAGAGTGCATGTTTATTAAATTTGTATTATTAAAACTTTTCTTTGATTTCATAATTTTTTTTAAATACTTATTTTCCTTGAGGTTATGCAACCCATCTTACATCTTGTTGGAAAAAAATGTATGTGTGGGTGCATACTTTCTATTGTATGTCAAAAATAATGACAATATGTTAAGCATATTTAATTGCACTGTGCTCAAATATCAAAAATAACAAAATTATACAATTACAAAAAAAATTCAACAAAAACAAGAGAAAAACAAAAAACTAATAGCGCGTTAGACTTCCTTGAGCGTTTAGAAGTTCTTGGCAACGTTTTGGCATGCCGTCTATGTAATTTGCTATCAACATTTGGGGAATATTGTCCCAGTCTTCCCACAGCTTTTCTTAGAGCATGTATAAAGTATGTGGAAGGTTTTGGCGTTTTCTAAGTTGCTTCCCCAGATAATCCCATATATGCTCTATAGGGTTCATATCCGGTGAGACTGCCGGCCATCCCATCCGCTAATCCCTTGCCTTTCTAAGAAGTTATTTACTACTCCAACTCGAGGATTATCGTCCACAAGAATGAATTCATTTTTCCAATTTATTTCCAATTACCTATGCATATGGTACAACAATAGGTTCTAAAACATTATTTCAGTACCGTTCTGCATCTACAGACTCATTTCTAAATGTTGATGAAAAAATGATGTCTGTTTTCCCTTCCAAACTTATACCTTCCCATACGGTTATCGAGCCTCCTCCAAAAGCAACGGTAGGGGCCATAAATCTTCTCTGCAACGTTAACCACATTCACGCCAAACTTGTACACATCCATCCGTAGAAAATATCGTAAATTTAAATTCATTTGTAAATAAACATGTTAGCCTATTCATCTATTCATCATTCCAATTTCTATGTTCTTGTGCCCATAGCATACGATTTATTTTTTTGCGGAATCGTTAATTTTGGGAATCTGGCTGTATTTCGGGGCTTTAAATTACTTTCACACAATCTTCTTCAAACTGTTTGCATTAAGATATCAACACCAGTAGTATTTTAAAAACCATTACTTAGCTGAGTTGCATTATAGAACCTATTTGGACGAGCAAGTAACCTAAAAAAGTGTCTTGATTTGCAGTAGTTTTTCTTCTTGCGCAGTCTTCTTCGACACTCTAACGTAACGTAACACTACTTAAAGATAACTTAACACGTATATCTCGAAACGAACTCGAAATACAAAATTAAAAATCTTCAAATGATAATAATTTGTTAATGACTTGGTTATATTGAAACAAAAGAATCAAGACAAATGGTTTCTATGGTTACACAATCCTCAAAGATTACCAAAAGTGTCATGATTGTCGTTTTGGAAAATATATAAATATTTAAAGAATTACACCAATATAAGCAAATGATCCACTACATTAGATTTGTTGAGCAGTATATATAACGTCCCTTGGACTCGAAAATCGTTATGTACTGATTCATGTAGTCAATGGTACCCAGGTATTCCTCTAGACCTGTTACCTTCAAGAATTCATAACTTACTCGTTCTCTTCATATCTTGTCGTTACTAGACAGGTCTCGAACTGGAGAATTATTGTAGATAAAATTTGTAAATCCCTTACTTTGTTGTTCCCTAGAGAGTTCTCCTTTACTTGACTTAATATTGAGTATTATTAGCTTGCAAGTAGGTAAAGTTAGAACATTAAAAGTAAACTTGGACAATTATATTATTTTTCTAAATTTTAAACAACAATTTATTCATTCATGAACCAACACAGAGTCGGCATCTCCTCCCACTGCAACAGCTTTGTTTATGACGCAGGTTCATATTCTTTGCCAAATTTTTAGAAACCGTTTATGTCTCACTTATGCGCTTCAATCACCTTTGCCGTCTGTAGTGATCCGTCACCCGTCCGACCCATATGCGGAAAGTGCACTTCTAAATTATCAACTTACCACTGCGGTATCATTTCGCTTTTTTCTGGCTTTTCTGCATTTTAAAGTATGTGAAATGTTTTGCCTGTAACTGTTGCTTCAGGGGCGGTCGCAGAACAGAGCCAGCGGTGCGATCAAACCGGGCGCTAGCTTAGCGGGGGCGCTAAAATCAATAAAGACTTAAGCATCCCGCCCGTAAATTCTAACTGCGTTCCATGTGATTGATCGTCCATGACGACGAGTAAGTCTAGCTCGAACACCTCACTGAGGTTAGTATCCTAACAGTCATTGCGGGAGTGCGATTCTGAGATCTCGTACTACCTTGAAAGATTTCTAGGGTCGCCCCTGGTCACATTCAGAGTCTTTATGTTAAAACGTTTCTCAACGATACCACGTAGGCACGTATACTTAACTTACGCGTAGATATACCCAATGTTGTTTTCGTCAAATGCGAAAAACTTGGTTTATTTGACAAAATAGTACGGTATTATCGATTTCTAAGCATCTTACATTCGTATTCCTTGGGTTAATAGTTGTTGAACGATATCAACTTTGCGTAGATTATGCGCAAAATAGACGGCTGTTGTTGAAACATACGTGAAATCTAATACGACAAGCCAATATCACGGCTTGTGACAACTTTATTGCGCATCAACTCTCGAACTAATTGAGTGTATGACTTTTGCACATAAGGTATTTCACATCAGCACATCAATTCACAAAACGTTGCAAGAATCTTTTGAAGTTAACCACTTAAGAAAAAAAGTCTTAGGAGACCAAATTGCAGTAACGCCGATACAAGAACTTCTATATGTCTTTAGATCGTCATTTTTAGTCATACTCATTTAAGTAGTCAGTCACGCGTTTCGTAGCCATTTTCGCGAAAAAAGTCCAATTTTAGCTTAACGTGTAATCGATACCCTTTATTAATGCACACATTTATGCTTCATTAATCGCAAAAGTCGAAATTGTGCTGTCTCCCGATGCGTAGTTCTATACTGATTACCATGCATCGAAAAACACAAAAAACCAGGAACACTTTGCAAGTACGTGACATAAGGGTCATTCTCCGTACAAAAGGACAATTTAAGAAACAAAAGAAACAAAAAAAAGTTGTAATTTTTTGCAAGTTTTTGCTTTTAGGTTTTTTGATATGTTTTGAAAACAGCAGAACACCTGTTAGTAAAACTTTTGTAGTATTTTCTTAAACAATGTTATTCTTATATTACCGAAGCTGGAAAAGGCTTCGGGAATGACGACTTCGGAAATGACAATTTTACAGTTTTGAAATAATTTCCTCTAAACGGTGCATGTTAACCTAACCTAACTTTCTGAAACACAAACACAGCTAATAACAAAGCCGAATCAATTATATAAATTGTAAAAATAAAATCAATTATATATGTTTGAGCTATCTACGGGTATGACGGTTAATGAATGTACGTACGTGTTTTTCAATTAACAAGACACTTCTTATTCTAGGAGTCAAACCACTTCCGCTAACTTTAACTGCTGCCAGCTAAAAGAAAGATGTCTGAATGCACGCCCGGTATGAGCAGACAAAATACAACACCACGTTGCCAAATTTTTACGTTTTTGTTTTGTGCTTCGAAAATGACGCCAGAACTAGTTACACCTATAATATGGCTATAATTCAAAAATCTTCAAAGAATATATAATAAATAAATCATTTTATAAAAACTGTAGAAGCAAGCTTAAATATCACTGCTTCAATTTAAAAGTTATTCGAAACACAAAAAAATATTGTAACATTATACACTCGTAAAAGCAGCTGGTTACAGCCTCGGAGTATGACAAAAGTAAAGTTTGATGAACAAAACTAACAAAAAAACTTTTTTTTTTCTTCAAGTTTTAGGTGGGATCTTTTTTTAAAGTAACCATACAAAATAGTCTTGCAAAGTTTCCGTTGATATGTATAGTGCTAAATACGCAATTTACCAGTAACATGTTTTTTTACCTTTTCTGGAGAATGACCCATAATGGAAAACAGTTAATACGCAGAATATGTCAAAAAAATGTGATGTGGATACGTGAAAAGAGAATTGCGTACTATTGAGAACAATGGGCTTCTATTTGGCAACGATATTATGAATCGAGATTAGTGAAGAACCTGTTGCTATAGAATTTAAAATAAAACTTATCTGAAAAGTATCCGTATCTAATTTTACACCAAAAACGATTAAAACATACGTTATAATATTTTCTAAATTAATCCAGCATGCGTTATTACTTAATAATTTCTTCTAGAAACAGTAACTTCTGTTTTTATCTAATCAATTTATAGATTTTATATAAACTTAATGTTGTTCTTCAGTCTGACGTCACTATGAAAGTCTTTGTACACAGCAATTAAGAACTAACTTAAAACGATAGATATTGATGTTAATTGCGTACACCGCAGTCGTATTTTCAGTAGTACATCGTCATACGTCAAAGTTTTACAGTAGCTTTCAAAACTTTACAGAAAATAATTTAAGAATCCCTCAGTTTAGAATCGTTCATTTTATTATGTCCACCAGTCTACTGTAATATCAACTATCGAACAATTTTAAAATTGTCATGAACAATAAAACTTAGATTCGAAACAGAAAATCCAGATTTTTTTTATGACTGATTATCTTTAAAACTTAACCTGCCTTTTGCTCAATTTCCAATATTGTCGCTAGTTGGAAGTTAACCTGAAAAAAGAATAAAACTATTATACTGCAACAATATTTACCAATATTTGACAAACCACATATTTGAATAAAGATATTCTTTATTTTGCTGACTTGTCTTACCCTACACTATTCTGTAAAGCTTATCTGGCAGAGTATTCCAGTCCCACTAACCATACTTTGTAATCTGGGAAGGTTTATCAGTCGGATGCTAGATCTGCAACTGAAAGCAAATATGGAATGATAAAATATAAGAACTTTATGGAAAAAGTGTACAGATTTGCCTCCCTTATGTTTAAGGTAACTTTAAGGATATTCACACTTTCAGTGATATTATACGATTTGTAAGTTTTTATGAATGCTACCCTGTACTTTGTAACAGCTTTTTTGCATATAGCATATTACGCATTTACATATTTCGAATTGTAATCTTACAAACTGATATTACGCTGCTGTCTTGAGTAGCTCCATTACTCCCCATAAGTCTCTATTTCATTGTTTATGTGTCATTGCGTGATACCCTGCTCTCATGTCTTTTTTGAATTTTGACCAGGAATTTTTTCCTCAATCTTTAATATCAGGGTAATTCCAGTGCGACTAACATAACAGTTGCAGGTGGATTTTGACATAAAACAAAACATAAAACTAAAAGAGAATAAATTCTTTGTTTACTAATGTTTAAGTAATGGTTAGTTTTACATATTTATGTAGAAAAAAACATGAACGTAATTTTCTTTGCTCGTTTGTTATTAAAACTCTATGCGTGACTAACATAACCTGTATGAAACCTAAGCATAACTAGCCGACTGTTCTTTCTCAAATTTCTCTAAATTTATCTATTTATTATTTTTTATTTGTTGGAAATATATTTGCCAGGGACGTCGGAAGTATTTTCACTTAGGTGGGGCGAACTTCGATTTTCTAGATAAGATTGGGACGCGCCAAAGATTGATCTACACTCTCACGAGATTTTGTTAAAAGAAATTATGCGTTAGCTTTGTTGCAATGTGTATAATCACCAGCACAGTAAACATATTATTGAGAGGAATCTATGAATGACAATTCCATTTTAATAACATTTCAAAAAATATAAAATCGAAATATTTACCTAAAATTATCATAAATACGAGTATTAACACGAACATTAAGTTTAATCTGTCAAGATTACCACCACCATTAAAATACAACATAGCAAAAACAACCGCTAAAAACTACGTCATCAACTACCGCATATTGAAGACATTTTGATGTTGTACAACGCCAGTTATACATTTATTTGCGAGTTCCAATTTGGTAAACTTACCATAAATTTCCAATAAGTAAATAAGGATGATATAATATTCAAAACAGATATGATCAATACCTACAGCTGCATCAACTATATTAAATATTTGTAAACAAATAATTAACTATATTATTTGATGTTTATGTTATATAAATATCATGTGGCTTTACTAACTTTAGCTTGATGTTTATATACTAAACCAGCGGTTCTTAACCTTTTCTTTTCAACGGACCTCTTTTTCCCACTTTTCATTACCCTCTATAGAACCGTAGTAGATCTGTTATGTGTGTTATAGCGCAAAACCGCATGTTATTTTCTTATAAAGGTTTATTTTACATTTTAAAGTCATCTGCCGGCGTTTATTGTTTATCGACAACGATATGGTTTAGTTTATCGTTTTCAATAAACGATAAGCGCCGGCCGATGATCTTACAATGCAAAATGAACGTCATAAGAAAATACATGCTATTCCGTGCTAGAACCCACATAGCATATCTACTGACCGTACTCATAAACTTACGTAAAATGCTGTGCGGAGTACAGAGACACTGCAGTTAATTGTTCACACTGTAGAGCAAGTCGAAAAATTTTCCATCTGGAAATTTCCGATTGGATACGGTGCACGTGCATCTTGCATATGTGTGTTCATAAGAAAGAAATGGCCGCACTTACATTCAACAGACACTAAATTGTTGATACAAATTTTAAACTTTTCGCCAGATTTAATTTATTTTATTTTGAAATTATAAAACAACTTATATCGACGACTTTGCACTTCCTGCAGTGAAATCTTTCGGCTAGCTGCACTAGCAGCTTGGTAGATGTCCTGTTTTTCACAAAATTGACATTTTTAGAGTTCAAAAGCTCTATGGTCGTACCGGAGTAGTGTGTGGATGCAAAATCTGTCTAAGATAATAGGGAAACGCGTTTAAGTACGGGTAGTAAACGTTTTTGTATGCATTGTTTTCTGTATACGTCGCCTGCAATAGTACTAGTTGTAAAGAATTTTGAACTTTTAAGGTCGCAAGAACGCAGGGCTTGCCATACAAGGATTTTCTTCCCGAATTAATCTATTTTAGTTGTTTTTACACTATCATATACACCTTCTTCCATAACTATATTGTAAAATTGAGGCTCTGGTAACGTACTGCTGTCCATTTTGACGTACGTTTCGTCAACCATAAGAACGCAACAAGTTTTGTTTTAAATCAAAACGCAGTATAACCTTACATATAGCTTCTTCGACAGTATTTGTTGCTCCTCACTTCTCTTCTGCAGTTGTTGCTCTCTGTAAGTCGGTATATCACTTTTTGATATTTTGTGCAGTACCTACGCTAAAGCCTTCCTTTTTAGTTATTTTACGTACAGCAAATATTTTTCTGACTTTAACAGCTTCACAATATTCTTGAGTAAATAAGGGACTAGATTTCATGCCGCATTTCATATGGCTTGCCATACTAGACGTTTTTCCCATGTTTTTCCATAAAAGTCGTCTTGTCCTTTTTGCTCACATATGAATTTTTCTTAATAGTGTAAAATTGCGGCATTGGCAATGTTCTATAATCAAATTTGTAGTAAGTCTTATCGTCCATTATAACACACTGGTTTTTCCAAGACGTTGTCGTACAGGTTTCTTGTCTGTTTTCTTACATCTACAGATTGTTTTTCGTTCCTTTCGGATTTTTTTGTTTTTTATAAGATTTTAAATTATACTTTTTCTTTATTCGCTGAACCATTCCTATTGATGTTTCTGCTTTTTCCGCAGTATCGCATACTGACAACATTGATTTACGTTTAAAAATCTTCAACACCTAACTATCTCATCCTGGATTAGAGGATCCATTTTTAGGACCAGATTTCGACAGCTTTTCAAACTACAAGCCTTGCCAAACTTTTTAATATATTAATGACACTTTCATGGCCAACATTGCGTCTTTTAGCCAACTGTCTTTTGTTTTGTTTTGTTTTTGGGCGAGGAATCAGGATGGCGGAGCATCCTTCGTACCTCATGGCACCGATTGCTACGATCATTTGGCCGACCCTACTAGAATTTAGCCGAATCTGGGGGAATTCCACCCCCAGTAGGGATTTTTAACGTGCCAAACATCGCATTGACACGGAACCTACAGTTTTACTTCCTATCCGAGAAGAAGGCATGTTTTTAATTTTTCTCCGCTATGAAAAATTACCAGCTCGGCCGGGGACCGAACCTGCGACCTTTGGATTATGAAGCAAACATGCAAACCACTAATCCACCGAGACTGGCCAAAACTGTCTTTTAAAAATTCTTTTTATTCTGCACTACTCGTCCAAAATTGCTTTTCTTTCATTTATATTAATTCGTGTCATTGCTGTATATTGTACACAAACTTGAATTTTTTTTTCATATGAAGCGGTTGTCGATATACAAATAAACAAATTATTATCGAAATTATTTTAAAAATATTCCACAGCTTGCTTTTGCGATTGTTTAAAAAAATGTCAACTTTCTTTTCGATACAGTCTTTATGAGTGGGGCAAGAAGAATAAATTAGAAGCCTACAATACAATATGAATGCCACACTCATATATAAAAAATTAACCAGGGTAATGAGACCTACTTGGGACCTAAATTTCGAAATTATCAGAACATTGTAATTGGGAGTAATAAAACCCATCGTCAGGTGAAATATGGATATAATGTGAGTGTCATACTGCAAAGATTAGCAACGACTGCGTTTCGGGATATTTAGATTAGGGTTTTTTGGGACATTTTGATTTGCTACTGCTAGCACACTTTTAAAGAAAAGACACTCTTCCAGAATGTGCAGAAAGCTTCGCCTTTAAATATACCCGAAATTATACTTTGAGTATCATACTACAAAAATTAGCAACGACTGCGTTTCGGGCTAGATTACGATTTTTGGGACATTTTGATTTGCTGCTGCAAGCACATTTTTAAAGAAAGAACAAATGGATATTTAGAAATAAATTAATCAAACTACAACGACCATTCGCGGTTAAAATTGCTAGGATTTCATACGCTTCCAACGATGGCGGCTTTAATTATAACAAATATAATACAACTAGATCTTCACATAGGCAAAGTAGCCGAAGTAGAGAGGGCAAAACGGAAATTAACTTATAAAACAGAAAGTGAAGAAGTGAAATTACAACAAAAAATTAAAATTGCAAACTTAAAGCATCCTGCCACTAGAATGAATTGAGATATTACCAATTCGATGGCAACACCGCGGACCTACATACAAATATGAAAAACTATGATTTAACAATCTATACAGACGGAAGTATAATGGACAATAGAATAGACGCCGATTTGCAGAGCTATATAGGCACACTTAGAAGTCAACGAAAAACTTCCAAGTTAGCAAACCACTGCATGGTGTTTTAAGACGAACTTATGGCAATCAGGGAAGCCTTGGTACATATGAAACAATGTCGAACAGTAAACAGGGCGTTGATAATCTCAGATTCTCAATGAGCGCTCGAGGCATTAAACGATAAAAATAGCGGCAATCCACTAATATTTTAATATAGGGGAGAGTGGGGCACATTGGGACTGTTAAGACATTTTTTACTCTGTTGTTTTTAACATTTCATAAATTTGATCTTTTTTGTGCCGTGGTTAAACTTCAATATGTTATCTAACAAACATACTTCTTAAAATTTATTCATCGGTGTTGATTTTTGAAATTTTGTTTATAATAAAAAAAGTGCATTTTGTCCCAAACTACCCCAAAGTGGGGCAGTTTGGTCAAGAGGGTAGGCAGTTTGGGACGCATGTAATTCAAATGGGAGTTTAAACTGAAATCAATTTCTTTGTATCCAAAAATTTATTTGAAATTAAACAAAATTAAACTGATTCATAACAAGAAAACACAGCATACATAAAATCTATTCAATGGTTAATATAAAAAACTGATTTGAAACAGAAAAAAAACAAATGTTATTCTTGAACAAAAACAAAATGTACTTTCAGCCTTTAAGCTTACTGAATATCATAGTTATTGAAATTAATGTCAAATTTTACGTAAGAACTGGTCCTGGATGTTCCTGGGGTTGCAACAGGACGTGGCAAAACAGACAAAATCTCTGAACGTATTATTGTTGCGGTGTCCTTGACTTGCGGATAAACAAATCCCATGCCCTTTTTTCTTAAAAATGAAACATCGTACTCGTCATTGGGAAGCACAGAGACAATTTTACCTATGTAGAATTTCACAGTTTTCTTGGTGGGAAATCGCGCTAATACAAAATCGTTAACTGATATTTTGTCACTGTCTGTCAGCATAAGTGGACCATTATTTTCATCAATACTTTCCAAATAATCAGAAATTTCTAAACTCGCTAAATCTTCTTTCCGTAGCCTTTTTAGAAGCTCCACTTCGTTGCCACTTTCTGATGAGCTAGATATCTCTCTCTTCTTTTTCTGGCTAAATCGTTCGTTGATTGATTTTTTGGCTTTGCAAGTTGTCTTGACTGAAAATTTACTACTATGTTCGTCTAGATCTAGAAACACTTTCCTCGTAACTAATTTCTTTTTTTCATCAATCTTCTGTTTCTTTTCTTCTATTCTTCTCTGTTTGTCCAGCTTTATTTTTCTTAAAGCTTCTACTTTAATCTTTTCAGGAGTGCTGGTGTAAATTGCACTAGTTTTCCTTTTTGCCCTGCCAACTTTTTTGTTAGTAACCTTTGGCAATGGACACAACTCTAGTAAAGACTGGTTCTTATCTATTTGTGAGAAAACTTTGTCTAAAATATGATCGATCATTGTAACTGCAATATCTTTAGCATCCCTATTTTGTGAACATCCTGCTTTATTTGTCATTGCAGAATTGTCTTCACGTGTTGTAAGACTAGCAGGTTGCTCGTCCAGGTTCTTTTCCTGATTCACAAAAGAACAGTCGAAATCTTCATCCTTATATTTCAAACGATTTATGGGCCATAAGCCTGTGCTTTCGAAGGCGCTGATAATATTGGTCGGTGTAAAAGACTGTAAGAAAGGAGCTGCTGTTAGTTTTGGTATATCGTTAATCCTAATGATTTGTCCAGGGTTGGATCGCAAATAGTCAGCAAAAGCAATTTTACATTTTGATTTGAAAGGTCCATAGATGCCTTTATCCAAAGGTTGCATCTTATGGGTACAATGTGGCGGAAATGTTAATAAATGAATGCCATTATCCCGGCAAAATAAAATAGCTTCTAACGTAATATGTGTCTCGTGGTTATCTAACAACAATAAGATTTGATTATCTTTATTACAACTCGTGTATTTCTTGATATGAGCTAGCAATTTTAAAAAAGTGTCAGCATCTATCCAACCAGACTTCGTTCCAAAAGCTAATGCACCTGGCGTGCAACCATTCAAATATTCCTCTTTAATTCTTACTCTTGGAAAAATAAAAATCGGTGGAAGCGCTACACCTAGTGCCGTCACAGTTCCACACATGGTAACATTTGTTCCTCTTTCGCCAGATACAATTTGTCCGACCTGTTTCTTCCCTGAGGGTGCTATTACTTTTGGTGCTTGAAGCACGGTTGAGATACCAGTTTCGTCCGTATTCAAGATTTTATCAGGAGTAAAATTATATCGTTCCTGTAGTGTTAAGTAGTTTTAAAAAAATTTTTGAAACATTCTCTTTTGTAAAAGCAGTTGCCCGAGCCATACTTGTATTTTCTGGTTTACGATATGAGAGTTTTGGATGTCGCTGCATAAAGCTAAACATCCATTCTCTGCCAGCCTTTTTATTAGCATGCCAAGACTCAGGTAGATTTTTTTCTAGGTGACAAGCATATTGGTACGCCAATAATTTTGCATTTTCATATGAAAGTCCATAATGTATGTTAGAAGAATGAACAAAATATTCTTCCAATTGTTCCTCTTCATGCTTAGTAAAGATTTGTCTGGACGCATATTTAGAAATAGTCTTAAAATGGTCCTGAGCATTCAATTCTTCACCAGAACTGTTTCCCGAATCGTCCGTTGTTCTGTGATATTGCCTATACTTTTTGAGACGGTTAAATAGAGTAGATCTCTTAACATTATAATTTTGTGCGGCTATTCTTATTGATTGATTCTCGCATTGCAGCTTCTATTGTTTCTTCTGAAATGTTACAACGTTGGGTTTTTCTTTTGTATGTGCGAACCATGATCTATTTAAAAAATAACCCATGTAAATAATAAAAAAACAAAATTTACAGAAAGAAAATGTCCGAAATTCTAGTGGGGCAGATTGAGACACTGACCCAATGTGCCCCACAATTTTTATCCCAAACTACCCCACTGGTGCTAAAGTCACAATCACTGAAATGAAATATCTATGCGGGTAAATAATTATAATCTAACCTCACTCAAGGGACGCTTATACATTATAGCATACGATATGATAAAGAAATCAACTAAAATAGTAGTCGTTACTTACACAGAAGCTTAAGAATGGTATGCACTTGCACTTACCTTGGAGGTCTAAATAACTTTAAGTCGATATAACTTGAACACCATGAACGCTAATGGCCCAGTCAGCTTTGCCTCGGATCTGGAACGTATTAGAGAAGCCTTGACATGCGTACCAACATTAGGATCATAAAAGTACGGGGGAAATTTGAAATGTCCCAATGTACCTCACGTCCCAATGTACCCCACTCTCCCCTACAAGAATTAGACGTATGAGAGAAGAAGGGAAAACAATAGCATACAAAACGGATTAAAGCACATGCAGGGTTTGAAGGTAATGAAAAGGCAGACAGCGTGCGCAAGAAGGCACACTATTAGAAAAAATACCAATATATGACACAACACCGATGAGTTTTCTAAAGAAGTTGGCCAAAAATAAATATCACCGTGAATGGAACCAGCGATATAATTATAAACAGCGCAAAAGGTATTAAAACCAAGGCAATCATTAAAACAACGGTGGAGACCCAAAAGTGGTATGCAGACAATAAACCAAATTTCTATACTACGCAATTACTTACTGGGCATAATTTTACAAAATAATACGTAACAGCCCTATGTGCCCCTGTAATAACAGATTTGTGCAAACAATTGAACACTTATTTACTTTATAATTATGAGCTAATAAGAATTAGCAGACATGAATTACTTCAAATAACTATTCCAAATAATGTGGACACGTTTAATTTACTACAAATTCTAAATAATGAGCAAACGAAACAGCTATTGTTAAACATTCTACCGGATATACTAACACAATGCAAAGAAATTAACGACAGAGTGGTTCAAATCAACGATATTTAAACCAAAACACTAATCCAAATACTCGTTTCCCTAGCGGCCTAGCGGGTAAAACACAACAACAAAAATAAACAACAGCGACAAAGAAGTGAAGCAGTGTAAACAGTTCAGAGGAGACATTATCATAGTTTTATTTCGAATAATCATAATGTCATAGTGTAAAGAATAAGGTATACTTAGTTACGTTACAATACTTTTATAATGTAATATTATAGAATGAATATATTTGTTGAAACTTAAAAAAAACAGACCTGACCTGACCTAAAACCTAACCTAACCTAATCTAACTTAACCTTTTACCTGTACGTCTGCGGACATTGAAACTGGAAACGATCGGTACAGCTTGTTGTCCTCATTATTCATAAAATACCCATTTTGCCCCACTGCGACATGACCCAAACGAATGTTAACGAATGTTAGCCAAAACTTTGTACAGCTTGCGAACTCTAGTTTTGAGCTAACCTAAAATCTAATCTAACCTACAACCTAACTTTTTACCTGTAGTACGTCTGCGGACATTGAAACTGGTAGCGATCGATACAGCTTGTCGTCCTCATTTATAAAATGCCCATTTTGCCCCACTGCGGCATGACCCAATGTGAACGAATGTGAGCGAAAACTTTGTACAGCTTGTGAACTCCAGTTTTGGCGACTTTATTTTGTTTTTCGTTACGATTTGGAGCTGCTTCCACCTTAAAAGCTTTCAACGCAGTTATAGTTTTAACTTTTTGGTCGTAGACTGCAGACATATTAATTTTTTTAGCAACGCTCAGTACTGACAAGTTAACGTTTCTGTCTTTCTATACACTTATTGGTTCCCGATTTCCCGCTACCGGGTTGTTTTGCAGTAGTCAGCTTTTCGTGATACAGATACAGTTTTTTGCAATCTTTCGATGTGTTAATAAAATTGTAGATTTAATAAGAGTGTTTGGAAACAGTTTTGTTCCGCAAAGCTTCATTTCAATTCTTTGTCAAACTGACATGTAGTAATAAACCAAACTGTAAATAATTGTTTTCAAGGCAACTAAGATTCGAATTTGCCTGTATACAAAGATATAGTCGACCGAAGGTGGCCAGAATGTATCGTGTACAATTTTTATTTTAGCAGTTTACACTTTTAATAACACTTTTCTACCTGTTACAATTATAAAAAGTTACCCATATCCAAAAGATATCGGTATTTGGACACACACACACACACACACACACACACACTTTTCCACTTTTAAGTTATTACAAGTACTTACAAAATTATTGCTGATTATTTGTTGGTAATTTAGTAGTAAAATCCAATTGCTAGTGAATTTATTAATTTCTATATTGTGCAAATTAAGAAAAATCTTTTTTTTTGTAAACCACAGAATTGTAATGAGTATTAATACACAGCATCTTTCAACATTTGTGTCCGCCCCCCCGAGGCTAATTTCAAAATTGTAACCTATTCATATGCACTTAAAACTAAAACTAGATAAGGTGCAATTGTAGATTCACTACGACACCGAAACAGATACTCATTAGTGGTTATCGGTAAATGTAAAAAGAATATACACATAATTATACGTAATTACACCAACTTATAGACAAACAACAACAAATAATAACAATGTACAACAAAATTTCCAGGTTCTAATACACTTTTTCTAGAGGTTTCTAAGATGCAGATTATGAATCTACTATGAATTTTCTCGGGTCAGGTCAAATTTTAGTTATAGGTATTCCAATTTCTTTTCAAATAAAACTCGTTTTTAAATGCACGAGAAGGGTAGGCAAACTTTTACGTTTAACAATACCCTGTATAGCTATAACAACACCCGGTATACAACATCATACCTATACTTGTCTTAGTAGATACAATTTGCAGGTTTCAGTACAAATATATACTAAAATACCTGATACAATACTCTTGTCTTAACTTCCAGATGCATGTTTTGTGTTAAACGTGTGTAACTACCACATTTAAAATTTCTTTCACTCCTGTTACAAAGGCTTCCCAAAATGATACTTACACCAAACAGAGTCTACACCTAGCTGTGCAACATACTATATTTCTAAAAAAAATTAAAGGTACAATTTCTTAGATATTCAAGGTCAAAGATCACATCGTGTGACCTTGGGATGAAGAATTAAATATTTTTTATAAATCAATTTTTTATGAAAACTATGCTCTTTTAGCTTTAAAACAAGCCTAAGATTAAAGTTCTACTATGATTAGAAGCAAAGCTATGAATTGTTTTTGTTAACCTTGTAAGCGTAAATTTTACATTTTTTATCATATTTGCAACCCTGCTGTTTGAATACTGTGTATCACTGAGGGCTATAATTTTACATACATAAGTTACTTTATGTCGTCTACCATCCTACTAAATTTTACGAAAATCTGAGATGGTCGGGTTGAATAGTTCATTTTTTTGTGATAATTTGGCATGGAATGACCAGAATGACATCGAAACAACAGTATTTGACCTGACCCGAAAAAACCAATAGCAGATTCGTGATCTTCATAACAAAAAAAGCTGTAGAAAAACTATATGAAAACCTGGAAATTTTTTGTGTTGTACCGTGTAAACTTTGATATAAGGAAGACCGTAAATATTGGAGCAGTTTAAGAAACCTGTGGTATTTGTCGTTATATGGATACTTATCGTATTTATTGATACATCGATATTTATCGATAAACATAGATATTTATCGATATATCGATTAATCAATATTTTCAACCACTAATATCGTTATTCGATAATAGATAATTATCGATATATCTATAAGTTTTCCCAGTCCTGGTTCACTATCAGTATTGGGAACAGTAATTGACTATGGAATATTTTTACCGCAAGGGAAATTTCTTTCTTTTTAATCAGTTTTTATCGTTGGTCGTTTCTTTAGGGTTGTACTTCTGTACATATAGATATCGTTAAAATATAATTTAAAAGATAACTTTGGATAAACTTTTCATTTCAACGGTTTTATTGTACCTATGCAAATAATGTACCGCAAGGCATTTAACTTGCAAAAAAAGTTTAAAGAAAAGTTTTGCGTCATTATTTCTTTTCTGTCTTTCAAAAAGGTCTAGTTTGATATGAATTACATTTTTTATGATGAAGTGGATGTAGGAGCTACATAATAATTTCATTGTGGGTTTTTTGTAGGCTTAGTAATTTATATTAGTACCTTTTCTGACTCGGTCGGTTTTTAGTACATTACTATCGCTGCATTACAACTGTTTCTCAAAATAATTGCCTAACGTATGAGTTAACAGCACAATGTAAGTATCTCACTTACAAAAAGTAAACTCATTTTGTAAATTCCGAATAAAAAACCTTGTGATTTGTGATGCTCAATTTCATAATTACCGTAGAACTTATCCTGTAAATCCCAAGTGAAAACTGCATTGCATGGATTGGTTCAATGCAGTAATTTAAGGATATTTCAGTAATTCCTTATTCGTTTAATTAGTTGTATTAGTACTAATTATTTCATATTTACTTCAGTCTGCCTCATTCTTTTATTACTTGTTTTACACCCTGCAATATAATGTTTCGCTTATTTTTTTGAAACATTAAACTTCCGGTAGTTTAATTTATTGCATTTCTTTCTGATATATTTTTGTCTTTCTCTAAAAATTATTTGGCAGCAAGTACCTGCCACTACTTTTCGGCACTACTTCAGGCCAATTAGAATTTACAAAAAAGTATATCAATGTTTTATGTTTTTCTCTGAGCTGAGTAAAAGACAAGTCAAGCACTAAGATTTTGGGTATGTAGAATTTTCACGAGACAGAAGTATGAGGATATTTAAATAAAAAAACTCAAGTAACAATAAAAACATAATAAATTATTATTTATATTATTTTACAGTTGCAACAATCTATACTACAAATATATCTATTAAAAAAAAGGATGCCTATGTAGGCGGATTCCTCCACGAAGACCCAGTACAAACACCGGGCCCACGCCACCAGTCATTTACATCTTCGTAATGCCGCTCTGTGAGAGGAGCATGCAACATGGCACAGAGTCGACACCAAAAATATGTATTGATAAACTCCCCGGTACCTTTCCATCTAAAATACGAATTGTACAAGTCATCATCTTTGTCAAGTCGACGGAGGTACGCGGCAAGTTCTTCAGGACTACCAAAGTCATCCACATGGATGTATGAACCTTGAGGAGCACTTCGCTCGTAGTCCTCTGGTCTAGCGCCCATCACTATGGGTATTACAGTCTGTTGAAGACCGTTTACATAAAATTTTTCTGTAATGTAGTCACGACAATTGGAATTCTCAAAGGCTAAATAAAATTTATAATCGCGTTCTAATATTTCGAAACATCTAGGGTCCGTTCGTGGACATTTTAGGGGACCACATGTACCGTAAATATCTACCGGTATATATTTTGCTAATTCACGAGCATATGCTAAACGTCCATTTCGAGCACCACAGTTCGATACGAACCACGCTACTTTCTTTGTCTTGTTTGCTGTATAATCCCTTATTTGAGGTTTCTGTGTCACCTACAAACATAAACGTAGTGTAAAAAAACTTGCAGGGAAAACATGATAAAATTTTTATTAACACAATCTTATCAAATGTTGGTAGATACACATAAGTTGTGATAATAATGCACTAATGCAATTCCGTTTATAATAAATTGATAAACATTCATTATAATCTTACCTGAGCATCATAATACGTCCATCTTTCGTACGGCGCAACTAAATCGCTGTCTCGTCGGTAAGTAGCTGTCCAATTAAAAACATTAGGGTATTTAACTAATTGAGTATGATACGGACATTCCAATAAATACAAGATCCATACTTGTTTCGATGGACGAGATACCATAGGATGTATAAAATGATCTTTATACAATATAGCATCAGCATCCATGATTTTTCCCTTATCCGCCGTAAGAGAACATCGACTAACTGGACATCCGTGAAATGCCACTGAACCTGTCTTCTGTCCCCAAGTACCGAGTCCATTGAAAGCTAATATTACTTTTTCTGGCGAATCAAAACCTTTACGAAAAAAGGAAATAACATAAGTAACATTAATTAAGCTTCAAAAGTGCTTTACAAACCTTCATAGGCTTCAGGAACATACATAAGCTGTTCACTCACTCGATCACCTTCCGCTTGATCGGGGAAAAGATTCGGCGTTCCCTTAAACGCGCTTGGAAACTCTGTACCTCCCACAAAGTACCACAGTTTCTTCTTTGGTTCTTTGGTCGATTCCGTAGGTGCGTTTTCCAACGAATGTACTTGTGTGTCGATGTGCGTTTCGACGGTGCGTAATGGTGGACTTGGTGTTGGAGACCATGGCCATCGCTGATGTACAGAAAGAATCAGAAATACTGCACCTCCGCAGCAAAGCACGCACAGGAAAATCCTGCGCAGTGACAGTCGCGGAGGCATCTTTATCTATCCATTACCTAGAATTTTTCAGCTTCAACGCACGGCCCATCAAAACTAGGCTATGTGGAAAAAATGAAAAAAATCCTTGTCAAGTGGAAATGCAAATAATGACGCCAAGTTGATAACCATATTTTTTCACTTGAGGTTGTTTCAGTGGTGTCAATAAAAATAATTTAAAGCATTCATTGCATTTTGATTATTTATTAGTAAAATCTATAAAACATGCAATTTTTATTACGTTCAGTAAAAAACCTTTAGCGTTTTATACGCTTTAAGTACTGTAAAATTATAAATACAACAGCTAAAATAACTTGCATAATCTTAAATGAGCTTTTGCGAGATTTACGGTCACTAAAATTAATTTTAATGGTACTTGAGAGTTACACAATACCTAAACAATATAGTCGATTTTTTCTATACCTTTCAGTACAATAGATAATAAAAATTACAACTCACCTAATATTTTTACAACCGCTCATAAATTGTTGCACTTGTTAAACTCCCCTTAGTAGGGAGATCGATCGGGTAGGTACTCACACAGATTGTTTGCCAGACAAATGGTATAAGAACATTTCATAGCAAAGTTAAAACACAACTTGTGTGGTTAAGTTTGTTAAATTTTGATAAAAGTGTTTAGGATCTGTCATAATTTTTATTGATACCGTGGAAAAAAACCGACTATACCTAAATTTTACTAGATTATTTATTTATTTTTGGGCGAGGAATCAGGATGGCGGAGGATCCTTCGTACCTCATGGCAATGATTGCTATGATCATTTGGCCGATCCTACTAGAATTTAGCCGAATCTGGGGGAATTCCATCCCCAGTAGGGATTTTTAACGCGCCAAACATCGCATTGACACGGAACCTACAGTTTTACTTCCTATCCGAGAAGAAGCCATGTTTTTAATTTTTTTAAAAATTATGAAAAATTACCAGCTCGGCCGGGGATCGAACCTGCGACCCTTGGATTATGAAGCAAACATGCAAACCACTAATCCACCGAGGCTGGCTTTACTAGATTAAAAGGTGATTCTATGAAATACGTGTTCGACATAGCTTTCTTTATTTTAAACTACGTAAAGTATGTAAGTACTAAATTAAATTTAAACATTATTTTTGTTTAACGGGGAGAACTTTTTTCTTTCCAGATGAAGAACTTCCGAAAAAAAGTTAAAATAAAAAATCTTTTTTTCAAAAGATTTGTTCTAGTACTTGTAACATCCAAAAAGTTCAGTAAAACAAGATGATTTTGTAAAAGCTAACATGTTTTAACAAAACAAAGCATTTGCGTCTTAAGATCTTTTGAATCATAAAATGAATATAGAGAAAAGAATGAATGGGGTCAAGACACTATTTGATTTTCTTTGCTTCTGTTGCGAAGTACTCACCTTTGTCAGTCTTTCTTTTAACAACAAACACCTCTCAAGGCTCCACTTGGTTTTTGATGGGTACTTCTAGTTTTCGATGTATTGTAAATCTCGACCAGCTGAATAATAGTTGTTCGTAAAGCAAACCTTTGAATTCGCCATGGTTCTGATATAATTAAAGTTAAACTGACGTTCCATATAACCTTCCTCAGGAAAAGCTAGAGGTGAAAAACTACGATCGCCAAAACTAACAAAATAATATAGGGTAACTGTCGTCAGAGTCAATTCATTTGGAGCTGTAATGCCTTTCCTTCAGGCGGAATGTAGAACGCGTTTGTTTCTGTTTGTCTTCTATTAGCTGACTAGTAAACACTGAGTATTATTGGCTCCTGTAACGTAGATACCAAGAACATCCTCGAATATTCAATTCTGCTTTACACATACAACACTCTTAAACTACACTACAAGTTAAAAGTCTAAGTTGAAGATATTTCACAATAAGTAATGCATAAGCATTTTTCAGTTTTCATTGCATATAGATAATCTAGTTTGGGGTATGGGGTGGAATAATTGCTTACCACCAGCTTAAAAATTGAATTTGAAACATGATCATTGACAGTGCAGCTTGATAGTTCCTTAGCTGCCATTTTAAGCATTAAGTTCCAAACAGTGAAGTGGAAAACTTTTGCCATCTCAAGCTAATGCAAATAAGGGTCTAGGACAACTCGGCGCCGACAATTCAGCGCGGAAAATTCGGAGCCAAACATTACTATTAATATTAAATATTGCACTTACTACAAATTTATTATCAATAAACAAAAATAACTGATACAGGGAACCTACCCTCTTAGTGAAACCCAGAGCATAAAGAAATTCTTACCAACCGTCTTAATATGATGAGTATCTTATGCATTAGTAAAAGATTAGAGAGGTCGAGTAATTCACATACAGGATTAATATTCAGGTAATGACTACCAAGAAAAACTCAACCTGATGTAAATGGAATTTGAAAAAGCAATTAAGTTTTAAAGTAAAATTTAACAGAAATACTAACCTTACTAAGAATTTAATTAGAAATTACAAAAGTCATTTTAGTTTGGTCAGATTTTTTTGGCGCCGAATTCGCACGGCGCCGAATTAGCTCACGCCGAATTGGCACGGCGCCGAATTGCCCGCGCCGAATTGTCGGCGCCGAGTTGTCCCATTCCGTGCAAATAAACTGTCTCCATGTTTTCAAAGTAACCTCCTCTTTTCCTCCCCCACGTAGTGGTGCTACAAAACACCTACTTTTGTCGTGTGATGACAATTAGCAAGCCAATAGCTTTATCCCAGTGGTTCCTAAAGCGAAGTAAGAGGACCTCTTCAATTTAAATTATACGAAATTAATTAAGCTGCAATCATATTTGAAAAATTATTTTTAGCCCATTTTCACAACCCGAGAGTAAGTAATGGGCATGTATGACATAGATGTTATAGTAGAGACGGAGGGTCAAGGGGTGTGTAAAACTTTTTTCAATCTTCTAAGGGATACTCGAGTTTAGAAATTTTGGAACCACTTCCCTACATCTCGATATGTGGGCATTTACCTGTAAAAAACTCTGCTGGCTGTTGCTTCTCTTTACATGGAGGAGGGTCTATTAGAATCTCATAACAAACTTCTTGCCAACAATTCAGTGAAATGATCACATATTAAAAAAACTGCGGTTTGCTATTTCCGGAGATATCTCGGGAGTAGTATTTCTGACTCGGAAAATTGTATAGGAATCTCCTATTTTTTATTGTCTCGAATCACAGGAAAAACAACCCGGGACATGAGTTAATGAATTTAATTAAGCTTCTTTAAATTAAGGTCGATAGTAGAATTTGAACTTAAATGCATTTTCTCCGGTTTTATTGTCTTTTAAGGTCTGGTAGAAAGAATTAAGCCGTATTTATTTTGCACATGAACATAAAATATGAACATTAATAGAGATTCTCTTATCAGCGGAAATTCTACAAGAATGTAAACAACAGTTAAAAATAATCAGTTTCAAATGTGTTGAAAATGTAGTTATAGGAAAGTCTATAATTGATCAATACGTCGAGAAATATTTATGACTATCTTCAATAAACCAACAGAAAATTTGTTGGTGCAGTATCCAGGTATCTTTTCTAGTAAGTAACAAAATGATTTACTGGGATGGATGTGTTTAAAACTTTGTTTATTTTGAAACTTCAAATAAATTTTTGAAAATAATACTTGCTCGATTGAGTTATTATTATGTTCAGAGGAAATACGTTTTGTAAAAGTTATAAATGACTTAAAACTTCCCGACAAACAATTAACACTAAATAGGAAAGATTTTGCGATAAAAGATACAAAAAAAGATAGACGAGTTTATCTATGTACCTGTTGCGCTTTTCATGAAATACAGTTATTTTTCAATTGGAACGTTTGAAGAAAAGTGATTAGAGAAATAATTACGGTGATTTTTCCGTGTATCCCCGAGAGTTCAGAAAAAAGTTCTCGAGTCCTAGAAACAAAAAGGTTGTCGAAACTCTACTGTGTCATTGCTTCAATATAATCAGTCAGTTAGTGTGGTTGATTTAGGCTGCAATGAATTAACCGGTACCAAGTGTTGGGATATAACGTACCTACTATTTAAGAGCAAACAGACTACCACATTTAAAATGAATTGATCTTAACGTATTTCTTATTTCATTTCTCAAAAAACATCCCCAGTAAAGAATACATTTCTCTTTGTTTATCCTACAGTGAGCAACCTAATCCAACAGAAAAGGACACTCGAGTGCTACCGGCAAAGCCGGTCATGAAATGGATATAAACAAATAACGAATAAACATAAAAAGCTGCCTAAGTATGTCGCTATAAGATATAAGCGACGTTATTATTTTGATATTATATGGACGATTGTAAATTTTAACCGCACGACAAATGCACCTCTAGAAATCAACAATATACGACAAAGATAGTGCATTAGCCTAATAACTGAGGGGAACTGAGATGGGCAATGCATCTTATTAGTTTGATTTCGTTATTATTACTTAATTAATGATCATCTAATGTGGGCTAAGCATCTGCTATCGTCTTGAGGTTAATTCGTTTTAATAAACCAATCTTCTTTTTAAAGTTGGTTTATTACAACAATTAATTCAAATTCATTTAATTAATTTATTTAGTTCATTCGTTTGCTATAATGTTCTGTTTTATAAAATATTATTTTTGTTTCCTTTGTTAGTTTGTAAACCTACCCCTACTATACATTATAAAAGGTCAGATTTCCACCTGTTCTTTTTTCAATTCAGAGTTAATGCAACACCCACTGACCTTTCAGCAGTAATAAATAAGTAAAATCGTAACACGAAGATATTGAAAACAATGGAACTTAATTTTACTTTCAGGAAGGAATGTAAAAATAAACCGTGAAAGTTTTAGGGTGGTAACATGAAATACCCTAAGGTTTATTTTTATCTTAACTAAGGATTTATTTAAAAAGATTTATGTAACACTATTTGCATTATTCTTGAGTAGATATGATATAATACAATTAATTATCCCTATAAATGGTTGCATATATTTTCTGTGGTAATTTTTGGAAAGCACTAGTATTAGTCATACCCCGATAATTAAAACTGTGATCAATTTTACTTATAAAAGAAACTTTTTTAATAGGCTTTTGATTACCGTGGATTTTTAAGCATTTAAAGTGTTTCTAACAAATGTACTTGAGTAGTAACTTTGATTAGATAAACATTCTGCGTTTTACTATAATTGCCAACAATTATAAAAGCAATAGGAGATGAGATGTACATCTACAAAACGCAAAACTACCTCTCTATATTCAAGTACAACTCTGTAAAATGTCATAAAAGTTGCATCAGCCTGCACGTGTACAGAAAAATCAAGCAAAATTTTCACAAATTTATAAAGTCTTATAGATTTGTAGTCAAGATATTTTATACAATTTTTATTAGGTAAATTTTGTAACGAGCTCATAATGGCTGGTATCTATTTTGCTTTGTTTAGAATCCAATTTAGTGTATAAAACATAAAATGTTTTCGTTTTTGGCTGCGACAGGCAGCTGTATTTCAAAAAATATTTAATAATGCAGACGGTCTTATTTAATGTAAAATTCGTGATATCCACTTGAAACCAAGTCAACACTTGTACAAATAAAATCTATTTCCCACGGGTTGATATCTTGCTTCAGTAACGTATTTTTTAAAATTCTGCTTAATATGATTTAAAAAGTGAACAAATGTTAGCTTGTAGGCAATAAGATTGAGCACAACCGAAAACTAATCTATTTTATGATTTTATTTTGTATAAATAATCCTACTACAGTACTATCAGGATTCTTTGAATTTCAAAAGTTTATAGAAGAATAAAGTGCTTTCAAAATCATTATTCTTCTTTGGTTGAACAGTTTTGTTGCTTTGAATTATAAGTTTTATAGTTTTGTGCACTGTTTAATAAAATATAAGAGAGATGATTTAGCTAAATTGGTGGTGCATGATGTCACAGTTAAACGTACAATTGGTTGAAGCCTTTTAAAAGAGAGCATCTCATTAAACACGTGCCTATTGTGCTGCAAATACTTTGTTCTGTTGTAAGACAGCAAGAATGTTTCCATTATTTTCAAGTTCTGGTATTACAGGCCCTAATACAATACGGTAAGAATAAGGCTGCAGACGACGAACTGGTTTAATCAACGAAGAAAAGAAAACCGAATGATGCGCCACTAAAATATAAAAGATTGGTCAGTAAGAATGGCATAGTTGCCCAGTTAGCCTATCGGTCAGTATCGTCGCAAACATCTTTTAAGTAGTGATCCATAAAGCGAAAGTTCTCCGTTCGGTTCGTTACGATGAGAGACCAGTGCCAAGTATTTTTTTGGGCTACTGGGCCCGTATTCTTGAACTCATACGAACAAGCTTTGCATACGAAATGACGCAGTTTTTTCGTCATAAGATGCACCTTAGCCAATCGAAGGTTAGGAGGTAATAGAGAATTACATCATCTCGTATGCGAAACTTGTTCAATGAGTTACCGAATCATTGTTGGTTGCTATGACAATCATAAAATAACAGAACTGTTATGATTCATAACGTCTCTAGGTGCTGTTAGAGTAGGTATAAGTATAAGATATAAGAAATAGATAAAATAATAATACCTATTATTATTAAATTACACTAACATACAATTTCATGAGAAAAACATCTGAATGAATCGATGTTTTTCAATGTGTTTCAACATAATCGAATAATCGAGAAAAAGTTTCTCTCTGAAACGACAGGTTAGGTTGTTGTTTTAAAAGATGTAATCTCAAACTGTCGAACTTAAAGAATCGAAAGGAAAATGATAGCAACAGAATTTTCTTAAAATTAAATTTCAAGGCCTCCTAGAATTTCTTTCTCGGCCACGTTATATTTTGTTGTTAGGACTGTAGAAAAAATAATCACCAATTTATCAAAATTCTGGCCGACTTTATTTTTAAATAGACCCCAAGGATCTCGTTTTTCAACTTCTTCCAGATTAATTATAAGGCACTTACCAGTGTCGTATTGTACAAACCACAACAATGGTAATCTTTATTGTTTTGCTCAGACAACATAGGTTGATTTTACTATAGATTACTATTAATATGACGTTTTCAAATAGATATAAAATTAATATTTCTTTAATATTCTTGATAGAGAAAAGATTTTGAGCGTAATTCGAGCGCATAGTGTTATTGTCGCGCTTAAGAGACTATGTCTCAATACGCTACATAAATAAGTGATCGATTGCTGATGAAGAGTGAAAGTTGACGCGAAGTGAATCACGGTTATTCCTCAAGAGCGCCAATAACACGTTGTGCTAGAAATGCACACAATATTTCTTCTGCAACAACTTAATATGGCGTCTTGGCAAAGCGATAAATATTACCATCAATGGATATTTTGACAAGTGACAAAATACTTTGCGCTCCTTTCTTGCAGTAACGAGCTGTAATAGCTATTTGTGCAACAAGAGAATAAAGGTAGACTTAGCTCCTGAAGGATAATGTGACAAACACACGAAAGGCACTTTCTTCCAAAGTTGCAGACATGATTCTTTCTGCTATTTTCATAAAATTTAATAAATTTTAATAAAAATGATTATTTAGAATTTTTAATAATTTTATAACAATGTAAGAAAATTTTAGTAACTTTCCTTATCTCTGCTTTTTATACCAGCTTTGGCTAGTTTTAATATCGGTAAAGCAACAATATGTTCAATTAAAAAAAAATAAAACGCTTTTCTTCATAGAGAGACAGATACTTTTGCTTCCTATAGCGGCAAAGTACCATATTCTGTTAAGACAGTAGAAAAAATATTTTGCACTCAACGTCTGTACAATCTCAATTGTAAATAGGCTTTTGCACTTTCTACAACACTTCTGACAACTGGTCTTTACCGCTTCTATGCGAAAAACAAAAAATGCATTCACTATAACCTCTAAGTGTCATATTCTCGACAAATGAATCACGAATGCGTTGCTCGTAGCCAGGAACAACGCGTAAATAGCTTTATCTCCCTCTTCTATGTAAATGACACTTTACAGGCCTTTATGTAACTAAGTAAATGGGTACTTACAGCCACACTCCTGTAAAGCTTTACGGGTTTCTAAAAGAGACCTATAAAATGCTCATCAACAAAATGCTATGGAAACTAATGTGTTGCTTAACCACAACGCCATGGAAACAACTAGTTATAAATTGTGCTACCGCCTTTGATTACAAAATGTCTTTTTATAAAAGATGTACAATTCATAAAAAAATGCTGGTGAAGGTGGAAATAAAAGTTTGTACGCGACACGCCTTGCAATTAATCGTTACTGAGCTCGCTGGATTAAGGAGGCTCGCTCCTTCGTCGCTCGCCCCACAAACTTTCCAGCTCGCCCGTAAAGATTAATTTACAAAGCTTGGCACGTAAATAACTATTTTGGGCTCCTAAACTGTAAAACGTATGTGACAGTTAGTCATACATTTAAGGTAGCTTTATCTTTACACAACATGCGCTAGCAAATGCGGTAAAATCACAAAAAGCTACTGGGCGTTTGAGAAATAAAAAAAAAATATCCTTACCATAACTAAACTTACGTAACAAAATACTTGTTACCTAAAATATTTCTTGATTTAATAGAAAAATTTAAAATTTTTATCCAACACCTCTATATAAATACCATGTTTACTATGGCCATTTTAAATAAGGAAAGTGATTGTTTACTCTTATGTTACATTATAACCTACGTTGCCCCTAGCAACGTGGGTTATTTTTAAAAAACTCACTCCTTCAAAGATAACAACCAATCACCAGCTTACGTTACTTAATATTATTAAAATCCAGTCATCGTGCTAGAGTATTACCGTCAAAACTACAGACTAACTATACATTGCAAATTCGATGTTTAAACTTAAATAAAGAGGTGTTGGATAGAATTTTGTATGGCACGCGTGAGTTAAGGATATTATCCACTCAGAAAAATTAACCCTCTCGGGCCTGCCGGCCCTCGAGGGTAAATTTTTCGTTCGTGGATAATATCTTACTTAACTCACTTGTACCATAAATAACTAATATCGCTACACCGTCATCTATTGTACGTTTGAAAACTGCAAGTGTCATTAATTGTCAAATCTCGACAATGCGACGAGAATTTCAATATTCATTTCTTTAAATTTAAACATGGCGATCTAAACAGACTATGTTCAAGTTTTTATTTTTTTAAATTATTATTTAAAGCTTGTCGGCCAAAAAATGTTATACAAATCTTATGCGATAAGTTTATTTGACAACTTCAACTAATTATAATAAGGTTGTCACAATCAAATTTGTCGCGCTGTAGAATTCGACTTACTGCATTCGATTGTAAATACTATTATCCTACCTACAATACCTGCACACTAAACTAAATATCGATTACACCAATATCAATCAAATATATTACGTAATTGTCATCATCTATTAATGATAATCCAAACAATATTTCAAGTAAATTGGGTTGCAACTATCTAACTGCCAATTAAAGTAATTTAGAAATAATTGGTTATAGTTTTTATTGCAGTTGATAAAGTTATTCCAAGGTTGGCTTTACATGACTAGTTAGGAAAAATATTTTTCTGATTAATATGGAATTGTCTTAGCATAGCATGTTGTTAACATAATACCAATGGCTACTAAGAGTTTCTACTGTTGCTTGATAATTGGGTCAAATAGGTAACATATCAACAAAGTTCCTTATAGGATTTGTAAGCTTGCCTACTGCCTGTCCAGCCTATAATTTAACACTTTCTAACTTGTTACCGAAATAACTATTTTGTTACTTTTAAATACTTATTCCAAATTATTTGCTTTCAAAATGATTCTTATTCACTAGGTAAGTAAAAAACTTTATACGAACAACTTCCGGTAGGCATACTGGCTCGAGTATGAATGTATGATATACGTACAGCTGATTTTAAATAAATTTAGGATAAGTCTTGAGAGTGTTTTTTCTCGTTTTTAACAACATGTGGGCCAGGCTTTAATTTATATTTTATAATTAACTATAAAATTTATTAAACACCAAGAAAAATAAAGCAACATTTACACTATAGAGTACTAACTGCCCTGGATTTATTTGAAATCAGCTGTACTAGCTCGGCCATGAATGCTTTGCTACCGGCCTAATACCGTAAATAGATATTACTAGACTTGGGACGTAAAGTTCCACATTTCGCAATAAAATTAGTCCTAAAGATCAAAGAATACGACACAATATGATATAATAGCTATTTACGTATATAATGAATGACTTTATGGACGGCCCCAGTTTATGACCGAGCAAGCGAAGCAAGCAAGGTCAATCTTTGTAAATGAATCTTTACGGACAAGCTGGAAGGTTTGTGGGGCGAGCGACGAAGGAGCGAGTCTCTAGAATCCAGTGAGCTCAGTGAATATTAATTGCAAAGCGTGCAGCGTACAAAGTTTTATTTCCATCTTCACCAGCGTCTTCAATTAATTTATTGTATATTTTGTATAGAAAGACTTTTCATAATCAAAGACGGTAGGACAATTTATAACTACACGTTGCTATGGTGTTGTGATTAAGCAACAAATTAGTTTCCATTAGCTTTTTTTTTGATGAGCATTGTAGAACTTACAACATTACTCTCCGTTATTATTGGAGCTACGAAGTCGGTCAATTTAGCAGTATTTTTTGTTGATTAACATGGCGAATACAAAAAAAACAATTCACGTTTTCGAGTTATTTTCAAAAGTAACATTTCTTAAATGAGAAAACCTGTATATCTTTGTAAAAATGAATATAGACAGCGACATTATAAATATAAAAGTTCAGGTTTATCACTTGTTTAAAATGAAAAGTAAAAAAGTTATAGGACACTTTTGATATTTTTTATTCATTAAATAACTCGAAAACTCGTCCTCCATTGTTTTCTGTCTTCGATATGTTAATATCAGCAGAAGAATTACTGTTAATTAGCTCCAATAATAACGGTGATAGAAATGGTGAGTCGATAACTGCGAACAACCTGTGTAGTTGCCGTTGGAAAACTGGATATGTTATACTGTGCTCTGGCTATTGCTAGCTGACGTACAAATGCTTTATTTTACTAGTACTATAAAGAACTACTTTATAGCCGCAAAAACTATGTTATAAACGGTAATTTATATTGCAGTCGTACATAAAAATATTTTTTTCCTTCATAGATTTCTCCGCAACTAATTAGTTATAATTCTCTTTTTTGTCCTGGCCACTTAAATACTACTTTCGTAGCTAGCAACGAGAAATTTGCATGTTTCACTTTCAGTTGCAGTTGTCTTGTCAAAATAGTAAACTTGACTGGCGGAAGGGGGAGAAGAAAAATAGTATATGTTATTCGGAGCAAAAGTGTGCTTTATGTGCTTCGACTAGTTTGTCTGCCTCGTTGACGTTCTGCTACCAAACTCCCAGTACCAGTATATAAACCTTCATTTTTTTCTAATTTTTTTCTTGTTAAATCTCTTTTATTTAGCTACGACTTATAATAGTTTCGGAGATATAGCGTCAAGCATATAGGCTATATTTCTCATAAGAAATACACGGAAAAGGAGACTTGTAAATGTTGATGGATATGAAGATAAATTAGTTACACAATAACTGTATAATACAAAAATTCATGATTCACTATATATAAGCAAAGCACTAATACATAGTTAGTCGTATCAACACGTATCTAAATAAAAGTAAAGCAAAAGTCAACTTTTGAGGATTTAACAAGCAATAAAAAAGCTCTGTAGCATGTTTTACGTAAAATCTGCCAAAATTGAGTTATCTAGGATTTTTTTTCCATTTATTTCAAGATAGCGGCTCGAGCTTTCTCAACTTAGGATTCATTGCATTCTTAAACAGTATGTATTCCAGTATTCGTGAATATCTATGCCAATTTTCAGTTTTCTACTATGTAATTTCTTTGCTTAATTTTGTTCTTACTTTATTATACTATAAGTTATATATTATTACTTACAGGTTTAAGTACAAATAGAAAAGAACAGTAGCTATTTAATGAATACACTTGACTAAATAACACAGGAATAAAATAGTAAACATAATCTTCAAATGAAATTTTTTATTTCCTAAAATTCTAAAAACTATTTAATTTTAGTTTTGATAAGCAATGAAATATTAATAATAATTGATGCAACCAATTTTAGACTTAATTGACTATTTTATATTTTTGAATAACATAAACTTTGACGACAATTAAATTAATTAATGTTGAATGTAATCGGCCTATTTAAATGTTTTAAATGTAAATATTTTCATGTTTTAATATTAATTTGAAATATGTTTGCATTGTTTTATGGCATTTAATAAATTTATTTCTATTTTTAAATTAACTAACTTTAAGTAAAAAAAATATCGATCACAAGGTCAGTACCAACTGGGCTGCAGCATACAAAATTATTAGCAAACTCTCCCATTTACTAGCAAAACTTAAGTTATACACGGTGTCCCATTAGGACATAGTCAGACTTTGCCAGGGTTAGATAACCATTAAAGAAAGAAAATTCCTATATATGATTTTTCTCGTACTTCTATACTTTTGGAGAAAAATGGCATCGAAATTCAGCCTAATGTTTTCAAATTTAATAGTATGAATGCACATGACACATATTTTAAAGTTCAAGGTGATAAACAATACTACTTAGTTGTTTTCGAGAATGTGCAAGCTATCATAATAAAGTAATAACCCGTCTTGATTTTGGCCAAGTGTTTCGTGGAATAAGAACAGATAAATAAATAAGAAACGTACTCTCGTTTGATATTATGTTTCAAAAACGGTATTTTTGTTTTGTGATTTCTGCTTTGTAAGACAATTTCACATTCTTTTAATATGTAAGTTAACCCCTATTATGTGTAATATAAGCAGGTCTGTGAATAAAAAAATATTTTCGTAATAATTTTGTTTACAGTAAATCAAATAAGATATTTTCGAAAATTCGCTGTAAGGTAATTTAGTATTCTATTAGTAGTATTATATGTTTTGATTATTAGATTTTTGTTTCTGATAACCGCGTGCCAGTTGTGTTATTTTTTGAAAATGCTGTACTGTATTATTTCCTACTATTTTTTATTTAAAATAATATTTATTCACAGAAAGTACATACTATGTAATAAATAAAGGGTACCGATTTCTAGTGAAAAACAATAAAATCATCACTGTAGATACCGTAAATATTCCTAAGAATTGTGACTAATAATTGCTACATTAGTACTAAAATAATCAAAACAACCCGGCCGACAACTTTTATTTTGAATACATATTATGTTTGTAAACACTTGGTCAAGGTAGGGCGTAACAATTTGTAAATCCCTTGCATTGCAGTTTTTAGTAAAATAGTAAAACAGTATTTACGTATAACGTACTTATTTCTTATGCATTGTTTTTATACTATGTATTAGTTATTTTCTATGTAAACAAATTACCATCCATCAAGGTCATTCTATTAAAACATAAATAAATAAAGGTGTACTACGTTATTAATATTGTAGACTTCCAATAAAATAAATAAGAAATAAAAAATAACAATACCTATTGATTGTTAGATTAAATTATCGTCTTTACTTAATTAATTGCTATCTGTTTATTAACGAATAACAAATCAAATTTAATGATATCATTAAATGGATCAGTATTAAAATGATGTCGTTTTTGTCTGCGTTTCCTATAAGAATACAGGGAAATCCCCCGGATTAATAGAACGTTTTAAGTTCTTTCAACAACATCCAAAATGAAATTTGCACCGTCTGCATCCTTGTGCTAATTCAACAGATGTTACGTTTTTACTGATAGTGTCAATTTCTATTGAGCTTGCATTTAATTCTATTCGACCTAACACCTGACCTGCATCAATTATACGTACTTTTCTGAAAACGTCGGGCAAAATTTTCAAAATTCTCAAGTTCATTCAATCAAAAAAAGTTACTAAGGTTTTGTGTTTCTAATGACCAGAGAAGCATATCCTCAAAGTCCGATCATTAGGTACTGAATCACCGTGTATAAGAATTTTTAAGAACCTGCAGTTCATTTTTACATTAAATTATGGCAGAACCGATTTCACCAACTTCGGTCACAACAACAACAATAATGTTTTGAAACAAACATTAACAATAAAAAAGATAATTAACAAAATCTTTAATACTATTTCAAATTCCAAGTAAACATGAAATCAAGCAGCCAATCGTATTCTTTTCTTGCCAATAGATAGAGCTCGCACAGTTGTGTAACAGACAGTTTTTCTGTCTATTTTTTATACTAAGAGCACCTTGTATATTGAAAATAGGTTATTGGGCTATTCTTTAGAAGACTAGTATACTATACTTAGTATACTATATGAAGTCGATTTTCAATGATTAAATTTAACATTTTATTTATGAATTATCGATTTTTCGTTAATCAATAACAAATCTCCTGCTTGCGACAATGACGTCTGAATTCAATCGATTAAACGGCAGCTTGTTGGTCACGAGACCCACGCTTTTTTGTACGTTGCAGGGAAACTTCTTCTTTCTCTCCCTTCTTGTGAAAACCTTGGCGCAGAGAACACGTAATTATGGTGTACAGTTTAACTTTGCAAATTTTAGTAAAGAAATTCTCTTTTTTTGGGCCAATTATAGTTTAGTTATAGATTAGTGCATATAATGGATATGTGATATGTTGAAACTATATTGATGTGATATGTTGAAACTATCAACTCTATTTTTTGGAACTTATGCAATAACAAAATTAAACGTTTCTTTTTGCTGTACAGCCACGCTTTGCCTCCATCTTGAAAACCACTCGGAATTCGGAAAGTAATCATCTTTTTATTTAATTAAAGTTTCTTCTTCTTTTATTGATGCACTTTATAAACTTCTTTCTAGAAAAATCAATAATTATTTATTGGGATATTGATCCAGACTCCAATCAAGTTTGTTGTTTGATCTCCATAGTTGAAACTGCGAGTTTCCCTTTCGTTGCCGTTAAATTTTAAAGAAGATCCGTTAGTTGCATTGAATCGGAAATTCGAAAGCTTCATTTGGATGTGGAACCCTAATATTGATCTTGTAAGTAGCAGTATTTTGAATCCCTACACATGAGGACTGGAAGTCTTCTTCAAAAGGATAGTAATCTGGTGACCATCTTCAACAAGTCATTTGAAGTAACGTTTGAAAACCAAATTAAGTTTATAGAAATAACCAGGTGGGTTCTTTAGATCCTATTTTTTAAGTGGAAGCGATCATAGTACGAATTTTCAAAGTATTTTTTAATTTAGTTGTAATATCATTATAATCCATGTTATTAAATAACAACTGAAAGAGCCTTCCAGTTCTTTTTTCTATCTAATGATTTTTTTATGTGAAATAAATAAATAAATGGAATTACTTGTGTTATTTATTGTTTTTGTTGGTTGATATTCTTGTGCTATAACGGAGTGAAGGAAATCGATTTATTGCACGATTGGAAACTGATTTATTTTAAGATCTAAGTCTCCGTTAATGGGAGCATTAATGCTAATATTTTGTGGTTTAAATCCTTCGTGCTGGCGCCCTTAATCCAAAGCTTCTATGAATGTGATGATGCTCCAATCCACCTAGGACCTACCCTAATCTCAAGAGAGAGTTCTCGTTTATGGTGTTTAAGCTAAGCCGAGGCATAGATAAGTTGTATAACGTAAGTATTTTGGTTTTTGGTAAAATAATGCTTGCTACATTTGTGATTGGAATTATTAGCGATTACTTTTGTGATTTTTAATATCCAAATGGGTAAAATGGCATTTTTAAAACTAATTTTATTATTATTAAGTCAAATTATTTTCAGAGAGTCTAAAGGGTCAGTGTATGATTTTGAAGCACGATTGCGCGAAAACTACGTTCGCGTTCAACTGTTATATTCGCAAGCCGTGGTTTTGAAGGCGGTTAGTTCGAAAATATTTTTATCTACGACCACCATAGAAAGAAGAAAGTTACACATTCCGCACAATCTAGTAACCGTGAAAACGACCAATTGCAAACAATCTCCAAACTGAACGGTAAAGATCGCAAGGAATGATTTCTCAACAATCAGTAGTTCTATTAAAACGCCATAGATGTCAGCACTTGCTATATTATAACACGGCCTACTAGATTCGTATAAGCTTCGCTTATATACGGTGTCTCATTTTCAGTTTTTCATTGTTGAAAAGTATTACAGATTTGTACGTTAAGCAGCACCCTCTGATGGCAATTTTCAACAAATATATTTGAAGTTAGAGCTCAGTCGTTAATTTTTAGGTTATACTTTGTGCCAATTGCGTCAAACTGCCTCCGATTAAAGATACCGCTTTTAAAGGAAGTACTTCATTTTCAGAATAATTAATAAATTTATTTACACGAATATTAACAGTAATCAATAATAAGAAATTTTTAACAACGGTAAAATATTAGATTATGCATTAAAAAACAATAGGTACATTACATTATATTACATTACAAAACATTACATTAAAATATTACCTACGTTAAAACTAAAAAAACATACTTTAACAACCACGTTACAAATACACTGATCTTTATACTCTCTAAATAATCAATCTTGTGGATTGGTTTGCCTCAGCACTGTATCACCATTCTTTTCGGTATCTGCCAGTGTTTTCAATTATCTACAGCTGGAACAGCCTAAAACTTCTATTATTATTTGGGGTATAAATTGCATTCTATTTAGGCCTAGCTAGCTCCCTACATCCCTACAAAAGATCTAAATACTTTTTCTACTCCTACCTGTAAATCACTCGTTTTCTTCACGTTTCGCGCAATGGAAATGTATGCAATTCCAGTAAGGTGTATGGATATAATTTCATATCCGTACAGTGTACGGATATGAAAACAGCCAATCAACGTAGTCCAATTTGACACTTAATTTATTGACAACTCCTGTCATAAATATAGAAGTAAAAGTAAGTTGAATCAATGTTTCCTTCGTTCAATAACACTTAAAGCATTTGAAAATAACGTGGTTTGTGAAATTATAGCTTTAATAATAATACTTTTATAATTAAAAATACATAAATATTAATCATTTAAATAAGTACAACCTACTTTTATAATAAGTATAGTAGACAGAGTTTGTGATGGAGTTTGGTAGCTTAGTCTGTAGAAGCTAGGTATAAATAAACTGAAGCTGACCGATGTAGGTTCAATTCCAGCTGGGAGAATAATTCTTTTTTAATTTTTTTATAAAACAAAATTTAAAATAATAATTTTCTCTTCGAAAATGTTAATTTCTGCAAAGTTTTAATAATTCTCTTCAAAATTCTACAATAACAGGGGGATTTTACAAACCATATTTTATCAACAGTAAAAACACAAGAGCTTTTTTTTATCGGATAAATTTCTTTTTGTAACGAAATAATTTTGCAAATCAGTAATTTTACGAGAAAAACTGACATGGCAAAATCGCGAGACCGAAGGTCGAGCGATTTTGCCAATTGTCAGTTTTTCGAGCAAAATTACTAATGGAAAAATTTTGAGTTAAAAAGAAATTTATCCTTAAAAGAAAAGCTCGAGTGTTTTTTGGCACGATAAATTAACGACTGAATATATGAATGAAATATGAATTTATCCATGATAAATTAACTCCTATATAAAATGTGTCATTTAATGATGACAGTTTTGTCATTTTGACAGCGATAAAAAAGGTGCATCCTTTTTTATCACCGATAAAAACGCCTGTTCCTCATAACCAGACTACATCTAGTACGCTTACGTCACTTTAATGTCTGCCCTGTCAGTTATAATTATTAAGTATTGTTGATACTTGATAGGTACAGAGAAGAAAATTTTGAAATCAGTACACCAAACCAAACAATTTATAACAATTGTGTATTTAATAACTGTTCATTCAAATAATTTAATTGTATCAATAAAAATAATTATTGTTGTTGTTCATTCATATATTCAGTCGTTAATTTATCGTGCCAAAAAACACTCGAGCTTTTCTTTTAAGGATAAATTTCTTTTTAACTCAAAATTTTTCCATTAGTAATTTTGCTCGAAAAACTGACAATTGGCAAAATCGCTCGACCTTCGGTCTCGCGATTTTGCCATGTCAGTTTTTCTCGTAAAATTACTGATTTGCAAAATTATTTCGTTACAAAAAGAAATTTATCCGATAAAAAAAAGCTCTTGTGTTTTTACTGTTGATAAATTAACTCCTATATAAAATGTGTCATTTAATGATGACAGTTTTGTCATTTTGACAGCGATAAAAAAGGTGCATCCTTTTTTATCACCGATAAAAACGCCTGTTCCTCATAACCAGACTACCTCTAGTATGCTTACGTCACTTTAATGTCTGCCTTGTCAGTTATAATTATTAAGTACCGTGAGATCATTTAAATTTAAAATTAAAGTAGGCGGGAATTTTTTTATACGTTTGGCGATCCTGCCAATTGACTCGCTGTGTAAATTAGAGGTTATGCAATTTTATGTTCTAGATTAAACATTTTGGAGCGTCACTTTGACAATTCAAATCAAACTGTGAAGTGAACAGTTAGTGTTGCCAATCTAATTTAAAAATCACAGCCAACTTTAATTATAAATTCAAATGATCTCGTGGTATTGTTGATACTTGATACAGAGAAGAAAATTTTGAAATCAGTACACCAAACCAAACAATTTATAACAATTGTTTATTTAATAACTGTTCATTCAAATAATTTAATTGTATCAATAAAAATAATAATTGTTGTTGTTCATTCATATATTCAGTCGTTAATTTATCTTGCCAAAAAACACTCGAGCTTTTCTTTTAAGGATAAATTTCTTTTTTACTCAAAATTTTTCCATCAGTAATTTTGCTCGAAAAACTGACATTTGGCAAAATCGCTCGACCTTCGGTCTCGCGATTTTGTCATGTCAGTTTTTCTCGTAAACTTACTGATTTGCAAAATTATTTCGTTACAAAAAGAAATTTATCCGATAAAAAAAAAGCTCTTGTGTTTTTACTGTTGATAAAAGCATAGGTTAATCCTTATATTGGATTGATCCCAAGGAGACATGCAATCTATTTTGTAATTGTTTGGCTTACTCGAAGAAAAAAGATACTGTACAACTTGGGTGGACTGCCTATATCGCCCTCGGACGACTGAGGCACTTCGCCTTCGGCGTCGTGCCTCAAACTTCGTCCTCGTGCGATATAGGCATCATATCCACCCTTGTTGCACAACTACTATTCTCCGACATCGCATTTGATTTATATCACATAAACCAAATTCTATATAAAGGTAATGAGACAAATTTTGTCAGTTTTATATTTCTTTTACTGAAACGATTGGTCTAAGACTCAGTAGATTTTATCAGCTTTTATGTTTCAAAAATTTCAAAAATGACTGTCACAGTGAGATTTATTCATTTCACGAATACTTCTAATCATAGCTTCAGTTCATAGATTCAGTTAACATTAAGAACCTAAAACAACATTTGTAGGCCGTGTATTGTAATATTATTAATTATTTGAAAAATAAAATTTAGATGAAGGTAAATTTATTTTGTTTAATTAATGTTTTACATTAAATTATATTTTGAATGCAAATCATCATCGATAAAATGAAAAATTATCATCGGTCTGGTGGGGAATCAAACTCTGGATCGCCCGTCTACTAAGCTAGAGCTTAACCATTCAGCTACGTAGGCGTCTTGATAACACCGTTATTTTTCATTATATAAAGTTTTTAAGATTGTTATTCAATTAAAACGTAAAATTGATTAATTTTTTACATTATTATATAATTGTTAATATAATATTATTTATTATTATTGCTAAATTACTATAAAAACATTGAAAGCATTTATAATTTGCCACATAATGGGGGAATATGTTGACATTTCGCCGCAAAGGGGTTAATAACCTTGACAATTGAATTGTGATTGTTTATATAAAATTATTTTTTGAAAACGAGTACATACGTATGATTATTTAGCTGTAAGTGCTAAATAGTAGATTGACTGAGATTATACAGATTGTAAACGTATTATTACCATTGTCTTTAAAAATTTAATGTTTACTTTTGTCGTTTTCGAAATTCTAGATGTATCATGAGTGAATCCGATGATGGGAAAATGAGGTGTACACCTCCAAACATCGTGGAAGTGGCTCACGTTACATATTTTAATTTATTGCCAGAGATTTCACGTAAAAAAATATGAATGCGAGTATAAATCCTAGGTTAAATATTTTTCTTAGCTTTTGGTGGTTTATTACTTTTTTTTGTTGTCTTAGATAAAGTATAGTGTGTAACGCGTGCAAAAACGTCAATTTCACACTCGTGTGATTTCTTTACGCTCGTGAGAAATTGGCACTTTTCTGCACTTGTAACACAATATACAGTTTTCTACTCCTACATGTATATCATCTGTTTTCTTCACGTTTCACTCAATGAAAAAGTAGACAATTCCAGCAAGCTGTACGGATATAACAACCAATCAAAAGAGTTCAATTTGACATTTCTTCATTTGTAATTAATTTATTAACTCCTGTCGCAAATATAGAAGTAAAGGTAAGTAAAATCCGTTATTATAACTTTAACAATTGTACTTTTCTACTTAATTAAAAATACAAAAATACTAAATGATTTAAATAAGTACAGCCTACTTTTATAATAGTCTGTAATGTGGTTTGGTAGTTTAGTAGGTAAAAGCAACAAAATTTAAAATAATAATTTTTTCGCTTCGAAAGTGTTTTCTACCAAGTTTTAATAACTCTCTTAAAAATTGTACAATTACAGGGAGATATTACAAATCATACTATAAAACCACAGGTTAATCCCTATATTCGATTTCTGAAGAAGACATAAAATCTATTTTTTAATTGTTTTGTTTATTCGAAGAAAGGATTTAATGTATAACTTGAATGGAACGCCCATATTACCCACAAACTATGGCGACACTCCGCCTTCGGCGTCGTACCTCACGCTTCGTCTTCAAGCGTAATGGACCTTGTTTCAACTCACGTTGTATAAACTACTGTATTGGCTTCCTGAACGTGTAAAACGTATGTGACAGTTGTTTATACATTAAAGGTAGCTTGATCTTGATACACCATGAGGTAGTAAATGCGGTAAAATCACAAAAGAAACACTGGGCATCTAGAGATATTCAAGACAAAATACCCTTGTCATAATTAAATTTATGTAACAAAATGCTTGTTACCTATAATACCTATATACCTATTGTTACCTATATTATGATACTTTCAAAAATAGTTCTTAATTTAATAAAGAAAATAAAATTTAAATCGCTACACCGCCATCTATTGCACATTTGAAAACTGCAAATGTCATTTTGACATTGCCAAATGTCGACAATACGAAGAGAATCATTAAGGTATTTTTGGATAAAATGTGTATAACGAACAACGCAGACATGTGAACCCTGATCAAATATTTAGGCTCCATTTACCAGTAAATTTTATGGAATTTAATAAATATGTGAATATCTAAAAACCTAACCTTAATTCTAACTAAAAAATTATTATTTAAAGCTTGTCAGCCAAAAAAATGTTATACAAATCTCACTCGTTAAGTTATTTTACAACGCTCTGACTAATAAGGCTTACACAAAGTTGTCGCGCTGTAAAATTTGACTTACAACATTCGATTGTAAATAGCTATTAGATACCTCATATAATTAATTCATATAAAAAATAGATGAATTGTTAATTCTTATAATAACCGGTAAAAAATGTTTTTCTTATTTCCTTAAATTTGAAATATACTACTTAAACTTAAATTACATTTTAACTCTTAGCCATCCGGATATGAACCAAATTACAATTAAATTTCAATTGATTTTAAAAACTACATTAAAGTTTATTAAATCTAGCTTTCAATGAGAACTGTATTATTAATGAAAATTACTCAAAGTCTCTTAGATTTGTAAATGTAAGTAACTGTTAGTCAAGAAAGACACTAAAGAACTGGTACTTGTCGTGCCAGCTGCTATCCTGTCGTTCCCCGGAAATTCCTTTGATAAAGTGTATGCTTTGCAGTAAATACTCCTTAAATTAGATTAATTACGTACTACACTCTTCTACTAATTTGACTTTATGTATATTCAGATATTAGATGCTTTCAGGAATTCCTACGCTCTACAGTGTATTCCCATTCTTTATTGCCTGGTTTTGTTAACATCTCTTGGGTATTATTCTTTTTAACTATCTGTAGATACCTCAAGTCCCCCTAAAGAAGGCGTTGTCGTATTGTTTATAAGAGAAAACTTTAAAGCATCTCATTTAGTTAATTAATCAATTACAATAAACGAAAAGTTCATATTCACTTTAGATAAAAATTAATAAATAAAAAAATCAAACCCGTCTCCCTCCACAATTTAAAAAGAAAACGGAAAATAGTCGATATAGTGATCAAATAGTTGACGAGGAAAGATTAATTATTATCTAACAAAAACAAAAGAATATCATGAAAAAGTGTGTATGTGTGTGTGCGCGCGTGCGCGCGCGCGCGAATTAACATTATGACTCTATGAAGTCATATAAGATTATGTATAAAGCCTTATCGCCACCTGCAAGATAACGCTGTTAATAGATTCTGCATTCAGATAACTTACCTTAATGTCATTCTAATGTATGCTAACCGATGCATCTATTATTCTAATGTATGCTTAGATATGAAAAACTATCTTGATTATGCTCATATATTTTATATCAACTTAATGTATGTGAAATGTATGCAAACGTTATCACCACATGTGAGATGCAAACAAAAGATTCAAGGGTATATAAAGGCCGCAACTTTGTGAGATAGGCCAATTCGAGTTGCAATCCACGACCATTCGGAAAAGCTTAGAAGTTGTCATCCAGGGATGTATGTTACTTACCTAGGTCTCTGATCTTAATCACCAGTTTGATATTAAAGCTGCATAGTGTTTAAATTATTATGCAACTATAATCAACAACGAATAAATAGCGTTTACTGTCTCCAGCCTTACTTTGTGGAACTCCATAATCATGAAATATAATATAAATACAAAGATTAGTTAAAGTTTCACAAGTTTTATTAATATCTTAACCTGACAATAAAACAATATTGTCAGGTTAAGATATTAATAAAACTTGTGAAACTTTAACTAATCTTTGTATTTATATTATATTTAACGAATAAATATATTATTGTTATTAATATAAACTGTTCATTCTGCAACCTGAACTCCGTCTTTTATGTTTTTAAAATAAAGATTTTTCAACGTAAAGAAAAGTTAATCCGCGCGCCTTTATACACAGGTAAAACAACTATTTAATAAAAACTAGTACTATCCATTTTTTTTCTAGAGTCCTCTGATTTTAAAAGCGTATTTCTCGGGAATTACTGAACCGAATTAAATATTTTAAAAACCAGCAAATAGTAAATTCATTTCTACATACTACAGTAAAATATTATATTTCTAACTGGTATAATTTTGTTTTTATCGGACGACACGCAATAAAAGGTACCATTTTTAGGGACAATTTCATTGAAAGTAAGTTCACTAATTTTTTTCTCAGAAAGTATATGTCATATATCTATGAGATTTTTGTATCGGTTAGAAAGAAACCTTGCGGTTCTTATGCTATTAATTTTCAGACAAAAAAACGTTTTATTTAAGATTTATGTGAAAAAATAGCAAACTATGCGTTCTTGTTTATTAATAGAGATAGCGTCAAATTTTTTCCGCTAAATCAACACTTTTCATGTGTAGACATTATTGTTTTCAAAAAAATTTTCCTAATTTTAATAATAAAAATTCGGGAACAAAAAAACGATTTTTGATAACAAGCGGTTTCGACAAAAAACGGTTTTCTTGTTATTGCACTTTTATTGTTAAAACTCGAAACATCTTTTTAAAGAAAATAATGTCTACATATGAAAAGTATTAATTTAGCGAAAAAAGTTTGAGGCTATCTCCATTAATAAACAAGAACGCATAGTTTGCTATTTTTTCATATATATCTTAAATAAAACACTTTTTTGTCCGAGAATTAATAGGATAACAACGGCAAGGTTTCTTTCTAGCCCCTACAAAAATCTCATAGATATATGAGATATACTTTCTGAGAAAAAAAATATTTAACTCACTCTCAATGAAATTGTTCCTAAAAATGGGTACCTTTTATTATGTATCGTCCGATAAAAATAAAAGTATACCAGTTAGAAATAAGATATTTTACTGTTAGATGTAGAAATAAATTTACAATTTCCTCGTTTTTAAAATATTTAATTTGGTTCAGAAATTTTCGAGCAATACGATATCAAAGTCAGAGGACTCTAGAAAAAAAATGGATAGTAGATGTATATTATTACATGTAAAACCTACTGCGTCAATGAAATGCAAATTACTAGATATTCATAAGAGTTTCACAAGAGCGATACAGGTCGTTAGTAGAAACTGTAGTAATTTCTGCATGACATATACAAACACCCTTTGACTAGTATACAAGATGTTTCACAGAAGATTCGTATCCTCTGAACAGGTGAGTGTACTCATAAAATGGAACAAAAAAGCTTAGTATCATTAGCGCTTATCTGTCATAATAACCGAAAAAAATTGTTTTTGAAAAATGGGTGTGCTGGTCACCGGTTTAAGAATCAGAGTTGGAACTCGATGAACCTAACTGCATTTTCAACTTGATATTTGCTACCTCGATGCAACTAATGCTACTACGTGATGTCACAATTTGTTTTGAGTATCATTTTCCGTTTCGTCCTATTTAGTTTATGTAAACTCAATATCAGCTAATGTGTAAGTACGATACTTTACACGTGGTTTTTACAGTTGTTTTAGAAAGTAGATTTCACAGTACTGTTTGAAATTTTGCACGTTTGACGATGCAAAAAATGTTACGGACTTTATTAAATCTATTTTTAATTAATTATTCTCTATATTTAAAATGATAAATAATCTAGAATAATTGAGGAGATTGGGATATTTACTCGCTTCTAAATTATTATCAATAATAATAAACTACTTAAACTACAGGACTATCTAGTTATATTGTTTTAAGAAGATTGATTCTTCATTTGCAGGTAATTTAAGGGTAAATTACCGTCACTTATTTACTTTTAGTTATTATTGACGCCGTTTTCTTTAATCTTATTAAAAAGGCATCTTTTTAAATTTGTAGACATTAAAAACAGATGTTTGTAAACTCAATAAAATTCTCCTTCATGGATAGCCCCTCAATAACATTCAACTTTCAAATTGTCCTGAAAGGTCGCGTAATTTCACGAAGTAATAAAAGTAGTAATTAAGATGTTTATTTATTATTAAGATGGTTAAACTCAATTAATAGTCAACCACGGTCTTTTACTTGATTTTACTTAATTTTACTCGAGGTTGTAATATTAGGCAGATGAAAATTATTCCTACAAAGGTTCGGTCGCTAATTCTCCAATGATTAGATATTTAAAATGGAAGTCATTCATTTCCTTGTGTTTTAAATAAATGTAGTTTTTCGTTGTGATTATTTATTTTATAAAAGTAAATATTTCAAAGAATTCATTGATATTGTGAATTTGTTGATTTTGTGTATTATTACGATTATTGGCACTATAAAAATAAATTATAAATTTTTTTCTTGTTTTGTAATGCACCACTTCCAGAAAATGAAACTGTTATTAAAGATAACGGGTCTAACTCGAATAGAAGGGATTGTTTATTATTAGTATTTAGTTTTCAAAGCAAAGAAGTAAAATGCAATAATAATCAAATATTTAATGTATGTAAATATGCTCTTTATTTCTGTCATGTCTCATTCTCAATACACAGACTAAAATCACAAACAAAATGAAATGTGACACCGTCAATGCGTATAATTGCCCAAATATAAAAACGGTATTTGATCTATATGTGAGGTAGGTCGTGATACGTCTCAGCAGTTCCCCAAAAGTGTTTTCTTTCCGTAGATAAGCAATTTGTTCAAACAACTGTTCCCAAACTAATTAGTAATAATAAGCTATACAGATTCAAATAATTATTATAGAAAAAATTATTGTGTGGCACTAAAACCGTCTACGCAAGTCCGAAATTGAGCAGGTGCGACAAGTATATCTGCACTATAGATAATAAATTCCTGAATATTAAAAATTTTCTCGGTCTGATTTTCAAGTCGAATTTGCACCTCAATTTGTTGTATGTGATGTATAATCATAAATTTTAATTTAACAATAGTTAAGACCATCGACCGGAGCAGCGGGGGTCCCTGAGTTCAAGAAACTACAGATAAGCTGCAAGGTAAGTGCCATTTCGATTGATATTGTATGGCTTGATAAAGACAGACATTCCAAATTAAATAAAAAGGAAAAATAAAGGTTTTACAGACCGCTTTTATTTAAAATTTTGATCGCTATTCAATATCTCAAACATTTTTTTGGTCCTTCGAGCCGGGTTTGTAATCAGAAAAAAAATATTTTTTTTGTCTAAAATACATCTGTATTCCATAAAATATGATTTCGACATTCCATAAAATTTGGCTTCTGTTATCTGTTTAAAATAAACATTAAAACTTTTAGAGAACTTTCCTTTCAGTCAAATCACATATTTATTTTTTTGGTTGAAACTAAAATTTTCAACTATGACGTCTGTTGATATATCAATCGTATAACCGAAGCGTGCAATTTAGCTATAAAGGCAAAACGAGATACTTCACTACATGCAGTTTTCAAGGTAACATACGATAAGTTAGAAGAGTTGTATGATGAAATTAAACAAATTCACAACGATATTATCGGTTTCCTCGAAAAAGACGAGGAGTTTAAATTACATGATGCTATTAGACAAGAAACATAATCATACATTTTAATTTAACAATAGTTAAAACCATCGACCGGAGCAGCAAGGGCCCCTAAGTTCGAGAAACTAAAGATAAGCTCCAAGGTAAGTGTTGTTTCGATTGATTTGGTATGGCTTGATAAAGAGAGACATTCCAAATTAAATAAAAATGAAAAATTAAAGGTTTTACAGTCTGTTTTTATTCTAAGTTTTGATCGCTACTCAATATCTCGGACACAATTGAATAAGGAAATTAACGGTCACTTTGTCATTTATAACATCTATTGATATATACAGGCTGAAAGCAGTTACGAGGCGTTAATTTTAAGCTGTGGTAGAAGACATCAAAAGGAACAAAAAAGTCTTAATAAATTTTTTTCTATGTGAGTAATTTAGAAAAAACCATTGCCATATCTGGCAACCTTGCTTAAGTATAATCGCATTCTACAGCTGGGTCTTGACCTTGTTTTAGAAGCAGATTAGTCGAGTGACTAATTATACGAAAATTGTAATCAACATTGTACCACGTAAACACGCTGATCCATAACAAACAACTGTAAAAATAAGACAATAATTGACCTACATTTTATATTTATTAATTTCCGGAATATTTTTAAAATTTCTTGACGTATATTTGTTTTTTTTTTATTAAAAAACACTATCTTTTGTAAAAAAAAACTTGATTAAGGCACCTAATTACCATAAAATTAAAAATCTTATTAATGTAGCCAAAACAAGGCGTCATCAAAATCCCTTAATCTAATTATCTAATTTAAATTAGATAAATCTTCTCTTTAGAAGATATTCTCTTATAAAATCATTAAAAACTGTTATTAGATAAACAAAGTTCAACATACTTTCATATTATTTCAGTTCAACCAACTACAAACTCAGCATTATCTCACTCTAAAAGGGTATTATTTACACAGCTGTAATCAGGTATTGACCCAAATATTCTTCAATTGTAAGGTTATAAACAAACCGTGCTTCATAGTCAACAAACTTCCTACATCAGCATTTTGTGCGAATGTGGAGCAAATTTTGTAACAAACTTTACAGGGTTGTCACGTTTCTTAATTGAGTAAAATGAATTTTTAATTGTAAAAAGAATCAAGTTTACGCGGAAACGACATACGATACGATAAAATGTTATTAAGGTTTGTTGTTGTGGTAGATGAGATGCATCTGCCGACAAAGCCCCATAAATAAAGCGGTCTAGGACAACTCGCCGCGGCCGATTCGCCGCGGCCGACTCGCCGCCAGCCGATTCGCTGCCGGGCCAACTCGCCGCTGGCACCGAAGAAAAAAAAACACCTCAACTTGGGAAACAAGTTGTTGATTATTTAATTCATACATTTTCTAAGCAAAAGATTGGACAAAGAGGTCAGATTGAAAGCCCTCCTCGATCTCCAGACTTGACCCCAATGGACTTCTTCTGGGGACATTTAAATTAACATACACATTAAGTGTATGTTAACAAAGTAACAACAGTAGATGACTTAGAAGCCCAAATTAGGAATGCGATAGCGAATATCCCTGCAGAACGCCTACATCAGATGCCTCCTCGGTCTCCAGACTTGACCCCAATGCACTTCTTCTGGGAACACTTAAAAAGTCTACTGAATGTTAACAAGGCAACAGTAGATGACTTAGAAACTTGAATTAGGAATGCGATAGCAAATATCCCTGCGGAACGCCTAAATCAGATGCCTCCTCGGTCTCCGAACTTGACCCCAATGAACTTCTTTTGGAGACATTTAAAAAGTCTACTGAACATAAACAAGGCAACAACAGCAGATGACTTAGAAGCTCGAATTAAGAATGCGATAGCAAATATCCCTGCAGAACGCCTACATCAGATGCCTCCTCGGTCTCCAGACTTGACCGCAATGGACTTCTTCTGGGGACATTTAAAAAGTCTATTGAATATAAACACGGCAACAACAGTAGATTACTTAGAAGCTCAAATTAAGAATGCGATAGCAAATATCCCTGCAGAATGCCTACATCAGATGCCTCCTCGGTCTCCAGACTTGACCCCAATGCACTTCTTTTGGAGACATTTAAAAAGTCTACTGAACATAAACAAGGCATCAACAGCAGATGACTTAGAAGCTCGAATTAAGAATGCGATAGCAAATATCCTTGCAGAACGCCTACATCAGATGCCTCCTCGGTCTCCAGACTTGACCGCAATGGACTTCTTCTGGGAACATTTAAAAAGTCTATTGAATATAAACACGGTAACAACAGTAGATTACTTAGAAGCTCAAATTAGGAATGCAATAGCAAATAGCCCTGCAGAACGCCTGATCAGATGCCTCCTCGGTCTCCAAACTACACCGCAATGGACTTCTTCTGGGGACATTTAAAAAGTCTACTGAATATAAACAAGGCAACAAAAATAGATGACTTAGAAGCTCAAATTAGGAATGCAATAGTGAATATACCTGCAGAACGCCTACATAAGATGCCTCCTAGGTCTCCATACTTGACCGCAATGGACTTTCCTGGAGGCATTTAAAAAGTCTACTGAATGTAAACAAGGCAACAACAGCAGATGACTTAGAAACTCAAATTAGGAATGCGATAGCGAATATCCCTGCAGAATGCCTACATCAGATGCCTCCTCGGTTTTCAGTCTTGACCCCAATTAGGGCATTCAATCCCGAGTTCCCGAATCCCGAACATTTTTCAGGCCCGTTAATCCCGGGAATATATACATTAAATCCCGGGATTATAAAAATTCATTTTGATTTCCATTTAAACGTGACAACCGTGCGAACTCAGGGAAGTGATTTAAATGACCTAACCTAACCTAACCTAACCTAACATTTGTAAAATAGGTGTAAGAAAGTAATGAAATCAAATTTTTTGGTTAATTTAGGCAACTAAACGTAAAAACGGCACTTCAAATGAGTTTTAGGCAAAAACAAATAAGGATAAAATTACTCTTAATTAACACAAACATCATTTGTATAATAAGTTCCATTAATTTGCCTTCACAAATAAAAATAGTCGATTTTGGTCTTAGTATTGTATGGCGGCAAGTTGGCCCGGCGGCGAGTCGTCCCATACCGTAAATAAAGTGCTATTATTAACGCGGCAAAATGATGTTAAAGTTTCCAACTTTATTATTCTTTTCTGAAAAAGTAGTACGTTCTAGAACAAAGTTGTATCACAGACTTTTTTGTTCCTTTTGATGTCTTCTACCACCCCTTAAAATTAACGCGTCGTATCTGCTGCCACCCTGTATATTGACTATTGAAATAACTTTAACCAATTACCACTTCTGGTGTTGGAATTAAGATATTGATATTTGTATTTGCTTCAACACCGTTGTTTCTAAAACTTATTATTGTAGATCATCTTTGTAATAATTTCACTTGTACTGAATGAAATAAAGCAATGATACTATGGTACTCGTCCAATAGGTAGTATCCTTAAGATAGATATTTTAACAATTCTTCTTCTGAGTGCTCAACTGAAAAACATTGTATACAAACTAAATTGAGTAAATAAATAATCGATACATTCTAGTTGCAAAGTTATAGCAGTATCATTATTTGTTATGTGTCTTCGAGGCGGTCGAATGCTTTTCCCTCTGCCTAAAGATCTTGTCTTTAAAGTCTTATTTGGAAAAGACTAACAGCCAGAGCCGTCTTTAGGATCGATGAGGCTCTGGGCCCAGGACTGACTGGGGCCTATGTAATTAGCGATGGAAAATTTTTCTTTTGACTTTACTTTGTTTCAAATACCGTAACTTTAGGCTGTACATTTAATTTCTTACAAGTTTAATCTTGAATATTTTTGTTCTTCTCTATTCTTATTCTTTTCTTTTTGGGCATGGGGCCTTTTGCTATCGCGGGGCCTTGGGCCAGGGCCCTGCGGGCCCTGCCTTAAAGACGGCACTGCTAACAGCTACTGTATTATGTTGTAAAGTCAGAAATAAATACAAAACTTGTACATTCTACTCTGCGTTGATAGTTGTAGCAGTAGCCTGGACATGGTATCACTGTTGGTTAGATTCTTCCAGAGGAGAGACTGATCGAATTCTTCGATCACGAATAAGCGACTTCTGAAAAGTGTAAAGTGATAACACCTTCATTCAATTTAATAATCTTTTTAAAGTATTAGAAGTGAACAGATTGTTGTTGTCTTATAAAAGCATGCTCCTTCAAGCCGAAACGAGTTTAAGGCAGTTTACAGAATGTCAACAAAATATTCAGCTGTTTTTGTGACAGTTTCGAAACTTCTGACACTCATTTCAGGTAAGTAATATGTTCTCTCATTTGGAACACTAGAGTACTATTATAATCCACTACTACAGATACTGACTTATACATTAAAGTCTGTTTACAGTCATACCATGCAAAAATAAATTAATCTTATAAAATAAATTATATCTTAGTGTTGCATGTACAGAACTAAATTCTATTACAAATTAACTGTTATAAATATGTACTTTGTAAATTGCTCGAATCTGAAAATATTCTGTTTTTTACTTTGTATTGGTCAGAAGGTATTTAAAAATCAATATGTATGAACCAATTGAGATTCTAACTTCAAAAATATAAATGAAAACAATGTATGCAAAATTCTTTGATAATAAAGAATAATGAAAATGTATTTTTTTACGGCCCCATAAGAAATCTAACAATATCGATCATCGTCTAAAAACAATTTATCTACGACCACTATAGAAAATTACACATTTTGCACAGTCTAATAACCATGAAAATGACTCGTTGCTTACAATCTCCAAACTGAACAGAAATCACCGTGCTAAATGATATCGCACGATCAGTAGCTCTATGAAAACGCCATAGATGTCAGTACATGCAATATTATAATATTATTAATTATTTGAAATATAAAAGTTAGTTACAAAAATGAAACGTTTTATCAACAAGATGGGGCACCCCTTCATTATTCCTTAATAGTTAGAAACTCTGTTTCCAATAAATTTAGCGACAACTGGATTGGCAGGAGTGGCCCAGTACAGTGGGCTCGCAATTCACCTGATTTAACAGTTCCCGCTTTTTTGTATGTACTAGATACATAAAATCAAAAGCTTACAATTCTGCACCACATAATTTGAATGAGCTGAACAGTAACATTCGCCAGGCATTTGACAACATTACTGAAGAAATGTTTGACAAGGCCTTTACTAATTTATATTTACGTTGGAACAAATGCGTACATGAAGAAGGAAGACATGTTTGAACATTTAATTAATTATACTCGGGACGCTGAACAGATATAGTAATTAAAACCGCCTACAATTACCCCCTCTTTTTAACAAAACCTTTCTATTGGTAGCATTCAAATATACCTCTCAAATTGAAAGGCATGTTTACTTGTACCAAAAAGATATCGATTCGTTTACTGTCAAACTGTCTTACTCACGAACTTTTAATAACATTTTTATTAAATTAATAAAACTGCAATTTTTTAAAATGTATGGTTATTATTTATACTAGCATCTCTCGAAGTGACATTATTTATAATGAATTAACAATTCATATGCAAAAATGTTCTATTGTAAATTTAACTTTCACATAAAACCAATCAGAACAATCTGTGCTGCCTTGATTTCTTTTGTACTATATCTATTCGGCGGTCCCAGTATAAATACATATACCTTTTTGTTTCAGAGACTACTTTGTTTAAAATAAATTATTATTGTTCTTATATTTGTTTCTAATTTTGCAGACTTCCCTTTAAAAATCAATTACTCTGTCATTTCTAAACCGATTTTAAAAACTTCAACCCGCTGGACAACCGCAGAACGGTTCATTCAGTATTTTAAGAAATATACTGGCTGTTCTATTAAAAAACAACAAAGAAATTGTCAAGAAACCACCATTTTTGTGTGACGTAATCGAAAATGACAGAAGGAAATGACTGTATCCAAACAAAACTTGTGCTTATATGAAACATTACAGTGAAAACCACACGTTTCTATCTTGAGCCGTTTGGAAGTTATAAGCAGGTATAATAGGAAAAATATAATGGGACACTCAGTATTTTGAATGCAAATCCATCTAGAAAAATTATCACTCCGGCGAGGAGTCAAACCCTGGAACCCTAGCAAGCCTGCTTGTTAAACCAGATCTCTTACCGTTGCCCTATTGCGGCGATTTGCCATAATTTAGTTATTACTATGTAAAGTTATTTTAAAATTATTGTTGAATTAATATCTATCTTTCCTTGTCTCTCACAATACCTGCGATGCCAGAATATGGTATTTCGCGGCAAAGGGGTTCATAAATGGAGTGTACACTTACCTATACTTGAGTGCTCACATTATATTTATCTCTTAGTTTATTGCTAGAAATTTTACGTAAAAAATATGAATGCGAGTATAAATTCTAGGTTAAATATTTTTCTTAGCTTTTGGTGTTTTACTACTTTTTTGTCGTCGTAGATAAAGTATAGTGTGTAACGCGTGCAGAAACGCCAATTTTATACCTGTGATCCTTGAGAATCACAGAGAATCTGTGACTTCTTCGGAGAAATTGGCACTTTTCTGCACTTATAACACAATATAGTATTATATATAACCTTTGCGTTGCGATATGAAGTTTCCGCACATTAACGCTATGTCTTAGGTAAATACGATATGTGCGGTGCGTACGGTGCCGGAATCACATGCACCACAAAACGGATGCGGCGAATGCAATTGTGGCAAATGTAAATACGACAATAAAGAAATAACACATCATGCGTATGCGATAACGCATACTTCATATCAATAAATTATTATTTTATATATGCATTTCTCAATCATGGCTCTGTCAGAAACCACACGTGCTGTATGGTACCTGTATGGTACCTAATCTTACCTCACCTAGCCAAAAACTTTTTTGGAAGGGAGCCATAGACTTCTATCTTAATTCCATCACCCTGTCTGAAGATGCATGTTTTGAAGCGCATCCGACCTAACTTAACCTCACCTCACTTAGCCTAACCTACCCTAACCTAACATAACCAAGATTAAATTAAAATACGTACTATCCGTCTATCGAAAGATGAGCTCTGCGTCATCTTTGCAGCAAATTATCACAGCAAGCGTTTTGTTGTACTTTACTCTCATTATCTACGAGTATGACGAAGATAGCATTACATTAGCACTTCTCTGTGTCGTTGGAAATTGATTTGACTAGCTCTGTAGAGTGTAGAATACAGAGTGGCCAGCCTTACAAATAAATTCCTAGATCAAATTAAGATATTCCCACAAAAAAAATAACTACATTTATTGGCAAAATTATCGTGGAAAAATTTAATGTCGTCACTACAGATAAAGTTGATGAATTTTAGGGATTCTTTAAGGTATTTCACAGATTTCTGGAAGAAAATGCCAAAATTATAGGCAATGCTGTATGCGGTTATGAACATGTGACTTTATTGTAAAACATGTCACAGGTATAATTATTGCTGAATTTACTAAACTATAGTTCAAGAGGGAAAAAGGAAACCGTGGAAATTTACTTCCTTTATTTTGTGTACAAGAGGTAATAAGAAACGTTAATTATTATTTATGATCATATTGTACTACAATTGTTTGATTATTGCAGCGAGCAGTTGAGGCTTTAGAAATTAGTATTTCAACTGTTAAAAGGGGGCTCGTAGTAGAAACCAGCCAGTTTTATCTAGTCCTGGTAAAAAAAAGACACCGCAAGAAGTTGAAAACTGCAGACCTAGCAGATTCTTCTAAAATGATCGCCAGAGAAACTGTACATAATTGAAAGTAAGACGTTTGATAAATTTTGATTTTATAAAGTCTATGTTTTGTATAGTTTCAGAAAAGCGAACATACCGAATAACAGACAGATAGACGCTGCGTTTTATGTACTTAATATGTATAATAAATAAACAAGAGAAGAGATGGATAAGCAAAATTAATATTAATTCTATTGTAATTAAGTACTTTAATAGCATTTAAGTTGATTAAAATATTAAGTTACAGAGTTTTGTTATATGTAAAACTATATTTGAAAAGAATATATTTCTCCATATTGAAGGTTATTATTACACTTGTTAGAAATGAGTTAATTTCTTAAATATAAGTGAACGTGATTTGTTTTTTAGTACTTGGTAGTTCTGTAAAATTAGAAAACGTACACTACTAATAGGTATTCGCGAAAATCTAATTCTTAGTTTCCTACTGAAAATGTTTTTAAACTTTCCAAAATAACCAAGTATCTATGTTAAAATTTAAAAGAAGGTTACACACGTCCAAAATGCCTTATCCCTAACCTTAAAAAATCACCTGCTATAACATTTTCGTAAACATGGTAAAAATCAATAATTGTCAAACTATGGATGCTGATTTGACTAAGAGTTTTTTAATCTTCTACACACGACCTCCTCGATTCGACGTTTGACGTCTTAATACGGCCAGTTCAAATTTTAAAAATATCATTATGCACATGTTCTCCGCATGGCGCTAACTACCGGGGGATTGGAGATCAGAACCGCGCCGGTAATTTGAAATGGTTCGAAAATTAGCTTAAATTTTTACACTTTTGACAGTTAACATACTTCAAATAAATTACAATTTATGCCATCGGCAGTGGTAATTCTAAGAAGAAGCATTTTTTTTATGAAAAGTATTTATTTGTCAATGTTTGAGTACTTTTTTAGAAAGAAGTTTAATGTACAATCGCGTTCCAGATATGTTGTTGGTGCTTTTTTTGGCAAGGTTAGTTAATATTGATTTTAGAAGTATATTTAAAATTATTCTTCAAAGGTCCTTGTTGTGAATCTTGAGAATAGATAAAGAAGAATTCTAAGATAAAGAATTCTGAAGTCAAGATCAAAATACTGCGATGATTGCATTCTTGAGGTAAATATTGAAATCTATTTAAAACCAGTTCTGTTATTTGGTTTATTAATATGAAATTTTTACTAGGGCATTTCAAATCTCCACGATCTTGTTCATTGATTTCCTAAGAGCGATTTGAGGAGCAATTGCTCAAGGAATTGGTCAATACATACTGTACATCATGAGGAGTGTTCGAAAAACATGTCTAAAATGTGTTATGATAAAAGATTTTTTAAAAATATATTTCAGAAATTACTGTATGTACTGTAGGGCACCACATTACATTTTAATAACTTTCAACCAGAAGATCCGTCTTTATAGCAACTGCTTTTAAAGAGTAATTTACAGATAACAGTACTTTCGGGTATTTTCGTATCTGAAATAAATTAAAATTCTACGTTAACTATACTGTCCGGACTGTCCCTTTCTACTGTACAATGCACTAAATACGATGTAATTTAGAAAATGTATAAAGTAAAATAAATGAACATTTTACTAAAGTATATGTTTTAATCCTACCAGAAGGAAGATGTAAATTTTCAATCCACCTATTTCGTAAGCTAATACTGGAAGAAAATGCGAAGAAACTCGTTGCATTTTTGTAATTTCTGTACGTAACACATAGCACTTCTTGTTGTGAATTGACATTTTTTCAGTAAAATTACTATTTTTAAATCAAAAACTTATCAAACAAAAGCAAACGCACTAAATTCGTTATAAAGTAGAATAAAGATTAATTATTCGATATACGGACCCTTCTGAACCTAGGTAAACCAATTATATTGAGTTGTAAAGGATAACTTAAAGAACAATAATTCGAAAAAACATCGCGCTGGTCGCCGGTAATTAGTAAGAAAAACAATGTTAAAATGGCTATTTTGAGCTTAGAATGTTATGATGTTAGGTTACAGTTAGTAAAAAAGTTGGCTGTATTTACGTGAAAATGGCTTAAAAATGGTGTTTGTGTCATCTGATAAGAATATTTTATAATCTTTAACTGTTTTATGACGTTTTTTGAATGAAAACCCGTAGCGCTATATCGAATAATTACTGAATAAAGTTTAGAAAAGTCAAATATTTAACAATAACCTTCAAAAGAGTCCGGATTTTATTTTAAAATATTATCACAGATTATAAACATTCCAAGAATTTTGCTAAGTGTACATTTGGATGTGTGAACGCGTCGGATTAAATCGAACTGTTGAACGCGTCCATTCCCCCGGGACGTGGCGCCAAGCGGAGAACGCCGAAAACTGGCAAATGAACAGGCCGCATAAAGACGTCAAACGTCGGCGTCGAATCGAGGAGGTCGTGCTTATACACAAAGCATCGATGACCAGCGCTCATAGACGGAGAGCCAGCGACAAAAATAGTTACGTCATTGCATTAAGAAAACTTATGATGCCATTGTACTGTCTTAACATAGGTAAACTTTAATTGGAAGTTCTGCCACATATCAGTGGTGGAGAGAGTAGCGGGAGCGAGCGAAAGGGTTAAACAATATAAATACAAAAACGTGATATAAGTAAAGCTGATTTTTGGTGTGATGGCGGTAAATAATATTTTATGTAATATATTACAATAGCAGACAGTTTGGTTAGTGAGGGGATGAGGATAGACAGCGAGGAAGGTTGAGAAAATACGGGCCTATTACGTCATATCAGTTTGTATTTACTAGTAAACATATCCAATGAGAGACACTCAAAATGCGTCATATTATATATCATTTGAAGGTAATTTTAAGTACTTTCCAACGATATATGATTCATCGGCAGACATTGACTATGAAAAGGTTAAAGACCAAAAGTATAGTAAAATTTTATCAAAATTAAGCAAATAACGAAAAAAATTAATGGGAAGCCAAAAATTGGCATAGATGTTGGCGAATGAACTATTCGGCAACATCTCTACTATTTTCAGCTTTCTATTAATTTTGTCCGTTATTTTTTATTTAAACCGCCATCTTGAAAAATATTGCGGCTCGAGCACACCTTATTCAACTTGGGACTCATCAATTTCGTAACAGTAACTATTCGCCAACATCTATACCAATTTACAGCTTCCTATTAATCTTTTTCGTTATTTTCCATTTAAACCGCCATATTTTCCAAGATGGCGGACTGATCACACCTTCTTCGACATGGGACTCGATTTCTTAAACAGTATGTTTACAGAATGTTTTTTAATTATTTTTACTACTATAAATTAATCATTGCAGCAATTCATTTAAATTACCGCCGCTCTGTGTCGTTGCGTCTGCCAAGGTGTTTGACTCAAAAATTTTGTCTGCCTTTGTGAATACAAAATTATAACGACATTTTGAAAATTTTAACAGTTGTCCCAATCTTAATGATATGGCGTAATAGGCCACATATTCTCTCGACCTTCCTCGCTGTCTGTCCCCATCCCCCCACTAACCAAACTGTCTGCCATTGTAATATATTACATAAAATATTATTTACCGTCATCACATCAAAAATCAACTTTACTTATATCACGTATTTGTATTAATATTTATTTATTCACAATCGATATATAATGTGTTCATTACTGACGTTTAAAAAGTTAGATAGTAGTTTATTATACACCATAGTCAATAATATGTTCTCTTGGTTAGTAATGAGTTCTCTTGGTTAGTAATATCCATTACTTACCTTTTGCTCGTTCTAAATATTCTCAACAGATGGCAGAAGTTTTCGTATCTATCTTTACTTTTAGCAGGTAACAAACAGTCAGTCACTGTTTTAGCAACTTCCGGTGGTGTGCAACTTACATCAGTGTCACTATGAGACATTTTAAATCGTGTAAATTGCAATTAGGAGCAATGTAATTAACTTTGGTTTAGTAGTGACACGAATTTACTTTGACAATTGTTGCAGCAATTGTCATTTTATCGCCACCGGAATAAAAACGCTGGTGTTGTGTCCTACATATATCAAGTATAAGGTATCAATGTAAGAACATAATTATGTACGATTGTGAATAAAATAGTATATATACCTCGGCGGGAAGACATTACGCGTCGAGCAATTGCTGCCCTTGGCGCTTCGCGCCTCGGGCAGCAACATTGCTCTCCGTGTAATGTTCTACTTCCCGCCTCGGTAAGTAATCTACTATAACCCTTTCACTCACTCCCGCTACTCTCTCCAACACTGATATGTGGCAGAACTTTCAATTAAAGTTTACCTATGTTAAGGCAGTACAATGGCATCAACAATTTTCTTAATACTCGTAAAATGACGTAACTATTTTTGTCGCTGGCTCTTAGACTATCATATTTAGCTGGACGGATAATATGAATTGACGAACAACGCAAACCTAAATTAAACCCAAGTAAGGTTATGTTAGGTCAGTTTAGGTTATAAGTTCGATTGTAGGTTAGGTTATACGTTAGGTTATACGTTAGGTTATAGGTTGGGTTACGTTATAGGCTAGGTTATGATTTAGGTTATAGGTTAGGTTCGGTTAGGTCCTCCAAAACAGTTTTTGGTGATTATCTCGAAAACTACTGTTCCTCCCCAAATTTCACTATAGAATTTATGGACACTATGGTTCAGCTCGATGAGACTTATCGAATGGTATATAGCATACGCGGGTGTGGGTGACCGACCTAATCTAAAGTCTAAAGTGTTACCCAACTAATTTTCAAGTACTTATTATAGTAAAGGAAAGACTTTTTTAACCTTAAGATAAGTAAAAAGGTAAATATAACAGGTTATTTTTATTAATTTATTTTTTACAAAACATATATTCATATTGTGTATTACTATTAATACTCTCTGTAACATGGGCGTTTGATTACCCTGATTTTATTGTAATGAGAACTTCGCAATGATAATTGCGTTCGAAAACAAAGATTTTGATTTTTAAAACATAAAGTGCGATGCGACAACGCAAAATCGTGCGAATCGCAGAAACGCCGTGTTTACTTCGGACACCATAATTACTTTCTTCAAGTTTTGTCGTGAGTAACGCAACGCTCTGCCAACTGATCATTTCGAGCCCCCAAAAAAATTTGTTTCGTTCTATTGTCGTTGGGCAGGTGGGGAGGGGGGGGGGCACGTCGAAGTTTTTTGTGAGCTACCGCCGTAAAAATCGGCGAGTGGTTAGCCTGAGCGGGCCTGTCTAATGTACCAAAAATATTTTTCCTAATTTCAGTGGCGTAGGTAGAGGGGAGTGGGGAATTTCAAGAGTCAAATTCCCGTAGCGCAAAAACTATAAGTGGACGAGCGTGATTTACGGCATTTGGCGTTGAATGAACGCTTCCATCACTGGATGAGCGCCAATTTCCATTAAGAAAACAAAAGATGATCGTCCTAGGGAATTTTGTGTGCTGGCCTTTTGGAAAAACCTCGGGAATGGAAAGCCGCATCGACATGCGACTTTCATCGTCGGATAGTGTTTATGACAAGGCATAACATATTAGTGCACCCTCGATCGTCGACTGTTTTTAAGTACAGTATTAGCAAAAAACGGGTTTTAATTATCTGTTATTGTTAAGAAAAGTAATATTGCCATATATGTTGTTTTAGCTCAACTTTTGCACGTAGGAACAAAAAATTTTTTTACCTTCAACCAGTAAAGGTTAAAGGTCATTGCGTTTTGTTATTATTTAGACATCGGTGTATTAAAATAGATGCAATAAATAGGATGTAGATGAATAAAGAAATAAGATATAGACTGTAGAATAATCATAGAATGCTGGCAAAATGTTAAAGAAACTATTTTAACAAATCAAATAAACTCGTGTTTATTAGGTTAGATTGCTTATAGGTACCTAGCTTTTTTTGTTCATTTAAAAATTTAATTTTAAGTGCCAAATTTAAAATTAATCTAATGTGGTTAGTAGAAATTTCGTTTTTTTGAGCTCGTAAAAAGAATAGTGTACATAACTCGCTGAAAAGTGTCTGTCGCACTCTTGTGTGATATCCGCACTCGGTTTCACAGGTGTAAAATATGTCGCTTTTCGGGCTCATTATTTTATATAATATATCCTAGCTTTCGTTTTGTTAAGTTTTGTAACTAAAACTAAATAAGATATAAAGTTCTGTTTGGGCTCGTATCTGTTTTAAGAGGTACAACAGTATGGTTAAGGGGTTTCCTTGGTCCCACAAGCCAAAAAGGTTTAATTTAACCAGGCTCGCTTAGCTGTAGTATGTTACACCAATTTAACAGCGGTGTATTGCAGGTGACCTATATGGCTGCCCAAGCAGCATTTAAGTAGCAGTAACTGAGATCGGAACTTTGATTGAGTAGTTGTTACGTAACTGCAACTAAATTTATGACTTTATAGGTTTAATTTCTTCAATTAGGAATATTTTAGTAATTGTGTAGTTGTTTCTACTATTTATTGGAACTATGTAGTTTCATTACTTCTGAGTAACTATTAAAGTATGTGGAACGGTATTGCCACTTAGTATACTTACTTTAAAGTCGTTGCAACTTCAAAGTGGTATTATGATTGTAGCAGTAACTTGCCCGAAGCTACTTTAAAGTTTTTAAAACCTTACAGTAGTATTGAATGTAACACTTACGTTTTTGCTACCCAGGAGAATCACATTAAAGTAATTTTTCGTAAACTACCCCATCTCCATATTTACTTGTAAAATGATGGATTAATCAATAATCATTAATCAATTTGCAATTTGTTATGATTGTTAATAGATGTTTTACTATATAACCTTCAATAAAAATAACAAACTGTTGCCAAATTGTGCCTTAGGGATTGTTATGTATGTAGCTTGAAGTTGGCAACATTTATTTGTAGTGATGTAACTAACCAATCCTGGCATCCTGCTCCGTTCCCTGGGCGAGCGTCAGTAACACTCGAGCCGGCTTCGAGGATACACGTCTTCTACAGTCTATGCATTGTGTATGTAATTCGCCCTGCTCACTCAATATTAATAAAGTTAATTAATGACAATAATTGAGTATCCTTTATTTAAACACATAAAAGAACATAACAGGAATAATATAAAAATGGTTTCTATCATGTGTATCAACTTATAAGTATTTCGTGTATATTTATCATGTTTTATTAAAGACATTTTTTTACTAAAAAATATATTTAAAGAAGGCGCGTTGTTATTTTTCGATCTATCATCATCATATTTAAGAGAAAAGTTGCAATGGTTTATAATTTTGGTATACTGGAATGACAAATTAATCAAACATTTCGTCGCTCTTTGTATTAAGTACGTATTACAAATAAACTGGTAATTCATTTTGTGACACGATCCAGCATTATATAGTATAGAAAATGATAGAATATTTGTTAAGTTGCAAGAGCAAGAGAGAGCAACCACGCGACATGATGTGTCAAAGAGAAAAGAAGTTCCACGAAAGCAGCAATTACTACGCCGCCACGTACCTGCTACCCAAAAATTGTTCCCCATTTTGGTTCCAGGCACGTAACAAAACCGTAGCAATTACGTACTTGTGACTAGTGGCTAAAACTTAATAGTTCCACCGGTAGTTACGCATCACCTTAAGCTACATTTCTGCTTAAAAAAACTCACGATATTTTCGCTCCGTAAAATCTTTGTTTAGTGAAGTTATTTATTGTTCTGAAATAAAATAATAAACAAATTGTTTTTGCAACTTTTTACATATAATTATTACTATTGGAGAATGGTATACCAACAAGTAACAAGTATCAAAATACAACAAAGTAAAGCACACCAAAGTGGATAATGAAATTTGCAACTAACAGATATTTTCACTAATCTATTCTCTAATACCTAAAACCGATTATCACCCTCTCTATTTAACGGTGGCACATTGGAAATCTACCGACGCAATTCATCCCTGCTTTCGCTGCGTTACTTTTCATTTAGAACTAGCACCGGCAATGCGGTTCAATACACGCTAAAAATGTTTAATCAAATAAACAAGGTGCAAATTGCCAAAATCCTGTTTCAACCATTTGATTAAATTTCATGCATAGTCGGATAACAAATTGAATGTATGTGTATTTGATTAATATTGAAATATATATGATTCCCAGTGGGATGCGATCCATGGAAGCAACGCTTCCCTTAGAAATTATTTGAACATAAAAAAACAATGCTACCAAAAACTATTTTTATAAAATAAGTAAGATTATAGTTTTTATTCATTTACTTAATTTATTATTTAATTAATTTCATTTATTTATTAAAGTAATATTTAATTAACTTAAAACTGCCAATTTCGTGCAGCAAAAATACTAAAATAGCTACCTACTGCACAGAACGGTAATGCAGATTCAAATATACCTACTATACAAGGTGATTCAGAAATGGCCGATATCCTTTAAATGGTAGGTAGAGTGGAGGCAGTAGAGCTAATTTACCTTGTCAAGTATAGGTCAAAAACGAATAGTTTTCCAGAAAACAAATTTTAAAGTTTAATGAATTTTGGATCCAAGGTCAGGACCGGATCCAAAATTCATGAATTTGTATCCTTCAGCATCTGTCTTTTAGTAGCCTTCATTAATTCTATAATTCTAGGGTGATTCAGAATTAAAGGTAATCCTTTAAATGGTCGGTAGAGGGGAGGTAGTAGAGCTAATTTACCTTGATCCAAAAGGATCCAAGGTCAGGACCGGATCCAAAATTCAATAAATTCTTAAAATTAATTTTTTGGAAAACTACGTTTTTGACCATACTTGTCAAGGTAAATTAGCTCTACTACCTCCCCTCTACCTACCATTTAAAGAATATCAGTTATTTCTGAATCACCCTGTATACTGCATAGAATCAACGACTCATTTGCTTACTGTACTTATTAGCATTTTCTTCAGCGGGTGTTGCACTGTTGTGATGTGGTTGGCATCGTATAAGGTCATGTTATTAGATGCTCGGTGCTCAGATAAATTTGATTATTTATGCCTTTTAGTGTTAATTAAGTGTTACTTATTAAACACTGTATATCTGAAAATAATCTGAATTTTAAGAAAACTTTATTACTTTAACTTATATTAGTTAGAATTATTTCATAGACGGAAATTACTGTATTTAGTTTGATTCTACACAAAGTTAAAATTGCTTATTGGGTGACTACAAATTCGGTTGTTTCGGTAAAAGGTCCGAGTATTTCCGATACCCTTGCATCGCGTCATTTCTGTTTGTAAATTATTAGAGAAATAATTTTTTGCACACAGTTTTAGAAAAAAACTATAAATTGCTGATAAAGACAGACGAAAACCAGAACCTCCAAATTTATTTATTTTTTTCATTTATTTAGTAAAGATTAAAACGTGCAACAGATATTTTAAAAATGAAGCCTACAAAAATTAGTGGCTAACAGCCGGTAAGTAGTAGTTTATGCGTTATTCTTCTGTTGTCCTTACCTTCTTTTTAATTATGAATAAGGTGTTTGGAATAGGTCTGAATTTTCCAATTTGTCCACATATTTGAGGTGCATTATAAATACTTTTTTTAATAAAGATTATAATCTGCTATCACAAATTTCTTAAAGTATACAGCTAAAAGTTCTTATTTAAAAATCTTTTATAAGCCTAATAATTATGATACTGTTTTTACTGCACCCAAGTATAGTAAAATCAAAATAATTGTTGCTTCCCTTGCTTAGATTCTCACCGCACGCCACTGATGACTACGAAAATGAGTATTATTTGTGTTTATGAAATGTTTGGAAATAATATTGAATTGATAAAATATTAATTTTCGCATTTAATTAGCTAGAAAATATCTTTTTTTTTCTCTGTAACCTATATATGAAATGATGACATTTTGATTTTCTACCTCAGGTCACAGTTTCTCATAGAGGATAAAAGCTTCTACCACACAAATTTTATTTTACCCCACTATACTAAAATTCATTTTACTTTTCTGATTTTACACGATTTTAAGTTTTTTAATATTTTATTGTGGTTATATGTATAGCTATACATTATATACTATCGAATGCAAAAGTTCTGAGCCCTGAGTTTGAATACGCATACCAAAAAAACACTAACTAAAAAAGGTGTTTCCAAACTTAAGGGGGGTATAGGTGTCATTGCAGTGAAGATTTTTTGCACATAAACCCCTAGTCGGAAATAAGCCGTTTTGGCCCTGGAGTATTTTTTGTTCAAAAACGTAATGTTAACTCGTTGATAATAAAAGACTACGATATCCAATTATTTTTTATTGAAGATAACGCAAAAACATAAAATTATAAGAATGGTTGAAAATGACGACCCCAACCTGGTTACATAAATTTGCCCATCGAATCATGGAATCGCGCACCCGTTGAAATATATGTGGATCTTGCTGCACGAAAAGACAGGCTGCCATCACTATGCCCAGCAGTTCCTCTTGGGTAGCTACAGGAATTTCATAAAGACCAGCGACTTAATGTAACCCCAGAGAAAAAAATCCAATGGAGTTAAATCGGGAATTCGTGGTGGCTACCTGATAGGTCCCCCTCTTCGATCCATCGTCCAGGAAATTGCTGATAAAGGTTCTCTTGCACAGTACGGGCAAAATGTGCTGGTGCATTGTCATGCTGGAACCACATTCTATCCCGTATACCCATAGGAACGTTTGCATTGTTCAATAGCTCAGGAAGCACGTCTTGCAAGAAATTTAGGTAGATGTTACCATTGAGCCGAGGTAGAAGCAAGAACGGACCAATTAAAAAGTCGCCAACAATGCCGGCCCACAAGTTAATAGCGAATTGGTTTTATTGTGCTCAGCTTCATCCGGTGTGAGGAATGTGATCGTTCCATATGAGACTGTTTCGACTAATGAAGAACTTGGTAAAACAACCCTCGTCAGTAAATAAAATGAGCGAACCAAAATCCGGATAGTTTGCAATACGTTGCAAATACCATTCGCAAAATTGTACCCGTGGCTGATAATCTTGTGGACCTAGTGCTTGCATTGTTTGAGGGTGGTAAGTGTGCTGTTATATGTTATGTTTTATACAGTATTGTTGGATTGTCTTTATAGTTATGTTATTGTTGTATTGTTGTATGGTTAAAGTTAAGGGTTGATAAAATTATCTTTGGTTTCCATGAGAATGGTAAAAAGTGTGTGTACAAAAAGTCAATAAAATAGTATGTCACATGTACATTGGTAAATTTTTAATAAAACACAAGATTAGATAAAATTGAAATCTAATCAAAGACATAACAAAAGAAATATTACTTGCAAACAATATCATGGTCCTTCGAGCCGGATGGAAAAGCAAGTAATCTGACGGTGAAGCAGTACATTGAAAGTTAATGTCAACGAAGATCTCTAACCCAGTTGTACCTGTAGAAGTTCACATATTACCGACTGGTAGAATCTGCGTTGTTTGAGAGTTTAGTAAGCTAAAATTACTACAATCGGAAAGAGGTTGTCTAAATACAAAGCAGAATTCACTTTGAAAGTGAAGTCTTGAAACAGTGAGTACTGTCCTTATAGTGAGGCATTTGAGTTGTTTATCACTTTTTGCTTGTACAGAAGTGTATAAAGGTATTAGCTTTTACCAATTTGATTAATTTAATTACCACTTCTTGCAATTTTTACTTGACACTTTATTAATTGACAAGTAGATAAGTAATGGCTGAAACGGATAAGCGTAAAAGGGGAACGCTTAAAGCCAGATTAACTAATTTTGCAAAGTTTATTGAAGCAGTTTTTACCAAACCTGTTGACCAGGTTACTCAATTAGATGTGATTCAATTAGAGAATCGTAAATTAAAAATTGAAACGTTAATAGATGAATTTGAACAGATACAAAATATAATTGAATGTAGTTACGCGGAAGGTGATGAGTTGGAAGCAAATTTGGAGCTTGAATATAAAGAAAGAGATGAATTTGAAAGCAATTTCTTTATGCAAATGTCATTGGCAAAACAGTTTTTAGACAAACACAAACTATCGAATAATCTAAACAACGCTTCCAGCTCTTCAGCTTTCCAATCTCCTGGTGGTCAATTTGGTAGTCAGTTAGGAGTAGTGAAGTTACCTGAAATAAAAATACCCATATTTGATGGTAAACATAGTGAATGGCTTGAATTTCGGGATACTTATTTATCTTTAATTCATAATAACACTGATTTAAATGAAATACAGAAATTTCATCATCTGAGAGCGTCATTGGAAGGTCCTCCTGCGGAAGTTCTAAAGTCACTTGAATTTTCTTCTCCGAATTATATAACTGCTTGGAAATGTCTTACTGAAAGATATGATAGTACTCGATTATTAATTGATTATCATATAAAAGCATTACTAAATATGGATCAAGTTAAAAAAGAGTGTTCTGAAAGTCTTAGGAAAATGATTGACTGTATAATGAAAAATTTACGAGCCCTTAAGCAATTAAATCAACCAACAGATCAATGGGATGTATTAATCATCGCGTTAGCTGCGGAAAAGCTTGACAAATCAAATAAAAATGAATGGGAAAAGCATAAAGTCTCGAAAATTAATACTCTTACACTCAATGATTTTAAATGTTTTTTAAAATCTAGAGCTGATTTTCTGGAATCTTTGGAACAAAATGTTACTAGGGAACAAAAATCTGAAAAAGGCTTCGACAAGCGTAAGAATAGCTCTGCAAAATGTTTTTTAGCTCCAGATTGTAATAAAATGGTTACATGTTGCCCTGTTTGTAATAAAAATCATTTTATTCAAAGTTGTCCAGATTTTTTGAATTTTGATATAAGTGACCGTTTTGAAAAGGTCAAGGCTTTAAAATTATGTATAAATTGTTTACGTAAAGGGCACTTTAGCAAGTTTTGCCGTAAAACAACCTGTCGAAAGTGTCATGGTAAACATAATACCCTTTTGCATATTGATTCTAAAAAACATGTAACTGATTCAGTAAGTGCTAACGTTACATTGTCTAAAACTAATAATAATAGTAGCGATTCTGATTCTATGCCTAATTCAAGCATTATGACGTTTAGTGGTGGTACAGCTAAACAGGTATTATTATCTAACATTTCCATCGAAGTATTAGATAAGTTTGGCAGAAAAAAGGTTGTGCGTGCTCTCCTTGACAACGGATCTCAGTCTAGTTTCATAACGCGTAAGTTATGTGAAAGGTTGGAGTTGAATATTGAGCAAACAAACCTTACTATTAACGGGTTAAATGGTATGATATCTAATTCGAAACTTAAATGTAAGGTTTCCATCTCTTCAAAGTATAATACGTTTTCAGCTTCTGTTTGTTGCTTTGTAATAGATGAGATAAAAGGGATGTTTCCTGATGTCAAGTTAGATTTGAGAAAACTTTCAATACCTTCTAGCATACACCTTGCTGATCCTTTATTCTATGAGCCAGGGATGGTTGAAATGATACTTGGGGGAGATATATTTTGGCAGATACTGCTTCCTGATTTAATTCAGTTAGGCCCCAATAAACCCACTTTACAGTTAACGCAGTTTGGTTGGATAGTAGGTGGTACCTATGGAGAAATGCAGCGTAAATCGGTGGTAAGTAATCTCGGTCGCAATAATGAAAATGATGTTCAGGTTCAATTATCGCGTTTTTGGGAATTAGAGGAGCTTCCAAAAAGCAGAGTATTTTCAAAGGAGGAAATGCAGTGTGAAGAACATTTTATAAAAAATACCCAACGATTAAGTGATGGTCGATTTGTTGTAGCATTGCCTTTGAAGATATCTACTAATACATTGGGTGAATCTTATTTTCAGGCAGAGAAACGTTTTTTGTCCTTAGAACGTAATAGATTAACAAAAAATGAAAGATTTAAAAATCTTTATTTGAATTTTATGACGGAATATATAGAATTGGGCCATATGAAAAAGGTAGATGTTGATTTGAATAAATTAAGTTCAGAACCTCATTATTTTCTACCGCATCACGGTGTTTTACGTGAAGATAGTCTTACAACTAAACTTAGGGTAGTGTTTGACGCATCTGCCCCGACATCTACAGGGTTCTCTTTAAATCATCTGCAGTTAGTAGGTCCTCGAATACAGCAAGATCTATTTTCTATTTTAGTTCGTTTTCGGCAACACAACATCGTTATAGCAGCTGATTGTGAGAAGATGTAAACCTTAATGGTAAACCGCATGGTAAACCTTAGATCAGATCAGTTACCTTTCCATAGAATTTTATGGCGTTTTAATCCAAATGAACCTCTTCAAGTTTACGAGTTGCAAACTGTCACTTACGGTACAGCGGCTGCTGCTTTTCTGGCTATTCGCTGTTTATTCCAACTTGCTTATGAAAATAAAGAGCATCGTCCAGATCTCGCTGAAATTATACAGACAGATTTTTACGTTGATGATATGCTAACAGGGGCACAATCGGTGGAAGAAGCGATATATATTTGTAAAGGCATTTCTAATATTTTAAGTCAAGGGTGTTTTAATTTGCGTAAGTTTTACTCAAATAATTCAGAAATTCTTAAATTAATACCAGGTAGTGAGATTTCTTCAAAAATTGTAAATCTGGGAGAAAATGAAAACGCAAAAACTCTTGGCCAGATTTGGGGTCCTGCTGATGATAGTTTAATGTTCTCCATACCAGCTAAAATAGAAAACAATAATATTTCTAAGCGGTCTTTACTCTCTGATATCTCTCAAATCTTTGATCCTTTAGGGATTTTAAGTCCATGTACTATTATGTCGAAGATATTTCTCCAAAAAATGTGGTTAGAAAAGATATCGTGGGATGAACGTCTCCCGTCACATTTGCTAAAGTTTTGGTTAAAGTTTAGAGTAGAACTTCATCTCTTGAATAACCTTAGAATCAACAGACATGCCATTTGTAACAATCCTAATAAAATAGAAATACACGGTTTTGCAGATGCATCGGAAAGCGCGTATGGGGCATGCATATATTTACGGTCAATTGATGAAAAGGGAGATATACATGTTAATTTGCTTTGTGCAAAATCTAAGGTTGCTCCATTAAAACCGGTTACAATACCACGATTAGAATTGTGTGCAGCAGTACTCTTGTCTAGATTGGCAAACAAAGTTTCAAAATCCTTGAGATTGAAATTGCATGAAAAGATATTCTGGTCTGATTCAACTGTGGTTCTGGGTTGGCTCAAAACGGAGCCAAACAAATTAAAGACATTTGTTAGCAACAGAGTATCGGAAATACAAGACCTTACAGCATCTGACATTTGGAAGCACGTACCTTCTGAAAGTAATCCTGCTGATCTTGTATCTAGAGGTGTTAGGCCTAGTGCAATACAAAATATTAATCTTTGGTGGCATGGCCCTGGGTGGCTTTTAAAACCAAGTTCTAAATGGCCAAATAAAATCATTTCTTCTGTTAATTTACCTGACCAACGTAAAAATAATAGAGCATTTTCTTTACATGTTAATATTGAAGAATCCATATTCAAAAGATTCTCTAATTTGTCAAAATTGAAAAGAGTTACGGCTTACTTATATCGATTTATACACAACACTCAAAAATCTTCTAATGAACGTATAGTTGGACCTCTTACGTTGTCTGAACTTAATTCAGCATTTGAAGTTTTGATAAAGCTGGCTCAAAATGAATCTTTTTCCAGAGAAATTCAATGCTTAAGAAAAAATAAGCCTCTATTCTGTGAAAGTAGAATTGTTAATTTAAATCCATTTATTGACGAAAATTGTATTATTCGTGTTGGAGGTCGGCTTGTTAACTCTCCTTTTACTTTTGAGAAAAAGCACCCTATTGTATTATCAAGTCAACATCATTTAACAACATTACTGTTGAAAACTGAACATTTGAGATTGTTACATGCGGGACCTCAGCATATTTTAGCTTCTATTCGTGATAACTATTGGCCTGTAAATGGCAAGTCTTTGGCAAGAAAAATTGTTCATGAATGTGTCATTTGTTTTCCATATAATTCAAAAATTACAAAACCAATAATGGGCAATTTACCTTCACAACGATTTCAGTCTAAACAGCCTTTTGAAGTAGTAGGAGTTGATTATGCAGGTCCTTTTTTAATAAAAGATAGACAGGGCCGCGGATGTCGCATTTCCAAGTGCTATATATGTTTATTTATATGTTTTGTAACAAAAGCAATACACTTGGAGCTTGTTAGTGAGTTGTCAGCAGAAGCTTTCATTATGACCTTGCGGAGATTTACTGCACGCCGTGGTAAACCTTCCATAGTGTTCTCAGATAATGTCACAACTTTTGTGAGAGCAAATTCAGATTTAAGGGAACTGGGTAACTTTATTAAAGAAAACCAAAACAAACTAGTAGAGTCATTTTCAAGCGAAAGTATAGATTGGAGATTTATTCCCCCTCGCTCTCCGCATTTTGGCGGTTGGTGAGAAGCAGGGGTAAAAAGCACCAAACACCATCTTAAACGAGTAGCAGGTAAAACTCCCCTTACTTTTGAGTGCCTTTATACACTTCTTGTGCAGGTGGAAGCCATACTCAACTCTAGACCTATTTCGCCTCTGTCTTCAAATCCCCACGACGTGATACCCTTGACGCCCGCTCACTTCTTGGTAGGCAAACCTCTTACATCAATTCCCGACTGTGACGTTACTCTAATTCCTGAAAACCGTCTTTCGTTGTATCAACATATTCAATGCTTAAAACAACACTTTTGGAAAAGATGGTCTCAAGAATATATTTCGGAATTGCAACAACGAACAACGTGGAAAACAACGCAGAGTCAATTAAAAGCAAATACTTTGGTCTTAATTAAAGAAGACAACCAAGCACCCATGCATTGGAAGATTGGAAGAGTTCTAGAGGTTCATCCGGGCAAAGATAGTATATCTAGAGTAGCAACTATTCAAATCTCTGGAGGCACAATAAGAAGATCATTTTCTAAAATCTGTCCATTGCCAATCCAAGGTATTTGTGAAGAAAAACAAGATGTTCCAGTTTCAAAAGAGTAAAGTGATTCGCGTTTATTGTTATTTTTTTTCTTTCTTTCGTTTAAAGGTGAAATCCTTCAAGTTGGGGGGTATGTTATATGTTATGTTTTATACAGTATTGTTGGATTGTCTTTATAGTTATGTTATTGTTGTATTGTTGTATGGTTAAAGTTAAGGGTTGATAAAATTATCTTTGGTTTCCATGAGAATGGTAAAAAGTGTGTGTACAAAAAGTCAATAAAATAGTATGTCACATGTACATTGGTAAATTTTTAATAAAACACAAGATTAGATAAAATTGAAATCTAATCAAAGACATAACAAAAGAAATATTACTTGCAAACAATATCAGTGCAATTGCTGCTCTTGAAGTGTTTTAACTTAACCCGCCACACTGTTTAATGAGCAGCATTCATTCATTGCGCTACTGCACGTGTTCTGGTGGTAGGATGTTCATCAATTCAATGGAAAACTTCTTCCTCAAAAGCCACTATCCGTGCAGTTCGTGGATGTCCGGTTCCTCCATCTGGTTTAAAGTTGCCTGTTCCTCTTAACCGACGATGGATTGCCGAAAATGTTGTTCGACAAGGTTGTCGGCGATTCGGAAAACGCTCAGCATAAAGACGCTCAGCTTCTCTATCGTTTCTCCATAAATAAGATGCATGTCTGCATACTCTTCAAATGTAAATTCGACAATTTTGACAGTTTAATCGCAAAAGTCTGTCGCACACGAAACAAATGTGAAACAATTACTTATCTGCCATCACGAACGACTACAATAAATTTTTAACATCATGGGTGTATGAAATCCAGTTGATAAACGCTTATCACAAGACACAAAATTGTTTATTTTCTTTCTAATCATTGTTTGCGTTATCTTCACTAAAAAATAGTTGGATATCGAAGTCTTTTATCAACCAGTTAACATTACGGTTTTGAACAAAAAACACTCCAAGGCCAAAACAACTCATTTCCTACTAGGAGTTTATATGCAAAAAATTTTCACCGCAATGCCCTCTATAACCCCCTCAAGTTTGGCAACACCTTTTTGAAACATCCTGTATAGCCTGCTAGCACGCTAGACTGACTTTGATAATTAATGTAATTGATTTGACGTTCAATAAATCATTGTCGTGGAGTAATAAAACACATACGTTTTATGTTCCACAGCAACTGAGATGTCGAGGGTGTATAATCACCCGTTAGTTATACGAGCCCTGCCAACTAACTATATGTTCGGACACTTAGCATTTTCTAATAAAAAATGATATATACGCAAAATAAAAATTCTAAATACAATTTCTCATTTATATTTATAAACATTTATACAAAAGCAATAACTTTCAATGCTTAGCTATAATTAAATAGCAATTATGTGGCTAAATTATGACAAAATCGAAAAGAAACCTATATTTTGCTGACAACTAAATGTTCGGACATGAACTGATCACGACCTCCTCGATTTCGACGTTTGACGTCTTTATACGGCCAGTTCAAATTTTAAAAATATCATTATGCACATGTTCTCCGCATGGCGCTGCCTACCGGGGGATTGGAGATCAGAACCGCGCCGGTAATTTGAAATGGTTTGAAAATTAGCTAAAATTTTTGCACTTTTGACAGTTAACATACTTCAAATAAATTAGAATTTATGGCATCGGCAGTAGTTATTTTAAGAAAAAGCATTTATTTTTCAGAGTTTGAGTACTTTTCTAGAAAGAGGTTTAATGTGCAGTGGCGTTCCAGATATGTTATCGTGCGTGTTTTGGCAAGGTTAGTTAATACTGGTTTTAGAAGTTTACTTAGAATTATATTACAAAGGTCCTTGTTGTGAATCGTTTCAGATGAAAAATTTTGAAGTAGTTAGTGGGTCAAGAAGAAGATCAGTTAATGTACTACAAGGATTGCATTCTTCAGGTAAATATTGAAATATATTTAAAACCAGCTCTGTTAACTGGTTTATTAATAATATGAAGTTTTTACTAGGATATTTCAAGCATCCACGATTTTGTAAACTGATCAGACCTAGTAACGGATTTGAGGAGGAATTAGTCAATACCGAATTTAGACAAACTTCACATTCGATTCTTTCCTCTATAGTTCGTGATGCATAACCTGCCAAGAACGCTATTGAAGCTGATATAATCCCATAAGGTAAATTCGTTGAAAGATTTTTTAGTTCAACTATTAACTGTTTAGTTTCTTCAGGTAGTGGAACGATAAAGGATGACACCACATGTTTGCTATCTATAATTCGTCCAATGTTGCTGCTGTAGTCACATTCAGCAAAGACGTTAGCTGATGTTGATGTTTTAATTAATCCACATTGAACTATTCTTTTAATGGCACTTTCAGCAGTCTGTGCATCTGTGGCATCTTGCGAACCACCTTTTAAACGACGTCGCTAAACATGGATTCAATTGCATCCGAACTAAAACAGCGCGTTAACACATAATAAAAACCAATATCTTTAAGAAGATATGTAATGCATTCTGTATGGTGCTTTTCGCAGTGAATTTTAGTGCTTCTGCAGTTTCCTTTGTTAACCCTTGCATGCCACTGTTTTTCGAACACTCCTGTATTGAATCAATGTATCCTGGAAATGTATCTCTTAACCAAATCAATCTCTCATCGTTTATGTTGATGTACGGTGTACATTTTTCATCAAGCTGATTAATGTGTTTTGTTTTATTACTTACATCATGTAACTGGAAAAAGGTGTAGATCATCTCCATAAATGTAACCGTTGCCTTTGCTCGGGAAAAAATCATAACGAGAATTTGCATACTTTTGTAAATATTCTAAAGCAGCAGTTACAGGTGGTGAAAATAATTGTACTGCTCGTTTAACGTTCATCTTTTCGAAGTTACTGGAATGTACAGTTGCGATCATTCGCTAAGGAACGATGAAAAAATCATAACCGCCGATTTTCCAGTGTTTTGTTCAATGTAAGTTTATTGTATGATATTCAAGAACATTTCATCTCTAACATTTTAATTGACCAGTTCATAAATCGGGCAGAGTTACAGCGTACATTGTACAAAAAACGGTGATCACTATTTTTTCATCGTTCCTTAGCGGATGATCGCAACTGTACATGTTTTGCAGTTAAAAATTTAACAGGCTTTATAATTAGGTTTTTTTGTAATTGGTATAAATTTTTCAAATATATAGAAGAAATAACACCTTCGGTAGCTTGCATGTTATGGTCAAAAAATATATAACTTTCATTTTTTATTGCGTGGCAATAGTCAAAATTAAAGAAGAGTGGTATATTTGGTGTTACTGGATGTTGAACTTGTGTGGAAAGTTTATTATTTGAAAATGCTTTAAACAACCCCACATTAGATTTGTGATTATCCGTAACAATTCGTATTACAACGAATCCGCATTCATGTAACTGTTTTAAAACATTCAAAGTTAATTTATAAAAATCTGATGTCTTAAGGGATCTATGGAAACAATATGCAACTGGTATCGTAAATTTTGTTGATAGGCCATGAATCACAAAACAAAGCATCTTATTAGCTAATAGTGGCCTTCTGCCAATGGTATTTTTGCTAATAGTTTCCAAACAGTGAAAACGGTCTTGTGCTCTACTGTACTGTAGTTTTTCCCGAATAGCCATGTCATCAATTACAAGACTGCACACACGTTCTATAGGAAGTAAAGAATCGGCTTCTGCTTTTATTCTAGATTTTATAAGAGTTGTTACATTTCTACCTGCCCCAGTATAACGTTGAAGTGTTAATCGAGATGGTAATTTCAACAAATGAGAACGACAATACTCGTATCCTTTTGGCGAGGATATTCGCCATGCAACACAGTTTCTTATAACGGTTTCAGAAAATCTTGGTTTTACTTTACCATAATTGAAGATTTGGCCTAACAAGAAAGAAGCATAGAAATTATTATCAGCTGCATCTTGTTCAATTTTTGTAATTGTTTCAAAACGTGAATTATGTACTACTTTTTTTAGTTCTACTATTTCTTGGTCTTTTAATTCGTTTTGATCAGTGAGCCTTTTAACTTGCCTTTTTAAAGCTTTAATTTCTTTTTTATATTCTTCTATTGCAATTTCGGAAATTAAATTGACTTGAGTGCTTTCATTACATATCTAGAATTTCAATTACAGTTTAACTATTCATGGATTATGTTATTAATTACCCACAAGATTGGAAGTAGAAATGAAAGCACGCGATGTTGAAAGCAAAGGAATAGTTCCAGATGCAGGCAATCTTTCTTTCATAATCGGTACATCATCAGGAGTGTTCGAAAAACTTGTCTAAAAAGTGTTATATTAATAAAAGCTATTTTTTTAAATACATTTTAGAAATTACTGTATGTAATGTAGGCACCGCATTACATTTTAATAACTTTCGACCAGAAGATCTGTCTGTATAGCAACTGTTTTCAAAGTGTAGATTACAGATAACAGCACTTTCGGGTATTTTTGTATCTGTAATAAATTAAAATTATATGTTAACTATGCTGCCTCTTTCTACTGTACATGCACTAAACTACATATACTTTTTAAAATGTATAATAAAATGTATAATAAAATGTATATAATAGAATAAATGAACATTTTATTAAAGTACGTAGTTTTTTAATCCTACCAGTAGGAATACGTAAACCTTCAATCCACTTATTTCGCAAGCTAAAACACGAAGGAAATTCGTGGAAACTTTTTGCAGTTTTATAATTTCTGCATGTTACCACATAGCATTTTTTATGAGTTGACATTTTTCAAAACTACTACTGCTCTTAAACTATTCTTATACCACAAATTTTTCAATTTTCACCAACAAAATCAAACGCACTAAATTCGTGATAAAGTAGAATAAAACAGAAAAGTCAAATATTTGTCAACAACCTTCAAAAAAGTCCGAACTTTATTTTGAACGCACTCGTTGAATGTGTGAACGCATTGACTTACATTGAACGCGTCCATTCCCCCGGTACGCAGCGCCAAGCGGAGAACGCCGAAAACTGGCAAATGATCAGGCAGTATAAGACGTCAAACGAAACGTCAAATCAAGGAGGTCGTGGAACTGATAAATACGTTAAAATCTAGAGGGGAATGCGTAATCAATATAAAACAATTTTGAAATGTCAAACGAACGTGTTATCGTTATTGGTAATGTGGTTTAGTTCACTTTAGAAATAACAATGGGCCATGGCGTTGCATTATCTATCAAAGTACGTGAAATTATCGTGAAAAAGCGTTACGAAGGAGATTCATTGTGTAAAATTGCTTCGGACCTTAGTGTGCCAAAGTCTACTGCTGAGGGAATAATTAAAAAATTCGGCGAGAGAGGCAGTATTGAAATTGCTGGAAAAAGTACTGGACGCACTCCAATAGTTACGAAATAGCAGGAGGCTGTTGGTTAAAATTTGTAAAAAACACGACGTTCATCATTGAGAGACATTACACGTCAATGGAATCAGGAAACTGTATTAAGTGTGTCGCGAGACTGCTGTAGGAAGTGGATACGCAAATGTGCTCTTGGTTTTTAAAAGGTAAAATTACACTATAAATCGTCGGTAATACACCTAAAATACTGAGTACACCTTTGCTACAGGCCAAGGAAAAGCCATTATTAACGGCCAAACAAAAAAGAAAAGGTTAGCGTGGGCAAAAGAAAGGCTCCACTGGACAGAGGAAGATTGGAACAGGATCATTTTCAGTGACGAATCGAAATTTGAAGTATCAGTAGGCGATAATCGGTCTCGTGTGATCCGCGAAAGCGAAGCATTCCATCCCGACTGCTTGAAACGAATGTAAAATTCGCAAAAGGTGTAATGGTGTGGGGATGTATGTCGTCCAAGGGGTTAGGGGCGTTGGAGTTCATCCACGGGAACGTTAATGCAGAGAAATATCAGAAAATACTGTCGGAAAACCTGTTGCCTAGTATCGAAACATTGTACCCATATGGAAATTTCATTTTCCAGCAGGATGGCGCATCTTGCCACACAGCTAGGTCGACTAAAACTTGGTTTATAAATAATAATATAAGTGTTCTGGACTGGTCTTCAAGCAGTCCAGACCTTAATATTATAGAGACAGTGTGGCACAAGATGAAGAAGAACCTTAGGGAATATCCACAAAGGACGGTGATGGATTTACGCACTAAACTGCTGGGAATTTGGAACAACTTTCTAAGGGATGAATGTCAAAAACTTACTCGTAGCCATGCCTCAAAGAATTAGAGCCGTCATTACGGCAAAAGGCGATGTTACATCATACTAGTATCAGATACTACTAGCCAGCCCGAACATTTAGTTGTCAACAAAATATAGATTTCTTTTCGATATTGTCAAAATTTAGCCACATAATTGCTATTTAATTATACTTAAGCATTAAAAGTTTTTGCTCTTGTATAAATGTTTATAAATATAAATGAAAAATTGTATTTAGAATTTTTATTTTTCGTACATATCATTTTTTATTAGAAAATGCTAAATGTCCGAACATATAGTTGTCAGGGCTCGTATTTACAAAGAAAATTCTATTATACACAGAGAAAAATGCAGAGTTTGTGTCTAAAATAATAAAATTTAAACAAATATTATAATATATCAGTCACACATCAATTCTGCAGTAAAATAATTCAACATTAATTCAGAAACCGTATCTCATCAAAAGTTATAGTTACACACTAAGCTAGAAAGCCTGATTGAATCTATGATGCTTACATGCAAAATATAAAATAATAAATGCTATAGAAATAATATTTTATTTTTGTGAATTCGCAAAATAAGCATTTCCAATAATTATCCATCATCATCAAAACTTCATTGACGGTAATCAATATATCAACCAGTCCCTCGTTATTGTGGCATTATTAATTTAAATATTTTCTTTAGAAGCTATAGGATAGGAAATACATGATTTCAATAATTTATCAGGTTAGTGTATTATTTATTTAATCGATAGACAGAAATCTGAAGAAAAAACCCCACTGAAAAGGAAGCGAGCATTAAACGTTAAAACTTCCTGACTACAATACGTTTAATTTTCAGACTAACAAGTATAATTTAAGTTAGCGTTTTTTTTCTTCTGTAAATTAATTAAATGAAATGATCACGATGCGAATAAATAAATGGCTTATAAAAAGTACGGGACTACTGGTATAATCTAGTAAAATCTAAGCTGGCCGCATCCGGATTGAGATGGTTCTTAGACATATCCACCACCTTGTTTAGGTTTTCGCATTCGTTGCTTGGCTGTAACCATCAGTAAGGTAGCGATATTACAGATCATAGTTGCATGAAAACGTTTAAATGTTGTTTTGCTTTGACAGGCGGTACTCAACCAGTTTCTGAAGTGTTTCGGTATTTTAACGAAATACATTTGAAAATCTATTTATTATAACTTTAATAAATAAAAGTTGATTACTAGTAAAATAATTGCATATAAAACAATTAAAGCATTTGAAGTAAATAAATTAAATAATACTATAGGATTGTGAAAACAGAAAACCTAAATTGAAACATTCAATAATACAAGGATTTATCACTATTCACCGTCACTTGAATCGCTGTCACTGTCTTTATCCCTACCATTGTCACTAAAATTATGTCTATAAAATTGTCGTTTTCTGATTCTCCTGTATTCGCTGTTATGACAAGAGGCACTACTTCACATCTTCTTCAGTTCCATTTGTTTACATAATACGTTTATCATATTCTTGCTTTGCTATTCCCCACATCAGGTCAATATCATTAAAATGACAATGATAGGGGGGTAATCGTAGTACTTGATGTCCATAAGATCTTGCCAATTCGTCAACCGCATTTCCCGATTTTTTTTATGTTGAAAAACTACATACATACATACATAATCCATTTCCCCTTTTTACCGCATTTTTGCAGTGTCGGGGTTTCACACAAACTCTTATGGGAGTGCAACGGAGGTGATGGAGCTATTGTAGCAAGTACATTACGCTCCCCCATACTTTATCACTCATACAACTTTCATACCTTATTCTAAGGAGCTCAAACACGATTGTACTAAATTTTTAAAATGCAGTCGCAGCTGAGGTTTGAACTCCTGTCCCTCTGAATGATCGACAGGTAGGATCTCCACTCGACCACCACTCGACCACGGAGGGTCCTGTCTATTAAATTATTTATTAAATGTTTTAAATAAGAGTTGGTTCCAGCAACATGGGGCTCCACTCCTATGCAGAACAGAGTGGGGTATTATAAAATAAAAATAAGTTATGGCGACTGTACCCACTACAGAAAAAAATATGAAAAATCGTATCCGACTTGCTCATCAACTAGTGATGCCTGAAATGTTACACAGAGTACGAAATTAACTTAAAAAAAGGGTAGAAAAGTTCAACTTCTACACAGTTGAAGTGGGGCATTTCGAACAACTTCTAAAGAAAGATCCACTTTAAATAAAATGAAATGAAATGGCAAATTATTGATTTTTATTTATTTGTAACCTTCGTAATTTTTTAGAAACGTTGTTTTACGTAGATTCAAATTTCAAAAAGAAAAATGTATCATCCCATTTAAGATTCCGAAGTTACCCCCACCCTTTAAAGATGGGAGGCGATAAGAATTTAAAGGCTACTTTAAATGTGTCCCACTTCCTACCAATTTCATTCTGATAGTTCGAGTTGTTTTTGAGATATCGCCGTGTAACGCTTTAATATCCTCACCCTGTATATGTAAATTTCCGTGGTGTTTAAAAAAAATAACTATTCGTAACCAAGTTAAAGTTTCTTAAGGTTAACGTTGTGTACAAAAGGAAATACTACAGGTAAGATAAAGAAACAAATATTATCTTTATTCCCAGTCATCACTATAGTTTCTTAATTTAGAGTTAAACAAAAAATATTAATACATAGAATATGCTAATATATCTTTATCTACGATCATACAAAAAGTGACTACTTTTTACACTGATTTTCGTGTAAAAAGTTAGTTTATTGAACTAGTGTTATAAAAACTTTATTGCACGCTAATATCAACAAGAGATATATAATAAATAATTTATGAATATTTTACAAACTGGTTGCTAAACAACTTATTCATAAAAACCTAAAAACGCTAATATATGTAATATATGTACATGACATAATCACAAATTAAAAAATCAAATAAAATGAATATTCTAGTAAAGCGTTTTAATCGTAGATAAAACGTTGTAAGATACACGTGCAAAAAATCATCTCTTTTCATTGCACTCATGTCATTTAAAACACTCGCTAGTACCTCCCTGGTGTTTTAAACCGTTCGGGCAATAAAGAATGGCTTTTTACACTTGTATCTTAAATATCTATAATGTAATAATATTTAAGATACAACTGTAAAAAGCCAATCTTTATTGCGCGAACGGTTTAAAATACGAGCAAGGTACGATATATAGTATGATCAAGAAGTCTTTGGATCAGGGTTGCCATGAAATTAACAAGCTATCTATGAAATTATTTATTTCTATTATTTTTGACGTTTACTTCACAACTGTCACATCAATAGATAATAGTTCAAATATATTCCATTCTGTGTTCTTTTTATACATTAAGTAATACTTATAATAACTGCAAGCACAAGAAATAATAAAAGCGTACGCTAACCTAAAATTTTCTGTGTACTATGGGGCTCTGTTTAGTGGTGTCAGCGCGTATTATTTTCTTGATACAGGTGGCTGTGTTTCCATTAGCGCTACTCAAGATACATTGGCGCTACTCTGTACAGTTCACAAAAACTACGGGCAGTAGAAGTAAATAATTCTATAGATGGTTTTTACATTCCATGACTATTGCGATCCAAAGACTTTTTGATCATACGATATTTCTTCAAATTGTGCTTTTGTGTAAAATTAGAAAATCTGAAAAAGGAACAAATGCAATTAATCCCTACTAAAGCTAAATGATTCAAGAATTTAAGAAATATATGTAGAATTCCCGGAAGATTTAAAGTGTTCGATTTTTAAGTCTATTAAAGTCCTGTGCAATTAGGTGTAATATTTAAAAACAACCTTAATTTTTCTCTCTGTCACGAAGTTAATAATGAGGTAAAAATTTGTATTGACGGGTTTTTAGATACTTGCAATTATTTCCGTAAATGCGAATACTGCGAGTGCTCGCGAGGATAGCGAGTGCTTGCGACTACTTTCGGGATTATTAAAAATTAAGCCTTATCGTGAAGTGCTAAGCACTCGGCACCAGTTTGAAAACGTATTCGTAAACACTGTGCTCCCGAGCAGAAAATTGCTTCAAACACTCTAGCACTAAGCACAGTGCTTTGGGACCACTCTGGCATGTATGTATGGCTGTACCCATAGCTATATTCAAAATTATTTATTGTTATTTTAAAAGTAAATTGCTTTTTCTTTTTTCTAAAAAGTTTGTTATGAACGGCTTAACTGGCCATTGCATGGGAATACACAATTGCATTTCTGCTTAGCTACAGTCTAATATCTACATATAAGCAAACAAACAACATGGTCTCATGATGGTACGAATCTCCCTCTCCTGCACTACTCAAGATTATAAAAAAACTCCTGAAGTTCTTTTGAATTTATCAATACAATATACCAATTATCTCTATAGGCATTTGGTAATATTAAGCTATATTTCTACTAAAACTTTGTAGGTCAATTGTACAAGAATCTCCTTAAAGAGAACCTTAAATGTTCTAGTCATTGCAATAATACAATGCATGTAAAATTTTCTCTGGGGGGTAATCCATGTCAAGTGCTCAAATGAGCTGTAACTTACCCTTTTTCATTTACTTCGAATTTTGCAGAATTGTTATACTTCTAAAGATAAATATAAATCTAAAATAGTATATTTTTAACTCAAGTGGTTCTTGAGTTGTGTCCTTTTAAAGTGTACAAAAATGAGTGATTCTGAGCATGTTGGCGTTTACGTTTTCCTCCATAACTTTTGATAGAAATAAACTACAGAAATGAAACAAAACTGTTTTAAAGTCCATCATTTGGCTTGGGCTTTAAAATGATGGTTGCATGGCATACTTTAATATGAAAAAAAAATCTTATATTGGCCCCCCTGAAGTTTTTGACCTTGGATTTTTCAGAAAATATTTGATTAAAAATTTTGAAAAACTGGAAATAGAGTTGCATATTTTATAAATATGTGTGCCAAATTTCAACTTGGGATCTCAATGGGATCATTACTAAATTATTTTAACAAACTATCAATGTTCAAGATTTTAACATAAATAATTTTTTCAATATTGGGAACATTTAAGTTTTATAAATGAATACTTACAAAGTATTTGGGCTAGATAAAACATTAACAAATTCCTATACGAGTTTTTAAAAATTCATAAATGATTGGTGAAACGTTACCTAAATAAAATCCTGCCTACATTTGTTAAGAAAACTTTTCAGTATTATTATCAGAACACGTACAAATTCTTATCAACTGTAATAAATTAAAATCACTATTGGCCAGTCAATAAATCCTCAAAAAGGGGGTGTCGACGAAAATGTCGGGACGTCAAGAATTGACTTCAGAGCTTTGCTTGGGCTAGTTAAGAGGTAAACCTATTAAAAGTCCTTGGATCTAGGAGCAGAGGCAAAGGGGGGAGATGGGAGAGAATGTCCCGTTTTCCGGTTTTTCCTTTATATCTCGAAAACGGTTAACTTCAAAACGTACAAAATTGAAGAGCATTAAAATTGCCTACAAGAATGTCTATTCATTTATTTCGTATCTGTTATAGTTTAAGGGATATACGCTTGCCAAAGTCGCTAATTTCCAAAAATAATTTTGCCTTTTTTTCATAACCTTTTCTTTTTATCTTAAAAAAGTTTCCAAGAAGAAGTTTTAGAAAATTAGATTTCCCTTAAAACGAGAATAATCTTCAATATTGTATCTTCAACTGATTAAAAGTTAAAGCAAATTGAAATTTTTGTGAAAATTCTCAGATAACTAAGCTTAAACAAAATATAATACAAAATATTTGTATTATTAAAATTCAAAGTGTGAAAATATTTACATGAAAAGTCAGTGTGACAAAATTAAAACCCACATTTAAAAATGTGTATAATTCACAGGAGATATTTCAGGACAGCTGTTTCGATCTTTTGGATCTCATCAGCTAGAGGTAGTCTCCTGTGGATTATACAAACATCATTCAGGCTTATATACATACATAGCCGAAAATAACATTAATATCAAGAAATGGATGTTACGACAATCCTGTGACTATACAGTATATACATCTCCGTTTTAAACGAGGATTTTAATTTTGTCACACTAACTTACTATCTGAAACCTTTTGTCTCAAATGAAGTGCAAAGAAGATAAAAGTTATTGAAAAAACGTAAGGCAAAAATCTTTTTTGGAAATTAACGGCTATACTTTTCAATTTACTTTTGTACCTTTGAAGCTACGGCTAACCGTTTTCGAGATATAAGCAAAAAACAAAACAAGATTTACTAATAATAGGTATTTAGTATGATACATACTGTAGCGTTCTTTTTAAAATAATAACCAAAGTGCTGTTTAAATCATCTATTAATAAAGAGAAAACATTTACACTTAACACACACTAATTCAATCTTAACTAATTTACAAAACACAATTATAAACTAACTATTAACTATTATTTATATTTAATCACAATATTTATTTCACACACATTTATATTCTACTCAGATATTTATCTATTACCACTTGCGACTACAACACGTCTAATTGCTCGCGGTTCACTAATTGATTCCCTTCCGTGTAAGCCGGCGTTTATATACCGCATAATCTTCTAGAACATGAACTAGATTCTTCTAGAAGGTCTATTGATTTTTCGCGCCGTCTATGACTCACGCTGATAAATCACACATGCAGGCGCCGGCGAACCACACCGGCAGATATTGATGAGTCACGCATTCTCGAACATTCGACGGCGGAGTTCAGAGGGCTGACCGCGCTCATAACAATATTATGCACTATTGGTTTTTGTAATGATCTAGGACAGCATTGCTAATATGATGCCTTTTTTACATGAAAAGAAAAGAATACAATTAGTGGAGTAACGCTAAGCAAAAAAAGAGCGTTATCTCTAAACCGGTCGAAACTACTTCGATTTGAATAATTTTTTTTAAGTCTTGTATATATAAAATACTAAAACCTTTACAAATTAGAAATTGACGCTCAGAACGGGAAATGTGGTGAAACTCCAATAACCTAAAACCATAACCAAGTGGTTCGGCACCGGTTGCTCGACCATCTCAGAACAGGATAATTTTTGGTGTGTTATCACATCTATGTATTGGTAGTTCGAAGCTACTATTAATTTATTTTTATTCCTTGTGGTTTAAATACGGCAGCCATATTTGTTTCGTGGTGCACGACGTTTCTTGCATTTGTTGTTCTAAACATAAATTTTGTAAGATGCTTCCTTATAGGCGCAAATTAAGTCCGAAGTTTAACGATTTTTTTGCAAAATTTCGGCTTTTTAGAGTGTCATATTTCCAGACAATGGTGAAGTATCAGCGCTCATTCCTTTTAAAAAAGTGCACAGTTAAGGAGAGTTTATGTTCAAAATATTTCAAATCTGAAACTTCATTATTTTGGTATTTGTTTGCTTTTGAAATTCTCGTTTTCTTCATTTTTGAGCAACTTTGGACCTCAACATCTCTTATGGTCATGGATGGATTTTTTATTTATATTACATGCATTTCTCGCACGAGCGTCAATTTCTAATTTGTAAAGGTTTTAGTTTTTTATATTTACAAGACTTATAAAAAAAATTATTCAAATCGCAGTAGTTTGGACCGGTTCCGAGATAAAAACGTAAGGTTACTCCACTAAATAGCATCATATTAGTCTTGCTGTCCTAGATCATTGTAAAATCGGTAGTACATATAGTCTAAGAGCCCATGAGCGGATAACTATATGTATTTGACCAGACCTGAGTTTTTGTGCATTGGGGCCTCTATACCTATCCTACATGAGATGGGGACTCACTAAGCCCAAAGTGGCGGACGCAGGTAGTGCGCAGGTGAGACAGGTATGCTTTTTTCGATTATTTCAAATCCATTTGACCACGTCTGCCGCTTCGAAATGTAAAAATATAATATTATTACTATCGGAAAATACCAATGGCAGACGATCATCACGCGGTTAACATAGTGGCAGACAATTTTGAAAATGCCAAAAAAAAAAATTTTGAATGTAAATGACCATGTCTGCCATTGACATATTTTATTCCTTATAGTATTAAAAACTTATATTTATCACGGCAGACGTCTACATGACGTACAAACATCAGCAGGAAAAAAAAACTCAGCAACCACCCGGCCTGATATTATGCATAAATTTCCTTGTTTTATATTGATATAATTAACTTTACCGCTATGATTATAGGAATTAATATTTTTTGTAGCCTATATACGACATTTAATAAGCTAGATGAGGAAAAAGTAGATTTTTTATGTCAAAATCATAAATATTAAGGTATACTGCTGATAACAAAAAATATTTGTAATCTTTATTTAATTTTTTCTTTTTATTTAGTTCAGACAAATTTTTAAATTTTAAAATGTTAAATGAAAAAAAAAGTTATGCATGCATTACAATTTATATATATATTTATTATTCGTCATCATCGGAGTGATCTCTCTCGTTTGGTGATTCCTCGTCATCATCCATTGAATTGGATTCTGTAACAAAAACGTAAATTGTAAAATAAAAATAAATTTTAAATTCATCTGAAAATGTTTGACAAAGAATAGATTTTTTATCAACTTACCAGGAAGATCGGTGACAAAGTCACTCACATAATCCGGCAGCTGATCACCTTCGAACCATTTAAAGACAAATTTATTTTCTTGCTCAATCCAACCATACTCCAATGGGTCCAACATTGTAGGTTGCTTCTTGTGAGCATTTTTCCAAATAGAGGAAATATAGTGGGCTCTTAAAAATTGTTGATAAAGCTCACTCTTACACGGTGGTATTGAGCTAGCATCAAAATTCAAAATTCTTTTGCTGAAGTGTTCATTGACGTCGGAGGCTTTATAATTGTTAACGAATAGTTGGTATCTTCCATCATCGACGTCTTTACATCTTTTGGCATTATATATTTGGCAAGTGAAAAGTTGAATAACATTAAATAGCTCTTGTAGCTGGTCTTCTGTTAAATTTTCTTCACCAAGAGTAGCAAACGCTTGTTGAAACTCAGTGTTTTTTTCAGCAAAGTATAAGGTCTCTTCTTTCCTTTGTTGAAGAAAGCTGGATTAAAATCACAACCAGTAAAGGCATGAAAACCAATTAAACTACTGGCTAACAACTGACCAAGTTCACTATAAAGCTTAGTGATGTTAAGATATCTCTCGTTATTCCCAATTCCATTGAGCATCCAAATATTTGATTGAGAATTTTTCATTTGTGCCATATTACCAATCATTATAATCAAAATATCGGTATCGGAGGCTCTAATAACAATATTTGACTGCTCTGCGATGTTACAAGCGTGATAAATGATTTTTGTGTCCGCTTCTTCATGTGCAGTACAACAAAAATCTTCATCAACACTCGATTGGACTTCTTCATTATCAACCTGGTACGATTGACAGCTCCGAAAATTTAAATAAATTTTTCGGTTACCCAAAAATGATTTCATTTCCTCACTAGACCAATGTACCGTAAAAAAATCTACAAGAGCTTCTTTAAATTTTGAGTTTTTCAATTCTTTAGCAAAATCAGATGGTCGCACTTGTTCCGGTCCAGAGATTATATAATCAATTAAAGATGCTTCGTGTCGTAGAGATCTTTCGCTATCTTTTATTGACGGATACACATATTGGTCGAAGATGACGTCAATTCTTCGGGTCGAATATTTCGTAACCATCTGCAGAAATTTTTTGGAAATACTCCCGAATGTTTTGGGTACTTCTTTCATTGAATGAAGGATGAAAAAGCCATCAATCAAGAATATATCTGCTTTTGGAGGCGGTTCTTCGTCAGTGTTCAGTTCAAGACATTTTACAAGAACAGATTTGTCAGTTTTACAGAAACCACCATCTAGATGACATAACGCAAGAGGTACCGGAGTTATTGGATACGATAACACTTTTAAAAGATCAATTTGGTGATCCATGGAGATTCCCAATAAACGTCCAAATAAATCTCGCTGTAACTTGATTTCTTGTTCTTTACCTCCAATTTTTACAGATTTTTTCTTCACAAGTAGACTTGAAAAGTTATGGATCGGTGTCTTTTTGATGGCTTTTTCAAATCTTTTGGGATCAGATGCACATTCAGATATAAATTTTGTTCGTAACCCGTCACCGATTTGTTCGACATGTAAAAGAAATTCCTCCACTTGAGATGATGCAGCTTTCCCAGAAGCTATGTTGAACAGCTGATTTGGTGATAAATCTAGGCTAAACGGATTAACATACTGATTGAACGAGTTCATAAATCTCTGAAGTTGTTCACGACTTTTATTGATGTTGTGCGGCTGCAACTCTGCAGATACATCTTGCTTTTTCGTAATTCCCAATACATCCAACACGTGCGTTATTATTGTCGAGCGGATGTCATGACTTCTTGCCCACCGTTGGCGAGCAGAAATGGTATGAGTCAAATGTGAAATTCCAGTAAGTGTTCTTGCAGCATCTGCATTGATGGTCTGTTCTAATGTTAAATCGATTGGCTGTCTTGAGAACGGTTTACCGGTACGTTTGATTCCAAAAAATCCTTTTTGGAAGTCTTGCTCCAAACCAGGGTGAGTTGTTGAGACTTTCATTAAATTATAATGATATTGAACAGTCCACTTTGCATAATTTTGATGGTTGAATAAGAAAAATAAATTCGTTATTTTTGGCAAAGTATCGAGATATAAATTGAAGTCACCAGCACGAATGCTCCTGTTTAATTGTAAATAATAATGAACAAGTTTGATGTAAATCATATAAAATTGGGAAGTTTTGCCGTAATCACCATTTAACGTTTGTTGTTCGTAAATAGCATAGTCATTGCAGAGTTCCTTCAAGCTGTCGCTATGAATAAAAAATGAAGATGCCTGACAACTTTGTAATCTATCAAGTTCTTCTTCAATATCTTCAGCAATTGGAATATTTTTAGATGTTAGAAAAGATCTGAAATGTAATATTTGAAGTCCTAAAGCCATCATTGGGTGTAATCTTTTACAGCGGTTGAAATGTTTGCCTTCAATGAAACTTGAAACCGATCCACTAGCAAGCATTTCACTGTCAACCATGATGGTTGTTAAACCACAATCATTAATAACTTTTCCAATGGCTTTAAAATAAGACATCATGATATGAAACGCGCCCAAATGAATAAATAATTTTGTAAAGGTGTTACCTTCTGTTGCTTGTAGCTGTAAAGCAATCTTTGCAATTGCTAAATCATACGTTACTTGCATGTATTCTTGATTTAGCTCTTGCAATACTGACATGCATTGCTGCATAGTTGCCAAGACAACAGAATTACTTGTTGGTGAGTCATTAATTGGTGTTAAATAGGAAATTAATTGCCGTGGAGAATCATCTATCATAATTTTACTGTTGAAACCAGTCCACATTGGAGTCTTTGATAAGCCAAAAGCATGACTTAACATCCAAATATAGTCAATTCGATCGTATAGATTCTTATGAACAATTATATTAGTCTCTTCCTGAGGTTCACTTTGAATATTTGTCGTTTTTTTAAGTTTTTTAGCACAATGTGGCAACTCGTACTGGATCGTTTCAAATGATCGTCTTCTACGCTTATTATGCCTAGTAGCTGTAGCTTCAGCTTCTTCTTCTTCTTCTTCTTCTTCTTCTTCATCATCATCTTCTTCTTCTCCTTCTTCGATGTTTTGATATATTATTCCTACTGTATCGTGGAGAGTATCTTTTCCGTTCTTAGTCTCCACAAATCTGTCATAATTATCAAAAGCCATACCTGTCGACCGATTCTCATCTCGATTTATCACCTCTGGACATACTCCAGCACGCGAAACTGAAGAAAACGTTGCTTCAGTTTCAAGCTCTTCAATAGCGTTATAACTGATACAATGCCCGTAACGATTAATTATATCAATTACCTTACGACTGCTGGTGAGACTTTTTAACGCTATTCCTAAGCTAGTATGTTTGGAGGTCTTAATGTTACCATTGTGTGTCATATAAATCATATCCTGTGACAAAGAATTTACGTGACGCTCAAAAGTTTCGCAATTTCGGCTTTGACGCTTACAGCTTCCAATAACTGAGGATAAAAATTCAGAAACCATTGGCGGTGTTACACATTCACCTTTTATCAGTCGTTGACTCGTTAAATAATCAGGTAATTTCCGCTTTTTTATACCCAGAATCTCCTTCCGTAAAATGGCAGCAGCTGCTTGCAGAGTGTCTTGGTCCTTCAAGTGTGCAAATAATGAATCATCAATGGTTGAAACGCCTTTCGGGGCAACAACTTTTTTTTTGTTGGGCATCAAAATTTTTAATTCATCACCAAATTTCTTATAGATCTTTTCTTCTAGATAGTGTGGTGTGAATATGGACTTTGCGTCTGAGCCTCCACTCAATTCTTTAAACATATCGAGATACTCTTTATGTAAGTATGATAGAAAATAACAACGTCCTCGTTTTATGACATTTTCTTCTATTAACATACAGATTTCTTTAAAAACAGTATCATGAATTTCTCGAGAAATGTGCCATGACGTACGAACCGGACTTTTCACCAATGATCTCTTTTGATTTCTAAAATTTTGCCGACAAACATCATGATAATATACTTTAGAAGAAAGAATACTTTGTATTTTTATCAAAGTTTCATTGTAAATATCACTATCTGGATCAAAGTTTGATAAAATAGTTTCTCCAAATTTATCTTTTTCTGAAGTGCGCAATGGCTCAATCTTAGACTTATATTGTTTCTTTTTTTTATTACAAAAAAAGCACAAATTCTGATTAGCTGCATCCACGGTATCAGAAGGCTGAACTGTTGATGATGTTGTTGCAGAGTCTTCAGATCGTCCTTCCTCCAATGATTGATCTACTTCGGCTTGTATATCTTTCTCTACGACGTCAACTGTCTCAGGAACATGAACATTCTCTACAAAAGAATCACTCAGAATTGTATCATCAGCTACAGAGCTATTAGTTGATGTCGATGGTTGTTCAATTGTCAACAAAGAAGTACTAGATTGTGATGAAGCTTCATCGGTGATGTTTGTAGAATAAAATTTTTTTTCAGAGCTGTAAATGTCCTATAACAACTGCTATGATAAGCGAGATCAAAAATTTCGTCCGATAAAATAATATCTTTATATTTTAAATTATGGAGCTTTCGTAACCTTAAAATATTTCGACATTTTGCTAATGTCTGTTCCGAAAATAAATTTAATTGTTCAGCTTTTTCCGTGACACAAAACACACACTTCACTTTGTCTTTTTCACTCGACATTATGCCAAATATATTTAATAAATGATTGACAAATTAAAAAAAATAAAATAAAGCAACACCATGTATTAGATTTTATTCACGAAACACGAGGTATCTCTGTTGACATTCACAAATATACTAAAAACATCTGGCGAAAACCGTTATGGTGAGGTTATACTAGGGCCCTTTCAGATAGTAACCCCATGTTATTTGAGTGGTAGTAACTATATGGGGACATACTATAGGCTAGAATGAATAGAATAGTCATACCTACGGGAAAGAAAAGAGATAGCTATACGAAATTTATGCATAATATCAGGCCGGGTGGTTGCTGAGTTTTTTTTTCCTGCTGATGTTTGTACGTCATGTAGACGTCTGCCGTGATAAATATAAGTTTTTAATACTATAAGGAATAAAATATGTCAATGGCAGACATGGTCATTTACATTCAAAAATTTTTTTTTTTGCATTTTCAAAATTGTCTGCCACTATGTTAACCGCGTGATGATCGTCTGCCATTGGTATTTTCCGATAGTAATAATATTATATTTTTACATTTCGAAGCGGCAGACGTGGTCAAATGGATTTGAAATAATCGAAAAAAGCATACCTGTCTCACCTGCGCACTACCTGCGTCCGCCACTTTGGGCTTAGTGAGTCCCCATCTCATGTAGGATAGGTATAGAGGCCCCAATGCACAAAAACTCAGGTCTGGTCAAATACATATAGTTATCCGCCCATGGGCTCTTAGACTAATACTGTCACTAGGTACTGAACAATGGTATGTTTTAAAAAAATTATTAGTAATGATCCCATTGAGATCTCAAGTTGAAATTTGGCACACATATTTAAAAAATACTAACTGCAACTCTATGTCAAATTTTTTTTAGAATTTTTAATCATATGTATTCTGAGAAATTCAAGGTCAAAGACTACAGGGCCTCAATATAATTTTTTTCATATTAAAGTATGTTATGCAATCATCATTTTAAATGATGGGCTTTTAAACAGTTTTTCTTTCATTTCTTTATCTTATTTCTATCAAAAGTTATAAAGGAAAACTTAAACCCGAACATGCTCAAATTCACTCATTTTTGTACACTTTAGAAGGACACAACTCAAGAACCACTTTGAGATTTGAGAACCATTTTAGATTTTTACTTATCTTTAGGAGTATAACAGTTGTGGCAAATTTGAAGAAAATTAATTTAATTTAATTTAATTTAATTTAATTTATTATTCTGAGATTACAAAATCATATATTACAATAAAATTACAATATTAATTTATTTGATATAATAATGTATCTCAAGGAGGGAATTCAACAATGTTGTTCTTCCATTCCCCCCTTGTATAATTTAAGCAAAATAACATTATGTATTGTGAGAGAACTTAATGATTATAATTATAATTTATAATAAAAGTAAAGTTGAGTAAATTTGAGAGTAATAATAATAATAGTAATAATAATAATAATATCAGTATTGACTGATTGCGAAGTGGTACATCAATGACGATCTGTATTGTATTGCTTAATCAATGCTTTTTTGAATTGTTTAACTGATAATGTCTTGAAAGATGAAGGTACATTATTGTAAATTTTTGCGACATTGTAGCTAAATGATCGTTCGTAGAATGTAGTATTATGCTTGGGGATAGTCAACAGACCTCTATGTCGCACATTTATATTGTGTACATCTGTTCTATACCTTATCTTATTATATAAATAGGGTGGCTGCCTATTGATTATGATGTTATGATAGAACGTTGCAGTCTGTATGTAACGCCGTTGTTTCATATTAAGCCATCCTGTCTCTGCCAATTTTAAAGATATATGTGCAAACTTAGGAATTCCATATATAAAACGTAAACAAGAGTTTTGAACACGTTGGATACGCTGTGACGTATCAAAGTCAAGGCAAGGGCCATAGACAGGTATGCAATAATTAAACTGTGACAACACAAGTGATTCACTTAATAAGATCTTAGCGTTTTTGCTTAAGTAATCTTTATGCGGGTAAAGAAGTTTTAAATTGTAATAGGCTTTTTGTATATACTTATTGACTTGTTTTTTAAATCTAAACGTTTTATCAAGAACTAATCCCAAATTTTTGGCATTTTCGACTATCGGAATATCAGTATCCCCAATTTTTATGGGTGCCAATTGGTAATTATTAATCGTTTTTCCCAATAGTAAAATACAAGATTTAGATGGATTTAGAATTAGAGCATGATTAGTAGAGAACTCATTTATAGCTTGTAAATCATTATTCAGCGTATCAACGGCATTCCTTACATTATTTGAACTGAAGGAGTAGTATAATTGTGTATCATCAGCATACATGTGAATATCACAGGCCCCAACACAATCACAAAGACCTTTGGTATACAGGGTAAACAGCAGAGGACCCAGTATGGAACCTTGCGGCACCCCTCTTGTAACATCAACAGACGTAGATACCGCATTGATTGTCTTAACTCGTTGTGTTCTGTTGTAAAGATAATTTTGAATTAAACCGACTGCATCATCACCAAGACCTATGTGGTGCAATATACCAAGAAGCAAGTCATGATTTATTGTGTCAAACGCTTTGCTGAAGTCTAACAGAGCCAAAAATGTACTTTTTCCTTCATCTTGTGCTTGCAGAATGTCATCTGTTATCTTCAGCAAAGCGGTTGCGCAGCTGTGCCCAGATCGAAACCCCGACTGACTGATAGGCAGCAAATTATTGCACTCTAAGTACTTTCTAATTTGTAAATTGATTATCTTTTCCATGATCTTTGAAAGTGTTGGTAAAATGCTAATCGGTCTGTAGTCCTTATACTCTACAGGTTGCTCAATTTTCGCTATTGGAGTTACAAGAGCCGACTTCCAGCTGTCGGGAAATATATTTTCTAAGAAGCAAGAGTTAATAATATGTACTAAGTATTGCAATATAAAGGGACAACATAACTTTATCATTGTGATATTTAATCCATCAGATCCTGTAGAAGTGCTTTTTAGTGAGTTGATTATTTTTGAAATTGTATTACTATCTATAAGGTTGAATTTGAGAACGGCATTATTATGTAAATCATTATTTTTGTAGAAATTTAGTACGTGATTAAAGAGGGTGATGGTCAAAATTTCCAAAAAATTGCACCACTTTATGTAGAATTAAATATAGATAGAATGTAGAAAGCAAAGATATAACATGTGAAACAGGTAAATGGTAAATGACAGTAAGAAAAATCCGACATCGGTAACACGGATAATAAAATTAACAGAGTGGAGTTATTGGTTTAACAAATGGCTCCTTTCAAAGTTTATCTGCATATTATTTTTAATGAATACTGATAACATGAGTGATATTAAATATTACACGCCCAATAATTACATCTGTAATCCACAACAATCACTAACAATGACATGTTCGTAGTATTTACTATGATCTAGATTTGTATTATTAATAAAACAATAATATATAATATAAATATAAACATAAATTACATAGTGCTTTAGTAGGAATCTACAATATCACAATTTTGTGTGAAATATTAAACTAGAAAAATGCTGTACATTTAATTAAATATTTAGATGTAGGTAATACATCTTTTCCGTCAGGAGTAAAATTTTGTACTCCATCATTACCCATTTTATTTCTTATATTTCCTAACTTCCACTTTCCCTTTATTTCTCATATTCCTAATTTCTATGTATTTCGTTATTCCCGTTAATTTCCTCATTTCCATTCTTTAATCCCCAATGTTTTCTTATTAATTATTTTATCTTATTTTTACTATCTGGCAGCCTTATGAGACCCAAAAACGCATGTTTTGTACGAATTTCAATTAAACATACTATTTTTTCTCCAACTGCTTATTTTTAACTAGCAAACTCTGTGAGAGGATTGTTTAGAATAAACAACATGACGTTAAACTACTTTTTATTTACTGCAATTCTAATATGTGTAAAAAGTGGCAATTTGAATATTAAGAATTAATATCATTAAGAAATACTCACAAATGTATAATCTCACTCCCATTTTGTCGAAAATTCTAAGAAATTTTGAAAGGCGTTGTCTAAGATATGTGTTGACCGTTAAATAATGAGAGGTTAGGATTGGCTTTTGTTTTTGCGACTTCGCACACTGGGGCCAAGTGCACCTTTTGGTGGTCAAAAATATTTTCTTTGCTTATTTTGCTCTTTACGATTTTTGTTATCATGTGTGGCCACATACACCATAATAAAAGCAAAAAATAGAAAAAGTATATAAACTTTACATTGCCACAGAAAAGGTAATATTACTGCTAGCGATTCATTTTTAAATTCTGCAACGATTAACTATTCCTGTGTAAAAAAGTAACAAATAATTTTCTTGCAATATTAGTATGTATATGAATGATTCTAAATACGATAAGTTTTTAAATAAAAAGGCTTAAGCATACTACTTAATGTACCGTAGACACTTTATATTGGAAATTTAATTAACATTAACTGAAATGGTAATTACAAAAAGAAGCACAAAAATGCTCAATACTTTTTTACTTGTAAAGTAGTAAAAAGCTATATAGAATAATTCTAAGCAAGATTTATATTTTGGACTACTATGGACGATAACTATAGCTCAACGATACTAAAAAGCTTTCATAGTTTTACAGAAATTCGAAGTATTTCCTTTTAAATTTTAAAGAAAACCTAAGTTTTTAAGACAATAACAAGTAATTTGATTTCTACTTACGTCTTGGAATAGAATTCATACTAAAAAACACCCCTAAATGAACTTTAAAACACTATTTGACAATACCTAAATAATAAGTGATAGGCAATGACTACACAACCGCATTTGGTAACGTTGAGATTCGAAATAAGAAAAAAGACGCATCTGTTGTTTTATGAGCTTTCCTTATGTAGGTTCAGTTAGTCTGATGATCCTTTTTAAAAAGTACATGTCGAAAATAAAATATTATACACTTTTTAAAAAGTGATTTTGACCAGCAAAATGGGTAAAAAATCCCAGTGTGCTTCGCACAGTGGGTCGAAACAGCTAAACGATGGACATTGGCATTTATTTTGTGATATTTATGCATTTTCTATGTCAGTTGTTATAAACAAGTTTTTTTTACATATATGATGTTGATATATCATTTCACAAAATATGTAAAACTATACGGAGTGATATCATACAACTTGTTACTGTCTTTGAAGCTTGTCTTTGTAGATCGAAGAATGATATATAAAACATTGTTGGTATATATATTTTCCATATTAACATATTGCCAAAACAATAGAAAACGTCCAAAATAACGAAACGATACGGTCAGTTATACCGGTTATACTGAATGTACAGAATATAAAGAGTAAACACGGCAACACTTGTACGGCTACTTTGTGTACAGTGTCAATATATTATTTATAAATTCCTAAATTTCTAGAAAGAGGGTATAATATCCGACTGTTCGGAATGCAAATATTACATTTGAAGACTTATCGACAAGAATAAAATACCTAAAAGGTACATGCTTTACAGCTACAATAATCCCTTAATGGAATATATAGATGTTTGCAAACTCAGTAAATCCTAAAATATTTCTTTGTTAGAAAATACTAAATAACGGTAAACAAACTAAATTATCTACTTTCGGCGAAAAATGTATTTAAGTGCTTCCTGTAACGCTTACTTAAGTTATATGGACATATACAATCCCTATTATAAATCAATGAGAAGAGCATTCACGATTCCTCCTATTCTGAAAATATACCCCTTCCCATTATAAATTAATAATAATAACAACAAAAGATATTTTACATTTACATGGTAATACTCAGGTTTCTATTAGAAGGAGCCACTATTAGCCAAGTACTTAAACAAACTTACTTATATACACAGAAGGTAAAGGTATATACCATTTTTATTTTGATTCCCCTATCACAATTTGGATTTAGAAAACAAGTGAACATTAAAATGGACCTGTAGCCATGTGCACAATTATATTTCTAACTAATTCATAATAGACAGTGATTATATTTGCCGATATCGATGTCAAAATAGACGCGTTCTATGAAAGACCGTTTTTAATGTAGTACTCCGCACTTATAGATAAAACGATGGATAATTTTCTTAATTGCACATATTAGTACTAGATAAAAATGAATATATAAAGTAAATATGTTACGGATTCGAAATATGACAGTCTCCATCTGGGATTTCTTAGGATTTTTTTTTAAAGTCAACCGAAAGTCAAATTTCTTTTAAAAATTACGAATTACGTTTAGAGTTTTTTTTAAGGAAGATGAATATTAATTATTATCAAAAAATATGTAATTTACAGAAGAAACATCATACTAACAAGCAAAGAAAAAATCGATTTAAAAAAACCTTTCTTAAAAATAATTTAGTTAATTTAAGTGAACCCACATTTTTGCTTCATAAAGTCCGTTCTCAAATAGTCAACTTCGACTGTCAGACAGAGGGTGATAACGTAAAAGTGAAGCAAACAAATTTACATTTTTATAATCTATATACAGTCTTTTAATCGTCTACATTAAAATCTCATTGATTTTAAACATTTGATCATTTCGTCAAATGTCCATGTTTTTCCCATTTCGATCCAGTGTGCGTCGTTCCGACGTTCTGAGCAGCAGCTAAAATTTTAATAGAAACGTCAAATTTGTTTTTGTTCTTTTATGCCTTTAATTAATTTAATATTTTAATATTGCCACATAGAAAAGAAAAATGATTATTATTTAAATAAAAATTTCTATTTATTACTTCGCATTATTGCTATAAAAAAATCTAAATATAAAAGAAACCGCGGAAAATAGTTCATACATAACCTCAGACTACTTTTTGTATTGTACAAAAAGTGATTACTTTTTGTACAATTGCTATGGTAACGAGTAACAGTTCCTAAATGGTTTACTTTTTATACAAAATAATTTGATATTATAGTGTCATATTCGTGCGGTTGGAGAAAATAATAATTATTTATCTTATTAGTGATGGGATAAAGGTATCGTTAAAATCCGAATGAGTCGGGTAACATTATGAGTATGTTAGTAGGCCTACTACAACTTTTTATCTACGACTTTTTGACGTACAGCATGAAATTTTTTATTTAAAATCTGAGCAACATATAATTCGAACCCATAGCAACCAGGAAATTATGATTTCATTATGCCACTCAGTTTGATAATAAGCTTCATCAGCTAACTCAAATGAATGACGAAATTAGTTCTTATCCTAGCAGACGTAGATAATAGTATATTACGTATTAAGGGCTTAAAAGAGTGTCTTAAAGCCTGTAGAGTTAGTTAGCGCCTGAGGCAAAAGCCGACGGCGGTAAGACGATAAAGGGCTTTAAAACACTAATGAAGCCCGAAATGCATATGTTAGTTTATGTCCGGTCTAAGTTTAGACTAATATTTAATTTAAAATAAAAATAATTTCAAAGTGCAAAACTTTAAGTAGCAAGGAGCAGGGTCTGTAATTAGTTTTATTACTATGGAGACGGCGTAAACAAGGGTAGCACAAGGGGGTGCCCTAATTTAGCAATTTATGCTCTAAAAACAAGCCGCTAAATAGGTAATAACCGCCCGACCGGACATAAAATATTTTTAATTAATTAATTATTTATTGATTAGCAAATACCTACTACACCATATTTTATAAGCAAATTTAATAAAATATTGTCCGTCAGATGCAGCTTGGCCGGCGGAACGCGCAGATGGGGAAAAGAAAGAGTCGGTGTTCCACAAAAAAAATCTATGAGGTAAAGAGAAAGTACGACCTGTGGTGCAAGTATTTTCAACTCACAAAAAGGGTGTAAATTGGAATTTACTTTAGCGATACAAATCTTTATTATACCCTTGTGTAAAATTATCAACAATCCAAAAATAAGACTTTTCAGGTAGAAGGATTAAAACTAACGATTTTTTGTGATAAGATCTTAGTGTGTTTTTTTTATATATTTTATACTTTTTCATAGACTGTACCGATCTGTACTAGACGAGAACATTATGTGAAATGAGCTATACCTACCCTAATGCCGCAAATATTATGCGCATCCAAACTTCTCCGGTCAAGCTGAATTTAACAAATTGTATCTTCGTAGCAACCTGCAATATTGCCGGTTTTAAAGACTACGTCATAATAGCTTATAAAGGAGCTATCAGATATACAATTCTTTGTTTAACGTGGCCCACCTGCGTTCAGCTTATGACCGCAGCCCCCCTTAGGGGACTAAGAATTGAGTTACGCTCAATTAGTGCGTCAGTTATACTTGTAAAAGCTATCAGTACTCACTGATGGGTGCGAGGTTGCCTATCCACCCTCTACTAGCTCTCTAGGCTATTGCCGGAGCTACTAACGTGCTTACCCGTCGGGATCCATCCCCGAGGGAGTTCCATCACACCTAGTTCAGCATGCGGACTTCCATTGCACCGACGAGTCCAACCTCAAGTGTGACTGGAACTTAGCCACCCTGACTTACCATAATTAGGCTTGATGAGCCTTCGACAGTGCCCCGTCTGACTCTACCATGAAGTAGAGACCTGGTCAATACCAACTAGGAGGTGGGGTTGTCTTAATTGTGAAAGTGTATATATTCGCATCAACACCAAAGGAGCTATCCGTGAAGGACATGCCATTAGACTTAATTCAGTTTTTGGTATAGAATGTTATTGTATAGAAACTTTACCTATCGAACGGTTACACCCTCTATATTAATACTGCTAATTTATTTTTAGGGCACGAAATTTAACTAACACAAACGGTGGAAATTAGTAAAGATGAAAATTTCTAAAACTCAAAATGCTACCCAAAATTACAAAGACATTGAATCTGATTTAAAGACAATAATGGTTTGGTTGTCTGTAAATAAAATGGCTAAGCACACAGAAAAAAATATATATATTTCAACTTTTTAACAAAAACAATTTTATTTGTTTTGAGACCCAGATTTGAGGCCTCCTCCAAATTTTTGCGTGCAAAGCTGACGCAATTGGATTATTCTTCATCTAACACTTAATAAGTTCGAATAGTAATAAATTCGAAGTTTCGCTAATTTCTTCGTTGTTATTAAATTTATGTTCCTTAAATGCCACCAAATTAAAATCGTATATCCAGAGTTGTTAGAGAATGACATGATTTTGAGATTGCTACATAAACTAAAAGGAATCAGTTGCTGCAGTGTGAGAGGTGGTCAAAATAATATTGTCTGTTGCTTATTGTCAGTTTCTAGTTGCTAGTTGAGCATTGCCTCAGTGTGAGAGCTTACTTACTCTTACTATTTATTGCTTAGATCTAAATTTGTAGGTGTATATTAAACTCAATAAAATCTTTGAGGCATTACTCAATATTATTTTTATAGGTAGGAAATAGACACAAAATCCTGAGATTAGTTGGTTTGGTTAATTAATAGAAATTATTTTTTAAAAGAATTATCACATCCCATAACCAGTGGCGGATTTAGGCACAAGCGTTGGAAGCGGCCGCTTCAGGCCCCACAAGTCTGGGGGCCCCGCAGAGGAACCCTGCCCAAGACCGCAGTGGACACGCGACAAATAGGAATTATTGGCATCGGAACTCACTTTGTCGCGAAGAGTGAAACATGAAACAGTTCATATATGGTACAGTCGGGTAAAAAAGGTGTACAGTTGACGCAATAGAGCTTCGTGCGAAGAGGCAAGCATTCAGAGCGATAGGTAAAATTTTGTATAGGTAAAAACCGACGACTGGTATTTTTGCTTGGTGATATTAAGGGTAATAACACAAAAAATCTTAAATATATTAACTATCTCAATCTTCAGTCGTCAATGAGACCAGTTCCACATGATGCTGATATGCCTGTACCAGTTCCACGTAAAGCATTGCAGTCTAGTGTTCTGATACCGAATTTTTAATAGATGCAGAAATTGGCGTTTTTAAAGATTAAAGATTAAGATGAACTAAATGTTAAAGATTTAACATTTCCAAAAGATCTTTTCGAGAGTTTAGGATCCATCTAAGCGAAAACATTTGCTTGCTCCAGGAACATTTTTTTAGTATCGTATAAAAACTGAATATAGACGAAAAACAACGAAAATAAACTTTTCCAGCAAACAGGAAAGGCTTTCCAAAAAGATAAAGGAATAATGTAAGTTATTTTCTATTTTTTCTATGATTTTTGTAATTTTTTTTGTTGCCTTTCTCTCTTTGCCTTTTTACCCTAAATACATATAAATATCTCTATTTTTGCAATTGTTTCACTATTTTGTTCAAATACGTTACGTGATAAAGAAAAACCGAAAACAGATTTGAAATTAGCACCACTCAAGCACCCAAAATCAATTGGAATACTCAATTCACATTTTATAAGGTATTAAAATGCAGGCCTGTGTTATTACCCCGGCTGGAAATCGAACCCTGGACCTTTCGCTTTTCGAGTGACATCTCTATCTCTGAGTTCTGTGTCGACTATCAGCATATAAAGTTATTACTACTATATAAAGTTATTATAAAATTATTATTGAATTAACGTGAAATTGATTAATTCTAATATTATTATATAATTGTTGGTATATAATAATAATGATGTTTATTTTATTTATTTTAATTATTTAGAAGAATTATGTAATATTTCTATTATAATATTCACATAGGTTTACTTTCGTTACAATTACTTTTAACAGATATTTCTTTTACATTAAATTCTTAAACATATGTTTCGGTAACACGATATAGTAATTAGGTAAATTTATTTCAATTATTTATTAATTGTACCAGTATCTTGTTCATTTCTGACATACTTTAAGATATTAACTTCTGTTTTTCATCTATCTTATATTACTTAACTACTAACTAAATTTTATTAATTATTTGTTGTTATTAATTTTGAATTTAACTTATTTTACAGATTTAATCATTCGTAATATCTATGTAATTTATTTGAATTCTAGAATTAATTATGATGTATATGTATTAATATTTTTTGTGTTATTATTGAATCACGTATCACGTTTTATGTTTTAGGTTCTGTATTATTAATGATATTTATTGTATATTTCCTGTAAGTGGAACTTTGTTCTGTTGGAATGAAATAAATAAATTAAAAAAAAATAATAATAATATTCATTATTATTGCTAAATTACAATAAAAACAATAATAGCTTTTATAACTTGCTAATTCCGTATATCCTGAAACGTAAAGTGTGTACATACAGCTAGCGAGTCCCGGTCGCCCTAGGCATCTCGACGGTCCGGTCACTTCGATCGCGGCCGTAATATGCATGTACTACGTGCACGTTCAGACACGATACATCCTTCTAATGGCTTTAATCCATTCATTTAGAATAACCGATATATAACATGGAAATCTAAAAATATTTTGGGAATTTATTATTTAAGATTACATACAAATGAAGCATTAGGTATTCAATGTATTTGTAAAATTGAGGTTATGATTTACTTCCATTAACAAAAAAGCAGCGGAGGAACAACACGACGTCCAAAATATATTTATTTGCATTTTCTATGTAAATGACACTTTACAGGCATTTATGGTAACTAAGTAAATGAGTAGTTACAATTACAGCCCTGTAAGACTTTACGGGCTCCTAAAAGAGACCTGTAAAATTCTACAATGCTTATCAACAAAAAGCTATGGAAACTAATTTGTTGCTTAACCACAACATCATGACAACGCCTAGCTATAAATTGTGCTACGCCTTTGATTGTAAAATAGAAATAAAACTTTGTACTCGGCACACTTTGCAATAATTCTTTACTGGACGCGCTATATTATGGAGACTCGCTCCTTCGTCGCTCGCCTCACAAACTTTCCAGCTCACCCTTAAAGATGCATTTACAAAGCTTGGCACGTAAATAACTATTAAGAATATGTCTATGACATTTAAAAAAATTGAAGACGTCAACAAAACTTGCTATTATCTTAAATAATTGTTCAGATTTCAGTGCTAATTTTATAAAGAAATTATTACATTGAGTTATACGCATTTCTTAATTTTTACAACTAACACCTGTTTTCCACAAAATGTTAGAATTGTCCACTTTTGACAATCCAGTACATCTCAAATCATATTCTAACACTGTAAAAGGTATATAAATTGTAGTAATTGATTTATACTATGAGGCCCCAAAAATCTGTAACGCTTCAGGCCCCCTAAGTGTTAAACCCGCCACTGCCCATAACTACATGTGAGTAATGTCCTTATCGACACGTACAAACATAGTTTATTATTTTAATTGACCTTATACCTCCATAAAATTATACGACGGACTATTTTAAGATTATATAGTATTAAGGTAGTTAATAAATGGGAAATTGCTAAATCTTAAAATATTTTTGCAGATTAATTGGTTGTTACATACATTCAGTGTCAGTAGCAAACCACTTCAACCATAGGAAGATTAATAACCCAACACAAAGTAAAAATAAACAAAACTTTCTGTAGACACTAAATTAATCTTGAATTAAGATTTTTATTGATATTCATTAGCAAAACAAATGAATTGAAACGCGACCTGCTGCTAATTTAAAAGTACATATCTTTCCGGTGTAACATGTAGGTGTGTATGTAGTACGTACGTATCCGTTTTCAAATTGATGCTTCAGTAAGGTAATACGACTTTGAGTTCGACTACTAACGATTCGATGTGTGCTTCTTTTTCCTATGTTAGAGAAACTCTTAATTATTTTAGAAATAGAGGCATTGCTGTATAAAGAAGTGGCAGAGATTGCCTAACATAGAGAGAAAACCTTGGTCTTTACGGACACAGAAAAATAAAGACCTTTTGCGCCACCTCCAATTAACATTGTATCTCCGTCGCACTAACTTTATTTTTAAATAGTATTTATGCAATATAAATATTTCTTAATAGATTTTTGGTATTATTAACTAACAACTTCAATAAACATAAAAACTCTTTTCTAAAGGGCGTCTTCTAACGTCCTCTGTTGTCCTTACTTGTTTATTAACTTGTTATTAACTATTCAATAATAGAGCTCCCCGCTCCGTAATAATAAATATAGATGTGTGTAATTTTATGCAATCCGACTACACTCCTCACACTCACTTTGGTAAATATTCTGTATTCTTCGTGGAGATTATAGATTTGATTATAAACATAAGACGCCATTGCGTCATTCCATCCCATAGAACTTTGTTATACTTGCCAATTAAATGGTCAAGAGGTGATACTTTGTATTCAGAAATTCCATTGAATGGCCAAGTCATGTCACTATTTAGATTTTAGCAAGTGATTTATATTTTATCGAATTCGCTTCAACCCAACAGTTATTTCATGACATGCATTTTAGGCCAAAAAGTAGGTATCTTTGTTTAAATTGTGATTCTAATAAAAAAATGTATTTAAAAGAATTCCCCATTTGCTTTAATTTGGGCAAAAGGTGCGTTATTGAATTTAAAATAATAATTATTGTGAAGATTACTAAACCCTTATAGTAAAATTAGATTCCCTCTTGCTAACTGCTGATGTTCTTTTCCTTAAAGGAGAAACTGAACTTTTTCTTAGAGGAACCTTGAATGGCGTGAAGTGTTAATTAGACAGTAAAATTTAAATAAATTCTGAATTAAGCAGACGTGAGATCGTAATGCTGCACAAAAATCTGCGATAAAAAAGAAATTGTTATAGAAAATCAACTTTCTGGAAAGCCGTTGAACGTAGTAAACGCGAATATACAGGTACCGATGTTTAATGAGTTACTAACAAAATCACGCCGTAACAGTCTTTTTTTTGTTAATTGTGTAACTTTTTCTCTTATATGTATGGACGTAACTTTTTCTGTTATGCGGACGAAACGAAACTTTTTATTTGTTTTGTAATTTTAAACTTTTTTTTTTATTTATTGGATTGAGATCAATTTAGATTGTGGTGTGGTTTAATTTACAATAAGAATGGATGTGATTTTGACTCCTTCTTGATTCACAGTTGTCTTAGTTATGTTATATTTATATTTATAGTTTAGGTTTAGGTTATTTATTTTAAAGTGAATTTGTCACCGAATCACTCAGTCACTCTAAGAGCACATCCACCTCATTTCAAAATTGGCACCCCATTTAATAATCTTTTCACATTAAAACCTTTGCTAACCGAGGCATAGTCAAAACTCAAAATTGCTTAAATACAACCAATCAGAATCGAATTACAGCAATAATTTGCAAGAGTGCAGTGTCAGTGTTTGGTTACTAGAGTTTACAATCAAGATTTAACTTTTCTAATAAAGTTTACTTTAATCTCTTTAGTTGTGTTAATTGTGTGTCCATTATTAATTGATTCTTTTCGAAAATACCGTGACTTCAAAGAGATACAAAAACAATACTGGACATAGTGCTGGACAAATCCTTAATATTTGTACTTCAATGATCGAATAATCAGTATATGTTAGAGATCCAACCAAGTCGTCGGATTTAACTATTTAATTCTTCCGACTTAATATTCCGACAACTTGTTTACACAATTAATGATATAACTAGAAGATATAAGGCGTTAACTAGAAGATATAAGGCGTTAACTAGAAGATATAACTAGATGATATAAGCGTGTTGCCTTCACAGAATTTTTGCAAAGCATGTTTTGGACGGGATGAATAAACTGGACGCTGCAAAGTGGGGGCGGTCAACTGGGTGCGAGACAAGTGGACGCAGGGACAACTTTGCGCGAGACAAGTAGACACAAAGACTGATCAGAAAAAGTAAAAGTATATAAATATATTTGTAGGCTTAAAATAAGAACATTTCAGAAGAACAAATTTGGCTTAAAATACATAATAAACTGTATAATGACACATATTTGACATAACTCGCATAATTTCTTAATATGTAAAGCCAAATTAAGATGTATTTAGGAAGCGACTGCATATATTTAAAATAAATCCGCTTCCTATAAATAAATTTTGAGTTGGCTTTTGTTAATAGACAATTTATTATGTATTGAAAGCGAGTTGTGCGTATTCGGTTAAATGTTATTATTTTGATTCTACGAATATTATTATATAACTTTATTTCTTGCTGATTGGAAACATTTTAACGTAGTATGTATGTATATACAATTTGTATATTCAATAGATTTTCGTGCCTAATTGTTTTTGAGTCCACTTGTTGCGTGGCAAGTTGGCCCTGCGTCCAGTTTTCCCTGCGCCGACTTGTCTGCGCCCGGTTGGCCCCGACCAGTGTCGTAGACCCTGTTTTGGAAACGCAAAATAAAGTTATGTCATGCAAGAAAATGGAGTGAACTTCGAATAACTATTAATGTAACATGTTCTCCAGAATACCCCCACAAGAATGTATTCCTTTATTAGATAGTTTCTTGATCAATAGTAATATAGAATTAGTTAAAAGGTTAGAGTTAATTCAATTATTTTACCTTTGTATAAGTCAAAATTATTTCACTTTTAATAACATAATTTATTTACAAAAGCATGGTTTACCTATGGGTAATTCTCTAAGTCCTCTATTAGCTAACATATTTATGGACAAGAAGTTCGAAGATCGAATATTTGAATTAAACCTCTCTAAACACATTATCTTCTGGTTTCGTTATGTTGATGAAATTTTCGCTTGTTTTGACAGTTCTTTTGAGGTTATCAATGAATTTTTAATTCTTATTAATAGTATCCACCAAAACATAAATTTTACACTAGCAACAGAACAAAACAGGGCTATAAACTTACTAGACTTAATTATTAAGATTAACGCACACAATCTATTTAAATTTCCCATATACAGAAAACCAACACACACGGACATAACAATACCAAATGAATCTTGTCACCATAATACACATAAAATAGCAGCCTACAGATCATTAGTACACAGAGCTTTAACTATTCCACTAACAAAGCCAGATTTTAGCAAAGAGATATCAACCATTAAACAACTAGCACATGTAAATCATTACAATCCGAACATGATTGACACTTTAATTAAACAAAAAGATTATAGGTTAGCTATCAAAAGAATATATCCCATTGACAATCAAACAGAAGACACAAATTACATATTTATACCATATTTTGGCAAAATATCAGAAAAAGTTGCACATATACTAAGAAAAACCAACAATTATAAAATAACATTTAAAACCAACACTAACACTTTTTCATTTTTATTTAATGCTAAAGACAGAACACATGATATCATGAAATCGGGCATTTACCGTTTAAATTGTTCTTTTTGTAGTTCGGTATATATTGGACAAATACTTCGAAATTTTGACATAAGATATAAAGAACACGTACGCCATTACAAAAATAAACATCCTGAAAAATCTAATTATGCCAAACACCTTTTAGAACAAAATCACACAATGACTCCTCAAAATAATATTAAATTCCTACATTTTTGTAATAACAAACGCAAATTAGACATTTTAGAAGCCTTTGAGATATACAAACACAAACTCAGGGTACCTTTAATGAATGAACAACTTGAGCTCAGTAATTCTCCGTTACTGGAAGTGTTAGATATTTAATTCTGATTATTATTTTATTTTATTTTTATCTAGTTACCTATTTTTGTATCTACCTTAGCGCCGTGTTTGTTTATATTTATATTACCTTTGATAATGACAGCTTAACTGCCGAAACAATATTGTCAGGCTATATTTTAATAAATACTGTGTGTCTTTATTCATTTCATTTTACAGAAAAGTTTAGCACCTCTTGTATGGAGATTATACTTTTTAGAGTTATACCTTTTATTAAGTTTACTCAAAGTTTTGTATTATATTGAATTTGACCATAGCGTCCAAAACATGACATCTAAAAAGAGTAGCTACATACATTTTAGATGGATTTTACTAATGTAAACGTATTCTTAATCTGTAAACGTATTCCGGTTTAGATACAGTTTAAGTACATATCATGACCCAATAAATAGTATTATATTTACATATAGTGGTGTGTTTTAACGCTTCTCGTAACACCCAACACCCAAACGTTGAGAAATGAAAAGGTGTCGAACACTGCTCGAGACTTCAAGCTAAACAGTAGCGGCGCGTCATAGCTTTATATTATCGAAAGTACTAACATTAAAGTTGGTGCATTTACCATGTCACCCAGATGCACGTCTATGCGTGCGCACAAGCATGGATGGTACTGTAATGATCACCGGTGGCTTGAATACTTTGTAGATTCATTGCGACAAATGTAAACAAGGAGCCAAAAAATAATTCAGAAACCAAACACAATTGTTTAAAAACTATTACTTTTGAAGTTATTGATCAACTTTTCTAATTAAAAATGAGTATAAAGTTACAGAATTAATAAGTACTTTTTAAAATAAAATATGCAATTTTCTTTATTTATTATTAAACAGTTTGGTCATCAAGACTTAAAGAATACGTAATATACAGTTGTGTGGAAGTTTCGATATCATGTAATTATTTTATGTTAAATTCTAAATGAGTAATGTCAAAGGGTAATGAGATATTCGTAAGGTTTTTGTTAATTTATTTAAATCATAAATATAGCATAACGTATTGTAAATATAATAAATATGTGTCACTTATTACAAAAAATGTTATAATCTGCAGTTATGTGTTGTATATAGTGTATAGTCATTTTGATTGGGCCGTAAGGTGATGTAAATATGACATAAGATTATGATGTAAATAGTAGTATATAAGCGTAGGGAACAGTAACTTAAAATGGTCTATAAAATCTGGCAAACGAGTATAATTGTCGAGAAGTACGTAAAAATGTAAACAGTCCATTAGAAACGTCGAAAGAGGTAAGTCTTGTTTAGACTGTCAAGTTGTATAAACAATTCCATTACATACGGCGTACACAGTGCCGGCCTTTGGGGGGTGCGAGGTCGGGCGCCGCCCGAGTGCGTTAGGTTGTTTGGGGCGCCTAAATTAGTAAAATCATTAAAATTATTCGATAACAGTAACTTTTTAAAGTTAATAAGGGCGCTTTGAAGGACTCTGCCCGAGGGCGCCAAGAGGGCTAAGACCGGCACTGGGCGTACGAATATAGTCGTCGATAAAATTGTAAAAGTTAGTCACAGTGTTAAAAGTGTTTATATTGTTCTAAAGAATCGTCCGCAATTATTAATTCAAATAATTGCTGAAGTTTAGTAAGTAAATAAATCTTCGTAAATGCATAAATTGGCGTTTCATTTAAATAATAATAATAATAATAATAATAATTGCTACAACCCATAACCTGGAAACCAGGCTCCAGAAGCTATAAGCTTGTGCGGGAGGGAGGGGGCGATTATTATTATTACGTAGGCCCTATGTGCGGCTGCAGCCGACTTACAGATGGAACACCGCAAATCCCACATTTGTGTCACAGCTAAGGAAAACTGCAGAAAACCTTAACCAGATCTGCCGGCACCAGGAATCGACCCCGGGCCGCCTGGGTGAAAGTCCAGCATGCTAGACATTACACTACCACCAAAGTAAATACACTACCACTGTAGTAAATAAAGCAAATAAAACAAGTAACCGGCGGCACATTATATTCCACGAAAAAAAAGGAAATATTGCCCTCAATTTATAAATAACAAAAGTGAGTTATCGCTATTATTTTTCCTTTGTGGAAAATGTTTGATGGTGAGAATATGGGAAGTCCATATGGTTTTGGAAGGTATAACTAGATGCAAAGACGAATACACTGGAACTGGAAATGGCAATAACGAAGGTGTAAAAATAAAATACGCTGCCAATGATTAGTGAAGAACAATTGTGACATATCAAGAAAAGGACTCCATAGAAAAAGGTAGGAAAGCATTTTCCTTATTATTTGGAACCTACTAAGAAGAAGATGATCATTGTGGATTGGAAATAAATTAATTAAGCTATTTCGATCATTTAAATTTTAATTATAAGATTTCAATTTAATGGTTATTTAAATTTCAATTTATATTTTATTTATTCTTTTACAACCACGAGAATCCACATCGCCCTGAGATGAGTGTTTCATAATAATTTATTTCAGTTATTTTAAGTTATATAATTGGCGTCCAACCTATTTTACGTAATCTTTAAGTTTACGTAAAGATTCACGTAACGTTTTCTATGATTCATGCGTTATTTAAACCTACATTAAAAAGTATTATAAAATTAAATAAGAATTTGAATAAAAGGGAAGTTCAAAAGTAGTAAGTTCACTTAAGTTAATTATTAAAAACGTCTACGATCTAACGCATGTATCTGCACTTTTAAAGAATACGTTAAAATTTTTAAAACAATTTTATTATATTAATTTTAGCCCTATATCACCGCTTATATTTATTATTCTTGTTCCAACGTGGGGCTAAATATTAATTTTTCTTTTTAATGCAATTTCACTGCAATATACAGTGAGAGTGTCATGAATTAGAACGCATTGATTTTAAAGGGTGATAGAAGACATCAAAAGGAACAAAAAGTCTTAATAATTTTTTTCTATGTTAATAGGCTTTCGAGTAATTTAGAAAAAACCATTGCGATATCTGGCAACCTTGTTTAAGTATAATCGCAGCTGGGTCTTGACCTTGTTTTAAAAAATCAAACCAACAAACTGATGACAGCCGTTGTTTAAAAATAATAAACCGAAACAGATTAGTCGGGTGACTAAATTTTAATACCATAAAATTAAAGATTTTTTAATATAGCCAAAATAAGGTGTCAACAAAATCCCTTAACCTAATTTAAATTAGATAAATCTTCTCTTTAAAAGATATTCTCTTATAAAATCATTAAAAATTATTATTAAATAAACAGCAAGTCGTGCGTTACTGACAAATTATTATTTCAAAGTTCAACAAACTCAGTATGATCTCACTTTAACAAAGGGTATTATTTACAAAGATGTGATCAGGCATTGACCCAAATAGTTTTAAATTGCAAGGTTGTAAGCAAAACGTGCTTTATTTCAATGTCAACAAACTTCCACGTCAGCATTTTGTGCGGATGTGGAGCAAATTTTATTACAAACTTTACAGGGTTGTCACGTTTCTTAATTGAGTTAAATAAATTTTTAATTGTAAAAAGAATTGAATTTTACGCGAAAACGACATACAATACGAAAAATGGCATTAAGGTTTGTTGTTGTGATAGATGAGATGCATCTGCCGACAAAGCGTCATAATTAAAGTACTATTATTAACGCGGCAAAATGATGTTAAAATTTCCAACTCTATTATCGACGAACAAAAAGTTCGTCTCTGAATTCGTGAAGTCTGTCTGTTTGTCGGTCTGTCGCCTTTTTCCCTGTTGACTTTTTTGAGTTTTTCTTTTTGGAATCTCATAGTACATCAAATTATAAGAAACTTTTGGTTGAAACATTCTTTTGTATCTCTTCGGGAAAGTGGTCAAAATGACCACCGAAAATTTTGGTAAATTTTTGAAAAATGAAAAATTTTGTATTTTTTAAAATTTACGAAAAAATAAACAATTTTAACAACAAAAAAAATCCGAAAAATATTAGGACTTTTAGAATTTTAGTTTTTATGACAACTAATGTGTTACATCAACATTAGTTTTCAAAAATAAATTAGTTTATTAAGTATACAGTTGTTTTTGTTCGTCATGGCAATGCTAGCTCTGCGCATTGTCAACTGGTTTTTTTCAGAAAAAGTAGTACGTTCTAGAACAAAGTATTATCAGACTGTCTTCTATTACCATAACTATGTGATTAATTTGACTGAAAAGAGGTAACCTATATAGGATGTTTTACTGAAGATTTGTATTCTCTGGGCAGGTTATAGTGCTCGTCGGTAGGAACAAAGAATCCCTATGCCATTTTTGATTTTACGCACATCGAAAAACATTTGCTAAAAAGGTCAACTTTTGGAAACTTCTGGAAATAATAATCAAAATAAATTGTGACATCACCTAGCATCAGCTGCATCAATGTATCAAATATCACGTTGAAAAGGCAGTTAGGTACATCCATATCCAACTGCTATTCTTAAACCAGTGACCACCAACCCACTTTTCTAAAACACTCTTTTTTCTCGGTTATTATAAAAGTTAACACGAATGATATTAAACTATAATTACCTGTCCAAAGGATAAGAATCTTAAATAAAACTCCCTGTATTTGATAAACGATACATGGTTTTTAAATATTTGAAGTAAGTGTACTACTATATCTATATATTTTTTCAATAAACCGGATTCATTTCTTATACAATAACCATAACAAAACTTGAAAATCGCGGAATAAGTAATATATAGAAACCCGTATTGAAAATTCCTTTTATAAAGTACATCATACGGTTTTGATGTTTGCATTTCTCTTTTTTTTATAACAGTCCTTTGGGAAATACTAAAACATCCTCCTAACTTTTAAATGCAACCTGAAAACTTATTATACTTTGTTGACTGCAAACTTTCCTTTTTGTAAAACTATTCTTCTTAGAAAAGTCGATAAAAGATATACAGGGCGACAAGAGCTAACTCTATATTATCAGACAGTTTATTAATTTCAACGAACAGGTTTCAGTAGAAAAGAAGAAAACTCGGCAAATTCTTAAATTAAATTATAAGTTAACCCAGTAACAGTCATAGTTATAGAAATATATACCGGATGGACACTTTGAAATACGAATATAGTTTTTCTTGTTACGAGATTTATCTTATTTATTTCGCGATAATTTAGAAATCATTAGCAATTATCAGAGAAGAGAATGCGCATTTTTGTGTGTACTCTGTAATTTATACAGATTTTGCTTATCAAAGAGAACAACCGATACAATAATATATTCAGCCTATGTCAAACATAATTAGAATCTACAGTGAAATTTGCGAAGAAAATTGCTCTTTCTAAGAAACAGAAAATTATTTCGTTTGGTGAATGTGAATCTGTTGCTACTGTGAAGGAAGAAAAATTGAAATGATAAATGTAATGATGTCTATATTATAGTCTACTAATGTCAGGGTGAAGCCTTGGTGGACTAAGTTCTGAGTGTGGATAATAAGTCTTTAATCACGAACGGTATACAGGTTTCAACACCCACAAACTAAGAGAATTCAGAAAATGCTATTTAAAAGTCTAATTTAATTGCTAATCACACACCGATTACAAATTAATGTAGTCGTATAATAAAAGACGTCGAAGCGTTGCTATGGTTTCTTGATAAACGATGCGTCAGTTGATGTGTTATTGTTAGCTGAATTTTTTGCTATTTCTTTTCCATGTATTGTATTTCCAAAAATATTTGAAAGTGATTCAAAAAAGCGATAATATATTTGTTTCCATACATATAAGAAATGAAGCTACCAGTGCCCCAGCCAGCACACTGAGGTTATAATGACGTTATTTTTAATCAATATTGGTCGACGATGTCATATGACTAATAAATGATGTCCATAAGACGTCATATAATGGGATGTACTTAGACGTTTTCAAAACGACGTGTTTTGGACGTACAATACAATACGTACAAGTTTCATTAAAAAGATATTATTTTAACAAGGGCCAAGGAATACTGGTCATATTATGCAGGTGGTCACAATATAGAGATGTTTTGACTGTAGTAAATATAGTATAATAAATGTTATTTCCAATATTCAACTATTTATTTATAATCCTTGTCTTAGTCCTCGTATAGGAAGTTTTAATGACGTCTTATATTGACGTCTATGGGCTGTGACGTAATGATGTCAGTTTTACGACAAATCACGTCGTTACTGCCGAAAAAACGGCGACATTATAACGTCAGTGTGCTGGCTGGGGCCACGGCTAATCAGCCCGAAAAGTCAAGGGCCGTTTTCTTTGTTCTGTGAATCGAGGAGAGTAAATACTTAAAAGTGGAGAAATCGTTAGTTTATTCACAAATGAATACAAAAATCATGAATACAATTATCCATTTGTGATTAAAGTATATTTTTAGTATTAACATGTCAGTGATTAAAATACATTTTTATAAGTAGGTGTTGAAAAAATGTATTTACTTTATCAAAACACACGGGCTACTACAGTTTTTATATAAGAATCAGTTATCATTTTGTTATATCTTTTTAAAACAAAAGAATAAGTATCAAAAATCTTATATTATAAAAACACAAAAACCCAGAATTGGAATTACAGAGCTATCCAAATCAAATAGGCGTCCATTAACAAAATTTTCTATTTGGTATTATCACGACCTTCTAGATTTCACGAGACGAAGTCTCTTATCCGGCCTGCGCACTCCATTAGTTCAAGTGTTTCTCCGCTGGCGCCACCGAACACGAAAATGCGGAAACGGATATATAACACGTAAACGCCAATTTCAAACTACGCTAACTTCGCGCGCTTTTATACTTTTTGTCGGTTTTGCGCGTATCGTCAATAAATTATATTTTCATAATCTTTTAAGGCAGTTTTCTTTATTTTTTAATATAATTACGTTATTTCCTTATTTGTCTAAATTTTCGTAGTTTTGTTGCTGTTTTTTCATTCACTTTAGTAATGGCAAACACTAGCAGAAAAAAGTATAACTGCCGCAATGCAATGTGTAATAGTACTGATCCTACAATATCATTTCATGAATTTCCTTCAAATTATACCTACCTTACGAGAAAAATGGTTTAAAATCTTACATTGGGGTTATGGACACCAACACTCAACAGCAAAATAATATATACTTCTTTATTTCGACAGATCAACAATTACAGATACCTGAAAGAGTCAATTTCTACATCGAACTTCCTAAAAATATAACAGAATTGATAAAAGAACTCCAAACCTTATCTATGCATCTCGATTGCGAATTCTTTCAGCATCTGTAGCCCTTCTGGCAGGATACATTGCAAAAAAACTGAAGAAAGGATTGAATGTCAATAGCCTATTAGATTCTCTGTTAGCTGCCTCGTGTTCAAATTCACTGATAGGATTTGTAAATCTTCAAAACAGAGGTGCCTTAAAATACTCCACTAGAAGATTTACACTTTTAATCAACCAAATAATCGAACTTGTAATACATATTGTAGAACATTTACCTGGAGAATGTAATCCGTCTAATATTCTAACATCACTAGGTATTTCTAACTCCAATTGCTTTTTCACAGTTTTTGGTTTGCCACGACCACAAGCAGGAACTTAGTAATATAATTCTTTAAAAATTGCTAAAACCTAGTTTAGCAAACAGAAACATTGCAAAAACGTGAACAGATAATGTACTTACTGCTCACTATCTCTATATCCTAAATCCAGCTCACGGGAAGTTATAAAATTGTAATTTCAATAATGTTATTGAACTTGTAAATTAATTTTAATAACATAAGTAATTTAATTATATAAATTTATTTAATTAATTCGCAAAATATTTACGTAAACATGCAATGCTTGACATTTGTAAGGGTTATCTAACCTATATATCTTCAAGTGACAAATAAACATCAGCGTGTCAGCTAGCGCCAAAACGGCGAAATTTTGCGTTTTCTCAGAAACAAAGTTTATATGGGAAATCGTAAAAGTGCCCAGGCCGGATAAGAGACTTGGTCTCGTGAAATCTAGAAGGTCGTGGGTATTATACAGTAGTAAAACAAAAGATTATCGTGGAAATGTTTTTTTTTTCTAATTCGATACCTAGTTGTTTGCAACTCTTCCATTTGCTATTTTCTAATTTAATTCTAATTAATTAAAAAGAAATTTAACATTTTTTGTTTTTAATCTATACCTAGTCCGTTATGCATTTTTTAGAAAAACAAGAACGTGATCACGTTCCGGTCGGCAGTCTGTTTGCAATCTTTCCCCAATCTAAACAATCATATCTTCTATGGTTACCATAAGTCTCTTAAAGTATGGTTTACGAGATCTCTTCAGTGTACCTTTTACAATAGACAACCTCTATCTATGAAATAACATTTATCGTGATTTGGTCTCATGTCATAATGTCGTTGCGTCGTTGCCATTTTAGAAAAAAATAAAATGGCTGGTTGTACACCACATATCTTAATATGTATTTACCACAAACTGATAATTCTCCAAATGTGCTTCAGGAAAGACCACTGAAGATGTTGAGATAATTCTTAAATAGAAATATAACACAAAGGATAGAAAGTTGAAAACGAGGAAAGCAAAAATACAGAACATTCCCGAAGAATAGCAATCCATATACTTAAGTTAGTAGGAAAGTATTAACTATCCATAATCTTATACGCCACGTAAAAAGAAAATTGCATACAACTCCTAGACCACGTTGAGCCCGCAATGATCCGGAAGTACGGCCTCGTTGAACCACTGTAACAAATCTCCTTGGGGTTGGAGCTAATTCCTTCCTGGAAATCGTTGTGCATACCGTCTGTCCGGTCTCGCTGCATTTTGATCCGCTTACGTTGTATCTGTCGACCATTGTAGTAATCTATTGTAAACCTCACTTTTTTACCAAGATTGTGTGAGTCGTGAATGTGAGTGATGTCTATTTCTGTCTATTAGTTGCCTTTTTGTTTGAAACTAACGTCCGGTTGTTTTCGATAAGACTTTCACTTTGTTCGATCCGTGAGTCAACTTCTTTAAAGAATATTTTAGTGGACATCGCCGTTTAATTAATCTCTTCCTTTGTGTTGTGAATTGGGAATTGCATTGGTGCAGATCTATGATTAATTTGTGACGGTGGTTTTTCAATTGTTATATTGGAAGCCGTAAAGGGATTTTTCCGCTACTTCTTTTTAGAGGTTATAGGCGCACATTCTCGTAAGTTTATAGGTTAACTTTTCTATCATTCAGTCTCTTATACTTAATTCTTTTGATAGGTTTCGATGTATAATCGTCGTTTGCCGCATATGGAGGCGATATAATTATCTCTTAAGGTCACATTACACCGAAGGTATTTATAAAATGTTTGCTTCGTTTTTGGTTCGTAATTTGGTTTTGTTTGTTACAGACTTTTTCTTTTCTTTTAATAAATCTTACGTTAATTTCATACACTACGTTGTATATTTGGGTTGTTAAATGACCATTACGCTGACTTGGTTCCTGTTGTCTCGTTGGATCACGCTACGTTCGACCTGGTTGGTGACGTTCCTCTTCAGTTTGAAGAACATACATCTGAATCGTGAGTTAGTTATATTGTAGCAACTACTTACAACAGCAATAACGTTTGACAACCCTTATTGTATATAAAGCATTACTGTATATTTGTATATTATAATTTTAAGTGTTAAATGGTTTTTCCCTAGTGTGCGCGTAGCACTTATACCTAGGTATTTATCTCATATAGGTATATAATTTTATAACATATTATTTATTTTATTACATGGTTAGGAATATTTGCGAATGAATACGTATGACTTGGCTCCGTAATGAATTGGTTAAAGAATTAAAATCTAAGATTAACGATTGCGCAATCTACATCACAGGTATTCGCGTTAATTTACCGTGCCAGTTGCGTTTTGAAACTTGAAATCAAGTCAGATCTAGAGTAAATAAATCGCTCGCATCAATCCTCACCCAGATCTTTGTAAATAGAAATCAATAACTTGCGTTTAATTTCTGCCAAGGCTATATGCCCTTGATTAAGCTATAACCATACTTGCCTGATTTATTTTAATTGATCTACCTGATAATTTGGTTAATTAATAATAAAGCACTGTAAATCTCTTACTTGAAGACTTATTATTTATATGTTTGGTATTTGTGGTTTATATTTTCAGCTATCGAGGGGCCAATATTGGGAAAAGTCGACCACATTGGTAATAGTCGCAAATGTGTTGTTCTTTTCAGATTTTATCGTCCAATACTGTAGCTATCTTAGACGATTCTTGGCGCCCATTACAGAAGACCTTTAATGAGACCCAAGACCTCACACTAGTTAGCTGGCAGCCGATAGATTTAACTGCGTTTAAAGGTTGTTACCGTTTCCCAATAAGCCGTCCCCATTTTGTGGGTAACAAGACAATTAAATTATGAGGTGTTATAAAATTTTAAATAAAATATTAATAGTTATTTATGTATTAAGGGCATAAAGAAGCTTTTATGGCCAGAAGCGTTATTTCTAGCCCGAGGCGTCAGCCGAGGGCTAGGAAAAGGCTGTAGGGCCATAAAAGCAAGTTATGCCCGAAATGCATACACTATTTTATGCACAGATTGTTTTTATCTCAAATCTATTATTGTGTAAAAAATATAATTAAATGAGTACGTAGGTTACATCAAGCCGCTGTACGTATACTTATGTGCATATATACGAAGTACGTTACTATAGTTATTATCTAAAATACTTAATTTCAGCTTATTTTCATTGGTGATAAGTTTACAAATTATATTAAGAACCAATCAAGTTCTACAAATACAGCTCTGACATATAATTGACGTTTCATTATTGCCCGTCGGATCATAAAGAGGCCCTTGGGGCATAAAGAGACAGTTATGTTTAGATAGATCTATCAATAATAGTCTAATTATAATGCATCTGTGCATAAATACTTTAATTGACTTGGCTAGCTTGACTAAAACTGAAATATATACAACCCAATAATTTTCTATTTAACCAGCAGGCAAACTCAGTCTTCTCAAATTGTTTGAGCATGAGACCAACATAAAGCACTAAATAATAATGTCACCAATCTTATCTGTACCTGTAAAAGTTTATTTCAAATCAATTGTTTATAACGTCACATAAATCAAACATATGTTTATAACTAGAGAATTACTTAGATCTATTTAAGATAAGATAGCTGGTAAAAAGACGAACAAAACAATATAATACACTTACGACAAAAATTGATTCCTAATAGAATAAATTAAGAAAAACCGCCAACTATCACAAAACTAATTTATTAAGACTGAATTACACCCTAATTACACAAATTCCAACTATGTTACAACATGGGACAGTTACTTTATAACACATAGCAACTTCCTCACATAAATTTACCATGATTATAACTGAATACCAAGAGAAACTTAAAATCGTAAATCGACCATGTAGAAAAACCTGATATTATCGCATCTCATGGTTTAGTAAAACCTTAAACTAAACAAGATTCATACCACTTTCGCCTATTTACTTCAAAACATAAAATATTACCCAAATTTCCAAAATGAGTTTCGATCAACATATCCAGACAGAAAAATCAAAATTTTACCAGATAGAAAGACAGGTAAGTTAATTATGATTAATTATGAGTTTAAGATAATGATTTTTGTTTATTTTTAGTACAACAACCTAAAACTGAGTTAACTTCAAGATAAACGAAAATCGTAACTCCGATAAATCAAATATGAAAAATTAAAATTTAAACCCTAAGAACAACTGAAGTGATATCTAAATCTACTTTCTTGGCTATATTGTGTATGTTTTATAATATAGAAACTAAATTTACTCATATAATTTTCCTATACTTCAATATTTTTATTAAAGTGAGGTTATGTAGTCTAATAATAGTAATTTCTGTAATATTGTCCTGTTTTATTAAATTTAAAAGCAATATTGCATGTATATTTTTCAAACAAAGAAAACTAACTACATCGCATGTCTCTAATTGTCTTTATTGCGTGTATACTTACAAAGGTTATTAATTATTATTGTTATTAGTTACTCTTTAAATATGACTTTTATATCACCACAGTATGGATAAAGACGCTTGGCAACGAACTCATTTTCACCATGGAACTGTGAGTCAGGACAGAATTTGTTATTTTTGCAAAACATCAATCTTCTATTAGCTACACAACGAAATTTGTGGTTTCAACACGATGGAGTCTACCTCATAATGAAGGTGCATTTAGCAAATTGTTTAAAGGTTTAAACAACGAATTTGATCAAAAACAGACCGGTAACAAAGGATTCGTTTTGTGACTTCCTAGGAGTTCCTAGGTCATCTGACTTGTCTATTCTTGATTTCTTTGTATGGGGTTTTCTGAAAAATTTGATGAGACTCTTCAAAATGTTCAGGAACTTCAAACTAAAATCACTGCAGCTTGCTTGTTAATGTGTGAAAGCCGGAAAAAATAGTTAAACGGTCCCAAATAGGTATAGACTTTTATGACAGACAATCTGAGCAGTCATTATAAGAAATTTCGATACGCATTGTCCAATTTGTTAAATAGTAAGTAAATAGTAGCTGCTATAGTTTTCTAATCGAAGAGTAAATAAAAAATCATAGCCACTCTGATAATTTTATTTTTTGATTATTATGAATTAGGTATAAGATGTAGTCTAAATTGTGATATGCCGATGGGGCTACATGCGAGTGGAAGCGAACAAAGTGCATACTTATTATGAAAGAAAGAGATACATATAACGTATCTAATGTTGTAGTAGGCCGACTCTGTATGTTTTGGAAACTTTAATGTCATGTATAATACGTATGTAATAATAATTTATTTCATACTGTGTCACATTTGTCAGTTTCACGTCAAACTTTTCGGTCCAGAACATGCGATTTAACATTCTAGTACGACTGTAAAAATTTTTATTTCATACTGTGTCACATTTGTCAGTTTTACGTCAAACTTTTCAGTTCAAAACATGCGATTTAACAGTCTAGTATGACTGTAAAAAGTTTTACCGGACGCAAATACAATCAATCAACTGGACAATGTTTTAGTACGTAATCAGTTACTATGGAAACTTGTTCTTCATAGATGTCCATATTTTGCATTCGGAAATTTATTTTGTATAATTTTTTTTAAATTAAACCAATATTCCAATAATTGCAGTATGAAATAAAACGCATTACGTCATACGTCCTGGAAATAGCTTTACAGTCTCGTAAAATTCCATTTCCAGGACTTATAACGTAAATTACTATTTCAAAACATACAGTTTCGGCCTACTACGATATTAAATACATTATATGTATCTCTTTCTTTCATACTAAGTATACAGTTTGTTCGCTTCCACTCACATCTGTTATATATAATTTTGGCCCCATCGGTATATCATTGTAAAGAGAAATTTATTTAGAACTTTATCCTGTAATAGTATATTACGTTATAAGTCCGGTAAACCCAAGTTTACAGTAGCGAGTTGAAAACGTTTCGGGACGAGGCGACGAAGGAGCCGAGTCTCGAATGTTGAAACGAGCTACTGTAATGGTTTACCGGAAGTATGACGTAAGGCGTTTTATTTCATACTGCCTCACATTGTTCATTTTTTAAAAAAATGCATTTAAAATTTTCAGTCCGGTAAAATTTTTTACCGGACTCAAATTAGATTTTCAGTCCGGTAAAATTTTTTACCGGACTCAAATTGGATTTTCAGTCCGGTAAAATTTTTTACCGGCCTTGTAACGTAATAATTCATTTACCGGACTCAAATGAGTCCGGTAAATACCCTTTTACCGGACAGTATGAAATAAAAATATATAGATCGTTCTACTTAAAAAATTAATTTTCCCGAAAATAAGTTGACCATAAAAAAATTCGTTGCCAAGTATCGCTATCCATACATTAATTGAAAAACGTACTTGCGCACGAGTTTCTTCAATTTTGCAAAGGTTCTCATCATCATCATCCCAATAATGCGAATTGAGCTTATTAAAAATTTCGTTTCTGTGAAAATTGGATTCGTTGTCGTTTCTCCTTACATTTTGGACAGTATGACATTTTGAAAATGCGTCAGTGGACGGTGTAATTTAAAAGCAAGAGCCATTTGTGATATATAGTTGTAAAAAGAAATTTATTAAGAACTTTTTATTCCGCAAAAGTCTACAGGATGCAGTGGCGGCTCGTGAGTTTGCGAAAAGGTGAAGCAGAAATCATAATGTATGAATTATTTAGTGGCGTATTATTTTGCCGCAAAACCACCCCCTAGACTCCATGTTAGTATTTTTAAAGTTTTTTTTATTAATGAACTAAATAATAATTATTAAAAAAACCACATCATATCAATCATAATTCTCCTAGCTCATTTTTACAGTTTTACGTTTAAAAATGGTGGAAAATTCTAGATGTCGGTAATCCCTCTTTGAATATAATTGAATAGGACTTTACTTAAGGACTAGCAGGTAGGTGGTATATAATCCTTTGTAACACAGGCCATGAACAAGTAGTGGGAGACGGAGTCTGTTTGCTCTTCTCCGGAAACCATCGTTCGTACAAAGTGCACCGATTCCTAAATTTATTTAATACATTTATGATTAATACTGAATTTATTTATTAGATTTGATTTTTAAATTTTCGTTTATTGCAATTTGATTCTTCATGTTCATTAAGTAATTTTACGTACTGATCCAGCAAAAGTTTGTTTTGAAATCTTCGTAACTTGATAGTTTTTATGCGAGAGTTGCGTGCGTCGCTCTAGCCATTTCTTTCTGTGATATGTAGGTACTTAATAAACGTATTTTTGCATGGATTATTTTAAAAATGTTGAGTTAGTTTAGTAATTCATTTTTTATTTTTTTCTGGTTCATGAAGTTAATAATATATGGATTCTAATATTCTAAAGCAGTAGTAATTAGTAAAAATCTGCTACTGCAGGTGATACGTGCCGGTTTTTAGACTACATAACCTTAAAGATTTCTTGCCTCTTTAAACTTTTGGGGTGAATGTGAGTTGAATTTCTTTCTGAATTGCATCATGAGTTGGTTTAGAGTCGATGGTAGACAAAGCAAATAAATTATGGTTTGTAACACTACTTTATATGATATCTCCTAAGCACACGTTATACTTGACTTATGCCAATACATATTTTGGTAACCATATTATCTCTTTCTCAGAGTAAAACCGTCTGAAAAAAGTAATTTTGTTGATAACAGCGCTCTGTTTATCTCTTTTGGGAATGATACAGTTTTTAGGTTAAAATTTATACCGTGATCCGCACTCAATTATCTTTCGATAATTACCATCTACCGCTATCTACCAAGGACAATCAGCTGATTACCGCCGTTAACTTTTAGGTATCTACCGCTCCAATTATCGTAAATGCCCACTATTATGTTATTATGTAACGATTTGAATCCGTTACTAATAGAATTATTAGATTTTCACTTATTACTCCCACTATTACTAGGATACTATTAATTTTATTGATATCGTCAGTAGCCCGACTCGAAAGCTTTTCTTTGGTTTTGGTTAGATGTCATAAAATAGAAATAGTTATTTACATTACAAACTGCGAAAGTTTACTTTTAGGTGCAAGGTGTTTTTGATTGGCCGAGACGAAGCGTCGGCGTAGCTGAGGTTAGTTAAAATCACCGAGCACCTGAAAGGGCTTCGCAGCGTGTAATGTATTAAACTTTTCATTCTCCCCCTTGACATTTATTAAATAAATAAATACAATGTTGATTCAGTGATTATAATAAAATAATGTTTGTATAGTATACAACAGTATTGTTACCAACGTAATGTTGACAACAGCCGCCTTATAATATTATATTTTAGAAAATTGACAATTTTACTTCGTTGTCCAAGGACCGAACGTTTTTCATACCTGGCAACCACCTCGCCTGTTTTACTTTCGCTTTCGGTTGCCTTATCAAGATAGAAAGTTACACTTTCGTAAAGGGGAGAATGAAAAACACATTTAACTCGAATGGTTTATAATATTATATTATAATTATTCTTTAATTTCAACCATAAATGGGATAATATGTTAATTAATAAAAAGTGTTTAAATGAAAACATGGTTAACACCTAATTAATAAACCGCCAAAATTCGCGGGTGAGTGACTAGATCCTTTTATAGTACCCCATATTAGATTATTGAAATTTGCATTCTTTTACAGGTTTTTTGTATCTATAAAATGTTACTTTGCAAACAGTTTACCGAACGCAACTTTGATACAATTCAAAGTGACAACAGACGAAAATAGTCCCTTCCTAGGAAAGGCTCGATCAGAAAACTCATATATTGGTACCGAGGATTTTCAACTATGAGTTTTATTGCATCCGAGGATTTTAGAGACCGTTGTTAACTGAATTATTTGATAGTTAGCTATTTAGACTGATTACGAATTATATACATGTACATATCAATGCTGTAATACGTTAAAAGTCAAATCGTTTGTGGCAGCTTTGATTTAAACTAAGGTACTAACTTTTTATTCCCAGTATTAGCTATCTGCAGTGTTGTGTCGATTTAAACCCCTAGCTGAATAGTTACGACCTTATCGTGAACAACGTAGCCAACTGTTACTACATAGAGCTCTATTGGACAAAAGTTACTCGTTGTAGATCATTATCACCGGAGATTATTAGCCATAGGCGCTGGCTATGTGTTGGCTCAAAGGCTGTGGCCCCCATTAAAATAATTTAATGAGGGCCGAATATATTTTAGGTAATAACAGTTCTAAACTGAAAATCTAACAAAGGTAGTCTACAGACTACTTGTCCGGCTGGGATATTTTTGTAATTTTTACAAGAAGGCAACAAATTATTTCAATCTTTGATGAAATTCACATGTACAGTTGAAAGATCGTTTTTTGCATTACGCGGACTAAAAGCCTATTTGCAAGGTACTATGACGCAAGCAAATTACAAGAATATAACAGTATTGAATAGACACAAAAACATTGCTAAAGACTTAGACATAGAGTCAGTTGCAAATATCTTGATTGAAAGAAGTGATGCTCGAAGATACGTGTTCTGTTCTAAATAAGAACTTATTATTTTAAATACAATTAAAATATTTTCTGTTAACTGTTGTTATTAGTATTATTATATTGGGACGCGTCACAAAGCCAGTTGCTATAATAAGGTATCGTCACGAATGCAAAAAAGGCAACATTAACGATCTACTGGCCATCAAAAGGCACTGATGAAAGTCAACGTTTTTGTTAAATATTGAATTTGACAGTTTAGCAATGCAAAGGGGTTTGTCTGTCTATCTTTAACTGCGGATATACGTGACTCACCTGCATTAAGCTTAATAGCCACGACCTCCTAGTGGGCAAGGAGTTGAGATAGATACGCTTAATTAGCGCGTCACTCTCTTAAGCGAGTGCTACCAATTCTACCTGGTAGGAACCCTTCAGAGTAATTCTGGAGCTATTACGTGCTCACTCGTCGACCCGCCTCCCGAGGGAATCAATTCATCCATAGCCCACCATGTGCGGACTTGCCACTGCCACTGCCCGGTCGAGTCCAATCTCAAGTGTGGCTGGGTTTGGACTAGGCCTACCGTAATAAACGCTTGGCGAGCACTGGACAGGACCCCGTTCGACTTTACCTAAAAATAGGGATCCGGCATATACCATGCGAAAGTGGGATTGTCTAAGTTTGAGATAGCCTTGCTGGGGACAGCTGGATGGGTCTCGTCCATCAAATGCAGATAATCAAACTGAACAGGCCACGGTCGCAACTACACCATATAAAGCACCTGGCGAAACGGTTTATCCAAAGACAGTGACCTAGGGGCCACTACCGGGATAAACCTTATGAATTACTCTTCGCGTCCTGGCGTCCAACCGTTCTAGGATCATTCCCAAACTAAGGGACTTCTATTTTTTAGTATATTTTAATATCACGGCATAAAATAAATAAAAAAAGTAATAAATTATTATTAAGTTGAGATTACCAAGAGATAACAAGGTACGACTTTGACTATATTTATTCCCACGATAGTGTCAATAAATTTAATAAGGTGTGTTAAGATAATTTTTATATACCTTTTTTTGACAATCGAAAGATTGTCTGGCGACCCGTGTGTTTACTATTTTTATTCTACCTACACTTGTGATTTCTGGAAGTCAACTACAAATTAGATAGGCTTATGAACGACTAAAAACCACCCACTTGAGCTAATAGTTATGCACGTTCGCACGTGGTTATGGTAAGTTAAATGTGCAACGTAAAAGTATTAGATTTTATTATCACCTGACTTTTACCTTTTACGTCAGAATTATTATTTTCCGGAATATGATGATTCAGCTGAGCAAGTATGATTTCGATAACTTCTTTAAAGTTTCAAAATAAACAACTTTTAAATACATTCATCCCTGTAGACCATTTTGCTACATACTAGAAAAAGTATCTAGTATGACAACCACAACTTTTATTATTTCTGGTTTATTGAGGAGTAGTAAAAAATATTTATCGGGGTATTTATTAGCTTAGATTTTCTTGAAATTACATTTTCTATACGTCTTCAATTGGTTATTCTTAACTGTAGCCTATAGTCTGCAAAATCGCGTTGAGAAGATTTTTAGCTTCAGGATTCAGATAAATGCATCTGCATATGCACACTAAATAAATACGACTTAATTGTTTCTACAAGACCTTGGAACACATAGAATCTCCAAAAAATATATGCAGGCGCATTTAAGTCCGGTCTGAACTCTAATTTAATTAAGGCCAATCCAAAATTAAGGAATTCACGGGAATTAACGTGATGTACGAGGGTGGTCCCAGAAGTACCTGACCTGACCAAGAGGTGGCGGTAGTTGTTTGAAAATATCACTGTATTGGAAAGTACGCAGTCTATAAAGCATATGTTTCAAGTTTGAAAGCGCCACGTTGTTCAGTATTTGTTTGGCAGCCATCAATAGTGAACGTTGTCAGTGAATTTGTGAAAATGGAGAAAATTGGTCATCGTTATGTGATACAATACTTTTATTTGAAAGGCCTCAGCCCAACCAATATAAAAGCTGAACTGGATTCTACTCTGGGTGAGTCTGCTCCTTCGTTTACAACAGTTAAATTTTGGGTAGCTGAGTTTAAACGAGGCCGTACGAGCTGCCAAGACGAGCATCGCAGTGGTCGACCAAATGAGGTGACGATTCCAGAAATGGTGAAGAAAATCCACAAAGCCCTACTTGATGATCGTCGACTGAAAGTGCGCGAGCTAGCAGACATTACGGGCATTTCAAAAAGTGCGGTACATCGCATATTATCTGAAAATTTGGGCATGAGAAAGCTGTGTGCAAGATGGGTGCCGCGTTTGCTCACACTCGAGCAAAAACAGTGTCGTGAAAATGTTTCAATTGAGTGTTTAGCGAAGTTTCACAGCAACAAAGCAGAATTTTTGCGCCCTTTCGTAACAATGGATGAAACATGGGTCCATCATTTCACACCCGAGACAAAAGAACAATCGAAACAATGGACTCAAAAGGGAGAACCGACTCCAAAGAAGGCGAAGAGCGTTTCATCTGCAGGCAAGGTTATGGCGTCGGTTTTTTGGAATGCGCGTGGAATAATTTTTATTGACTATCTCTAAAAAGGAAAAACTATCAACGACCAGTATTATGCAAACTTATTGCAACGTTTGAGCGAAGAAATCAAGCAAAAACGGCCGCATTTGGCTAAAAAGAAAGTGTTGTTTCATCACGACAACGCGCCAGCTCACAAATCCGTTATTGCAATGGCCAAAATTAATCAATTAAAGTTTGAATTGCTACCTCATGCACCATATTCGCCAGATTTAGCCCCCTCGGATTATTTTCTGTTCCCAAACTTGAAAAAATGGCTCAGTGGTCAAAGATTCTCCAACGATGAAGAAGTGATGTCAGCAGTTAATGGCTATTTTGAGGAGCAAGGCAGTTCTTATTATAAAAAGGGTATCGAACTTTTTGAACACCGCTGGGAAAAGTGTATAGAGCTGAAAGGAGATTACGTTGAAAAATAAATAAATCTTTTTCCAAAATTTTTGTGTTTTCTTTGTTGGGTCGGGTACTTCTGGGACCACCCTCGTATGTGTTGCTAATATCATGCACAATCAAAAACAGAATCGTTTAATCACCGATAATTATTTGTTGAATGATAAATATTAATTACAGAAACATATTCCATGAATAATATATCCAATTCATGTGGCCAGGACTCGTATGTAAATTTTGTTTAGATAATGTGCCTTTGAAGGTGCTAACTTAATAACTTTTCCACTCTAACTGAGCAAAAAACGAATTAGTCGACGAAAGCGGGAAAACGATTGACACAGGTTTCATAATAAATATCGCGGTTGGGGGTGCTGTGGCATAAAAATCTGATAATCTTGGCTAACCTACATTCCGAATGTTCGATGGACAGAAAAACTTTTGGTAGAAAAATGTAAGTACGCAAATTGTGTAGATTTGTTGAAAAACACGACTTTTGAAACACTGACTTCACTAGAATATTTTTAAATATAATTTGTAGAAGTTAGATAATTGATGAATGATACAATCGAATAGCTTTCTTCTTGTAAATAGTTTTTGCATATTTCAAAATAAATAGTCTGCCAATAAACATAAACACCGCCTTTCTTAACAATTTTCGCTTCACATTTCAAAGGGCACCTATAATGTCACATTTTCTCCCCAATTTCTAAGCGGATGAGCACTAGCGAGTATCGTATGACAGCTCGTGTTGTACTTTACAGCCCTTGTCTAAAATGATAAGAAGTCGATTGTAGGCCCTTTGCACTTAAAATTAATATTATTTGGGCCAGGTGTGGTAATTTCAAGAGTAAATGCGTATCCATGGAAAAATCCACTTTTTCTTCTATTTGTTTACAAGCAAAAGAAACACTAACCTATTTTTATTATCATAACGCCGATAAAATTTTTACTACTGTTGGTGATACCAATGGACACCTTTATAGGGTCGCATTTAAAATATTAATAGACATTCTTTCATTTAAATCGCGCCTATGAATGCACCTTTTATTTTAAAAATTATTAACTACCGACACCACCGTTCGATTACAAATAATTATATGCATTTCACACCTGACAAGGTTTGATTGTATAATCGGTAAACATGCAATATAAAAAAATAAATAAATTCGATCGTGCAAAATTAACAATAATGAAATACACATGGTATTATTTTGCATTTCCTTTAAAACTCATGCATTAATATCAACGAAATCGTATTTAAATCGAGGGAAATATTCACACAAACGTTAAAGGGTGACTCACCGGTCATCAGAGGGGTTGCAGAACGGCATGTTAGGGAGTTCTGGCCATGCTCCTTCAGCATCCACCACCGACGATTCAATAGGAAAATCCATATCGGGAAAGCGGCGCAAGCGCATATAAACGTCGGTTTCTTATCAGGCTCATTTTCTAGTGGAGAAAGCGCAAAAGCTGAAATTGTTACTATTTACGCGTGAATATAACTGAGTTTTCCACATTTTAACTTGACGGATTTATTATATTGGCTCTCTCATAGCAGAAAAGCAAACACATGCGCCAAATTTACAAATACAAATAAGCAACTGGTCTATAAAGCGCTATTTGCTTTTAAAAAAATGTTGATAACAATAAATTAGCAAACAAGAGCAAATGTTGCATAATATTATTATTCCGTGTACTTTCGTATTTTGTTTAAAAAACAGATGTGCTTATATCAAACATTGAATGTCAAACTCGCTGTTTTCCAAATACCGCAACACGGTTGAGGAAGTCCTGGGAAATGCTTTAGGAGAAAACAGGACGTCACCAAATCAATAAACCCACATTTTTGGATGGATTCAAATTTATTGTAAAATTTATTATACTTTTATATTATATTAATATTATTATATACAATTTTTCCTATTAAAAAGGTCGGGTTTTACATAAAAGGAGCTGACTTATTTCGTCATTACATTTTTATGAACCATACATTCACAAAAAGGAAAGAAATTTTCAGACCGTATAATGAAAAATGATTTCATTATTTTAAATTGAATGGAAATCTTGTTGTGAAAGCAGCTTCTATTCTGGAGATAGCTTTAAATTTATCATCACTTACTACTATAATAAATGCACTTTTGATAACATTACAGCTTGCAGTGCTCTGCATCCAATCGTCAGTTTTTCATCCAATTGCATCATCGCCAGCATAATTTACAGATAACGATCCTTTTGGAACTATTGGAAAACGCTTCTTGCACATAAAAACGTCTCTTAAACTTATCAGTGCAAAGAAAGCAATTAAGAAGATATCTATTGGCAATAATAGATCTAATCAGGATAAATTAATTAGACAATTTGCATGCATTTACACGTAAGGATTGTAATTAAGTTCAGCAGGGGGTACATTGTTAGAAGTAGATTACATGACATTTCATTACGTTACGTTACGTTAATAAACCTTGATGTAAGCAGAACAAACTATACTTTCTCTAATAGGTAAGCCAAAAGTGTTTTACTTAAAATTAGCACAATCTTAGTAATACAAGTATTTTACACAATAAACTTTTATTTATAACTGTCATTTCCATTAACGTCACCATATGTAAGCTCAATAAAGGGGTGGTTTTACGAGTCTTATACAAGTATAAGCAGATGTTGACCCGACATATTATTCAAAGGGTGTCTTTCTCATTTTAATCGCTGAGTTGAAGTTTGCATAATCAATCTCTGATACATAGACTCGACTCAACCTACTTTAAAATTCATTGATGCAACCAGTTTCGCGACTTACTCTGTCAAAGTAGAGAAGAGAAAAACTTTTACCAATCGCGTCAAATGTTGAAAACAAAATTGAAATCAAATCGAGCGAAAAATTCAGAATAATTATGGGAAAGCAAACCTTCAAACTTATAAATTTTATAAAATTATGTTGCTGTTGCTGAGAAGGGTACAGATTGGATGTAGACTTTTTTTTCTTGTAGCGACAATTAATTATACCTGTAATCTTAATCCATTTACTTTAAAAATACACTTATTTGCTTATTACAAAAGAAAATGCTCGAACACATTTGGGATTACACAGGATGCTCTTTACACAAGCGACAGATTAAAAAAAGTATTTAAATATAACGTCCTGCATATGTATACTTGTAATATCCTCTGTGTTTGGTTGGAGTAAAAGACGATTTTTAGTTAATAAGCTTTATTCTTGTACTTTTAATGGTCAGAAAATGAATGCTTTGACATTGGTTTATGAATTTATTTCTCTGACTTTTTTACATTTGTTGCCTTGGATACTACAAATTATCCAAGGCACCGGTGATCATCACAGTACCTCTATATATAAAGGGTCCAGATCTTCGGTAACGAGTTAAACATTCCTTTGTGCAAATTCAAACCTAAGATAATACAAATAAGAAGTTTTAGAATTTTGTGTAGTGTTTAGAAGATTACTGTAGTAATACAGGTTGCTTGTGTGTGGTCTTGTACACTACTTATATGTTATCTCTTGTAGAAGACAATAAAAGACATGTTTGCTTCTATGAGATATTTATTTATACTTTTGTTGTTGATTATTGTTGTCATGACAATCACTTAGCATGCAATGCCTTCTTGAGGTAATATGGATGTAATGACTGATTTTATGATGAATATCATTACCTTACACCCCGGGTAAAAAAAGGCTGAACATGTACCAAAAGAAATGAGCCGTAAGTCAAAAGGGCATCTAATGCATTCCTCAGCAAAAAAAATAGCATACGTTAATGTCGTACTTGTATGTAGCGGGATGTTTAATGTATACTAGCTACAAAAAAAATGAGGTCGTTTGCATCTTTTCAATGGTTCCTTACATGCTAAGACAATAAAACTTATGTTAAGAATTAAGTGCTAATAATCAAAGAATTCAAAAGCCTTTGCTGCTGGTAGCTATTAGTAGGCATCAATTCCTTAAGGCAAAACATGAGTTGCTTATTGCAAAGTGTTGCCGCAAACTTAACCTAATTAAAATAAACTTGATGTACAGGAATCACTTGTTAGGACGTTCTGTAATTCTTACTAGAAAGAAAGAAATAAAATTTAGGAACGTGAACAAAACCAAGGAACAACATAATAAGTGTTTCGTGAACAAGTGATGCTTGCGTTACGATTTATTTGTTGTAACTTTTAAAATTAAAAATAACTATGCTAATTGAATCTAAAAGCGTAAGCCTAAGTAGTAAGTTTGTGGTCAACATTGATAAACGTAGTTGTATTCATTTTGTCCGTAGGAATGTAAGAAGTGGGGTTGTATCTTATAAAACAGAGGCAGCATTCATAGCATTGTCCTAAGATTGTAAGAAGTACTAGGTGAAATTGCCTGTTGGAGAGTATGATTGAATCTTCTTGTATCCTGTTATTTGAGGAGAATGAACACTTGAAGCTTAATCCGGTAGCACATATATTTGGGAGGTCCACATGCTATTCAGGATTGACTAGTTGAATGTTATCAACGCAGGATTTCATGTAATGTCGAGTTGACTAGGCTCACGTGGCAAAATATAAGTCACTACTGTTATTTTTGCACTTGTGTTTATGGTGTATAACTTGAAAAGTACTTGAAAGTTAGTACACTGCACATAATGCCAACGTTTATTAGCGAAATGGAATTTGCTATTATGATAAGATAATTTGAGTACGGTCAATAGCAATTGCACTGTTGTAATTTTCTCGGTGTCGAATGTTCGCATTTTTTTAATTACGAGGTAATAAGGCTGTTTAATCGCGTGACCTTTACATAAAATTTCGCGTTTTGACATAACAAAATTTTGTTGGTTAAGGTTGTTGCGAAGTTCGTTGATGGTTATCCGAGAAAAAAAATAAACATCAAAATTAAATAAAGAAAAAAAGATATTAATCTTGTTATATTCAAGAACAATCTCTTCTTGTGGCAAGAAAAGAAGAAAACATCAAAATTAAATAAAGAAAAAAAGATATTAATCTTGTTATATTCAAGAACAATCTCTTCTTGTGGCATCGTTCCAATGGCGAAACGAGAGATGTCGGCATCGTTGTGTCCGAGAATTGTTGAAGACATTTTTCAGAAGCTGTTACTACGGGTGTTGTAGCTTTTGGTTCTTGAGGAACGTTATTGATGCGATTTCCATCAGGAACTGGAGGTGTTGTAGCTTGTAGATTCCAGGAATTATTTTCTGGATCCAAGGAAGTCTTCGTAGAAGATACGGCGGTTGATATCCCCAAACCGTCGGCCTTCGGAAGCTCTTGCATTTTCTGATTTAAAACACAGGATTGGTTAGGATTCAATTTTAGCTGTATCCTCATTGACTGTGATGTTTTTTTAATATTTGTAGGAGATTGTGATTCTGTTTGGTTGTGGAATAAATGCACTTTTGGAATTAAATCATTTGTGATAGTTTATGTAATGGAAGTATTAACCTGCGAAACGTGCTTTTCAATAATTAAATGGTCAGGTTTATGAATACAGAAAGTATCAGTGGATGCTGACACATCTAAAAAGTCATTGCATTCATAAATGACGTTTTGAGTATCGTCACTCAATTGGAGGTTAGCACACGGATCTTGCGATATTTGATTACAGTTTGTAGTTATGAAATTATGAGGAGAAATGATTTCGTTTTTAAATAGGTTAACTAGACCAAAAAATTCAGGTGAATCATTTTGCTGTAACCAGAAATCTGTAATCTCTTTGGGAGAAGAGATAGTATTTGATTTTGGGTTGTATGAAGTAGGTTTATCTAAAGAAGAACCCAAGTAGTAGTTTAATATTTCGTTGATGAATGTGGTGTATGGTTCGAATGAAAGTTTATTGTTATCAATAAACATGATTAGATTCGAATGGAGTTGCAAAATGTTATATGGCAAGTTTGAAATCAGAACACTATATCTTTGAATCTCGTTGTCAATATGTAGGAAGTCAAAGTATCGATTAATCAGGACTATTGACATGTGTACATGCGAACTGTCAAAAATAGGAAATTTAACTAAATTTGCTTTTAACTGCGCCATATTGAAACGTATCCAATATAATATAGTTTACTTATCTTATTTAAATGATAAAAAAGGATATTTATAAACTTCTGAAAATCGACTGCTTGCGTGAGATAATCAAATAACCAATTCAAGGAACTCCAGGTTGCAGGTTGCGTTTGTCGGCAGAGACAGAAAACCAGAGCAATGGAATATTGAAGATATGGTGTTGATCATCTAAGTTCTTCTTAAGGGGTCACCAATGTAGTGTTTAGAAGATTACTGTAGTAATACAGGTTGCTTGTGTGTGGTCTTGTACATTACTTATATGTTATCTTTTGTAGAAGACAATAAAAGACATGTTTATTTCTATGAGATATTTATTTATACTTTTGTTGTTGATTACTGTTGTCATGGCAATCACTTAGCATGTAATGCCTTCTTGAGGTAATATGGATGTAATGACTGATTTTATAATGAATATCCTTAGAGTACTGACCCTATAACAAGTTAATCACAACCAGTCTGTAATGGTAGTACCCCTATCAATAGAGTCAGGTTTCTCAATCCACCTGTAGCAGATCTCCTCTGAAAGGCAGCGGTTATAGAGTTTAAGGACGTGTTTTCGAACGCTTCTTCTGTATCTAGTAAAAGCTCCTAGAAGTATCTCTTTTGTTCCAGATTTTTCTCTACCCGTCTGGTAAGATGGTGAAGAGCTGTCTCTGTTGATAAACCTGCTGGGTAGCGAAACTGTCCTTAACATAGTGGGTTTTGCACCAGTATGTCATCCCTAATGTTCCTGTCAAGTATTTTCTCCATAGTCTTTAGTACAAAAGACATTAGACTGATGAGTCTAAAGAATTTTGCCTGTCAGTAATGGGTCTACCAGTCTTGGGTATAAATACCACCCTGGTTAATTTCCACACTTTTGACAAATGGTTTCGAGCCAGACTGGCTCTCAATAACTTGCACAGCCTTGTAGGGAGAAGTTCAGGTCCCTTCTGCAGCATGATTGGAATAATCCCGTCCGGTTCCGGTGATTTATCTGCGTTAAATGGGTTTATTGTCCATTTGAGTTTATTAAACAAAATAATTTTAATCCTACTTTATTCTTATAAGATTTAGAATCCTTACGATGGATTGACATTATTTATGAAAATGATGATATTGATTATAAAGTCTCTATGCTCATGGCTTTTATTTCATTGGTCTTCGATGTACATGCTCCAATAAAACAGGTGCGGGTTACTAAATCAAAAGCACCGTAGATGACCGATAATTTAAAGGCAATTATGAGAGAACTTGACAGTGCTTTAGGAAAAATATGAGTAATACTAACAAGGAGAGGTTTGGAACTAACCCCTGAGAAAAACGACGGCAGTGCATCAAAAGATAGTAATAGTAACTAGTAGTGGCCATTTTTTCCGTAATGGGAAAAAAGTTAAAAAACGAAAAGTTGGTGTACATGTAGATCTTATTATTCTAAACTATGTTTAAATTGGGGAAAATATCTACACCCATTCGTTTCACCCACATATATAGGTAAGCAAAAGTTATACAAATAAATCTTTCAATAACGATAAATTCAGTGACTTCCTTTTTTTAAATGCATGATTAATTACTAAGAAGCTATTAATAATGGATAAAGGTCATTTCGTTGATGACCCAACAACTCTGATTGATTATACAGGGTGTCTCACTTTACAGCTTGACACCCCTACATCTTTGTTATTTATAATGGAATTAATTTCAAATATTTATTAGGTATAGAACTCCTTAAAAGAGGTTTGCGTGTAATTATAATCCCCATTTATCCCCACCTGCCTACTGCAATCGAAGATAAATGCAACATACACGCCTTGTTAGTGTTGGACATTCAAATCAAATTCAAATTCAATCTGACTAATGATTGAAAACTAATGACTAAAAATTTAATCATAACTAATGATTAACGATTAATTAGTTTCAACCATTAGATTAATTAGTAATCATATCACGATGACCAATGATTGATTAGTTTTAGTCTTAATAAAATAAATAAAGATTAGTAAAAGTTTCACAGTTTTATTAAAATACAACCTGACAATATTGTTTCGACAGCTATGCTGTCATTATCAAGGGTAATATAATTATAAACAAACACGTCGCTAAGGTAGATACAAAAATAGGTAACTAGATAAAATAATAATAATAATCAGAATTAAATATCTAATACTTCCAGTAACGGAGAATTACTGAGCTCAAGTTGTTCATTCATTAAAGGTACCCTGAGTTTGTGTTTGTATATCTCAAAGGCTTCTAAAATCTTTAAGTGATTTTGAGCACAAATTGCACACAACGTTTTTTCTTCAGCGTTATTGAAATAACCAAAAAAGTAGAAAAAATCATAAAAAATAACACAAGGAACTTTTTATTTTAGCGCAAAGTGGGCAGTTTCGTTGTTGCTACAGAAACGACATTGTTCATACATTATGCATAAATCCATATAGAGGAGTAATAGTCCAAGAGCTGGCGACCAAAAAGTGTAAGAGTTTTGTAAAAGCTAATATTTTAATATTAGCTTATATTTAGGGTGTAAATAAATATCCTACACAAAAGAAACTCGGATATGGGGACACTCGCCGTCAGCACAGCTTGGAAGTTGCAACAAGAAGTAGTGTCATCTAAGTGTCTTCTAAAAGCTGAAAATTGATCATTAAGCAGTTTATGTAATAAAAAACTGGAAAACAGTCCTTAGATAGCGTAATGATCGAACGCGTTGCATCAGTACCAATGCGGTGGTCGCATGTCTTCAAAAAGGGGTCAATGTAAAGAAGTGATTTGAAAAAGCTGAAATCTGGTACAGTGCTAATTTATTGAATATAGTTTCTCAAAAAAAAAACAGTCAGACTTCATTTTGATAGAACCGAGCTAGTCAGCAGTCGCTAGAAGCAGTTGTTACTTGTTCTTTATTGGCACTTTTAGTTCGTTGTTATGTACAACTTTGCCATTTTAAAAAGTAATACCTGCAACAAATATTTAGTTGCAGATATTACTCTGCCTAATGTTTTTTATTTCCACAGTCTTTTATAACAATTCTTCCAAACAAATCAGCTCAGGGTCTTTTTAAATATTGAGTTTTATTGGAAGATTCCCGTATGTAATCGCGAAATACTATTAGCAGTTGTTTCTTTTCTTTAACTAAGATGCTACTCTTGCCTGTTAAAATATTATCACAGTTGCCGCACTTATACTTGTTGACTATTTTATGTTTTATAATCAGAAATATAATAAATTGAACTAGTTACCAGAGTCATGAAATAAATAAAGATTATTAAAAGTTTCACAGTTTTATTAAAATATACCTGACAATATTGTTTCGACAGCTATGCTGTCATTATCAAAGGTAATATAATTATAAACAAACACGTCGCTAAGGTAGATACAAAATAGGTAACTAGATAAAATAATAATAATAATAATAAAAATTAATAATAAAAATCATAATTAAACATCTAATACTTCCAGTAACGGAGAATTACTGAGCTCAAGTTGTTCATTCATTAAAGGTACCCTGAGTTTGTGTTTGTATATCTCAAAGGCTTCTAAAATGTCTAATTTGCGTTTGTTATTACAAAAATGTAGGAATTTAATATTATTTTGAGGAGTCATTGTGTGATTTTGTTCTAAAAGGTGTTTGGCGTAATTCGATTTTTCAGGATGTTTATTTTTGTAATGACGTACGTGTTCTTTATATCTTATGTCAAAATTTCGAAGTGTTTGTCCAATATATACCGAACTACAAAAAGAACAATTTAAACGGTAAATGCCCGATTTCATGATATCATGTGTTCTGTCTTTAGCATTAAATAAAAATGAAAAAGTGTTAGTGTTGGTTTTAAATGTTATTTTATAATTGTTGGTTTTTCTTAGTATATGTGCAATTTTTTCTGATATTTTGCCAAAATATGGTATAGATATGTAATTTGTGTCTTCTGTTTGATTGTCAATGGGATATATTCTTTTGATAGCTAACCTATAATCTTTTTGTTTAATTAAAGTGTCAATCATGTTCGGATTATAATGATTTGCATGTGCTAGTTGTTTAATGGTTGATATCTCTTTGCTAAAATCTGATTTTGTTAGTGGAATAGTTAAAGCTCTGTGTACTAATGATCTGTATGCTGCTATTTTATGTGTATTGTGGTGACAAGATTCATTTGGTATTGTTATGTCTGTTTGTGTTTGTGTGTAGTTACCAGAGATTCGTCGAATTCTAGCATAGATACCATATCTGCGTCACTAACCTAAAAGCGTTTGCTGAAGATTCCCGTTCCAATGTTTGTTAGGATTCAGATACCGTAAGTGATATTTGACATTCTTTTCCTTCGCCGAGATCTAAAGGAACATGTTTCACAGTTCTTTGTTTCTGGTGGTTGTTGTAACCCCATAAAAATATTAAATTGCAGTGATATTCGGACGGTAGCACAACTAGGGTTGAAATTAAATCCTTTACTTCTGTTATCCCAGAAAATAGATTCTCCAAAGGATCTTGATTCACGTTGAACACCCGAGATGTAAACATAAAACTGTACCCCTCTTCTAGTAAATCATCCCTAATTACTAATATGCCTTTGATTGTGTACCGAAACCCAGCTATGCAAAGCTTTTTCTGTCCTTTTCTGTCCTTAACCGTTTTGCACTTACTACCCTTCCTTTACTTACACAGCCACTCCAGTGTTTCTTTTAAAACATCTCCAACCCTAGATTTTGGAACAGAATGTGGTCGGCGATCCATCTCATCTTTTAAGAACCGACTGTTGCACTTATCAGTTAAATTATTCTTGTTTTTAAACAAAGGCGTGTTTTTTTGTCCTAGTTTTTATTTTGCCCGTATTGTCTGCTGTCTCTAAGCATGTAACGAGTTTGTTACTGAAGATCTGGGTTGCTTATTTTACCTTTATTAAAAACTTTCTAATATCATTGAAAGGCACTTCTTTGTTATCCACATAAATATTAGTTTTTAATAGAGTATTTAAAGCATGCATCTATTTATCGTTGAAATAAAAAAACCCAAAGCCTGATCTTACTATGAAAACGGATGGTAACACCAATTTAAATTTTTTTAATAGTAACCTATAATAGTCCAGTTAAATTCCAGTTATAGTCCAGAAAAAAATAACCGAATGTTGAAGCAAATCCTTGAATTTTTGCATAGGCCTTCCTTGTGGATTATTAAATAACTCCTTAAAAGTCACCACCTGTAGGTGAGCTCGAAGAGATCATAAGGGTAAACCGCGGTTTACCCTTAGGTAGCAGTTTTTGTCATTTTTCTCGGAAACTATTAAGTTTATTAGACGGACGTTAGGTAAAATAAAGTTTATTTAATTTCCTACCAAAATTGTTGGACTGTTTTTCGTACCTCGCCTTCTATTTGGGTTATCGAAGAAAGAAAATGTCATACATGGATCAGCAATTTGTATCAGTAAATGTGGTAGTCTTATATTCGCCATAAAGTAGCTAAGAAAAATTCGTTGTGGTCGCACGCGATCAGGGTTGAGTCATCTTTTACCTAGCGTCTTTTTGGTAAAATTCATCAGGCGATATTATCGTTATTCTTGGTGCCAGTCTGATGAAAATTTCATATTGGCAAGTTGATTCTTAAGAAAGTACACTCCACTAGTCAATTTTTTTATCCAACCCAATGGGTGTTTCGTCTTTTTTGAAATCCTAGTTTCGATTATTTATAAGATCTTGGTATCGAGTATACCTTTTTCGTGAGTGATTTTCTCTGTAAGATTGAAATGCACGATTCAAAACGAAACTGTCGCCTTGTGGCACACGCTACAGTTAAAGCTAAACATGAATCAAATCGTGTATTTTACAGAGAAAGTCATTCAAGAAAAGACTTTACTTGATACCAAAATCTTATAAATAAAGGAAATTAGGATTTCACATGCCTTGTACGCAAAACACCTTGCACGTATTGGGTTGGATAAAAAAATTTAGTAGCGCAGTGTACTCTCCGTAGAATTAACTTACTAATACGAAATTTTCATCCGACTGGCATCAAGGATAACGATAATATCGCCTGATGGATTTTGTCGAAGAGATGCTTGCCGAAAGTTCCTTGAGCAAATTTACTAGTGCAAATTGCTGATTCATGTATAACATATCTTTTTTCTTCGATAACACAAAGCGAGGACTAGGTACGAGAAAACATTTCAGAGTTTGAGCAGGGAATTAAATAATCTTTGTTTTACCTAACCTCCTTCATCTCGATAAACCTAATAGTTTCCGAAAAAACGACAAAAACCGTTAAGGGACGTGGTTTACTCTCATTATCTCTTCGAGTTCACCATCTACCGTGTTGACTTTTAGGGGGTTATTCGGAGGCGTAGCTGGGGTTTGTGGCGCCCCTGCGCAATGCGCCCCTCATATGAAAAAATAATCGATTAAAAATATAAGTTATACTTTATTAGTAAATTTAATTTTAACTTTGCACTGGTAGTATTTAATTTATATTATATTTTACTCTGTCAGGGAGGCTATCTATCCCCTGACTGCAGCGCTTCTGTGCTACGCACAGGCGCTAGTTACGCCTCTGGGGCTATTAAACAACTCGCAAGGAAGGTCTATGCAAAGATCCAAAGACTTACCTCAACTTGTGTTTGTTCTAAATTGACTGGACTATAACTAGTAATATTATAGAAAATACTGTAGCAAATGGGGAAAAACACCCTACTTATTTGCCACCGTCAAACATTCGAGACTGCATGATTCATCGACGTGACTCATCAACAGCTGCAGGTATGAATCATCGATAACGGAGAAAACACAACATATCCACCAGACTAATCTAGATGTTTGCGCAAATGTAGATGGGTGGTGTAAAACTACCGTTGTGGAAGAGACTGAATCAATTAGTGTTCGACCGGCGTATTGAAGTGTGCTTTGTGTAATTAGTAATCAAATATATTAGTGAATAAATAAATGTTTAATGGTTGTTGTAATAATAAATAAATAGTCCTTATATAATCTACTTTAAGTTTCTAAATATCTAGCATTTAAGTTTGTTAAACAGTTTATAATTATAGTGTTAATTAGTTAAGATTAAATTGGTATATGTAAATAATATTTCTCTAGTTAATAGACGATTAAACAAATTTTGTTATTATTTTAAAAAGAACGTTACAATACCTAAAGCCATTGCCTTTTCATCACCTGTGCAGCTTTGTTATTTTGTATGGAAACATTGCATTTTAACAAATGTCTTTCTTTGGAACATCCCAACAAAATATTGTCTACTACTGGGACTGTGCGGTTATGGAAATCAATAATCGAAAATCGATTTAAAAAATCGATTAACCGATTATTCAATTAATCAATTATTAAAATAATTGAATAAATTGATTAATCACTTGGTTTGATAATTCGTGTTTTCTATGTTATGGTATAAAGCCTTTTCTGGATTAACATAATTAATTAATACCGTCTTCTAAAATTTTTCTAAAGTACATTTTTAAAAATCCACTTCAATTTGTGTACAGTGTATGTTCTATTTGGTCCCAGCCCGGCTAAAGAAATTAATATTTCTAACGTAAAAGTGATGCTGTTGAGCATCAAATTCCCATAATAGTGTAACGAATGGGGAAAAACCCCTTTATACGGGTGACGCACATTTCCAGAAGAATCTACAATGTTCGATCCAGGTTGCGTGTATGACGTAACGTCGGCCGATCTTTCTAGTGCATTCTACACACTTCCGTGGGGGTATATATCAGCCGCGATGGGCCCGGCAAGAATTAGTGTTCGACCGGTGATTTGAAATGTGCTTTGTGTAATTAGTAATCAATTTATTGTATTAGTGAATAAATAAATGTTTAATAATTGTTGTAATAATCAATAAATAGTCCTCAAATAAATTTGTAAATATCTAGCATTTAAGTTCGTTAAACAGTTTATAATTGTAGTGTTAAACAATTAGTTAAGAGTGACTTAGTGTATGTAAATAATATTTCTTTTGTTAATGAACGATTAAACAGCATTTTTGTTGTTTATTTTCAAAAGAATGTTACAATAGTAGATTATTTTATAAGGAGCTAAAGTGAAGCTTTTTGTACTGACACTTTTAGTTTGACTGTCCAACATTAGTGAGTCAGGTAAAACAGCCGAAGCACAAAAAGCAACTTTAGCTCCGCATAAACTATGCTATTTTATCTTCATACGTATAGAATGAATTAAACTAAATTTTCTCAAGAATTATTTTTATTAGAATTTTGTGGAAAGTGCAATGAGAGAACGACGTGTTTTGAAAATTACATCCATTTGGCTCTGACTCACCACCAGCGGCATGTATAACACTTGTAAAAATGTTGTGACCTGTAAAAATCTTACAAGATAGTAGAATATGACATTTATAGACTAATTGTCATAATAACATCTACGTATACGAATACTTCCACGACTCATAAATTATTTTAAAAAAATTATATTTTGTTGTCATTGTTACGACTAGGACCTGGTTTTATACATACAATAAATGTTGTGTGTTGTTTAAGAATGAATAACAAATAAAATATTATACATTATATGCAAGATAACTGTTTTTACTGGGTTAAAAAGGTGACAGCTTCGCCTGTCAGCTCACCAGTCATTTCCGTCTATCGCTAGTAAAAACAGGTTTACCTAGCTAATAATGTAATAGTATATTACGTTATAAGTCCGGTAAACCCAAGTTTACAGTAGCGAGTTGAAAACGTTTCGGGACGAGGCGACGAAGGAGCCGAGTCTCGAATGTTGAAACGAGCTACTGTAATGGTTTACCGGAAGTATGACGTAAGGCGTTTTATTTCATACTGCCTCACATTGTTCATTATTTAAAAAAATGCATTTAAAATTTTCAGTCCGGTAAAATTTTTTACCGGACTCAAATTAGATTTTCAGTCCGGTAATAGTATATTACGTTATAAGTCCGGTAAACCCAAGTTTACAGTAGCGAGTTGAAAACGTTTCGGGACGAGGCGACGAAGGAGCCGAGTCTCGAATGTTGAAACGAGCTACTGTAATGGTTTACCGGAAGTATGACGTAAGGCGTTTTATTTCATACTGCCTCACATTGTTCATTTTTAAAAAAATGCATTTAAAATTTTCAGTCCGGTAAAATTTTTTACCGGACTCAAATTAGATTTTCAGTCCGGTAAAATTTTTTACCGGACTCAAATTGGATTTTCAGTCCGGTAAAATTTTTTACCGGCCTTGTAACGTAATAATTCATTTACCGGACTCAAATGAGTCCGGTGAATACCCTTTTACCGGACAGTATGAAATAAAATTTTTTACCGGACTCAAATTGGATTTTCAGTGCGGTAAAATTTTTTACCGGCCTTGTAACGTAATAATTCATTTACCGGACTCAAATGAGTCCGGTAAATACCCTTTTACCGGACAGTATGAAATAAAATAGTATTTCTGCTGGTGGCATGTAATAGTATATAACATTACTAGCATGGTAAGAGGGTTTTTACTGGCGGACAGAAGGATATGACTGGCGAGTCGTAGACGAGCCTGTCACCTTCTGGAGCCAGTAAAACCAGTTACCTTGCGTGTATTGTTATATATTTTATTTGTTATTCATTTGTAAATAAATGAAAATACCTCAGATACATATTCAAATTTCGATTACAAAAAATTCGCAATAAATTTTTGGTAAGCTTTGGAAACGTTATCATGATTGCATGTTGTTTATTTCACGATTTATTTATTTTCACAATTTTGGTGAAAATTAATGTGCCCGAAGCAATTATTAAGGAAGCCACCAGCGTAGCTTCAAGTTTTTTTTTATTAATAATGGCATACGGGTCTTGGCCCATTGCCGAGACTTATGAACAGGAGTCATAAGTAACTCAAACGATTATTCAGAACCGAAAAACGAGACAATTAAGTCAACATGAATCAATAGTCTCCTATCTAATCTATTTGCTAATGGACACGCATGATTGGACGAGGACACTTACTTCACGCCAAGGGGTCTATCATGGCGACTTTGAAAGACATTACAGGTAGACCTCGGACAGACAGGTAACGAATATAGGAAGGTAAACGGAGGTTTATTCATTCAATCTTTCTATCGTCTAATCGGAAGAAAAAAAGAGGACATCATTCAATGAGTTAAGGTTTATACCAATATTCTAGTTTGTTTTAGAAATTCAATTATAATTTTAAAAACCCTTATATTGTTATATGATAGGATTCTAGCTATATCTGTTGGAAGAGAAACGCCTAACGTAACCAATTTGGCAATAAATGCATCAATCTCATCTTTATATCTAGGGCATGAGAATAAAATGTGATTTAGGTTAGCTATCCGTGCGTTACAGTTACTACAAGATGGAGAGTTAAGAACTCCGATTTTATATAGATGTGCAGGATACCGACCGTGACCGAATTTTAATCTAGTGATAGTAGTATAAAATCTACGTGAGATGTTACTGTGATCCGTGTGCCATGATTTGATGTTTACGGATGGATGAATCCGCGAATATTGAGTATTACAGATAACATTAGATTCTTCCCAATATTTCTGCCAAATAGATTGGGAGACTTTTAGTTTATAGAAGGCGGTAACATCCTGTGCAGATACGTGACGTGAGGAATAGTTGCACCCTACTAGTCTAGATTGCTTTGCTAAGGAATCTACTATTTCGTTAGGCTGGATATTTCTATGAGCTTTAACCCAGTATAGCTGAATCACTGTACCTTTACTTTCCAGTTTAGAAATGTGGTGAAGTATGTGAGTAATTACTGGATTTCTTCTTGAAATAGGTATCTTCGATTGTAAAGCTTCCAAAACGCTTTGTGAATCTGACATAATGATCACCTTCTCCAAATTATTAATGTCAACATACTCTAAAGCTTCGAGGATAGCAGTAGCCTCTGCTGTAAAGATGGAAGCAAGAGGATTTAATTTGAACATAGTCCTAACATTATTAGTCTTATCATAGAAGGCGCAACCACAGCCTCGATGGTCTTTGGAGCCGTCAGTAAAAATCAGGTTAGAACCGAAAGTTTTATCTGACAACGACAGAAAGAGGCATTTATCATGATGAGGTTGGCCATTATAGTTGGGAAATTCGATCTGTGGCGATTTTTTGTATTGAAAGTATTCGATATTATTACAGTTTCTGCTGGTGCATATCTCTACATTAAGGTTATGAATTTGCCCACAACCAACTGTTAGTGGAGGGGATGATTTCTTACTCCAAAACGAAGATGTTAGATCAAAGATACGTAGATCATCGATCTTAGACAAAATCATCGTGAATTCCAATGTTTTCAACTTAAGTAGATATTTTACTGATAGCAATTCGTGTCGGATAAACAACGGAGGCTCCTGGGCTTCTACCTGCAATGCTCGGACTGGGGTAGACATGGCACCGATGCATAATCGCAAGGATTTGCTCTGAATCCGATCTATACGTTTTAAATTTGTTTTGCATGTACAACCATACAGTGTGCACCCGTAATCTAGCCGAGATCTTATAATAGATTTATATATAAGTAAACAAACACTAACATCAGCACCCCATGTAACACGTGTTAGGTTACGCAAAATATTAATAAAACGTTCGCATTGAGTTGTCAGGTAACTGATATGTTTCGACCACGTTAACTTTTTGTCTAGTATTAAACCCAAATATTTGTATTCGTCTTTTATAGGTATATCCAACTCAGAGAATGACATATACGGAGGAAAGTTTAATCTTGATCGGAAGAAAAATATTACTGCTGATTTATTTGGCGATATACTAAGAGCGTTATCGTCTATCCAGGTTTTTATTTTGGACATGGCCTTGGTCATGTTCCTTTGCAATTCGTCTAATTTATCATGGCATATATATATACACAGATCATCTGCGTATTGGATTATGTTGATATCATTATTAGCAATTTTATGTAAATCGACTGTATATAGATTAAAAAGAAGGGGGCTCAAGATAGATCCCTGAGGGAGGCCGTATGACACGTATCTGGGGCCAATTAGGTTATTAGTGGTAGATCGAATATACAGTTGCTGATCTCTGTACAGATTACAAATCATATTAGCTGCAAGCATTGGGACACCAAGATCTTGTAATTTTGTCTCCAGTAATTCCAGGTTAACGCAATTATATGCGTTCTCCAGGTCTATAAATATAGCTCCCAAGTGCCTTTTATTTTAAAATGAAAGTTGAACATCCGTGATCAAATCAGTAAGCGCATCAATCGTGCCCATGTTTTTCTTAAAACCATATTGCCTAATGGGAAGCACGTTATTTTGTTCCAACCACCAATATAACCTGTTGTAAATCATTTTTTCAAATGTCTTGGTGATACAAGAAAGAAGAGAGATAGGCCTGTATGAGTTTACTGAATCTGGATTCTTGTTGGGTTTTAAAAATAGGGGTAATTAATATTGTTTTGAGTTTATTAACTTGTATATTTGAGCACCATATATCGTTGAATGCGGAAAGTAAAATTTGCTTTCCAGACGGTGGTCAGATAAAAACCGAGATAAAAACTGATAAGTTACGTAGTCATAACCAGGAGCACTGTTAGATTTTTTAATTGCGCCATCTAGTTCTGTAGCCAAGAATGGATTAAGAAGAAAGTGGCCACTTTCATTGTTTAATATTGACTTATATTCCGCCCTAACATAAGGCGGAGCCAGTTTGTCTAGTAAGTCTGGGAGTAAATTGTCGTTAATAGTTTTATAAGATGCAGTTCTATTAAATTTTTTTTATTGTTTTCCAAATATATTTGAAGAAAGTGTCTTTATTTAGGTTGCCTGTGAATTGCTTCCAACTGTCTTTCTTTTTATTCTTTAAAAAACGTTTCGTGTAAGCCGAAAGCTGCTTATATTTTAAGAAATTATCAATTGTGCGGTTTCGCTTGAAATTCTTACTTAACAGTTTTCTCTTTTGAATGATTTTTGGGAGTCTTGTTAGGCTCCTATCATTTAAAAAAACGCAGTCAAAGCAATCAACAGCTTTTAGTAGGACATTTGCCTTTGTTGTCAATTTTTGTCGATCCAAATACTCGATGATGAGCATTGAAATCGCCTGCTAAAATGAAAGGCGAAGGTATCTGAAAAAGCATTTTCACATAATCTTCACAGGAAATATAAGAATTAATTTCACAATACACAGACACGAACGAAATATTGCATTTAGGCAATATAACACCACAAGCCAAGATGCCACTGTTAATTGAATTAAATGTAAGAGGTGTATAGTTAATTCTTTTATCGATTAGGATAGCGACACCTGCGTATCCATCATTGCGATCATTTCGAATGATCTCGTGGTACTTAAAGTTAACAACTTGATTAGGTTTATACCACGTCTCTGAAAGGAGTGCGACGTTTACGTTAAGATCTACTAACAATTTATCCAGGTTACATCTTTTGGATAGCGCTGATTGAACATTCCACTGTAAAATATTGAGTTTGTTATTAATTATTTTATTAGTAGTACTATCCATTATCTAGGGGAAGTTAAGCGTACAATTCGGATGTATCCGATTGATAATCCTGAGAAGAGAGACTCGATAGTACATCTTCTTGAAAAAGGTTAGCATTACTACTTTCATATAGGTAAACACTGTTTTTTAATTTTGCCACTAATCGTTTCGTTCTAGATTTTAGTTTACTCGTTTTAATTTCTCTAATGGCTGAAATAATTATTTCAATTAAAGAAGTTACCTCAGGAGTGGTTTGCTTAGCAATAACGTACGGATTATCATGACCTTTAACAGCTTTTAGAAATTCGCAAAATTGACTATAATTAATAATTTTTTCTGTAATATCGTTGAAGGTAATCTTAAACTCTTCAAATAGGACTGAATCATCCTCTAGGATTGGTTGAGGTTTTTTTTTTAATTTTTTTTATACGGACGTTTAAATTGAAACATATTTGTCGTCAAGACTGGATTTTTTGTTAATTTTTCTAAAGATTCAACGGATGACGGTGCAAATCTTTTAAACTGGCTGCCTGAAGCAGTTTGTAGATTGTTCACACTTTCTGCGTTATCAAATATATTATGAGTATCTATTACCGGGTTATTAGTTGGGGAAAGAGTTATATTAGTATCAATCTTAGTAGTATTGTGAATGATATCCTTTTGTTTATTACCCCAGCTCCACACATGCGTTATTCGTTGACGAATGTTTGTTATTCGTACACAAATACATGAAGTGTGGATAATACATTCGTATTCGTATACGAATATTTGCTATTCGTCCACGAACACGAGCACGATCCGTCTTGTAGCGGTACCGTATGTGAAGTGTGTAGGGAATTGTTCGGATACATTCGCAAACGAACATTCAGTCATGAATATTCGCGTTTGCACACGAATATTCGTATACGCATGTGTGGAGCTGGCGTTACCCCAGCTCCACACATGCGTTATTCGTTGACGAATTTTTATTATTCGTACACAAATACGTGAAGTGTGTATAATACATTCGTATTCGTATACGAATATTTGCTATTCGTCCACGAACACGAGCACGATCCGTCTTGTAGCGGTAAATTAGCGCGAGTCAAAGGGATCAAACATTCGTCTTAACCCTCACGTGTCTGCCTTATACACTATACGCGAATATTCGGTTACCGTATGTGAAGTGTGTAGGGGATTGTTCGGATACATTCGCAAACGAACATTCAGTCATGAATATTCGCGTTTGCACACGAATATTCGTATACGCATGTGTGGAGCTGGGGTTAGTGGCGGTCTTATTGAGATTTGCAGTGTTGTGGAGAGCTGGGTTATCATTGTTTTGAGCATTCGGGCAATTGCTGGCAACATGGTTTAAATTCTTACACAGAAAACACCGTAGCTCGTCAGTAGAGAGATAGATTCTAAAGTTATTATTTTGAAACTTGAGAAGGAAACTGGATGGAAGTCTGTCACTCTCCTCCAAAGCTATGTATACCTATCGGCGAAAGCTAAAGATATGTTTGTATTCCGGGTCACTTATGCCAGCTCCTATGAAAGATATATTTGAAACAACTTTAACATTAAGTTTTTTCAATTCATCCAATAACAGATTATTAGGGATGCATGGTGATACATTTGATATAATAACTCGTTTTGTAGGAGAAACTAATTTCCGTGCTGGAATAAATTTATCTTCAATGGTGATACCTTTATGATTTATCATGAACTCGTTTAACGATTTACTGGCTAAAAATATACAGATTCTATTGTTCGATACTCGCGATGCAAATATAATATTGCTAGGGCTGATGAGTTTACCTACACTTATAATGTAATTATTTTTTGGGATTCCATCGATGGAATCAAATAATAAGCCTTGATCTCTATTGGGATAATTAAATGTGTCGGTAGTAGGTTGAATTAAGACATTAGCAAACGTATGTGTATTAACTTTATTGATAATTTGTTCATTACCTCCTTCATCGGAAGCAATGTCGATCAGTGGCGTGCGGTCCATGGAAGCAATGGAAGCAATGCTTGCCTTGAGAATTTATTAAAAATAAAAACAATGCTAACAAAAATACTTTTGTAAAATTATGGTTATCGTTTATTTAAATTGAAATATTTATCAAATTAAAGCTCAATATCAATCTGTACAGCAAAAAGTATAATTATTTAGAGTACTATTTTAAATTAGGCTCATTAAACTTGCACGGAAAGGTAATACCGATTCAAATGTGATAATACATACACTTCATATAAGCACTGCTTACAAATGCTCTTCTCTTAACCTTGGCGTGAATCAGCGAGCGCGGGGTGTTATAATAGACGGATGCTGTTTGGCTGGTTAACATTGTTTGGTCGTAATTTTTATTGTGCTTCGTTCCCAAATGTTTATTTATTATAATTTGGTTATTTGTTCGATTTAGTGTTACTTAAGTAATGTAGATCTGCGAATGAGACTGTATTTTGTCGCATTTTATTATTTTAATTTATAAGTTGTATTTTTTTAAAGACAAATAGTTCTATTTAGTTTGCCTGTATGCAAATTTAAAATTGCATTATCGTCACGACTGCAAATTCAACTGCTTCTGTGAAAGGTTCGAGTACCTTCGATATAGCCGAATCGGGACGATTTTTTGTTCAGTTTGTAAATTATTAATAAGGAATTTTTCGCATACAGTTTTGGAGAGTAATTACAAATTATTAAGAAAGGCAGATCAAAACCAGATCTTTCAAATTTAACAACAAAGATTAAAACCTGTACCGGTATTTTGCTAAGAAAGACCGGAAAATTGATACGTAGTAGTAGTTTTTTTTAAATAAAGAATGATAGTCAACAAATTCCATAATTATAAAGTGTAAAAGTGCTTCTTTGAAAAACTTTTAAGCTTAATAATTATAACACTGTTTTTTATTGTACCTAGCAGGGGCGGATCCAGAGAAGTATTTTGAGGGGGAAATCTTTGGAAAAATAATTGTTTTAATAAATAATAATTAAACAAACATTATTTGTTTCTATTCTATGTAAACTTATTTCTAAATTGGGGGGGATTATTCCCTCCCCGTTAATCCGCGCCTGTACCTAGGTGTATTATAATTAAAATCGTGGTTGCTTCCCTAGCATAAATTCTCACCGCACGCCACTGATGTCGATATTGTCAACACCCTCCATAACAGAAAGTGAAAACTAGTTCTAGTTCAAAGAATGAATGCTAAATGCAGCAACAAGCGGTATGGACTCAGAGTTTTCCTCCCCGGCTGCGCAGTAGGTGCGCTCCGGTGGGAAATGGTTTCTATAAACCTTGAAAGTATACAGTGATAAGAGATAGTACTGTTAAATGCCAAATTAGAAAGAATTAGATTTTTGTAAATGGTATTATTAGAAATAAAGATAAGGTACTTATCTAATTTCCGAATGATGAAACTCATAAAATTATGAGGAAGTCCATCCACAGATGTAAACAAATACCTAACACTTGAGGAATATAATTATCAAACCGTTTTCGCCTAATTCACACGAACTCGGAACGATGATGTGCACCGTCTAGCTTCTCAACTAGCTTCAAGTTTATTTATTGCCAGAAAAGTCATCTTCAAGATACGAGCGTGAATATATTATTACGGAAAATAACAGTTGTACCATGATTTTTAACGTTTATGATGCAAATAACACAAAATTTTCTAATGTAAATAATGCTACTAACTTGTAAAACTGACAGTTAACCTGTAAAAATTTTACAAGTTAGTAGCTTGTAAAAATAAACTTTCTTTATTAATATGGTGTTTTGATAAATTGACGTTTACAAATGAGTAACAAATAATAGTATATTTCCTACGACCCCATACGAAAGTGAACAATAGCAAACGCTACCGATATTAAGAAAGTGAGTCATATAACACGCGTATGTTAGGAACATAACACACGTGTGTGTTATGAAAATACGTCACGCTAAGCAATATCTAGAAATCCATGAATTTTGTTTACATTAAAATGATGACATTAATGTTTAATCCAATTTTGAGAAGCATTTTAACCATTATGTATCTATTCTTTTCTTATAAATATAACTTTAATTAATGTTTAATTAGTTATTTTAGCTATCAAAAAGAAATATCTAATAGATTACACCTAACGTAACCTCACTATAATACATGAAAATTATTGAAGCAAGTTTGCCAAGATTAAAATCAGCGATGCCAAATGGGAGAAAAATAAGAGTAATATCAAATAATTTAGTTAGGCAACCTCTTTCACAACTGGCATTGTGTTATTAGTTGAAGTTATATTTGTTAATTATGGAGATATTATTAAATATAAATAAAAAATAAATTATGTGCCTCTGAAATTATTATATTATAAATTGTAATAGTAATTCATTTAATTAATTTTGCTGCTAAACCCAAGGTTTAATTTTATACTATGTTTAAATAAATTATGAATATATGAGTTTTTAAAATTGAAATTTATATTTAGTAAAAGAATCTATTAAATAAAATGTTAACAAACACCCATTCACTTTAACAATTGTCATAATTCAGCTCCAGAAAAATAAAATTAAGTTGTCAAGATAACTTAATTTTATTTTTCTGGAAATGTTTTGATAGAAATTTCGTTATAATTATTCATATTGTGAAACTAAATTGTTTAAAAAATTAAACTTTATATCCTAAAAATAAATGGCTTAAGAAAATTAGCTTTATGTGTGATTTTCTCTGTTAAACCTAACCATAAAAATTTTGCTTTAAAATCTTCAAAAATTATATTCTTGAAAATTTTAAAAAATCAAAATTTTTTAAACATTTGAAATTTGGGGGGTCGTAGGAAAAATATTGTACATTACACGTTGGAAAGTAACTTTTCTGCACTCGTGCGTACGAAAAGTTTCACTTTCCACACTAGTAATGTAATATACTATTACATGTTGAGTTGGTAAAGAATATCTTTACAAGCTAAGCGATAATTGTTTGACCGAGACGGTACGTCGAGGTCAAACAATTATCGCGAGGCGTGGAAACTTTACCAACGAAACATGTATACTATTTTATTCACAATAATTAGACTTAAGATAATCAAAATAAAAAATAATTTTAAATTTTAAAATACATTTTTTATAAACTGTCATAATTTCAATCAAAGCCATCTATCGACCAAAAGAAATTTTAAATAAGGTTTCATTCTTCGCCGCTAGATGGCGATGTATGCGCTCAGTATTTTAAAATTAGAAATTAATTCCATTGTAATTACTAAATATAAAATACGGAAAAATAAAAATAAAACTAATATTAAATAAAAAATATGTTTTTAGCGTTAAATATATTTATAAAAACTCAAATTTAAATCGGATAAAACGACCTGTTTTAAATTATTCAGAAAAACAAGTTGGCCATAACATTACATGTCAGTTTTACAGTCATGTAAAGGAAATTGTTAACCACTTTGGTGTTGCTATAGCAATAGCTTACTTTCCAAGGTTTTTACAACATATGAAATGTACATATTGCAATATGATTGTGAATAAAATACTTTATCTGCCGGGGCCGATAAACGTCAAAAACGACAGACTTTTACCTTATCAACTGAGTCTCAAAATGTAATTTCTTTCTCTGACGTTTGAAATTAAACGCGATTTTTTGAGTGGTGTCGGTGTAACCGGAAGCGGCAGGAATCTGAAACTATTTTAAAACAAACGCACGTATCCCGAAACCATTACCTCCAAATTTTAAATCGCAACTTCTACTGCTTTCCCAGATTCTTCTAACCAAAACTCGTCGTGACAGGCGGTAACACCCCGTATAGTGTAATTTTTGTAAGCTAGAGTTCAGTTTTTAAGTCGTGACAGAAAACAAAGGTAATGAAATCGGAATTTAAATGATCACACGTTTTAAGCTCTTCAAGATTATGGTATTTTTTAGTGGAAGCCGTGTTTTAGTTTAAATTAGATAAAGTTTTAAAACTCGTGGTCATTTTAGAATTTATTGAGAGACATGCATTTATCAATATTACATTAACAAAATGGCATCAGATAAAGCCAAACTATAAGCGAACGAATTGTAGACATCAAAAAGATCTACAAAAAAGTCAGGGATGACATATACGTATCTCTTACAGATTACTCACAATCAAGATTTTTATAATAGTTATTTTTGCGGAAAACTTCTCCCCCTGGAATGTTGCCTTACTCCGCCCCTGGATGAAATGCCGGTGATTTTTGTATCTTCAGAATTGCTTTAAGTATAATCTGCAAAAATTTGAAGTTCGTAGCTTACGCCATTCAAGAGATATATAGCCATAATCATTTTTTAAGAAATGCAGAAAGTGAAAATCCCTTCGACCCCCTCGGTTTTTTTAGGATTAACTATACTATGCACCCTTGTAATAAAACACCAAAAACTAGGAAATAATTTAACCTAGAATATGATTTGAGATTGAGATGCTGGATTGCCAAAAGTAGACAATGGCCACAGTTTGTAGAAAACAGGTGTTAGTTGCAAAAATTAAGAAATGCGTATATCTCAATGTAATCATCGTTTATTATTTAAAATTAACATTGAAATTTGAACAATTATTTAAATGAATAATAGTAGTTTTGTTGGTGTCTTCAATTTTTTAAATGCCATAAACACATTTTTAAATGTATTTTGGACGTCGTGTTGTTCAGCCGCTGCTTTTGTGTTAATGTAAGTAAATAATAACCTCAATTTTACAAATACATTGAATACCTAATGCTTCATTTGAATGTAATTTGAAATAATAAATTTCCAAAACATTTTTAGATTTCCATGTAATAGACAGGTTATTTTAAATGTATGGATTAAAGCCACCAGAAGGATATATCGTTAAATCAATTTTACGTTAATTCAATAACAATTCTTGTAATAACTTTATGTGGTAATAATAACTTTATATGCTGGTAGTCGACACAGTAGCTGAGAGGTAGAGATGTCGCTCAGAAAGTGGAAGGCCCAGGGTTCGGTTTCCAGCTGGGCTGACATTTTTTTCTATATGGATTTGCATTCAAAATATAATTTAAAGTAAAATATTAATAAAACGAAAAATTAACATAAAAATTATAAAGTGAGTTTTGTTGATGAACGACTATTGTTTGTAACGGTTACGTAATTTAGATATACAGATTCCTATATTATTAACAAACTTTAATAATTACGCTAAACAATTCTTGAATATAATTCATTATTTATAAAAATCATTTTCCACTTTACAATTTATTTAAATTTGAAAAGATTTAGAGGGAAATCTTTATCATTATATATGTTGAGGTCAAACAGGAACACAAAAGGGTGATAAGAATTCTTTGGTAAAATTTCTAGAATGATGGAGGCCTTTCATTGCTAAACATCTATTTGCCTTCTTTACTTAATTAATTTTATTAAGGGGAAAAAAACCTATAACATCTAGGTACGTGTTAATATACGTTATTATTCAATATTATTATTTCCTGATTTTATTTAGGTTTTTTTATTTTTGTCTATTAGTCTGGTTTGCGATTTTGAAACCAATCTTAAAAGAATGTGGAGCTAAGCAGATGTCGTTAAGAAATCTATCTGTAGTAAGCAAAATCAGCCAAATCACCTTGTAGATGGACCCATAGAGGAATTACTGAGAGTAAATCATTCAAGAGTGTGACAATAATTATAATTATGCATTTTAACTGAGAATGAAGGTCAGTACTAGTATAATTTTTTTACTCTTCCTTGGGAGACTATCAAGTTTATGAAGGGGACCTCCAGATAAAATCTACTATAATTAGATTATTACATATATGTAGATATTGTTACGTACATATACTTACTCGTTTGTTGCATCAAGTTAAATAGTTATATATACAATTTGTTGTTTATATTAGATGTAAATCAATTGGGGTGGTACCACTTTATTGATAGATATAGTCGTTATCTATATGAAGATTGAATTATCTTATTGCTCTATATCTAAGCAGTGGCGGCTCCTCATAAAGAGCCAAGGGGCCATGGCCCTACCATTACAAATTATGGCAACAATATCACAAATTAATCATTGACAAGTCTTAGTTTTTCAAAAAACAAAACGAATAAAAATTTAGTAGAATGTTCCTCATTTATTGCTAAAACTACAGTGAGAATTATTAGAAGTTATTGCAATTTAAAGTAACTGTAATTTTACATGTGATCTTATGGAGATTCGCTCACATAATAGAATAAAATCACTTCAATTACAGGAAAAAAGCTACCAAGCGTCCCAAATTTTCCAATTACGTAACTTGAACTCCATAGAAACGCTTTTGCGTAGTTTTGTAAACATTCACTAAACGGTTGTTGAGAAAAGAAATATAAACAAACCGAAAATCTGGTTTTTACTTAAGATTTTTCCATATTATTTGTATATTTGTTATTTTCTATTTCAGTAAAAATTATTAGTAAAAATTTCTCTTTTTTTTAAATAATATATTCTTTTTTAGCATTGTAACTATTAATTTACTTCGTAAAACCACAGATAATATATGTGGTAAAACGAAGATATTCATGAATTTCTAATTTCCCGTACTGTTACCTCCGAGTGCCGGGCCAGATAAAACTGGCCCGGCACAATGCAGACGGCGCAATGGTCTTTGCGGGTGTCTGAAAGCAAGCGGAAACGATAAGACATACGCACGATTTCCAACACGTTCGGGCCAAGCATGTGAAGGCACGGCGTTCGTATTTCTTGCCAGTGTTATTACTGTTATTAGTTTTGCGGGGTGCATGCGTTTACTTTTCGTTGGCAGTTGTAGTTTTTAAACTTTCATGTACTGTTTTTACTGTATCGAGTTATTGTGTTATTGAGTGTATTTTTTTGTGTTACCAAAAATGAACAGCATCAGACCAGATGGAATTTTTATTCTCGAGGAAGTTAACACTGTTTATGAATACAGAAAAGAAATGATAGATGTCATGGAAACATTAGAAAACAGTGAACATATAAAGTTTGATTCCACATTGAACAAGCTGGTGCCTACAAACTTCGACTGCAGAACAAAGACTTTATTTTTTGGTTAACAGTTTTTCATAATAAAATAATGCCACATGTGGAAATAATTTTTAAACAATTGCAGAAAAAAAATACCGACTCAGTTAAAGTTAAACAAGATTTACAACATTTTGAAAATGAAATTCAAAAAATACGAGATCAAATGGACCAGATCATTGATAATATTGATTTAGAGTTTTCAGTCAATGAAACACTTCCCCGAAAGAAATCTCGCACTCTTGTACCGTTTTCGTTAGAGAAAAAAAAGAGAAGCAATTGAAATATGCGATGTTATTATATAACAAATAAGAACTAGATTTAGTTTTACTGGGCATCTGTTAGCAACAAATTTATTTTTATTAGATTAGTTTCGAGATTACGGCAAAAAATTTCCCGAAAACCTTTTTTCAAGTAGTCGGTGCTTATTTTTTTTGGAAAAAATAGGTTAAAAACTCAACTTCAGGTTATTTACGAAAAAGAAGAACTGCATTGTGTTTCAGGGACTCTTTTATCATTGATTTCGCAAGAAGAAATGCGTGATACTTTTCAAGAAACGCGTAAACTTTTGGAAGTATTAATAACAACGCCAATGGCAACGGCCGAAGCAGAAAGATGTTTCTCGATGTTAAAGCCAATCAAGAAAAATTCTATGAACATTCTACGAAATTCAATGAAAGAAAAGCGATTAAGTGCATTAGGAATGCTATCGGCAGAAAAAGCTTTCATAAATAATATTGAAAATTTCAATCAAGTTATTGGCCGATTTGCAAATCGAAAAGAACGGAGAATGGACTTTAATTATAGTGCCACGTAACTTTTTATTTAAAACTTTAGGTATTTGGCATACCTAACAGTTTTAGTTTATAAGTTTTTAATACTTTAACATTCATGTTTTTGTGTGCGTGCTATTTAAAATTGGATTTGTGCAATTCCGACGAAAATATAAAACTACCTGCCACCTAACTTCAGACTTTGGTGAGTTTAATGAAATTTTTACTATTAATTGAAAAGGGGTGGGGAATATTAGGACGTTGGGCCGAGGTTGGCCCTACCACTCAACATTGGCACGAGCCGCCACTGTATCTAAGTATTGTTTTGATATACAAGTACTACCTGTTTTATGACTAGATTTCTTTAATTGTGGCTATCTATTTAGTCTCATGTTTCTTCATTGAAAACCATCAATTCGTTTATCTAAAAAAAGCCACGTTCTGACAGTTGCATTTTTTTACTCTATGTTATAGATTTTTGTCTGCTATTATTTGTTTACTATCTATTATATGCTATGAATTATTTGAATTGTTGCTTATAATTATTTATTAATGAATTGTTTACTAACTCTATGTTTATAATCACTTTGCATACTATATATTAATTAAATTGTTATTTATGATATCAATTTCATTTCTTTATTTTTTGTTTTCCTGTTTGCAACCCTTTTTTGTATTTTTGGGGAATAATAAAGAATACCTGGCGCTCATTAAATTTGTACAATTGTACCTATAAAAAAGATCTTATGAAAATCTTTGGAATCCACGAATCCCTCTCTCCGACTAAAGTAAAGCAGTCGAGGCATTGTAAAACGTATTCTAAACATCTGTACGTTATATGTTATATTCACAATTTTATAGTGATATGTGTATAAATCACAGACGAGCTGCCACTAGCTGAGGAGAACCAGAAGCTCGAAATAGCTGCCTTAAGGTGTCTTCTGAGATTTATACACATATCACTATAAAATTGTGAGTATAATAGTCGTCCATTAACAATTTTTAACTTTTAAATTTATTAAAAACTCACTTTATTAAAACACGTTTGTGTTCATTTTGTATTTTATTTATATTAATTATACGGTCGGACGCTCGACCGGATTTTATTTTGTATATTCCTGTGTTGGATAATCAAATTATGCTGCTTAGTGCGGTTTGATACCTACAGGAGGCACCACAGTTATTTGATGGTGTTAATGTTATTTCTGAGCTAGTATATTCGCTCGGGTGATGTGTGTAGAATTCACAGACTAGCTGCCCCTAACTAAGGAGAGCCAAAAGTTCGAAACAGCAGTCTTAGAATGCCGTCTATGATTTATACACATATCACTATAAAATTGTGAGTATAATAGTCGTCCAATAAGGATTTTTAACTTTTAAAAATAAATTAATCTTTATCTAAAAGTTATAACTTTGTATATTTCAAATAATTAGAAATATTGCATGTGCTGACATCTATGACATTTTAATAGAACCACTGAAAATGCGAAATAATTTCCCAGGGTCAGTTCCGTACAGTTTAAAGATTATGAAGAATGAGTCATTTTCATCGTTAGTAGTAGACTGTGTGAAATGTGTAATCTTCTATAGTGGTCGTAGATAGATTAGTTATTTGTATACCAAATAAAGTTGTACTTTTTTATCACGAATATGGAGATTGTTGAACAACCATAACGAGTGATAAAAAATCAGATTTAGTGCTGAGGTGTTAATTACGTTTTCCGAAATCGTGAAATTAAGAATTTAAAATACAAAATTACTTTTAATTACAGTAGAGTAGGGAACTAAGTCAACGTGGCTGTGTGCGACGTATGTCAAATACATGTGCAACAATTCAAATAAAAATGACAGATGAGTCCGGAAAAGTTCTACTTTATATACTATTTCAGAAAAACATTTTTGTTCCAGAATCAGTTATTTATAATGGAACTTTTCTGCTTTTAGAAGCATCAAATTTATCACTTGTAATTACACGAGTGCTTCGAAATTATCGATTTGTAATACGAACGTTGATTAGCAACCACGAGTGTCATTTTTTGACGTTTTAATTTCCCGACGTGCAACGGAGGGAAATTTGTCAAAAAATGACACGAGTGTTGCGTTTTAATCAACTTGAGTATTACAACAGATAATTTCAGAAGCACGAGCATGTAATTCGGTAAGATTATTTCATGATACAGTTGTTTATTTAAGCATCTACTTATTAACATAAAGATTAGTATTTGACATGAAAGTAAAAAATGGGACACATGTGACACTAGTTTTCAGCGTTGTCACGAAGATAAAAACAGTCGAAAAGGACAATAAAAAATTATCGAATTATCGCTGTAATCCAAAAAATAAAGCCTTGCGATTGGTCAAAAACGAAGTAGAATGAAATAATCAATATTTTCAAAACACATTGAGAATAGAGGGGATAGAGACGGTCTCTGTATCTAAATTTGCAACCGGCGTTCATCTTTAGTATGCCTTGTTGTCAGTGATTGTCAAGTGAGGATGTGTGCATGCTTGTAGCGTGATTTTTTTGTTAATTTTAGTTATTCTGTGGAAATAGGTTTTTCCAGTGTTTAAAAGTAATAAAGACAATTTAAAAGACTTTATAATGCCGAATTGTAGCGTTATAGGTTGTAAAAATCGAACAGAAGGGAAATATTCTACCTACCGCTCAGAGTGCTTGCTTTTTCGTACGAAATTCTAATGCGTCAACCGTACACTTTTTTACCAGCCTATACACGATATGATCTGTTTCTTGTTTCACTTTTTTCGAGAAAGTGAATTCCCACGCCAATAATTTTTATTTGTCGTGTGTTCAGTGCGGCCCTTGGCAGGAGGCCTATGTGGGGCTCCCTGACTCGTGGGGCCTGAAGCGGCCGCTTCCAACGCTTGTGCCTAAATCCGCCACTGTGTAAATGCTTTTATCTACGACCACCATAGAAAGTTACACATTCCGCACAATCTAGTAACAGTGAAAACGACCAATTGCAAACAATATCCAAACTCAACGGTAAAGACCGTGAGGAATGATGTCTCACGATCAGTAGTTCTATTAAAACGCTATAGATGTCAGCACTTGCAATATTATAATATTATTAATTATTTGAAATAAAAAAATGATAAATTTTAGGTTAATTTATAAATTTAATTTATAATTGTAATAAAGGTTAATTTATTTTAATTATTGTTTTACATTAAATTATATTTTAAATGCAAATCCATCTAGAAAAGTTATTGCTTTTACGGGGAATCGAACTCTGGACCGACTGATCGCTAAGCCAGGCCTCCACCGTTAAGCAACGTAGCCATCTTGACATGAGTTGGTTATTCTCATTATAAGAAGTTATTAAAAATGTTTATTTCAATTAGCGTAAAATTGATTAACATTTTATATTATTATATAATTGTTAATATAATATTATTAATTATTAGTGCTAAATTACAATAAAAATAATGAATGCTTTTATAATTAGCTACATAATTATTCACAAAGTGCAAGCGTGATCCAACTTTTTAAGTTACGTATCTCTCGACCTTGACAATTGAATTGTGATTGTTTATATAAAATTACTTTTTGAAAAGGAGTACATATGCATGATTATTTAGCTGTAAGTACTAAATAGTGGATTGACTGAGATTATACAGATTGTAAACGTATTATTACTATTGTCTTTAAAAATTTAATATTTACTTGTCATTTTCGAAATTCTAGATGTATCATTATTAGTGAATCCGATGATGGGAAAATGGGGTGTACACTTGTACACCTCCAAACATCGTGGAAGCGGCCCACATTACATCTCTTAATTTATTGTCAGAGATTTCAACGTAAAAAATATGAATGCGAATATATAAATACTAGGTTAAATATTTTTCTTAGCTTTTGGTGGTTTATTACTTTTTTTGTTGTCGTAGATAAAGTATAGTGTGTAACGCGTGCAAAAACGCCAATTTCACACTCGTGTGATTGCGGCATTCGACTTCGTCTCATGCCGCAACTTCTTCACACTCGTGATAAATTGGCACTTTTCTGCACTTGTAACACAATATACTATTACTATTTATCTCTCTTATTCTTATTAATTAAAAATCATATATGTTATCTTTTATTAATATATAGTAGTAAAAGCATTTGCACTACATTTTGTTCACATATTCTATATTCTGGCCGCTCAACAGAGATAGTAATAAAAGTAAGGGGGCGTAGCCACTTCATCAGATTGCTACTGCTAAATACCCAACTGACACTGAAACATTTTTGTATTCTACATGAACATAACCTCAAAAGACGTACGATTTTAATATTAAACTACTTCTAATGAATATATTTGATATTATTTCAATTAAATCATGGATTATCAATTTTAATAGTATATTGTACAACTAGTGATACAATGACGATGTTTGTAATACGAGTATAAGTTTGCTTAACGAACCGCGAAGCGGCGAGTTAAGCTATATACGAGTATTACAAAAAGGAATTGTAACACGTGTTTTACATACTACTTTGTCTATTTCGCCTTAATTTACAATTTACTTTAAAGAAATGGGAAAATGTACACGCGGGTATTTTTGATGTGGTAATGTTGGTAATAAGAATAACTGATAACGCATACAATGACATCCACTGTCATTTTGAAAAAATCACGTAGGCAGGGAAAAATTCAAGTTTAAAAAAAGGTGACAGCTTAGTTGTTTCTTCTGATATAAGATAAAAATGTATTTTTATTATAAATAATTATTTTGATAAGACAATCATGTACTCAATCAAGGTTTTACTGTTTCTATTACAATAAACATTTTAATACATCAAAACTGCTTAACATACAACAATAGAAAATAACTAACCTAACCTCTAAATCTAAACAATGAAAATGAAATTTGAGTAGGGACGGACACGGGATTCACGACCATCAGCTTGATCCGGAAAACCAACAAGCTTTTCAGCGCATTTTCGTAGGAAATCCGCTATTAACCGCGCTTTGTTTTAATTCAAAGCTTCTTAAAATGAAATATGTTTCATTATTCTCGCTGTTATTTCTGAACATCATAACATTCAAATTTTCAAAACGGCGCCAGTTAATGAATACTTATTAGTACCTATCACGGGAAAGTGCTTTTCTTTTGGATAATGTGCCCCCAAAATACTTCCGCGGGTTGGTTGTCGAGCATTATTCCTTTCCTTTTTATATTCTTCCTAACACCTTGGTTATGTTCCCATTAGTAGGTAAAAACTGAAAAAAATATTTGATGAAATGGAGGTGTACATCATTCAACTCAATTAAACTTACCTCAATATCGACAAGCGATATACGTTTTGGCTTTTTAATCTAATTTTGATCTTGAAATCAGAATATAGCTGTGTTATTGCTTATTACGCATTTACGTCTGACACTGGACTTCGTTGACAGAATGACATGACAGAGTAGGCTGGCAGCAAAATTTACTTACTACTGCCAGCCTTACAAATAAAAAAATCACTACTTTCAGTTGCACAAAGTAGCACTTTGTGTAACTGTTTTTCGCAAAAACAGTGTCACAAAGCAATCTTTGTATACGCGAAATAGACAAAATATTTAATAGTACCTAAAATGTTCAAAAACTAATCAAATAATTATATGATGATGCTGATCTGCATCAAAGTGACGCTATCTGTCACTTTGCCGTGTGGAACGGGTTCCACAGTTTCGCGCGCTGTTTCAATTCGCCCAATAGCAAAGTAGCTTTTAAATCGCCCGCTCTTTTGTGGGCGTTTTGATTACTATCTCTGTTGACCGGCCCAAGTATAGTAAAATAAACATTTTGTCACATCTATATACGGCCGTTTAATAAATTGAACCTAATTTGATTAACATTTTAGTTAGCTAAATAATGCTGTAGTCTATTATTGAAAGGACTCTACTACAATACAACCATTATTTCATTTGTCTTGATACTATCACAATATATTCCAATATTTATAAAATATTTTACATAAATAAAATTAATTCTTCCGACAGCATAACATTCTCAATATTTAAATATTTCCTAATATACAAGAAAACAGATGGCATAAAGTGTTCAGGTGACAATCAGCAGTACAGATTGTAATTATCCTCCAAGGCTATGACCCATTATTGTAAACATGCTTTGTAACTAAGAATCTGTTTGCATCAAATTTCGTGCAATCATAGGCGCCGACTAGGTGGTGACTTGAAGGCTGTGGCCCCCATTAAAATAATTTAATGAGGGCTAAGCCCCCATTAACATAATTGCTTAATATATCTTAGGTAATAAAACTTCTAAATTGAAAATGTAACGAAGGGATAGTCTATAGTCTATGCACTTGCCCGGCTGGGATATTTTTGTAATTTGTTTGCAAAAAGGCAAGAAATTATTTCAATCTTTGATGAAACCTATATACACATGTACAGCTGAAAGTACAATTCAAATGTTTTCTGGTAACTGTTGTTATTAGTATTATTATATTATTGGGATGCGTTACAACGCACTTTTAAGCCAGTTGATATAACAAACTAACCGCCACCAATCTTGAATTTGACAGTACATGTGGAGGTGGGGTTGTCTTGATTTCCAGGATATCCTTGCTAGCAACAGCCGCATAGATCTTGTCCATCAGATGCGGGGAATCAAACTCAATAGATCCCACGCTACAGTCCCAATTACACCTGGCGAAACGGTTTCTCCAAAGACAGTGACTTGGGGATCACTACCGGGATAAACCTCTAACTAGTTGCTCTTCGCATCCAGTTGTCCAGCTGTTCTGGAATCATCCCCAAACAGAACAGTATAAAGAATACGGTTGACTAAGATAACATTTAGTCGGTCTTTTATTGGCGGACTCCTTTTAACAGGACTTAGCGAGTCCAAATTTAAATAATAATTGGCTTTTCACTTGATGGTCCAGTGCATTTTAAAGTCATAGAAAGAAGATGTAGATATACTAAAGTTTTTGGTTTGTGTTTGGTTCACAAAAACTGCCATATCGTGTATACAATGTACGAGGGTGCTCCCAGAAGTACCCGACCTGACCAAGAGGTGGTGGTAGTTGTTTGAAAATATCACTGTATTGGAAAGTACGCAGTCTATAAAGCCAATGTTTCAAGTTTGAAAGCGCCACGTTGTTCAGTATTTGTCTGGCAGCCATCAATAGTGAACGTTGTCAGTGAATTTGTGAAAATGGAGAAAATTGGTCATCGTTATGTGATACAATACTTTTATTTGAAAGGCCTCAGCCCAACCAATATAAAAGCTGAACTGAATTCTACTCTGGGTGAGTCTGCTCCTTCGTTTACAACAGTTAAATTTTGGGTAGCTGAGTTTAAACGAGGCCGTACGAGCTGCCAAGACAAGCATCGCAGTGGTCGACCAAATGAGGTGACGACTCCAGAAATGGTGAAGAAAATCCACAAAGCGGTACTTGATGATCGTCGACTGAAAGTGCGCGAGCTAGCAGACATTACGGGCATTTCAAAAAGTGCGGTACATCGCATATTATCTGAAAATTTGGACATGAGAAAGCTGTGTGCAAGATGGGTGCCGCGTTTGCTCACACTCGAGCAAAAACAGTGTCGTGAAAATGTTTCAATTGAGTGTTTAGCGAAGTTTCACAGCAACAAAGCAGAATTTTTGCGCCCTTTCGTAACAATTAATGAAACATGGGTCCATCATTTCACACCCGAGACAAAAGAACAATCGAAACAATGGACTCAAAAGGGAGAACCGGCTCCAAAGAAGGCGAAGAGCGTTTCATCTGCAGGCAAGGTTATGGCGTCGGTTTTTTGGGATGCGCGTGGAATAATTTTTATTGACTATCTCGAAAAAGGAAAAACTATCAACGACCAGTATTATGCAAACTTATTGCAACGTTTGAGCGAAGAAATCAAGCAAAAACGGCCGCATTTGGCTAAAAAGAAAGTGTTGTTTCATCACGACAACGCGCCAGCTCACAAATCCGTTATTGCAATGGCCAAAATTAATCAATTAAAGTTTGAATTGCTACCTCATGCACCATATTCGCCAGATTTAGCCCCCTCGGATTATTTTCTGTTCCCAAACTTGAAAAAATGGCTCAGTGGTCAAAGATTCTCCAACGATGAAGAAGTGATGTCAGCAGTTAATGGCTATTTTGAGGAGCAAGGCAGTTCTTATTATAAAAAGGGTATCGAACTTTTTGAACACCGCTGGGAAAAGTGTATAGAGCTGAAAGGAGATTACGTTGAAAAATAAATAAATCTTTTTCCAAAATTTTTGTGTTTTCTTTGTTGGGTCGGGTACTTCTGGGGCCACACTCGAATACCACTGTAAATATTAAGACAGGTGTTTCAATTTGCAAATGTCTTGCTATCATGGCTCAACTACCTAATAATATACAGATGAGGATACTCAGTTAGGCATGGTGGATCTCGCTGTCGTATGTGCATTGAGTAAATTTAGATGTTATGTTGGGAGAAACAAATTTTACTTGATTAAACGATTAAATACAAATAAATGGCTTTCGATACGGTTTCGGATTGTTAGCGTCTAAAAGGCAGCTGATTATGGTGGAGTTCAGTGGCGTATTTGGGATTTTTTTTTGAGGAGGAGGCTATTCTATAGAAATTCCGAATCAAAATACTAATATTGTCACATAACATAGATTTTAACACTATTAAAAAAATTCAGAAAGGGGGTTTCAGTCCGATAGCCCCCCGTAAATACATCATTGGTGAACTTAATAGTAAATATTTAACATTTAATTTCAACACATATTACATTTAGATTTTACAAAAAAAATACTTTCACTTCTGGGCAGGAGGGCGCTAGTTACTTATTACTTAATTCTTTTAGTTAATCTTCTCAAGTAATAAGTCTTTTTGAAATACGCATATATGTGTTTGCTAGCGTTGGCACAGCATCAGAATATACGGCAGGTCCACTTTTGCTAATATTTTCAGTCGACCGAATGTGACCTTATTGTATTCTCGCGCTGTGGCGGGCTCCAGAACAACAGTTATGCAATGATATTGCATAACTGTTCGTTATTACCAGCATACTATGACCATGGTGATAGGCAATCCTCGGCGAACTGATCATAGTGTGTGCGGTATTTGAAACTTGCTAACAAATTTCAAAGTGTTGACAATTGAGTGAATCTGCTGTATATTCTTGTAACGAAGTTACTAAATTTTGTTAATTAATTTTTGGGTGTAAGAATAAAAGTGCTTATCGACTATTGTAATCAGTCGCCGTTCGCGATCGACTCAAGCGAGAGCACGCGTCCCTTCCCTAACCGATCTTTGGCATGTGCCGCTCCGTCTTACTCCTACTATTTCCCTCACGCTCCGATAGCACCTATATAAAGAGGTGCAAGCAACGATTCACTCAGTTCCATCCCGGGACTTATCCTCAACTGGACAACCAGCCAACCTATCCAGAAGAAGCAGCCCAGCCGACCGAGCCATAAGAATTATTAGAGTAAGAACTCTTGACAGTATTTGCTGATCCCTTTTCAACCCCGACCTCACCCTGTTTCCACCCGCTTTACCGTACCTTACCCGAGACCTCGCTGTGTGTATGCCAGGGAGTCTCATCCTAAATCCGCTCTCTTGTCCGAGATCTCGCTGTGTGTATGCCTGGGGGTCTCATCGTAAATCCACCCTCTTAACCGAGACCTCGCTGTGCGTATGCCTGGGGGTCTCGTTCAAACTTCCACCCCTACCGCAATCCCTCCCTTTAGCCCCCCACCGTTCACCGATCTTACTATCCCCGCACGTTGATTTTTCTGCTTACGCTTTGCACCCGCTTGCCGTGCCTTACCGTAGAGTACCGTAGGTTTTGCTGTTTTGCAACCGCTTTCTGTGGCCACAATAGCGTGGCGTAGTGTAATAGTTAGGGGTTGAGTTTAATGTTTGGTTTGCTAGAATTTATTTTTAATAAAACCATTTGGTTAATCTTGTGTCTTTTATTTGCTAGTAGTATTAACACCCTCTTGTTTTCTGAAAGCTTTAGTGGCAGGCAAAGTGATCCAGACAGGGCCGACATCAGCGACACCAGCAGTTCCCTGGATTACTTTCCTCCACTAGCAGTTACCCGATTCCGTGGAGCATTCCACGTTAAAACAACTGGCGCCCGAGAGTTACCGCCGATCACCGAAAACCACACTGCGCCACTTCGTAAGCAAGCCCCGTACAAATTTGGAGTCCGAGCAGAGACGCGTACCGAGGCAAACGCCCAATCACTCCCGAACGCTTACATTCTTATGCTGTGCCGTTGGCACACAACTCGAGACTGGCCAGCCCTAATTAAAATTGTGAAAAGTCGGCGCCTATGCGTGCAATCTATTAAATATCTATGTGTCAAATATGTTTAATGTTATTTTACTCTAGAATCAGCATATTTTGATTAATTTGATACTTGATATTCCGCCATTTAAAAGATGTGACGGGAAAAGGATCCTTATGGGTTACTGCCATAAGATCCTGCTTTGCGTGAACAGACAAATGTGTTAACGTTCTTGATTTTCGAACCCTTAGAATCTATGCATCAAGACCTCTCCGATACCAAAATCAGCAAATTTTACCATTGTTCTTTTGGAATTTAAAACTTGTTAACAAAATACGTACTTTTAATGGCTAAATGAAAAAATATGTACTTTTATGCACTAGGGTAAAAAATATGTATTTTTATGTAAAATAGCGATCGCTGTAATTATGGTCATCACATACACGAGAAAATCATTTAGTTGGACCAATTAAATTTGTTTAATTCAACTAAATATTTAGTTAAATCAAAGCTTTTGGCTTTTCTCAGTGTACTCTCATCTTTTACCCCTTAAAGTCTAACAAATATTATGCACTATTGCCACTTTAAAATAAGTAATACAGACACTGAAAATAGGCACTTACATGTCATTGCTCACAACATCACCATCACTGATTAAAAAAGAGAAAACTTTGTGTAAAATAAGTGAACAATAATAAAAGCTGCTATACCGCAAATTCTCCTATTCTTCATAATCTGGATATGATCAATATGTGCCTACATATTCATCGATATGTATTATTCAATTAAAAGAAAATCAATTATGCATGAAAAATCTGCATTACCTTATATTAGTTCACCACTTCATTATTCTAACGGAGATTCTTCACGGGGTATAAATTTATGATAACTATTATAATTCCTAACATTATTTACATCACTCACAATCAGATTTGCAACAAGGATTTTTAAATACCAATTGATGATTTAACATCAAATTTGATTTGCCTTCGTTTCAAATTAAACAACAATCTTTAAGAAGAAACATTTTCTTTTAATACGATAAAAGATAAACTTACAGCATTAAAAACAATTTTTAAGTTAATGTCACATACACGGCTGCCACAAACAGATTGGTAGATTATGCAACGATTTCCGACCAAAATACTATTCTGTGCATACAGTGTGATTCAAAATGATCGAGGACGGTTTGAATTTACCGCCACGTTAAATTAGTTCCACGTTGGCAACACGAATACTTTTCAGACATTTTTATACTTGTTTTATTTTACATTAGCGCCATTATCAATAATTAAGATTATTTTATTAATATCGTTATAATTAAACAAGCAAAAAAAGCAAAAATTAAATAAAAACCCAGAATAACGTGGCAAAGCACAACAATGTAAACGAGAAAGTGGCGAGTTGGCACTGTAATTTGACCCAATATATGTCAATAGTGCCACACTAGCAACATGAAATACACTAAAACCTACGACGCAAAATTCAAACCGTACCCGCTCTTTTTGGATTACGCTGTACATGTTATTGTTACAATTTAAGGGACAGTACGTATAAAATCTGAATGTGTCCTTTAAATTGTATCAGCAGTGGTCAAAAAGCCGCTCTCACGAAGCTTTGTGGCACTTAAAATCTAAGGTTTCTTAGGATAGCTGTGCCATCATATAGCGGCTGTAAAATAGTGCTGCTGACGTCACGTAGCGTTGGAAGAAAAATACGGCCGTTATGCGATGAAGACCGATGTAAAGCTATAGGAATAGAAATGTGACGATGTGTGAAAAAGGGAACGTAGCTACCACCACTTGTTCTGATGTTGTACGGCTGTTCTTACTTTTTATAATGTAATTAATCTCGGTTTCTCACAAAATCAATTAATTTTTCCTCCTGTTCGCTATTCTAGAAAATATTTTGGGACATTGCGTAGAAATACTTCACCGCAATTGTTACCGTACCGTACTAAAACGTTGCAACAAGGGTTTCTCGACGTATTAATGACCGTAATAAGAATGACGTTGCCGCTTTTTTACGTGACGGCGCAGGTGACCGCTCTCGAGGTAACGGCAACGATTTAAATCTAAGAAAACGTTTTTTGTGACGTCAGTCATCGTAATATTACGGATTTACGGCCGCTATATGACCGCACCGTTACCATAGGAAACCTTAGCTTTATTAATAATTTACGTTTATTTATCTAAAACTTTTGTTATTATTTTTATTAAATGAAATGAATAAAGAAACTAAATTCCAATTATAGTTCAGTAGTTCCAACACTAAGTAAGTGCCTAACTAACCACAGTTAGATAAATACTCCATCCCGTAATTGAAGGCTCCAATCTGCAATGTCTGAGCTTCCAAAAAATGGTCAAGTATTAAGCTTTATCTATATATGTATTACATCTCCTACAACTTGAAAACGGGCATTTATACACTGCAGCGCTATTAGTTAATATCAATAAGGGAACACTGTGATTCTTTTCGAAAATAAAAGTCTATTTTTAAGATCTTATTAGCAACCAATTACTGGCATAATTTTAACCTATATTATGCATTCAAAAAAGAGATTACGCCTGCCGTTAAAGAAAGTGGTTCATACATTCCCGTAAAGGCAGTGTATGAAAAGTAAATAACCATACTCAAATGTATAACCTACAGAAACACAAAGGCTATTTTTATATAAAGAAATACTTAACCAACCAAAATGTAGCTGTGCTGGAAGTATCAGCTTGATCCAAATAACACTGCTTTAGTTTTTGCCAGCTAGCCCCCAATAAGTCGGAGAGGGGCGGGGTAATACAAGATATAAAAGATAAAAAAAAACAAGCGCCACTTCGTTCAAAAACAATGCTTATTACTAAAGCTTCAAGCTTATCAGGCAAACGAAGAAATAGATCTTCTACTAAAATATGGGCAACTTCCACAATTTTGGCCGTACCGTACATATATACTTACAAATGATGAACTGAAAAGCAATATTAAAATCACACAAACAAATGAATAATAAATAAATAAAACACACGTAGTGAAATGTAAACTTTCTAAGTAGGGCTTTATTTGAACTATTGGCAGATCTTAAAAGTTAAATTGAAATGCAGTTTTAATGTTTAATAGAGAAAAAAAAGGTGAATGGTGATCTGTATCACAGTTGGTTGTACTTAAAACTACCCTACAACTCCACTAGTCGAGATCTCGTTTCTTAACATTAACATGCATGAATAAATTGTTGTTTCTTAAAATTAACATGCATGACGAAATTGTAAATACATTAAATAAATATAGGTATATATAACTAAAACACAGACATATAATACATACAAATTTTCACAAACGTCCCACCATTCGAAGATCCACGGATGTATGTTTAAAACCCTGCTTAGGGTTATCACTTCACCCTTCGATGTTGGTTGTTTAATTCCGTCCCGATACCTGTATAGATGTAGGTACGGACCCAAAGGGGAAGGACCTTCTAAATGAAACCCACGATCAGGGAGCAGGAACACAAATACGACAACGAACAACAAAACCCAAAAGAAAGAAAAAAAAAAGAAAGACCTTTCTATAAACTGAAAGGTCTTTTACAAAACAATTCCCTCAAGGTGACTACTAGGGAAATATTACCTAAAATGGTTAGCACCAGAACGTAATCCGTCCAATTTGACGATTGATCGCATATAAATAATCAAGCGATCGTTCTGTTGAATGTGAGATTTATTCCGCTAAAGCGAATTAATATTTAAAACCAATTTCTAATTTATATCTCGCCCATTCAACTTCTAGTACCAAAAACCAGCCATTTTGTTACTTCACTCTACTATTGAGCAGGGAGCTCAAACGCGCAGGAGCGACTTCACGATAAACCGAAAGAAAGGGAAAACCAGTGACAACCAAACAACGGAGAAGCTTGGTTTTAAACAGTGACCATCAAACAAATAATGGGTTGTGAATTTCAACGTTATAAATGGTTTTGTTCCTGCCACCAAGCCCCCCCCCAATCTTCGTTCAATAACGTCTGTTAATTATCGGTGTCTCGCAAACTATTAAATTGGCAAACAAACTTGTTTTCGAACGAATATTCCTATTAGTGGGAACAGAAAGCCTTATCCCATAAAACGATCTCGATGATAAGATTGGTGTGCACTAAAAGGAAATGTGTATTAAAACCGGATACATTTCCGATCGAGGGAGAAAGTAATATCTCTTGAGAGCGGCAATGGGACTTTATGTTAGCAATACATAAGATTTTTCTATGACAACAAAAAGATTAAACAAATATCAACTTTATATCTATCTGAAATCAATACATTAAAAGTAATCAACAAAAAAATCAATCTGCAACAATAGAGATTACCAGTGTTGTTTTAACAATACATCCTTTAAACAAACGAAAAAACTTTTCCTCGCGTTATCATTTGAGTCAAGCGGAAAACTGACAATTCTAGTTGTTCTTGTATTACTATTTTTTGGTTCTTTTCCACGAATACTTACACAATACGGAGCACGTTTTGAATGTATTCATAGCTGGGCAACTGTCTCATAATATAAGCAAATATAATTGCTAACAGATGCTGTTTATTAGTATTAAGAAATTAAATATATTGTAATAAAGTTGTATGTGCAATAACGTTGTTTTATAATAATGTTAATTTTAATATCATAGAGTAATTAATATAAATAGAGGAATAACGCTATGGAGATTTAAGTAACCAGTCAGCATATGGGGCAGGTATATTGAAGAGTAAGCGCCGGTGTCCACATGCGGGAATTCCCGTTGCGAGCTCGCTGCGGGCCCGCAAATGCGGTCTACGATACTATAAAAGTTATTAAATGGTGCAGTTCACACAGTGCGTCATCCTTGCGAGCTCGCAGCGAGCATCTTGCGGGCGTTTCTTGACGCAGATCCCTACAGCCCCGCAAGGTTGACGCAGCCGCAAGTACGGGCTCAAGATACCTTGTTGTATATTGTGCGGTTCACACATGCGGGCGTTTGACGCAAGAATGGTAATACAATTAACAATGGTGAGGTCTATAATTTTGAAGAATTATTGGATATTCAGCTGTTTATTGGTGTTATTTGTCAAAATTTAATGAAAAGGATGACAAGTATTGTTAAGTGAAGGGAAATAGAAAGCATTAAGCATGTAGTTAAAATTGAAGTCATATGTTTTTAAACCTTTTTATTTAGAAATTAAATTTGGTTCACTTTTATCTTCTTAATATAAATAACTAGGGTTTTTAAACATATTTCTGATAAAAGTCTGTAAAACTACTTACTACCTGAAAATAACTGCGCGGCATTCGGGCTACTATTGTGGGTGTTATTAAATTTAGAAATACCTACCTGCTTATGGGGGCTATAGGGACAGCTTGTGAATTTCGGTTTATTTGATTTATAAATTATTTGAAAAGTTTTTTTTTAAATCTAACGTAGCACAAGCGATTGTACATCAACCAATATTATAATAAAATAGCGAACGTGCTTTCAAATTAGTTTTTAAATCTAGTATCTAAGTCAATTTTAGCTATCTTGGACAATAGGACTTTATTCTTATTTAAAAAGAAAATTTGAATCAACAGTAGAATACTATTGTCCAAGATAGTACCTACAAAAATTAATTTGAAAGGGCGTTCGCTATTTTATTATAATATTTGTTGATATACAATCACTTGTGCAACGTTAGATTTCAAAAAAAACTTTTCAAATGATTTATAAATCGAATAAAGCGACATTCACGACCTTTCCCTAACCCCCTTAAGATCTTTACTACATACTAATTATTACTACATATATTGTAGTTGTATTGCTTTAATTATGCTTTTGGTATGAAGAATTATGGGACGAACCTTATTAGTTGTTTTATTTTGTGTGTTTGTATACTTTCTTAATAAACATTGTCTTAAATTATAAACGTGTTATTTAATTATACAAAGCCTTCGACAATTATTTTTAACCACAAAATAAACATTTTGTAGATAATATAAGCAAATACAACTCGTTTTCTACAATATACATATATTTCTGATGGCAGTAGATTGTTTACTGTGCGTCATTTCACCGTGTAGTGTGAACTGATTTTTGCGGGGGTCCCAACGGGAGTTTCCCGCATGTGGACACCGGTGCTAAAGGCGGTATATCTAGGTAGTACTGCACTCTTTAAATCTTTCATTAATTTAACAAATCATTTGCATTTTAGAGAATTTATTTGCTGGTATAATTAACAAGCGTCTTTCATTAAACAGACACTATACTTGCATGTGCAAATATTTTTCTAAGAATGGGTTTTTATAAACTCAACAAAGATAAGTGTGCCTAAACATGCAGATCAAGTTACGCGATTACGTACTACGTACATATGAAATTGTTTCAAATTCCGAATCTTACCAAATTAATTTATAAAAATACGTGCAACCGTAGTTAACAGGCAACAGTTTTATTTGATGTACTTGCATAAAAAATAAGCTTTAAATCTATTTTCAGACTACAAAAAAATTTAAAAACATTTATCGTAATTATACAGTTAAACCACATATGTAAATATTTAACCATATCAAGATACCTAATAAGATGTAATGATACAAGAATGCAAAACTGCCAAAAGAATGGTCTGAAAAGTACGCAATATACATTGAAAATTGTTAGTTAATTCTAGAAAAAGCAAGAAATACAAATAAATATAAATAATACAATTCATTCGTCAATCATATAGTATGTAATAGATCATAATAAAATCATAAATAGTATTTAAAAATAATATGAGATTATGTTAAAGATGGTTAATAAAGCGAAAAAAAGTCTTGTAGGTATAGAAACAACAAGAAAACGCCCCCAAGATACCCCTAATACCTTGTTTCAAAATAGAAAAGTTCGCGCATTTACTCATGCTAATTAATATCTAGTGTCGCACTTTTTTCTAAAGATTGCTACTAGATTTTGACGTGTTTGTCTGGTTCTCTTCTTTATTGGCACTTTTAGTTCGTTGTTATACTACTTTACCATTTTAAAATAGTATATTATGTAATGAGCACAAAATGATGCACATTTTGCACGAGTTTGAAAGTTTGCGACACGAGCCGAAGGCGAGTGTTGCAATTCAAACGAGTGAAAAATTGCTATTTTGTGCGAGTTGCATACTATACTTTTTCTACGACAACGACAATTATAAAAACAAATATGCAGATATTGGATATGCTGGACCATGAAAATACGAAATTATCTATTCATTAGCAGAGCCTGGACAGCAGTGTTCAACCAATTAAGAAGAAGAATTATGAAATAACTTACGTATTTTATTTATTGTTAAAGTTAAATGTACATGTACAATTATTGAAAATCATTTTTGGAGAACTTGTGGAATGCTGGATACTAAAATTTTCTTGATATTGACAATTTTCCATTGTCGAAGTAGATGGCATTTCACGATTTCCTATTCCTGAAGCCGATGGTATATTTGAAATGCTCTGTATTGCATTTACAATTTTATTAGCTGTGTCAAATTTATTTTTCTCCGATGTATCGATATATCCCTCGGCGACTGCCGTGGACTTCCAGCCACCGTGACGCTTCAAACTAGTTATGTCACCACCAGCATCAACAAGAATTGTTGCTGAAGATCGACGAAAGCAGTGTCCGGTGTATAATTCGTGGTTTGGCAATTTTAAATATTTAGAAATCTCTTTTCCCATGCCTCCAAGCTTATTCACGCCCATTCTTTGGACGGTGCATTTTCCTTTTTGATAATTAATGAAGAACCATGGACCATTTACATTTGAAGGGCGGAGATTTGCATATTTTTTGTAAAGTTCATAGTAAGGACTAGTTACAGTAAAACTGCGAATAATTTTGGTTTTAGTGTCTGGTATAGTTACTAAAACAGCTGAACCCAAATCATTGAAATGAGTAATTTTCATTTGATGTAATTCATGTCTTCTACATGCACCCATTATGCCCATAATTAATGCGACCTAAAATATAGACTAAATATATATTTCATTACATGGCTATATAAAACTTACTTTTGTCGCTAAATAGATCTCATCTGGGGCTTCTTTAATAAATTTATTGATGTCATTTGATGTAAAGATCTTTGACTTTTTGGGTCTATAGCCGTCGGACTGTCGCTTAAGGAATGCTTTCAGTTTTAAGTATTTTCCAATATCTATATTATTATGAATACTGAGAGTCGTTCGCAGCATTGAGTATTGTGTCCATAATGTGGAACTTTTGAATTTTTTTGCCAAGTCGCTAAAATAAGCCATTAAAACGTTCTCGGAAAACGATTTTGCATTTCGATCTCCTTTCCACTCCAAAAATTGGTTATAAGCCCGTGTATACATTTTCTTCGATGTTTCCGGCAACAAATTTAGTGTTGTTAAATTTGCTGCTTCTGTTATACTTGGAGGTGTCAATTCCAAATCATTGTCACTATCACTTTCCATATTAATTATCTGATTTCTTGGAAATAACTACGAAATTATTTGTAATGCACAAACTGTAACTAACTGATGACATTTGTCGTTCGGCGTTATATTCTCTAAGCCACCTTAGTTTTTGTTATCAAAAACAGCAGACCGAACACAAAATATTTCATATTGCATTTGTTGTCTAGCAACTTGCCTAGCAACCGATGCAAAATGAAATTCAGTACAAAATGTAGCTTCCTATGATTCAATTTACACTCTTGATATGAACATTTTTCGATGTTGTCGTAGAAAAAGATCTGCAACAAATAGTTACTTTATAGCAAATCCTCAATGTAATCTTCACTAAACCACTACTATCATAGATATTAATTTTCTATGCTATTACTCTACATAATGTTTTTTATGTCCACGGTCTTTTATAACAATTCTTGCAAAAAATCAGCTCAGGGTCTTATTAAATATTGAGTAAATATTGAATCTTCTTGGAAGATTCCCGCCCGTAATCGCGAAATACTATTAGTTGTTTCTTTTCTTCAACTAAGATGCTACTCTTGCCTGTTAAAATATTATCTTATATTATTTTACGTGTTTATAATCAGATATGTAATAAATTGAACAAGTTACCAAAGATTCGTCGAATTCTAGCACAGATACCATATCTACGTCACTATCCGAAAAACGTTTGCTGAAGATTCCAATGTTTGTTAGGATTCATATACCGTAAGCGATATTTGACATTCTTTTCCTTCGCCGAGATCTAAAGGAACATCATCATCTGCTTTACAGTTCTTTGTTTCTGGTGGTTGTTGCAACCCCATAAAAAATTAAATTGCAGTGATATTCGGAAGGTAGCACAACTAGGGTTGAAACTAAATGCTTTGCTTCCGTTATCGCAGAAGTAGATTCTCCAAAGGATGTTGATTCCGAGATGTAAACATACGTACCGTACCGTACGTACCGAAACCCATCTATGTAATGTCCCTTTTTCTGCCCTTAACCGTTTTTGCACTTACTGCCCTTCCTTTACTTACAAAGCCACTCAAATGGTTCTTTTACAACATCTCCTACCCTAGAGTTTAGAACAGAAAGTGGACGGCGATACGAGGTTTTTATCTTTTAGGAACCGGCTGTTGCACTTTTCAGTTAAATTATTCTTGTTTTTAAACAAAGACGTGTTTTTTATTGTCCTGGTTTTTATTTCGTCGGTATGGTTTGCTGTGTTTAAGCCTGTAGCGAGTTTCTTACAGAAGATCTGGGTTGCTTATTTTACTTTTATTAAAAACTTTCTGATATCATTGAAAGACACTTCTTCGTTATCCACATAGATGTTTAATAAAGTATTTAAACCATGTATCTACTTATCGTTGAAATGAAAAACCCTAAGCCTGATCTTACTATGGAAACGGATGGCAACACCAATTTAACTTTTTTTAATGGTAACCTATAATAATCCAGTTAAATTCCAATTATAGTCCAGAAAAAATAGCGGAAAGTTAAGGTAAATCCTTGGATTTTTGCATAGGTCTTCCTTGTGGATTGTTAAATAACCCCCTAAAAGTCACCACCTGTATGTGAACTCGAAGAGATAATAAGGATAACCCACGCCCCTTAGCGGTTTTTGTCATTTTTCTCGGAAATTATTGAGTTTATTGAGACGAGGGATGTTAGGTAAAATAAAGTTCATTTAATTTCCTACCAAAATTGTTGGATTTTTTTTGTACCTCTCCTTCTATTTGTGTTATGAAGAAAGAAAATGCCATACATGGATCAGCAGTTTGTATTAGTAAATGTGCTCGAGGAACTTTTATACATAACCTTTTGTAGTCTCATATTTGCCATAAAGTAGCTAAGAAAAATCCGTTGAGGGCCACACGCGCAGTAATAATTGGCGGTTAGACATTGGGGAAACATCATTTTAAAGAACATGTAGGTATGAATAATGTATAAGAAATTTCTTAATAAGCTATTCCCATCTCTTTCACTTTACATGCAGTCTTCAAATAGGTACTTCTTGAAATGCATGATAGTAAACTAACTTCAGTTGCGTCACCTAAGTTGGTCCAAGTGATAAGCTAACCACACGCACACAAGCTGAGTAGACTCGGAATATTAAAGTATCCCCACTACCTCAGCGTAACCAGTGTTACAGTCAACATTGGATCATATGGCATGCAGGAATTCTTCCATGCTGTAAGTTGCCATGTTTACAGTGGTGGATTACATTGCGGGACCCATGCTCATAACAATTTGGGAGCATCCTCTGCACTATGATAAAAACCCAAACAGTAGAAATTCCGTTACAAAAGCTTCATAAAATTCAAAGTAAACAGTGAATGCAAAGTCAAATGGCAAGTAACTGACATTGTCAAGTCGTGTGACACAAATAACAAAAAAAAGCAAAATGAAACAAAAATTATGACACCTGACAACAAAAAATGCAGTTAGAATTTTACAATAGATCTTACTAAAAATTATTTTTAATTTACTGCTACGAAAAGTGTAGATAAATCAGGAGAACATTTTTAATTTTTCTTTCCTAAGTTAGAGGTCCCGACTTGACGAGTATCGTACTTACCTATTGAATAATCTGAAATGTTAATAATAACTTGTCAACTACCTATAGGTAACGAAATCCTTTATATTTTATACAGTGAGTATAAAAAGTCTGGGAATATCAAAATAAATCTTTTATTAAATGTTTTTGAAAAAAATCCTTAAACACGTGGATTTTTATCTTAAATAAGACTTATTTTAATGTAATTATTATTTTTTTTTTTTATTTCACGCCTACACTACGGGGAACCAACATCTAAGGTCATCTGTCCCACATCTAACGTGCAACACGAATACACACATCAATAGTGGAGGTGGAGGAATTTTCCAAATTAGAAAAATCCCGCCGCCCCAAGTGGGATTCGAAAACCTACGACCCTTGGAACACGAGTGATGCACTGACACCTCTCATCCACTGCCGGCCCAGTATAATTATTATTTGTAGATTGTCTTTTGTTTTTGAGTTATGGCGATAGCAAAATATTTTTTAAATGAAAACCATAATTTTTTATGATGGATTAGGAAAGATAATGAAATTCTAAGAACAAATATATTAAAAAAGTATGATAGTGTATTAAGAAAATTTCGAGATAATTGCTTTTAACGTTTTATAACAAAAATTGAATAACAATCAAGAGTTCTAAGTTTTAATAGAAAAATTCAAAAATTCTGTGAAGAATTGTCATAATTTTAATGCTAATTCGATTGTTACATGGCTACTTGATTTTTTCTTATCAAAAAGTTGGAACTCTTGATTGTTATTCAATCAAAGTTCAAATCAAGAGTTCAGATTTTTTGATCAAACAATTAAGGAGGATACAGCGAAATGTAAAAATGTAGAGAATGACGTGAAATTTAAACCTCGAGTTCTTTGACACTTATTCTATTCGGTAACTTTTTTTTATAATCTTCTTGTGTACCATTACCGAGAAAAATGGAAAATAAAATCCAGAATTTAACATGGGCTCTTATGGAGACCATCTAACCTTTAGCAGTTTTAACGAAAAATTATGATGAAGAAATGTAGGGAATCTGATAAAAAACTAAAATGACATACTCTCATATTCGAAGAACAATGCTGCCCAATATTTTTGAAATCTTGTGTCTAGTTAATGCACAATAATAATTTAAAGTAAACCAAACAAGAATTTTCCACGACATATGTGGAAAGACAGCAGAGATGTGACAACACCTCATAGCGCGCGGATTCAAATAACAGAACAGAAAGATGACATATAATGACTTATAATAATCTATATTTTACTGTATTAACTAATAATCATATATTTTATTAATCAAATTATGTTGAACAATTCAGTCTTCTGCGTTAATAATATCAGAATACAAATGTTAATTCGACGGAAATATTGCAAAATGTAAAATTACCTTTTGCAATGTGATGAATACAATTTATCATCACAATCAGAATATCCACGAAATCAGTAATACAAACACACTAATTTTAAAAATATATGTATTAAACCTCAACAACTTTTTATATATTTCTTGTATCTGCTTAGCAGATTGTAATCTTTAGACTATACAAAAGTTAAAAAATAGAATATTCCTATCTGTAATTGCATACAAAATTACAAAACATTCAACATGTTTCCACTTATATTTGGGATTGACATTTGGAGGTTAGGATGTCAACTCAATCGAAAGCTGAAACCTAACACTGCTACCAAAATCGATTGATTTCTTTGAGGTGTTGCCACGATTCTTAACCTATTTACATTTATATTTACACTTTCAACAATTAAACAAATGCACTCCAATCGACTTAAATTATTTTAATATATACAAATAATTAATAAATGCATTATAGGCATTCATAATAAAAGATTTTGTTCAGTTTTAAGAATGTTAATTTATTTTTTTATCGATTGGTATTTCTTGTTAGAGCCTATGTAAAAGCATAGGAGATATCCCCTTGCCCTTCACCCCGCAAAGATCCGCTGTAACCTCCTTAAGTAGTTATGTAACAATTGAGTTAGCATTAAGATTATGACAGTTCTTCATAGAATTTTTAAATTTTACTTTAAACTCTTACTGGATTGTTGCTTGATTTTTGTTTTAAAACTTTAAAAGCAATTATCTCGAAAAATTCTTGTTACAGTATCATACTTTTTTAGCATATTATATCTTATTTTTTTTAGCATATTGAATCTCGTTATCTTTCCAAATCCATAATAAAAAATTAAGATTTCGATTTAGAAAAATTTTTGCTATCGCCATCATAACTCAAAAACAAAAGACAATCTACAAATAACAATTACACTAAAATATGTCTCATTTAAGATAAAAATCGACGTGTTACAGAATTTTTTTCAAAAACATTTAATAAAAGATTTATTTCAATTGGTCCAGACTTTATACTCGCTCTGTATATTATCTGATAAACAACTGTTTTGTAGCTTGTATCCTCAAAAATCAACACTATCATATTTCTCATGTTTCATCATGCGACAGTATCCTCAAAAGGTGAAGTGCTAGAATTAAAGCCATTGTATTGACAATTGACAATTAGTTTTTTTTTGTTCTTTTGTAGGTATTTTAACAAATTTTAGATTTACATCAGAATCAGTATTTTGTTGTTTATACAGCTATCTATTCGATTTATTCTACAGAACTCATACTGTTTTTCTCTGCAGTAGATTATATACCCCAGAAAAAAACAAAATAATATGATAATATATTTTGGAAACTTATGGTGTATGTGACCATTATCATTCACTATAAATGGCAAATATAATTTCTGAGCATTGTGTTATTTCTTCATGTAACTTCAATACACTATGATCCAGCTTTGGAATTCTTAATTCTTTCTTTCCATTTCAGATCAAAACTATTTGGTTTCTTTATCGAATATCAGATTTGCATGTACCAACATAAACTCAAGTTAGGACTTCAATTAGTTTAATAGCGTTTACTGTCTCCAGCCTTACTTTGTGGAACTCCATAATCATGAAATATAATATAAATACAAAGATTAGTTAAAGTTTCACAAGTTTTATTAATATCTTAACCTGACAATATTGTTTCGACACTTTGTGTCATTATCAAAGATAGATAAGATTGATAAACAAACACGTTGCTAAGGATAAATACATGCAGAAAATAGGTAACTAGATACAATACATAACAAAAACTAAATATCTAACACTTCTAATAAAGGAGAATTACTAAGCTCAGTTTGTTCATTCATTAAAGGTACTGTGCGTTTATGTCTGTATATTTCAAAAGCTTCTAAAATGTCTAATTTGTGTTTGTTGTTGCAAAAATGTAAGAATTTAATGTTGTTTTGAGGTGTCATTGGGTGGTTCTGTTCCAAAATGTGTTTGGCATAATTCGATTTTTCTGGATGTTTAAGTCTATAAGAGCGTACGTGTTCTTTGTATCTTATGTCGAAATTTCTAAGTGTTTGCCCAATATAAACCGAGTTACAAAAAGAACAATTCAAACGGTAAATGCCGGATTTCATGATATCTTGTGTTTTGTCTTTAGCATTGAATAAAAATGAAAAGGTGTTGGTGTTAGTTTTATAGGTTATTTTGTAACTGGTGGTTTTTCTTATTATAGTTGCAATTTGTTTTGATATCTTGCCAAAGTACTATTTTCTGTATGTATTTATCCTTAGCAACGTCTTATCTACCTTTGATAATGACACAAAGTGTCGAAACAATATTGTCAGGTTAAGATATTAATAAAACTTGTGAAACTTTAACTAATCTTTGTATTTATATTATATTTCATAATTAGTTTAATGTCTAGATCGTATGGAAAGTAAGAACAAAGTACATCTCCATATAGAGCCATGTGGGATTCCAATAGTAACTGTTTTCTTCAGGCACTGTTTCATTCTAAAAAGTTTGTTATTCACTGTTATCCATATATGATCACAATATATCCAATGGAGTACTGTCTAACTTGTGTATTAATAATTTAGGGCAGATCGAGTTGAACACTTTGGATAGATTTTCGATATTAGTTCCACGGCTTCCTTGTTATAGTGAGTTGTCAGTAATTCTTCCATCATCTTCAGTAGGTTAAGGTGGTCAAGAAATCTTCGCCTGTAGCTATGTTGTACCTTCCTTAAAATGTTTTTTCCTCAATATTTACCGAGTCGAATATTTATTTCTTTTTCTAAAATCTTTGATAAACAGGGCGAAATACAGATGGACCTGTAGTTAAAGGACTCGTCCTGGTCTTCTTTATCTTTATAATAGGAATAATTTCTTTTATTTACGAAATGTTTGTTCCATCAAACACATTCCATTATTATCAACAGGCAATAACTGATTTCTGGCACTAAAGCTTTTACTAAGGGTGTATTCATGCTTTATATGCCACTGATATCCTTACTCCCAAGTGTTAGAATAATCTTTTGAATTTCTTTTGTTTTAGATTAGCAGGTTGTTGAGGTTCTGTGCTTCACTTTTGTTAATATCTCGATTGCGGTCTGAGTGTTTGAGCATGTGTATCAAACAATAATCAGCTGAGCTTGTGCAGTTAATAGTTCTCGAGTTGCTTTCACAAATAAATTGCTTATATTTTTCAGGGGGATTGTGTGTACTGGTGGCGTGGCCATTGCATATGAAAATTCAATATATATCTGGCTCCGAACACTGATGTACTCAACATGTTTTTGTTGGACACTTCCATAATCTAACAGCACAATGCCACTGAACTAGCTGTTTGCACTTAACTATTGTGCTAAAGATTTTATATGCACTTAACTATTGCACAAAAGATTGTATATCTTTAGCTGAGAATTTTGCTTACTTTAAAAAGAATCAGAACCAAATCCACAGCAATCGAAATATAGTCTTGTTGTAAATAAAATGCAATTGCGGTATTGTTGGTCAATTGCCAAAACAATGTTTGTTAAAATTGGCGATGTTGAGTTATAACGTGATCTCTCAACGTCTCAAAAAGGAATTTTATACTTTCATCACTTTGACAATGGGTCTATTGTCGACCCAATACATCATCTGTTTGATAGGAATAGGTTAATAGTGTCTCTGCAATAACAACTCTGCTAATTGTTGTTATTCTGCAGGGCACTAGTCTACCTTGTACCTAAAATCCAATCCAAAACCAGTGCTACATCTATTGCAACCTGTTGCATCCAGTTTCTGTTGCAACCTGCCCCACTTTCTTTAGAAGGTAGTCAATAGTCAATAATGTAAACATATAAAGTAAATAAATGTTTTATTAAAAACTTTTAATATAATAACAAAAATAAAACACACGATAATTTGATCTTATTTAATAAGAGGCGGTCACTCAGAGCGACAGCGGGAATGTTCAATTGGCCTGCAAGAAGAATCTCAATTAGCTATGCCGAGTGTCTGGCCGAGGATAACTCACTAGAACGGACGTCTGCTGCATGGATAAACTTGCCATTGCTGAGACAGTTTCCTTATCTTCTTTCTCGTTCCTAACCGCATCGTTATGTGAGCAAGTAGCGCTTTTAGCAGCCTCCTGCAGACACGGCCAATGAAGCGATTGTATGGCAATGACTTTTTGGAGTGTTATCACCGCGTTACTACAAGGAGGTCGTGATAATTCAGCCGGCGTTATCGGTGATGGCGGATCGCCTAAAAGAACCCGTACACATTCTTCTGCCGCATCACATATAGAAGGAAGATCATATCCACCTTCCAATGCTAACACTAGACGACCATTCGCTATCTGCATGAGCTGTCGCGTCATATATCCGAAACACGCTGGGGTTACCCTGTAACCACCAAGAGGGGGTGCATGCCCATCTGTAGCAGCAAAACCAGCGGATACCAAAACTATATCTGGACCAAATTCACGCGCAATAGGCAGAACGATCGATCTAAACGCAGCAAGATATTCTGAGTCACCAAGCGGCGGATTAAGACCACCGGACCACGCAATATTCACATTGAAACCGAGGCCAGCTCCTGCGCCACATTCGGCTGGGCTACCCGTTCCCGGGAAGAAGTTCCCGTCGTCATGGCGGTGTAATGAGATCACGAGTACGCGTGGATCGTCGTAAAAAATTTCTTGAGTCCCATTTCCGTGATGAACATCCCAATCAAAAATGAGTATCTTATGAACGCGGTGCTCTTTCTGTAATATTCTCGCGGCTATTGCTACCGAATTAAAAAAGCAAAAACCCATCGCTTGTTGAGGTTCCGCGTGATGTCCAGGAGGCCGAACAATCGCGAATCCATTCCTTATATCACCCGTCCACGTTCGAAGTGCCAAATCAACGGTACACCCAACAGCCATGCGGGCAGCTGGGGCCGTATATATTTCATTCCACGTCGTATCCGAATCCACGCCGATACCACCGCACGGTAACCGTACAAACGCGGTAACAGGCAAAGCACCAAGTTTACTTATGTCCATTTTATGTCTATTGAGCGGACTTGTACCATATAACAAAGCATGAGCTTCAGAATGACAGGCTTGCAGTTCTTGTGTTGACGCCTTCCTTGGACGTAGCCGATCACATCGTTGCACTAATCCCGTTTCTAATAATCGCGCCCATATACTCTGCAATCTACCTGCATGCTCTGGATGGAGTGCATTATTTCCACATATGCAGGAATGTTTCAGCATTTGACTGTCGAATGCTAATCCCGTTGTAGGAGTATTAGAAGCACGCCTTCGCGTTAACGTTGGCGGGCCTGGTCCACCTAGATGTACCACGGGGCTGCTAAGCGCACGAGATAGTGGTCGAATGCTGAAACAGCGCTAAAATAATGACAGAATTAACCAGACTTAAAATTCGCACTAACCTACGCGGTTCTGTACCCTGCAGTTCCGCGTCTCGTTGTTCCAGTTCTTCCGGAGGTGGTGGCGGTGGAATTGCAAGAGGAGGCGCACCATCCAAGAGCGGATGTCCTAATGGTAAAGGCGATGATTGTGTGCGACCTAGGGGACGGATGACGCCTCGTGGTGTGGGTTCTTGTAACTCACTGATAGTATCAAGAGGAGCTTCTTCGTGCTCGCTCTCGATGGCGGGTAATGAAGGATAAAAGGGTAAGGTACCTGGTAGCATTTGTCCTGTAAGAGGCATTCCGAGACGCGCCGTGCAAGCAGCCCGCACGGCGGCCTCGGAAAGATCAGGGGAGAGCACGTGATGTGCAGCTAAAGATATATTGGGCATCGAAGGGCTACTAAAGAGCGCGTGACGTTGATATTCTTCCGCCTCGCAAGGTGGACTTAATTCTTTAGGAGGTTCTTGAGGAGGCGATTCACTTGGAGGCAGGCACGAGCTTAGTAGTTTCTTTTTGAGCGAAGGATGAAGGTGACGTTTAGTCATAGGGCTGCAACGACGCTCCATGACACGTTGTTTTAAACGCACCTTCAGAAGATTTGGTTCAGAGGCTAAAAATAATTTATTGATTAGTTTTATATATAAAACTTCCTATTATTAAAAGGGAGCTCACCTGTTTTTCGTAATGGAAAATCACTGCCGGGTGCCTGCTCGTTACCCTCTATATCCATCCTTTCCGACCTGAGAATGACATATTTAATTATTATTAGAATAATGTATGACAAATTATTTATCTATTTAATATTTTTTCTTCAAGATTACATTAAAAATAAACGTTTTTTATTTGGAATAAGCTGAGAAACGGAAGCTAGATGCGCAAAAACACGTTTAATAATTTTACAAGAATAACCTAAACATTTATCTTTGTTAAAACTAAAGAATTTTGAAATTTATTTAAGTTATATTTCTGCATATTCTATGCTTATACAAAATCAAAAACAACATTTATATTTATAAAATATTTAAATATAGTTTCATAATATTTATAAGCACTGTAAGTAATAGATAATAATTATAATACGGAACATTTCAAATTGTTTTATACTCGTGTGTGTAATGTAAAAGAAATAAAGAAGGTACTATACGTATCTCTCACTTCTCAATTTTATGACACCTTTAGGATGTGTCAACATTTTAAAGTTTTCTGAGTCATTTAGAATTTTAAAGAGATGGTGACATGTATTGCTATAAAAAACCAACGCTTAAATACACAGTATTTACTCGAGTAAGGAACAATGATAAATATCTTAAAATTAAAATGCTGTTTTTTTTGTTTTCATAAAGTGATATAAGTGGTAAAACAAACTTTTTGTGTTAACTTCTCTTTATTGCTTACAATTCTTTACTTTAGCTAGTGCAGAAAATGTATGTTTTTGGGATGAATTAGAAAACTGCTCGACGCGCAGCGGAGTACGGAAATCTTATGACTCTTAAAACCGCATTTTCGCATGAATTACATACTATTTTTCTCCATCCGCTTTTAAGCTACTACGTTAAACTTGATATAAAAGAAGTTTAATAACTTCTATAACTAGTGACTATAATTAGTGGCCAATAACAAACAGTGCCTAAACAGTCTCCTGTATATATACAATATAATTTGATATAATATTGTCATATTCTGCGGTTGGAGAAAAAAATCGTTTTAACATCATCGCTGGCCCAAGTTTCAAGTGACATGGAAATCAAGTTTTTATAACAAGTTTTTAGTATATGTAGAAGTGAAAGAAATCGTTACTTTTTGAAAAAAAGGTACAAAGGAGTATTTTATAAAGAAATGATTTTGATTGCAAAAATAAGAAAAGCTGATATTTAATTTAGCGGGCAGAAAGGAGCTTCAACACAGCTTATTCTTTCGATGCAGCTTGACGAGCTGAGTCGAATGACATTAGTCCCGTCCCCCCAAGTCTATGAGGGAAACTTTTTTCATTGAAGATCAATAGTAGTACATTGAAATCAATGGTGATTTTGGTGAGTTTCATGATCCGATGCAGTGAGTTTTACTCGATTCTGATTAGCTAATTCTAGTGTTTTAGGTTACATTAGGTTAGTTTAGTTTAAGTTAGTCGCCAAGGTTAGATAAGGTTAGGTTAGGTTAGATTATGTTAGGTTATTTGGAAACGAATTTTTAGATCTCACTGCACTGTTTGACGATACTAACCAAAATGGCCACTTAGGATTGTTAGGTTAGCTGCAGAGCATCGCAAAATTTAATGCGCCATTGAACTTCAATGGAAAAATTTTCCTTGGCCTTAACATGGGGGCACAAAATGTGAGTTTTTAACAGAAGTTTCCACACTTTGGCACCGGCACTATTCGACTCCCCTCCTCATGCCCTGTGGATTGACGCCACTCTCGCCATTTGAGCGTCCCCAATAAAGGAAATTTGTACCGAATATTGGCTATTAGTAACCAGAATTACGACTTCAGGTTTAACTTTTTAAAAAATAATAGCAAATTGTAAGATCCGAAAATAAGAATATGCCGACCATTAGAAAATACTACCTGGCAGCAGTCTCTACTTCATCACATAACAAGAGATGTCACTCTTTTCCTTTTAGCACACTCTTTGAAAGTATCGCACCGTCATAGTACTCTTAGAAGGTTTATTAAACCTTCGTGGGATTCAAGGCGTTCACCGGAACCCGGCCCCGCGCTTTAGACAGCCGCTTCTTTATAAGGCGCCACGTTACAACTTACAAATACGCGCGCTTTCTCTGCTGCTGTAGTCACACCGATATTTTCGTGTCACTTAACGACTGGCAAAGCAAACTCCTACCATTCAAGCTATGTAAATCTTAATGACGTGATTAAAAACTTTGCAACGAAAAACGCCAGAAATAATTTTTTAAACTAATCACTTTCAAAATGACATTTTGCGAATGTAACAGTTAAAAGCAAACGTAGTGTTCGCGCACTCGTGCTTCAAAAAGTTGCAAAAAGCACTGGCCCTTTTAGGCGCTCTAAAAATAATTCCTCTAATTCATCCGCCAAACATTTTTGGACCAAATTGCTGCAATTTTAACGGAAATCTTATGTTGATTCCGAATATGTAAATCATTTTTGGGGCAGACGCTCCTAAGCCTTCAAGATTGATAGCTTCGAACCTAACCTCCACAAAGCGCCACTACTTAACCAAAACGCTATGCAAAAACAAATTCCAGTTTTTTCAACGTAACCTAACCTAACATAACTTTACTTAATCTAACCTAACCTAATATAAACTAAACCTAACCTAACTAAATTGTGTAAGGGGCCATTCATTAATTACGTAAGGATGATTTTGACCATTTTTGACCACCCCTTCCCCCATGTAAGGGCACGTAAGATTTCTCGGACTCCCCCTTCCCCTTCTTACGTAAGATTTTATCTGGTTTTAGAAATGGATCTATTGCACTATAACTCATAATTTGAAGTAAATCAAAGATTTTTATTTTTTAGAAGATAATTTTGGTTATACCATTATATTATTATTAGATTTAGATTACGACTACATCATTATTAGATAATTATCTAGTCTTTGGAGAATCCACTTTATAATTAAAAGTAAGTTTTTTTTAATATACAATTGTGACTAATCATTCAATGCTATTATTGCGTGATAATAAAAGGATTTTTTTTTTCAAATAATAAAAATAAGATTAATATACAAAAAGAACGTAATATAATTTTTATTTTTAAGCTTCAAAATGTGTTAAAATAGACTCATCAAAGGTTTTAAAAACTTAATCAGCAATAAAAAATTTTAAAATAAAAATATGTATAAATAGAATTGTACATTTAAAAAAAATAGTTCTCATATTTGGTTTCCCGAAAGTTTTGCTCTCAAATATTCATCAAACTATGTTAAAAATCGCTTATTTCGACTTATAAAATCTTACGTAAGAATGGCTTTGACCCCCCCTCCCCCGAGATAAGGGCATGTAGAGATTTTGAGAACCCCCTCCCCTCGGGACCCTTACGTAATTACGAATGGACCCTCATTGTAAATTAGACAATTTGGCAATCGTAGAAACTTAGTATAATTATTATTCATTTCCATGTAGCTTCAGCATTTTTTTACTTTTGATACCTAAATTTGGGGCCTTCGAGGCATCCGCCCCAAAAATGATTTACATATTCAAACGCCCCTAAGCCTCCGAAGTTGGTTGCTACCAGCCTAACCTCCACAAAAACGCCATTCCTAACCAAAACGCTATACAAAGATAAATTCCTATTTTTCTCAACCTAACCTAACCTAAACCTAATCTAACCTAACTTAGTCTAAACCTAATTTAACCTAAACGTAATGTAACCTAACTAAATTGTGTAATTGTAAATTACACCATTTGGCAATCATAGAAACTTAATATAATCATTATTCATTTCCATGGAGATTAAGCATTTTTTTTACTTTTGATCTCCAAATATGGGAGCTACCTTTGGGCGTTCGCTTCAAAAATGATTTTTTAGAATCAGTTTGGTCAAATTTTTGGTGGGAATATTCTTTAATAATTATACCTAAAATTTAATTTAGGAAATGTCATTTTTTCCATTTGGGGATTAGAAATCACAAGAGAATGATTAGTAATCTATAATCTTTCCACTGACATAGTCACTACATCTAGTCACCTTGGACGCGCTGCTCGATCACAGTACCGCAAAACGCCGCCATATTGCGGCGTTCTAGGTGACTAGATGTAGTGACTACACTGACATAGAGTCACTGCATCTAGTTACCTAGGCCAGCTGGTCGATCAGAGTACCGCAAACCGCCGCCATATTGGGGCAAAAAAGAGTGGTTTTTAATAATCGACAAATTAAAACCTCGTTTTACGTGTTTGACATATTAGAGGTTTGATCTTTCAGAATAAGAAACACCTTTTAAAGTAAACGTGGATTTGATTAAATTCACTACAGAACAAATAATGAACAATTTCGTGCTTCGTTTGCCCCAATATGGAGGCGGTTTGCGGTACTCTGGTCGACCAGCTGGCCTAGGTAACTAGATGCAGTGACTCTACACTGACAAATATACGAGCGCCATCTATTGGCAACAAGACAATACTATTGCCTACTTGGTTTTATGTTTACTTTGAATTCGAAACAGTATTACAGATTTTGGTTAATAACGTTTTTCGACGAACAAAAAGTTCGTCTCTGAATTCGTGAAGTCTGTCTGTCGGACTGTCGCCTTTTTCAATGTTGACTTTTTTGAATTTTTCTTTTTGGAATCTTATAGTACATCAAATTCTAAGAAACTTTTGGTTTAGACATTTTTTTGTATCTCTTCGGGACCACCGAAAATTTCGGTAAATTTTTGAAAAATTAAAACTTTTGTATTTTTTAAAAATTTACGAAAAAATAAACATTTTTACAACACTTAAGTTTTTCGCATTTTAAATTTTAAGAACGTCAATTGTACTCAATTAGGGCTGTGCATAATAATCGATTAATCGGACCTTCAATTATTTTTTTTAAATAATCGATTAAATCGATTAATCCATCAATCGATTTAATCGATTATTTTAAGAAAATAATCGTAGTTCCGAATAATCGATTAACCGCTCAGTCGATTTAACCGATTAATCGATTTCTTTTTTTAATCTATTTTTATTACTGATGTTCATAATCGCACAACCATAGTTGCTTCTCAAACTTTGGTTGAGGTAGCATTAAAAACGACTACGAATTGCACAAATTGTTTATCTACTAAAGCACAACATTCGTGATGTATGATGTCGTATTACTCGTATTCGTACTATGTATAAGGACAAGGTATGACCAGAACACCAAACCAGAACCAACCAGAACATACACTGCATGACTGCTCACAAACTGAAGTGGATTTTTAAAAATATAATTTATATAATAATATATAGCAAAATTTCAGCAGACGTTACTATTTATGTTAATTCAGAAAAGGCTTTATACTATAATATAGAAGACACGAATTATCACAAGTGATTAATCGGACCTTCGATTATATTTTTAAATAATCGATTAATCAATCAATTGATCATTCGATTAATGGATTGATCGATCAATCAATCAATCGATTTAATCGATTTTTTTTCTAATCGTTTTTCGATTATTGATTTCGATACTCGCACAACCCTACTCACACTACATTAAAAATACTAAAGCAAAACAAAATTTTTTAAACGTTTTTTAAAACTTTTTGCTTGTTTCGTATTTTTATTGTGATGTAAGTACAACGGGCGTACTTAAAATTTAAAATGGGATTTTCTCGAAAACTAGCAGGAGGCGACCACATGTTGATAAGAAAATATGTTCTAAATCATTGTAGCTACCGCCTATTACGAGGTTTATAGTTATACTACATAGTTACACCCTGTATATCGATGTTATATAGCTACATTAAAAATACTAAAGCAAAACAAAAATTTTAAACATTTTTTTTAACTTTTTGCTTGTTTCGTATGTTTATTGTGATGTAAAATTTAAAATGGGATTTTCTCGTAAACTAGCAGGAGGCGATCACATGTTGATAAGAAAAATATGTTCTAAATCATTATCGCTACCGCCTATTACGAGGTTTCTAGTTATACTAGTTACAGTAGTTACACCCTGTATATCGATGTTATATAGCAAATAAATATAACGATATACGATACATTCTACGCCGATTCGACCAAAGTTGGCGCGGTACCCTCATAGATTTTTTTAAATATTTTGTTCATGTAATACCCTTTCCAAGCCTTATATAAAGCACAAATATTACTGCCCATAAATACACCGTTCGCGAGATATACAGGTTTATTTTTTTCAGTTTTAAACGTACATCGCTATATTCAACTGCTATTTACTCGACTTTCGTATTATTTAGGAAGGTCGTTTTTTTGCATTTGAAAGAGAATGAAATGGACTCTCTACGGTAATTTTTGTTTGTTTTCTCGACATTTGTAACATAGTATTTTACCTTAGTTTTTAACAAATTTTGACTTTTCTCAAAATCGGTTCAATTATTTTTTTACAAAAAAATTACAACTATTGTATGCAATGTTCTTATATTTGCATTAAAATTTCAACTTGGTATCTTGATGGAATCGGAAGTTATGAATTTTCTTCTATAGTCGTGCGAATAAAATGTTCTGAAACGACTTGCACTTGTATTAAGAACAGTGAATGTAGCTCTCAAAATCTGTTCCATTAATTTTCTCGAAAAAATAATCAGAACTAATGCATGATATGTCCTTATCATTGTAATAAAATTTCAACTTGGTATCTCAATGGAATCGGAAGTTGAGACATTTTTTCTAAAGTCGTGCGTATGCACTGTACACACTGCAACAAGAATTATCCGAAGTCCACGGGACGCTGTTGCGAGCAAACCTATTGTAGGTATACAGTGTGGTGATAAAGTAAGGAACAAAATTCATAATTGCGTTATTTAATGTTTTCAGGTAAAACGTTCGGTCAGGTCAATTTTACTTTTTAATTAGCCACCTTATGACATAAAAATTTTACTTATGACGTCATGTATTTTTCACAATGACGTCATAATTGGTTTTTTAAAATGACAACCTTAATTTCTTGCTGGTTTTTATAGATGGACCAACTACTTAAATGATAGTGTAAAAAAATTGGTACAGATTTGTTTTGAAATTACAGCCGATTGAAGATGAGAGGCACTTTTATGAAGACTTTTATATCTCTATATCAAGCCCATGCGTCTCCAACTTGTATACAGCGGTGGTATGTTTGTAGCTATTTGAATATCTTGCAAGATCTTACAGTTATTATTTTTTGTATTTAAATGGGGCTCACTCTTCTAAAAAGAGCTTATTTATGTCACACTTGTAAATGCTACTCGGCCTTACATCATAGTCATCAGAGCTTTAGTTTAATGAGTAAAATCCATGTTATTAAGAAAACTCAATGAAACATTGAAATTTATTGATTCTTCATTACCCAGAGGAGTTACACTCTTGCATGTAGTTCTTTACCATCACCATTTATTCTTAAACAACTTTAAAGGTAACCTTATAAGTGGATATTACAGCTTTAACTAGAGTCGCTTTAACTGGTACTAAGCACTACCTACTGGGGAGAAATTTATTTAATTGTGGAAAATGTCTGACTAGACTTTTAATATTGTGACTTACTAATAGACGAAATTGTATACATTTGCTTGCTAAATATTCTAATGATTTCTAGCTGATCTTGTTAATGTTAGCATATCTGTGTAAAATAGATAAGTTACTCTCAGTTACTTCTCAGTCTCAAATAAAAAATTGTTAAATACATACTGGCTTTGGTACTTACACAGGTATTTTATTAATGATATTATTTTTATTTTAATTAATTACTAGTCAATTTTCCAATCAATTTCTGTTTAAACATAACCACGATTACAAGCAGTATGTTTCTGAATCATCTGTTCCAAAATATTAGTAAATACTAATTAATACAGAAAACTATTAAGTGTTCTTCTTCATTTAAAGTTTTTTATGTCTGCTTTTTAAGACTTGCATAATTTTCATAATTTTGCCACTTGTCATTTCAGGATTGCAGCAGTGTCCTTTGGGTTTGGTCATGTGAATCATAAGCTATAACCTGTGTTAGCTTATTGCCAAATTCCAAAAATACAAAAATATAAGTGTTGGCAGTGAAGTATAATTTTATTAGGAAATTAAACAAAGTTACATCAGTTTATTATACCTTCAAACCGCCACAACTGACTGTCTTGAGAAATTCAACAAAGATCTTTTTACACGTAATTGCATTTTTTAGAGCTTAAATTGTGATGGGTATAAAGTATAAACCCATAAGTATAACTTTTGCTTCCAAGCAACACCAGACGACAACAAATCAACAGAGTAGACAAACTAGAGACATAAATGAAGGACAACCTATTTTAAGAAATTGTGTTGATGTGGAGGTACTCCATTTTGCTGGAACTTCCAGTTGATTCCTTGCTAATTAAGAATCTGATAATGTTCACGGATTCCTTGTTTTTCAAGTCACTTCAATGGACTTGTCAGTTAAGTATTTGGACTTGAGCGAAAGATGTATTTTGTAATTCCATGTGCTTTGCTTTGTCCTTTTGTTAGAATTTAGATAACATCATTCTCAGATGTAGTTTTAGATGATCCAGCTCATCATTTTGAAGTAATCTGCTAGTTGTTTGTATTTTTATATTGAAATTTGAAATGAATTTCTTCAGAGGAGTGAATCTCCATGTCTTTCGTTCTTTTGTCTTTTGGATAACTTCCCACTAAATTACAATTCCATCTCATTAAATGTTTTTGCATAATATGCAAAAGCTTAATTAAAGTTTTAAACGTTCTAGAATTGTTTGCTTCTTTTCTTCATTAACTCTTGACATGTTGACAAATGATATAATAGAACTTAATGTTGTAAATGGTTTGGGAGGTGTTTATATCTTTTTTTAAATTTCATCAACTTACACTTGACAATTCTAAAGTTAGATGGCGTTACATACACCAACTTTTATTTTTTCATATACCTGTAGTACATTCTTGGGTGCTGTACAATTTCAAAATATTTGTAAAAATGGTAGATGTTTTTGTCAGTGTTAGTTCCTTTATAGAATCCACATATATGGTTGGACTAAGCATGGGCAAGAAGGAACAAGGAGTGTGACTGGTAGGTGTGACCTCATGTTGGTGAGTGTAGTATTTGTCAGTATGTTATTCATATATACAGTCTGTTTGATTTAAAGCGCCTCGCTTTGTAGCAACTTTATTTTAAGCCGGAAATGGCATAAACCATATATATTATTAAATGGTACAGAATTCTCTATGTTCTGGTTCAGAAAATTTTGTATTAACTAAATCGGCGTGAGCGTGATGACGTCATCAAACTTTTTTTTAAATTACATGATAGGTATTTTTTACTGGAATCGATAGAGTATTGTGTTCTCTTTTCAACCATAATAAATATTCATACTCGTACATAAGAAAATTTACAAGAAAAACGTAAAAAATGATTTACGACTAGTAGGCTATGATTTCTGGTTCTCCAATTAATAAAACAGAAATATCAAGCAAGCTTAGTTAAATAACGAAACTTTAATTGTTTCAGTCGTTTTTACAAATTTTTCTCGCATGTGGGACTCTAAAAATTCCGAATCAAAATACTTAGATTTTCACGACATAGATTTTGACATAAATGACCTGGACTATTAAAAAATCGAGGGTGGCTCCATCCCGTAAGCCCCTGAGTTATTCTGATGGTCTTTAATTTTATATTAGGCAAAATGTAGAACAAAGCAGTACAAAAATAAATAATAAAATAAATTGAAAAACTTGAAATTTGCAACTCAGTCGCTCGTTTAAAGTCTTTCGGGCGGTCTGGCACCCACGCGCGACTTTTCAATGTTTCTGACAATTTTTTTATAGGAATAGATAAGTATAAAAGAATTTGTTTAACCTGTCATATACTTTTTCTTATCTTCCTTTATTAAATATGCTTTTGATACAAATCATCCTGTAATTATTATTAAATATTTTATTAATTAAAGTGAATTAACTATTCAGTTGAGAACTAAAAGTAGGGTGTTGGAGAGTAAGTAATGTTAATTTATGTTACAAATTCTTGCTCATAAATTCTAGAATTTCTATAATTTTCTAAAATCATGTTTGCCTTACATGTTAAATAAGTTCCTGAAGTGAGTGGCGTTCCATCCAAAAAACAGGCTTAAACCTTGCTCCTTTGTAATACTCGAATGTGTACTTACAAGCACAAATTCAAAAGTTTGCTCATTCAATTAATAGAATTAGTATAAAAAAGAAAGTAGACTTCAGAGGAAAATGGTAATAAATTAAATTTATGAGAAATTATGAGTTCTAAAAGTAAGTAATAATGTCTTAACATTTCTAGTTGTATAATGATAATTAAAATGCATAAATTAAATTGTCTAGACAGTATTTAAGTGTCCATGTGAAAATAGTAGCTAATAATTTATATCCTATTCTTGTTATAATTGCTCAGTATTGTTTTCTGCAAAGTCTTCTCCATTCACACATATGTCTATGTCGTTTAATTAAAATTAATTTCTGCAATTGTTTGCTATTTGGCAAGAAATCAGGGTGGTGAAACATTCCTTGTAGTTCATGGCATAAATTGCTTTGATCAATGGCCGACTCTTGAATTGAATCTGAATCTTGGAAAATTCTATTTCAGTAGGGGGTTTTAATCGTGCTACACATTGCATTAACACGGGGCCTACGGCTTTACTTCCTTATCCAAGAAAAAGGTATCTTTTAATTTTTCTCTGCTATAGTAGATTACCAGCTCAAACCTACAACCAAGAGGGAAATCAGTGCCAAAATTGCATAGACTAAAATTCCATTGGACTAGGATAACACCTTTAATTCCCCAAAATACCTCAATAATTTCTTCAATTCCTCAAAATACCTCGATAATGCCTTCAAGATTCCCACAATTCCCCATAATTCCTCAAGATTCCATTTTAATCCCTTCATAATTGGCTCATAATCCCTATAATAATTCCTCATATCTTCTTCCCCTTCAGTTCTCCTTAATACCTATATATTTCGCTTTAATACCTTAATTCATAGTTCTTTTCAATTCACTAGAATTTTTTCAGTTACCGAGTTGCCCCACTAAATTAATTTTTTTTAATTTAATTTTTAATTCCTTCAATATTTTTTAGCTAATTCTTTGAGCTTGTAATTTTTCGATATTTTCTAGAAAATGAGGTTAAAATTTCATGTACTAAAAATATTTTTCTTTTTCTATTGTTTTAAAACCTTATTTTCTTTGTCATATTCATCTGTATTACCATCGGCTTTCTTCAGGTACATCATAATAAGGTTACATGTTGTGTTTAAATTGGAATTTGAATTTAAATTTGGTTTTAATACTATGATTAGTTATTGCAGCATTACTTGATAGGTTTGGTTTATTTATACTATAAGTTGTGATTTTGGTTGTTTATCATCTGTTTGATTCTCCAAGTCATTGTCAGCTGCCTTATTTATCTCCTGAATGTGTTTATTAAAATGGGTATGGTAATTAAAAAATACTCATCATGATTTATGTGCTTCACTTTTGGCTAACGTATGTAGGTATCTTAGTTTCTTATCACTTTCTTCTAAGTACTGCAAATTTACTTATTCCTCTGTTCATTACCCACCTGCTATAATTATTCAAGTATATTATTAGTAGATAGTAAGTATAGTATATAATTCAACAAGCGTGTAATCATAGTTAGTACTCATGATTACGCAATGACGATTATGAGTATGCAAATCACGTCAGTAGAATACTATACTTTTTCTATGACTATTCAATAGAAAGCTGCACTTTTCGTGCACTGAATCTTGACTTTGTATGCTGTTTTGTATTTTTTTTTAAATTTTTCTCTGGTATAAGCTTATGGAGGTTACATTTAATAATTTTAGAATGTCTGACGGCATATAGATTTTGTCATTTTCACTACACCAGGATTCAGTTATTACTTCCTTTTAGTTAGAAAAAAACATACCGGGTGTCCAAAAAATTTGGAAACGCTTGAATTCCTCGAGAACGACACATCCGACTACAAAAAGAAAAAACCCGTATTCCTTTATTTTTTGAAACCTATTCAGTCATGATATGCAAACATCACCCCCACCCCCCTGGGGGGTGGGGCGGGAGTAAGCTGTGAAAACTTAAATGGGAACACTTATTTTTTATTGCACTTTTGTATTCTCCATAAAAAACTGTTCTCAAATTGACGGAAATACAACTCCTGAACTAGCTTTAATCTTGAAAAGATTGCGCATTTAACTGATTATAAAGAAGAGCTAACGAAGCTGCCTATGCAAATATTGTATCACTTTCAAATTCAAACATCCATTTGTGGAATACCCACAGACTGCATAGAATATAATCCAATATTCTTCAAGATAAACCAAAGAGGTACTAGTTTTGTATCAGTAGTAAATAGATGATTCAAAATTCAGATCAAGATATTTGTCCCGTTTGTCTATAAAAAAAATTATGGAAAGTTATCCTAGAATTGTAATAACCGATGGTCTTTTCCTAACTCCGAATCTAATTTGGTGTCGACATCCACATAATTCAAGCTAGTTCATGAATAGCCCCATTGAAATAAACTATCATGCCATCATGAACATAGGAAAGTACAAAACAATTGAATTTGAAAAAACCACAAAGTAATTAGGTAAACAAATCATAATAGCAGACCCACTACAGTAACACACCTTGCAAACGCTAATGTTCCAACAACAATCTGAATATGGTCAGCTGAAAATAACCGGACACACGAATTCAAATTCTGTTCAACCATACTAGCAAATGCAACTAAACCAGCAGGAAAAATTTAGCACCTCAATGAGAGGCAACGGTTCTGAAGAAATAACACTCAACACAACAATGCAACAATTTATACAAATATATATCAAACTGCGTTTTTAATGTACAAAATATGTATTATTGTGGTCAATAAATTACTTTTATTACTTTTTGACATGATAATCGTCTTTATTGGCACTCAATTGCGGGCGTAATTTGGCTTTTTTAGCCCGAGGGCGTATAAAGTTGCTAAGATACAAAGAAAACGTTTCTATAGAGTTCTAACAATTTTAATAAATAATTATAACTATTACATTTTTTCAAAATGAAATGTGCAATTGCTTGCAATTATCCTTTCCATGAAGCAAAATAAAATAAAACGTTGTATGTACCACGGGCATAATCAAGATAATGGCCCTCGAGAAATTAAAAGCCCTCCTTCGTCGGGCTTTAAACATTCTCTCATGCCATAATCTAATAGATTATGCCCTTAATACATAAATAACTATTATGACTACCTATGTTATTTTATTTTTAAAGGTACAGTTGATTCATTTTGATCTGATAAGAACCAATCGTCAAAAGCTTTAATTCTTCTCTGAGATTGGAGAATTCCAGAACATCATTCTGATCTGCAAGCTTCCATAACATTCTTTTCAGTTCCAGGTTTTCTTCTTCAATATGAATTCGTTTATTTATTTTGAGAGTGTATAATATCGACTTCTATGGAGCCACGAACAGTGTACAGTAATTACAGTATACACTAACATGTAGTTGGTAATCTGAAGAACATATACTAACGTCACTGTAGAATATGTGTGCAATGCATTGCATTTATTGTATTCAAAACATTTTTCGTTCTTTAGAAAGAGAAAATGTGGTTTACTACCTTTAGAGAAACAAGAGGGTACGCATTTGTTGAATAGTTCGAATTAAAACTAGAAACTAATTTAACATAAGTATTTAAAAACATAAGAAGCATGGAGGACCACTGGTTCAAAGCATTAATCGGCATTGGTTGGTCATTCTAGCGTAATTCTCATTAGTGTACCTATCCTGCCGTGAGTACCCAAAACTTAAGCTTAAAATACTGTAATAGTACTGTAGCTTAAATACTGTAATAAAAGGCTGCGAAAAACTACCATGTTGCTGCCATAGATCCCAAGAATACCTACTTTAATTTAATCTATCTCCCATTCCTAAATCCAAAAGATGTTTTTCTTCACATTGAACCGTTAGATCGAGTTTCTTTGAGTCACAATTTTTGTGTTAAGAATTATTAAATCTTTGGTCATAGTATTTCCTGTGAAATTAAATAATGTTCTGTCTTTATAGTTTAATAGATATCAAACACATACAATTATAGATTGTTTGTAACCTCAGTGTCCGAATTCCTGCTTAATAGGAATTGATATAATTCCATTAGCTAGATTGTTTAGCTATACAGAATTTGGTCTGCTATAGTACGGAACGCGTTGGATTAAATTCCTATTTTATTTGGGACGAGTTTTTCAATCTTTGGTTATCATTAACTGGAGGTTAATCGTCATAGGATACTTTATCGAGATTATTGAATCGGTCAATGCAGAAACTGAATATGTCCACTTTTTGTGTAAATTGTGTTATACATGAATTCACCATAATTCAAGGGTGCCCGATCGAATGGTGCAAAAATATAACATGTCCTGCTTTTCTATAATGTAGAAAAGCGACGGTATAGTACAGAAACTGAAGAAACATAGGACGTGTTCAATCTCTGTAGGGTCAATCCATATGAAGTGGACCAGCACTAGTCGCTCTACCACTTCAGAAAACGATAATTTTTTGCATGTTGTCACCCCTAAGTATTGGCAGTTCAAAACCATTGTTATTTTATTTTTATTCCTTTTGATTAAAATATGGCAGCCATATTTGTTTCGTGGTGCACGAAGTTTTTTGAGTTTTTTGATGTAAACGTAAAACTTGATATCTCAAGAACGGTTGAACCTACAGACCTACGGTAAAAACCATTGTACTGTTTAGATGTCGGACTACATTTTCTAGTTGAAACATAATTTTCGTAGGATGCTTATTTATGGGTGTAATTTAACCCCGAAGTTTAATAACGATTTTGCAAAATTTCCACTTTTTAGGGGGGCATATTTCCAGATAAAGGTGAAGTCTTAGAGCTGATTTTTTTGTTAATGGTACACAGTTAGGGGTAGTTTATATATAAAATACTTCAAATCTAAAACTTTACTATTTTGGTATTTATGGGCTTTTGAAGTTCTCGTTTTTTCTATTTTTGGTCAACTTTGGCCCTCAATATTTCCGATGGGCACGGACGGATTTTTTTATATTATGTGAAAATGAAGTACTATATGATGGCAAACTGTGGTAAAAATCTCAACTTTGATGTTAGCCTGAGAACAGAGTTATGCTCATTTGAAAACTGTAAATAAATTTTGTAAATAACCATAAAGCTCGGTCATTATTAAACCATGTATTTTCAATACATTACCATCTCCATTAGTATCGATGATTAAATTTATTTTATTCTAGTGCTAACATTGTTTTGAGTGATAATTATTATATTATTACTATAATATAATCATATGCCATTCGTAAAAGTTCTTGCAGTTATAACTAAAGCAATTAATAGAATACATATTTATATGTGCTTTTTCCTTGTATTTTCTTCCCTGGTCGATTTTCCTATGAATCCATGTAAATTATATGACAGTTTACATATACTAATTCACGAAATCTGAAAGGCCCAACTCATTATCAGCCCGGCTATTAGCCCCACTGTCAGCAGGGTTGATGAGCGTGTTTACATTTGCTGGAATTACAGTATACATTGTGTTGATTATCTAACGAAATAAATATTATTACTTATTAGCATCATAATGTCTACAGAAATACTAATTAAAAAAAATTAGAAGTATTTTAAAAAAGCCAAAACATACTCCTGGAATTAAGAACAGTTGAAATACCATAAAGATTTTCGTTTTAAGTAAAACTGTTTAAAACCTTTTATTATTAAAATTGCGATGCTTTATTGGTTGTTTTGGAGTTTTTCGAGAAAAATTCCCAAATAGCCATAAATATGAAGGGAATGCAATCACTCAATATCTTAACGAAGAGAAAGCAAAAAGGGTGCATACGTCTGGAATAATAACTAAATTTATTTTTATGATTTTTAGTACGCCCATCTTTTACTTTATGTAATAAATTACGCACATGTAAACCGTGTATCATTACAGATCGTCGTACGGAGGCTTTCAGTTTAATCTGTCAAGATGTTGGCTACAGTTGGAAGAGGTGATTTTTAAATCTTTATGGTATTATAATAGGCCAGTAAAATTAGACCCGTTGGGGACCGTTGGCGGAAATAAACGTTGGAAAGTGAGAGATCGTTTCGATCGCTTCGTTTGACGTCAAATATATGTATCCTAGGTTTGCACGGTTTTTCGACGTGAGCTTACCTGAGGGCATCAAATGACCCACGAAATCTTCGGACCTTTTTTAGTTTTTCGCTTATAACTCCAAAGCAGTGCTTTCCAACGAAAACTACACTATTACAAGAATTAAAGAGCATTAAATTATGCGTCGGATGAGTATCCAACACCTTAAAATTTGTTCAGTGGTATGGTCGAAATCGACGGTCGAAAAACAACAATTTTACAAATTTTCGATTTTCCGTCAGACCGGACGCCCAGAGGCTTTCCGTATAAAGAAACCCGTTGGACTAATTCTGATTGTTAATATAAGTCGAGAAATACCTAAGCTTTGATATTATAGAGGTTACCGGATTAACTTAATGGTCATTCTTTTGTCATCCCCCATCATAGCAATTAGAATCAATTCATAGTTAGTGCAGTACTGGTCACTCGATCATTTCGAAAAAAGATATTTTTTTGTGTGTTATTACCCCTAAGTATTAGTAGATCAAAGCCACTGTCATTTTATTTTTATTCCATTTGATTGAAATGGCAGCCATATTTGTTTCGTGGTACACGACGTTGCTTGCAGTTTTTGGATGTAAACGTAACTCTTGATATCTGAAGAACGGTTGATCCTAGAGACCTGCGGTAAAAATGATTGTATTGCTCACATGTCGGACTACATTTCTTAATCATAAACATAATATTGATATGACGTCACATAACGAGAACTTCAAAGCTCATAAATACCAAAATAGTAAAATTTCAGATTTAAAATATTTTATACATAAACTATCTCTAACCGTGTACGTTTAAATAGAAAATCCGCCCTAAGACCTCATTTTTATCTGTATATATGAAATATGCCCCCATAAAAGCGGAAATTTTTGTAAAAACTTTAATCTTCGGGATTAAATCACACCCATAAGTAAGCGTCCTACAAAAATTATGTTTCGAATTAAAAATGTAGTCCGACATGTGAGTAATACAATCATTTTTTCCGCAGGTCTCTAGGATCAACCGTTCTTGAGATATCAAGAGTTACGTTTACATCAAAAAACTGCAAGCAACATCGTGCACCACAAAACAAATATGTCTGCCATATTTCAATCAAATGGAATAACAATAAAATGACAGTGGTTTTGATCTACCAATACTTAGGGGCGATAACACACAAAAAATTATCTTTTTTCGAAATGATCGAGTGGCCAGTACTGCACTACTTCATATGGATTGATCCTGATTGCTATGATGGGGAATGACGAAAAATGGCCATTAATTTAATCCGGCAACCTCTATAATATCAAACCTTAGATATTTCTCGACTTATAACAATCAGAATGAGTCCAACGGGTTTTTTTATACGGAAAGCTTCTGGGTGTCCGGTCTGACAGAAAATCGAAAATTTGTAAAATTGTCGTTTCTCGACCGTCGATTTCGACCATACCATTGAACCGATTTTAAAGTGTTGGATACTCATCCGACGCAGAATTTAATGCTCTTTAATTCTTGTAATAGTGAAGTTTTCGTTGGAAAGCACCGCTTTGGAGTTATAAGCGAAAAACTAAAAAAGGGCCGAAGATTTCGTGGTTCTTTACGTAAGCTCGAGTCGAGGGACCGTGCAAACCTAGGATACTTATATTTGACCTCAAACGAAGCGATCGAAACGATTTCCCGCTTTCCAACATTTATTTCCACCAACGTGTTCTATTTTACTGGCCTATAATACTTCTAATTAAACAAATATACTTATATGAACAATATGATGCTAGTGGAAGACCATCAAGCGTTACAAATGAAGAAAATTCTTTGAATGTCATGTTAGATGTGGTAGAAAATCCAATAAATTCGACATAACAGAGGGCTTTAAATCATAACATGACTCGATATGCTATTCAAAAAATTTGCAAGCGGGAAAAATTTCGTTCATATAAAGTGAATTTGTTAGAAGAATTAAGTGAAGAAGAAGAAGAAGAAGAAATGAAGAAATCCACATTGGATGGAGGAAGTTCACACACAACGATCACAAAAAGTAAATGTTTGGTGTGGCATTATTGGTGGACACGTCATAGGACCCTATTTTATAAACGAAAATTTGACCGCTGAACGATATTTATTACTTTTGCGAGATATGCATATTATTCCAGAGCTTAGACGATTATTCCCGAACAATATCAATCCCAATTTACCGGCAGAACAAATATGGTTTCAACAAGATAGGGTCCCTCCGCATTTTGGACTTTGGACCCACGGTACGGGCATATCTAGATGAATTTTTTCCTGAAAAATGGATTGGGCGTAGAAGGGCAATTGGATGGCCTGCTAGGTTTCCCGATATGACCCCGCTTGACTTTTCTCTGTGGGGTCAAATAAAAAATCTAGTTTACAAAAATAAGCCGCAAACTATCGAAGAGTTCGAAGAAAGGATAAGGCAAGAAATTTCCAATATTCCTCCCAATGCCCTTTTAAATTCACTACAAAATTTTGTTCAGCGAATTCATTACTGTCAGGAAGTAAATGGTGAACACTTTGAGCGCTTACAAAATAGAATTCCAAAGAAAATATTTGTTTTCTATTTTCTTTTCTGGCTTAACTGTTATTTTCATAAAATGTAAAATATCCAGGACATTAATTAAAAAATACATTTTTTCGTAACATGCATTTTTATGGTGATATGGATATGAATCCATATCACCATATCCCCCACCTTGTGTAATTTTCATATAGTTATTTACGTTATAAGGCCGGGAGATGTTTTATTACAGTACGAATGAGAAGTTAACGGACGAGGCGACAAAGGAGCCGAGTCAGGTATTTCGAAATGAGTACTGTAAGATCATCTCACGGCCATGTGAGGTATAACATTTTATTTCATGCTGTATCGCTTTTTTAATTTTGAAATAGTGAATAATTTTAATCAGTTAAATTATTAAGGATAATCTGGTCGCCTTATTTATAGTAACGGTAGCAACGAAATGTTTGAAAATTTTCTTGTTTTCAAAACTCCTGTCAAAAATGGAAGCTGCATGTTCGTCAAGTAATTATTGTTTGGACGAAATAGTTTCGAAATGTGCCGAAGCTACGGCGAAGCTTATTCCCACCAAGTCGATAGGAAGATACGAAAAAGAATACCGGTTATTTTGCGATTGGCGAAAAGATCACAAGGCGGAAAAGAATGTCAACGAAGACATTATGTTGGCTTACTTTTTAGATGCGGTAAGAAAATATGTTTTATCAAAGAATGTTTTTAATAAAAACATTATTTTTAGTCCAAAAAATATAATAGCTCTACTTTGTGGGCTAAATATTCAATGGTTAAATCCACGCTGTTGGTAAATGAAAATGTGAACATCTCCAAATATTGCAAGTTGACAGCTTTTCTCAAAAGGGAGTCGGTAGGCCATCATCCAAATCAATCCAAAGTTCTTAGTCGGGAAGAAGTTAATAGATTTATGAAGGAAGCACCCACCAAGGATTTTCTTTTGATAAAGGTAGGATATTACCGACATCTTTGCTTTGTCATCACCACGGTTGTAAGAATAACTATAATTTTGGTCGTAAATTTTTTAAATAAGTTACAAGGGTTTTATTTTTGTTATAGGTAATTGCAATGCTAGGCATTGCCGGTGGTTGCAGGCGAGATGAACTGTACAACTTGAGTATTGACGACGTGGTGGACAGTGGATCCCAATTGGTTGTCACTATCAATCAAACAAAAACTTATGTTAAACGGGTGTTTACGGTGCTTAATGAATGCGATGGAATTAACTTTTTGGAGCTCTATAGAAACTACCGACATTTGCGCCCTAAAACTATGACTGGAAAAGCGCTCTTTATAGCGTATAGACAAGGAAGGTGTGTTTCTCAAAGAGTTGGTATCCACACCATTGGAGGGATACCAAAAAAAATCGCTGAATATCTTAAGTTGGAACACCCCGAAAAATATACAGGCCATTGCTTTCGCCGTACGTCGGCGACTCTTTTGGCTAACGCTGGGGCCGACATTAACGTTTTAAAGCGTCATGGGGGCTGGAAGAGTTCTTCGGTAGCAGAGAAATATGTAGAAGAATGCAATGAAGAGAATATGAGAATATGAAAAGAAAAGTAGCAAGAATGATCCAAGGCGGAGAAACTTTTGTAGAGGTGCTTCAACAAAAAAAAGAAGTTTCCAACCCCAGAATTAAGGTCCGTGAAGCTAGCACAACCATTATAGCACAATCAAATAAAACCTTCGTAAATATTTAGTACTCATTAATTACTAATTAATTACTAAAAAGAAAAATTTATTACTGTTGCCTTTAAAAAAAAACCCGGGTTGTTCCAGCCTCACAGTGAAGCTAGCACAACCACACCAAAAATAAACAACGATTACAAAAAACTAACGTACTTATTAATTACTAATTAATTACTCAAAAATCAAATTTATTACTATTGCAGAAAAAAAGATATTAATGTTAAAACATCTAAAAATGTATCTAACGTGGAATTTTCCATTTTGAATAAAAGAGAACGGGACTACGATTTATTACTCCAGCACAACCGACAATTTATCGTTTATATCAACAAATATGATTAGCCGAACCAGATTCTAGCATATTTCGACATAATTACCGTGTCCAAATTCGTTAAAACACATACAATACACCTTAATACGGGAATTTCCAATCTGAATCAAGTAGAACGAAACTACAATTTATTACTCTAGCACAACCGACAAATTATCGTTTATATCAACAAATATGATTAGTCAAAACCAGATTCTAGCATATTTCGACATAATTACAGTGTCCAAACTCGTTAAAACACATACAATACACCTTAATACGGGAATTTCCAATCTGAATCAAGTAGAACGAAACTACAATTTATTACTCCAGCACAACCGACAAATTATCGTTTATATCAACAAATATGATTAGTCAAAACCAGATTCTAGCATATTTTGACATAATTACCGTGTCCAAATTCGTTAAAACACATACAATACACCTTAATACGGGAATTTCCAATCTGAATCAAGTAGAACGAAACTATAATTTATTACTCCAGCACAACCGACAAATTATCGTTTATATCAACAAATATGATTAGTCAAAACCAGATTCTAGCATATTTCGACATAATTACCGTGTCCAAATTCGTTAAAACACATACAATACACCTTAATACGGGAATTTCCAATCTGAATCAAGTAGAACGAAACTACAATTTATTACTCTAGCACAACCGACAAATTATCGTTTATATCAACAAATATGATTAGTCAAAACCAGATTCTAGCATATTTCGACATAATTACAGTGTCCAAATTCGTTAAAACACATACAATACACCTTAATACGGGAATTTCCAATCTGAATCAAGTAGAACGAAACTACAATTTATTACTCTAGCACAACCGACAAATTATCGTTTATATCAACAAATATGATTAGTCAAAACCAGATTCTAGCATATTTCGACATAATTACAGTGTCCAAACTCGTTAAAACACATACAATACACCTTAATACGGGAATTTCCAATCTGAATCAAGTAGAACGAAACTACAATTTATTACTCCAGCACAACCGACAAATTATCGTTTATATCAACAAATATGATTAGTCAAAACCAGATTCTAGCATATTTCGACATAATTACCGTGTCCAAATTCGTTAAAACACATACAATACACCTTAATACGGGAATTTCCAATCTGAATCAAGTAGAACGAAACTACAATTTATTACTCTAGCACAACCGACAAATTATCGTTTATATCAACAAATATGATTAGTCAAAACCAGATTCTAGCATATTTCGACATAATTACAGTGTCCAAATTCGTTAAAACACATACAATACACCTTAATACGGGAATTTCCAATCTGAATCAAGTAGAACGAAACTACAATTTATTACTCTAGCACAACCGACAAATTATCGTTTATATCAACAAATATGATTAGTCACAACCAGATTCTAGCTTATTTCGACATAATTACAGTATCCAAATTCGTTAAAACACATACAATACACCTTAATACGGGAATTTCCAATCTGAATCAAGTAGAACGAAACTACACTTTATTACTCCAGCACAACCGACAAATTATCGTTTATATCAACAAATATGATTAGTCAAAACCAGATTCTAGCATATTTCGACCTAATTACCGTGTCCAAATTCGTTAAAACACATACAATACACCTTAATACGGGAATTTCCAATCTGAATCAAGTAGAAAGAAACTACAATTTATTACTCCAGCACAACCGACAAATTATCGTTTATATCAACAAATATGATTAGTCAAAAGCAGATTCTAGCATATTTCGACATAACTACCGTGTTTAAATTCGTTAAAACACATACAATAATACACCTTAATACTGGAATTTCCAATCTGAATGAAGTAGGACGAGACTACAATTTATTACTCTAGCACAACCGACAAATTATCGTTTATATCAACAAATTTGATTAGTCGGAACCAGATTCTAGCATATCTCGACATAATTGCCGTGTCCAAATTCGTTAAAACACATAGAATATACCTTAATACGGGAATTCCCAATTATGTTGAAATATGCTAGAATCTGGTTCTGACTAATCAAATTTGTTGATATAAACGATAATTTGTCGGTTGTGCTGGAGTAATAAATTGTAGTCTCGTCCTACTCCATTCACATTGGAAATTCCCGTATTAAGGTGTATTGTATGTGTTTTAACGAATAATCACCGAACACGGTGATTATGTCGAAATATGATAGAATCTGGTTCTGACTAATCATATTTGTTGATATAAACGATAATTTGTAGGTTGTGCTGGAGTAATAAATTGTAGTCTCGTTCTACTTCATTCAGATTGGAAATTCTCGTATTAAGGTGTATTGTATGTGTTTTAACCAATTTGGACACGGTAATTATGTCGAAATATGCTAGAATCTGGTTCTGACTAATAATATTTGTTGATATAAAAGATAATTTGTCGGTTGTGCTGGAGTAATAAATTGTAGTCTCGTCCTACTTGATTGAGATTGGAAATTCCCGTATTAAGGTGTATTGTATGTGTTTTAACGAATTTGGACACGGTGATTATGTCGAAATATGATAGAATCTGGTTCTGACTAATCATATTTGTTGATATAAACGATAATTTGTCGGTTGTGCTGGAGTAATAAATTGTAGTGTCGTTCTTCTTCATTCAGATTGGAAATTCCCGTATTAAGGTGTATTGTATGTGTTTTAACCAATTTGGACACGGTAATTATGTCGAAATATGCTAGAATCTGGTTCTGACTAATCATATTTGTTGATATAAAAGATAATTTGTCGGTTGTGCTGGAGTAATAAATTGTAGTTTCGTCCTACTTGATTCAGATTGGATTTGGATTCAGATTTGGAAATTCCCGTATTAAGGTGTATTGTATGTGTTTTAACGAATTTGGACACGGTAGTTATGTCGAAATATGTTAGAATCTGGTTCTGACTAAGCATATTTGTTGATATAAACGATAATGTGTCGGTTGTGCTGGAGTAATAAATTATAGTTTCGTCCTACTTAATTCAGACTGGAAATTCCCGTATTAAGGTGTATTGTATGTGTTTTAACGAATTTGGACACGGTAGTTATGTCGAAATATGTTAGAATCTGGTTCTGACTAAGCATATTTGTTGATATAAAAGATAATTTGTCGGTTGTGCTGGAGTAATAAATTGTAGTTTCGTCCTACTTGATTCAGATTGGATTTGGATTCAGATTTGGAAATTCCCGTATTAAGGTGTATTGTATGTGTTTTAACGAATTTGGACACGGTAGTTATGTCGAAATATGTTAGAATCTGGTTCTGACTAAGCATATTTGTTGATATAAACGATAATGTGTCGGTTGTGCTGGAGTAATAAATTGTAGTTTCGTCCTACTTGATTCAGATTGGAAATTCCCGTATTAAGGTGTATTGTATGTGTTTTAACGAATTTGGACACGGTAATTATGTCGACATATGCTAGAATCTGGTTCTGACTAATTATAGTTGTTGATATAAACGATAATTTGTCGGTTGTGCTGGAGTAATAAATTGTAGTTTCGTCCTACTTAATTCAGATTGGATTTGGATTCAGATTTGGAAATTCCCGTATTAAGGTGTATTGTATGTGTTTTAACGAATTTGGACACGGTAGTTATGTCGAAATATGTTAGAATCTGGTTCTGACTAAGCATATTTGTTGATATAAACGATAATGTGTCGGTTGTGCTGGAGTAATAAATTGTAGTTTCGTCCTACTTGATTCAGATTGGAAATTCCCGTATTAAGGTGTATTGTATGTGTTTTAACGAATTTGGACACGGTAATTATGTCGACATATGCTAGAATCTGGTTCTGACTAATTATAGTTGTTGATATAAACGATAATTTGTCGGTTGTGCTGGAGTAATAAATTGTAGTTTCGTCCTACTTAATTCAGATTGGATTTGGATTCAGATTTGGAAATTCCCGTATTAAGGTGTATTGTATGTGTTTTAACGAATTTGGACACGGTAGTTATGTCGAAATATGTTAGAATCTGGTTCTGACTAAGCATATTTGTTGATATAAACGATAATGTGTCGGTTGTGCTGGAGTAATAAATTATAGTTTCGTCCTACTTAATTCAGATTGGAAATTCCCGTATTAAGGTGTATTGTATGTGTTTTAACGAATTTGGACACGGTAATTATGTCGAAATATGCTAGAATCTGGTTTGGCTAATCATATTTGTTGATATAAACGATAATTTGTCGGTTGTGCTGGAGTAATAAATCGTAGTCCCGTTCTCTTTTATTCAAAATGGAAAATTCCACGTTAGATACATTTTTAGATGTTTTAACATTAATATCTTTTTTTTCTGCAATAGTAATAAATTTGATTTTCGAGTAATTAATTAGTAATTAATAAGTACGTTAGTTTTTTGTAATCGTTGTTTATTTTTGGTGTGGTTGTGCTAGCTTCACTGTGAGGCTGGAACAACCCGGGTTTTTTTTTAAAGGCAACAGTAATAAATTTTTCTTTTTAGTAATTAATTAGTAATTAATGAGTACTAAATATTTACGAAGGTTTTATTTGATTGTGCTATAATGGTTGTGCTAGCTTCACGGACCTCCAGAATTACCACCGACGGGGTCATGCCAAGTATTAACATTAATGAAAATTCTTGTTGTTCCATTAATATCACTATTAATCATTAATAAGTTTTAAAGTTTGTCGTTTTCAATAAATTTGTTAAAAAAAGATTTACCCATTCAAAATCAATCGTTCGAATGGAATTTCAATTAACAGGGTATACAAAGACTTGAAAGAAACTTGAAAGAGTTTCTATTTTAATTAAAACTTATCAGTTTTTTTTAATTCTTTTTGAATTTTATTTACTGCCGTGCATTGGGATTCTCACTTTTCAAATAAATTTTTGTTATTTATTTCAATGTGTCTTTTTTTGTATTTCTTAGAGTGAATCTGTCTGACGCTATATTTTTTAAAGTTCTTCTTTTCACGTATTCAGTTACTTTAACAGCACTTAAAAATGTAATGTACATATATTATGATGAATAAAAAACTATTTTTTACAGATCATTTTTTATTTGCGACGAATTTTGTTTACATTTTTCTTAGTAGAGCTAATTAAGGCTAAATTAAGGATATCGCAGTTCTGATTAGAGTTCTGGATCGCGGCAGAAGAGTTCTAACAATAGTTCTTAAGAATTTCTTCGATCCCGTATGAATTAAAGGAACTATCCCAATATTTAAGACTAATTTTGATAATTTGATGTATAATAGGGGATTAAATAAAATTAACGATATCGCAGTTCTGATTAGAGTTCTGGGTCGCGGCAGAAGAGTTCTAACAATAGTTCTTAAGAATTTTTTCGATCCCGTATGAACTAAAGGAACTATCTCAATATTTAAGATTAATTTTGATAATTTTTTTGTATAATAGGGGATGAAATAAAATTAACAATATCGCAGTTCTGATTAGAGTTCTGGGTCGCGGCAGAAGAGTTCTAACAATAGTTCTTAAGAATTTCTTCGATCCCGTATGAATTAAAGGAACTATCTCAATATTTAAGATTAATTTTGATAATTTTTTGTATAATAGGGGATGAAATAAAATTAACAATATCGCAGTTCTGATTAGAGTTCTGGGTCGCGGCAGAAGAGTTCTAACAATAGTTCTTAAGAATTTCTTCGATCCCGTATGAATTAAAGGAACTATCCCAATATTTAAGACTAATTTTGATAATTTGTTGTATAATAGGGGATGAAATAAAATTAACAATATCGCAGTTCTGATTAGAGTTCTGGGTCGCGGCAGAAGAGTTCTAACAATAGTTCTTAAGAATTTTTTCGATCCCGTATGAATTAAAGGAACTATCTCAATATTTAAGATTAATTTTGATAATTTTTTGTATAATAGGGGATGAAATAAAATTAATAATATCGCAGTTCTGATTAGAGTTCTGGGTCGCGGCAGAAGAGTTCTAACAATAGTTCTTAAGAATTTTTTCGATTCCGTATGAATTAAAGGAACCATCCCAATATTTAAGATTAATTTTGATAATTTGTTGTATAATAGGGGATGAAATAAAATTAACGATATCGCAGTTCTGATTAGAGTTCTGGGTCGCGGCAGAAGAGTTCTAACAATAGATCTAAAGAATTTTTTCGATCGCGTGAAAATTAAAGGAGCTATCCCAAAGTTTAAGATTAATTTTGATAATTTGATGTATAATAGGGGATTATATAAAATTAACGATATCGCAGTTCTGATTAGAGTTCTGGGTCGCGGCATAAGAATTCTAAAATAGATCTAAAGAATTTTTTTGATTGCGTGAAAAGTTCTGGGTCGCGGCATGGTTCCTTTAATTCATACGGAATCGAAAAGATTCTTAAGAACTATTGTTAGAACTCTTCTATATTCATGAAAATTTGTTCTAAATTGACTGGGCTATTAGAAATATCTTTATCTACGACCACCATAGAAAGTTACATATTCCGCACAATCTAGTAACCGTGAAACGACCAATTGCAAACAATCTCCAAACTCAACGGTAAAGTATGTGAGGAAGGAGTTCTCAATAATCCCCGTAGTTCTATTAAAACGCCATAGATGTCACCACTTGCAATATTTATATTATTAATTATTTGAAATATAAAATGTTATAAATTTTAGATAAAGGTTAATTTATTTTGTTTAATTAATATTTTACATTAAATTATATTTCGAATGGAAATCCATCTAGAAAAAAAACTAAGGTCAGACCCGGGGAATTGAACCCGGATCGCTCTGTTGGTAGCTACAGCGTAACCATTGAGCTACCGAGACGCCTTTCAATGAGGTTTTTTCTCATTATATAAAGTTACAATGGTTGTTATTCAATTCAAACGTAAAATTAATTAATGTTTTACATTATTATATAATTTTTAATGTAATTTTATTTATTATTATTGCTAAATTGCAATAAAAACATTGAAAACATTTATAATTTGCTACATAATGCGAGAATATTTGACATTTTGCGCAGAGGTTAATAACCTTGACAATTGAATTGTGATTTTTGTACATATAAATTATTTTTTGAAAACGAGTACATAATTATTTAGCTGTAAGTACTAAATAGTAGATTGACTGAAATTATACAAATTGTAAACGTATTATTACTATTGTCTTTACAAATTTAATGTTTACTTTTGTCGTTTTTAAAATTCTAGATGTATCATGAGTGAATCCGATGAAGGAAAATTGGGGTGTACACTCGTACACCTCCAAACATCGTGGAAGCGGCTCACATTACATCTCTTAATTTATTGCCAAATATTTCACGTAAAAAATATGAATGCGAGTATAAATTCTAGGTTAAAAAACTTTCTTAGCTGTTGGTGGTTTATTACTTTTTTTGTTGTCGTAGATAAAGTATAGTGTGTAACGCGTGCAAAAACACCAATCTTCACACTCGTGAGAAATTGGCACTTTTCTGCACTTGTAACACAATATACTATTGTTTTGTTCTTCTCGTTTCCGTTTTCCTTCATCTGTGGACTACTCTTCACTGTCCGGATTAATTTTATATTTTATATGTATTTTTTCTTTAAAAATATAATTTTAAATAATTAATAATTTATGTTAATGAGTATATTTTCCTTTATACAATCCTTTGTTGTTTGGGTTGCCTGTTCGAACGCCTACACAGCGTCAAGTGGTATTATCTAAATCAACCTTAGTGAAGTGATAAGTTTATCTGTAGGTTTTGTTGACTATTTATTTATTTGTTTATTTTACTGTTTAATAGTTAAACTTTAATATTTAATTTAGCTTATTTAATGAATGTATTCCAAAGTCCCAAGATTTGAGTTTATTTGCATTGCAATTGACACATACTCATTAAGCTAAGGATGTATTCTGCATCCCTGTCCAGCCAGAATAAACTGTGGTTCGGTTTTTCAAACCGTACATCTAATACATATTAAATATACAGGGTGTTCCATAAATATACCGACAAACTTTTAGGGGTGGTAGGGGACATCAAAACAAACATTTATTGCTTTATAATAAACATATGTCCGAAAACGCTTTGTTTTCGAGATACAGGGTGTTAAGATTTGTACAAAAAAATCCATTTTAAATAAAACTTTTAAATTAACAATTGACACAAGTTTTATCACAATAAACTACTTGACAGAACTACTCACAATGACAAATTAATTTATCACAATGACATGTCCATCTATAATTGTTATTAATGGTAACTGGATTTTAAGCATAAACTTACCTACTACATAACTATTTATTTTATGGTTCAACGTTTATTTCTCGAAAACGAAGCGTTTTCGGACATATGTTTATAAAGCAAAAAATGTTTGTTTTAATGTCCTCTACCACCCCTAAAAGTTTGTCGGTATATTTATGGAACACCCTGTATATATGCCAGATCCCAAAAGTTACATATAGTGTGTTTCACTTCACAGCTTGACACCCCTGTATTATTGTTATTTATAATCCAATCAATTTCAATTTTTTATCAGGTATAGAACCCATTAAAATAAATTTGTGGGTAATTAAAAACCCCATTTATTGTCAACCACCAGCCTACTACGATTGAAGATAAATGCAAAAGGCCTTCTTTAATCGGAAAACCCAAACCAAATTTTGGTTAAAATCCCGAAAAATAAAATAATTTTAATTCAATTCTAATAATTTATTTCAAATAATTATTTTACAAGATTTTTTTAATCAAAATTTGGATTTATGATTTTCAGGTTAGTCTTCTTGGTTGGACTTTTACGATTAATCAAGGCCTTATTATGTTTTTTCAACTTTTTGCATTTACTTTTGATCGTAGTATGCTGGATTAGGTTTCTAATAAATGCTAATATTACACACAAATTTATTTGAAGGGGTTCTATACCTGATAAAAATTTGAAATTGTTTCGATCAAAAATAACGAAGATACCGGGTATCAATCGGTATCAAGCTGAAATAAAAATTTTAATAAAATTCTAATAATGTATTTAAAATATTTATTATTGAAGATTTTTTAATCAAAATTTGGTTTTGGGGTTTTCAATTGGTCCAGAAGAGAATTTCATAACGACTTTTACAATTAAACAAGACCTACTATGTTTCTTCGATTATTTGTATTTATCTTAGATCGTAATAGGCTGATAGTTTATAATAAATGGAGTTTTTAATTACACACAAATCTCTTTTAACGAGTTTTATACCTAATATAAATTTGGAATTGATTCATTTATAAATAAAAAAATGCAGGGCTGTAGAGCTGAAATTTCAAATAATTATTAGTCAAGTTATTAGTTAAGATTTTTTAACCAAAATTTGGTTTTGGGGTTTTCAAGTGGCCCAGAACAAATTTCCAAAATAACTTTTCCGATTAAATAAGTCCTAATATGTTTTTCAATTTTTTGCATCTATCTTTGATCGTAGTAGGCTAGTGGTTTATAACAGTTGCGGTTTTTAATTGCCCATAAATTTATTTTAAGGGGTTCTATACCTAATAAAAACTTGAAATTGATTCGATAATAAATAACAAAAATACAGGGGTGTCAAGCTGTGAAGTGAAACACACTGTATGCTATGAAATACTATGGTGTAAAATATTTTGGCAGCATATAAGAAATTAGTTGATTAATGCACATTTATTGCAAAAAATACTACACATGCCAACTATGAAATAGTAGTAGTGGAATCTTAAAAATCTTAATCTTAAAAAAACGAAAACTTGTCATTATCTTCTTTTTTTTAATATCTTAGAAACTGTTTATTACACGAGTCCAAAATTTTGCACATAAACATAACATATTTGTAATTAAATGTTACAACAAACCCAGTTTTAGGTTTTTAACTAATCTGTATCGAAACGTAAACGAATTTTAAATGCAAATTACCCATTTCACCTGAGGTGCTACAGCTTGTGATACATCATTGCATTTGTAATTGTTCTCACTATCTGATGAAGTAAAAATCGCAATATAGTGTGAATAAGAATTTAAAAGTGTAATAAGTGTAAATCGAGGGGTCAACCACTACTGGAAATCACTGTACGCTTTGCTGGGAATACTTTGGAAATACCTGAGAATACTTGGGAATACCTGGAAATACTTGGGAATACATGGGAATACTTGGAAATACCTAGGAATACTTTGGAAATACATGGCAGTACCTGGAAATACCTAGGAATATTTGGGGAATACTTGATATTATGCATGCTTGGGTGGAAATTTATTTTCGTTTTAACGGCGTTATTAGACGAAAATCTATTAAGTAAAGTCAATTACGGCAAATTAGTTTAACCCAAACTCGGTTATAAATTATAAATAAAAAAAGTTAAAGACGTAGGGGAAGTACCGATGTTTCGTGACGTCATGAAATATTTATGTTAATGTATAGAAGCAACACTGCATTTTTAATATATTTCATGTATTAAGTATGCTCTGCACTAGAGCATTAATAAGATGATCAGATCAAGTAGAAATCATCTTCCAGTTCTGGATATGGAAAAAAATATGAAGTTATATGTTAAAAGCAAAAAATAAAACTGAGAAAACCGCAAAATCTTTTGGAATAGAACCCTCACAAATACTGTCTGAACAAATAGGAATACCCTTAGTTATCGAATCTCAAGAACTTCTTAATCCCACGGCTGTCTTGAATGAGAATTTCGAAGATTATGATGAAGATTTAATATATATACAACACCGGTAATATATACAACACAACTCAAATTGCATTTAGTGACGAAATAAAAAAATGATGAACAGTTATCCATAATATCCATTCTAAATTCCTATGACACAAATTTAAAAGATTTTACTTTAATTAAATCATGTAATGATAAATCATATTTAGCAGTGTTACTGAAAAATAAAAAACAATGACGGCTAAAAAGTCTACACTTTGCTGTTTCTTTCTAATAAAAAAGCTCATTTATCGGCTGACAGAGTAATAGGAGTTAGAGCTGCACAAAAAAAATTCAAAAATAACTCAAAAACTTGAGATCTCTACGTCATAGAAAATAATTAAGAAGAAATGACCATTAGAAACTGAAACCTGTATTTTTAAAGGATGTGATCCTTTTTGCATCCAGAGGCACAATTTTATAAATATTCAAAAAAGTACAAAATATTCTAAAAGTTATAAGTATTACTATAAAAGTTACTGTTATTTGTTGTACATTGCTTACACTCAGCTAAAGATGAATTTACTGAAACTGTAAAAGCATGCGTAGAAGGGACCATAAGTGGTTTTATAAATGCCTTTCCGCCTTGTCCGAGGAAAAGCCTTTTCCTCGAGACAAATAATTAGTGGGAAAGTTCTTTGGCTGCATTTTCTGATCAAATATAAACGATAACAACAAATTGGTTATTGATAAAAATGTACAAAGTTGTTATAAAGATTTTGCTAATGCCTATTCGTCTAGATCAGTGGTTCCTAAACTTTTTCCTATGGCACCTCTTTTTTGGAATCACCCTTACACCCCCCCCCCCTGGATAATTAAAACAAAGACTTTACTGCAATAACATTTATTTATTTATTAATTTATTTAACAAAAAAAGTCAAAATACAAAACCATTAATGTGAAGGGACAGGTTCTTTGTGGCCTATATATTATATGCGGTAAAATGGTAAAACAATCTGACCGTGCCAATTCCTAAATTCAAATATTGAATGCTGTTCTATTATTTGTAAGCAAGAAATAACTTTTTCAAATTTATATAATGTAGCTACATTTTTGTTAAAATTAAATTTTTATCCAGGTATAAGATTTTTTCTGTGCGCTCTCATGCCCTCCTTAACGTTACTTTCACGCCCCACAAGGGGGTGGTGCACCCCCAGTTTGCAAACACTGGTCTAGATGGATAACTAAAACTTGCTAGTTTGATTGCAAGAAATTGTTTGGAGTATTAGAAGGGTATTATTATTAATAGTGATTAAAGAAAAAACTTCTATCAAGGTTTCGAAAGATTGTTGAATGATTATGTGAAAGATATGTTCTATGGATATCTCAATGAGAAAAATTAAGTGGACTAGAATAAATATTCCAAACATTATACTATTATTTTATGTTCAACTATAATGCAAATAGAAAAATAGCAAAAATACTAAATTGTGATATAAATTAATGTATTGTAAGGAATGAGTGATACGTAGGTATAATCTGTAATCTCATTAAACTTGGTAGAGAATAATTTTTTTATATTAAAAATATTGTTTTGTTAAATTTATTTTATTTCAATTACATTACTTTGACACAAGGTCTGTTTAGTATTCCAATGTTGCCCCGCATTTGCCATACTTTAAGTAAACATTTAAGTCATCTCACAAAGATAAAATGTTTTTTACTAAAGCTCTGTTTTCTGATGTTTTAGAACTTTTAAGCCATTTAAGTTTATATTAAAATAATATGACTTTCTATGTTCTATTTTTCGATATTGGAATTACCTGGGTATACTTGGTAATACCTGGGAATACTTGGTAATACCTGGGAATACTTGGAAATACCTGGGAATTCTTGGAAATATTTGGGAATACTTGGAAATACCTGGGAATACTTGGAAATACCTGATGTTTTTTGAAAGTATTCCCAGAAACTGGAAATCACTGTACGTTTTTTGGGGAGTGTTTGCCCCCACCGGTGTAAATATAGTGTAAATAAGAAATTTACAAGGTTAAAAAATTTTAATTTCTGTTTTATATGTTTTTGCAGTATTTCAGAAACTCTATCCTATTATTGCCACTCCCTATTCTTCACAGTTCATCCTTTCTATCATTACTTCAAAGTTCTTTCTTTTCTACCTTCTTCATGTTTTCTTCAACACTTTCTTTTTTTCCAAAATACATTCTTATTCCCTTGTTTGATTCTTCTCGTTTCTCCTTCCAATTACTTTGCCTCACTTTTAGCATTTATATAATTATAATTCCGAGCTATAGACAGTGTGTCTGCAGATGGGATTCACAAGAGATTTTTTTATTATTCACTTCACGTGCAAAGGAATTAATAAAATGAAGAAAATTTACAAATCATGGTCTAGGAAAAAGATAACTAAAGTCTCTGTTTATAGTCCCACCTTAGGGATAAGCAAGCTGTAAGTGACTATGGCTCAATCATAATGAAGACATAATATTGATAGATCATGTACCTTATTTGAATTTATTGTGTAAATGTATTTAGAGAAACATGACGTCCAAAAAAAATCTAGCACTTTAATAGCGTTTATTATTCGTGATAATGTGTTATCATGTTTTTTAGATTTTCTTCTTTATTGTAAGTTACACAAATAATTTACTGAAACTGTCAAAGAATTTAAAGAAAGACAAAAATTACAAAAATTATTAAGACTGTTTAAGTCCTACGTATTGAGTGGTTTACACCCTGTATATTAAATAAATTAATGAATGTCGAGGCGAGCAGTGAGTTTCTAAGTACGGGTTGCTGTACAAAAATCTGTAATTTATACTATAGGTTACAAATAAATCACAATGTATTTTGATGCATAAACAGAATTTTTCAATTTCTATACTGATTATAACTGAGAATGCAGAGTAGGTTTCCTACGTCAGGTTTGCAGCACAAAAATCTGCTATTTATGCTATGAGCTACACTAAATCACAGTGTATTTTGTTTCATAATAATTTATAAGGGAACAGAATATTTTAATGTTTTATTCTGACTGTACCTATTTCTGCTCTAGGCAAGGAGAACAATTCAAATCGTAAGATTGCAAGGCAACTGAAATATAATGAGTCCTCAGTAAGAAAATTTTTGTGCAAATACCTTTGCACTGGTTTAGTTATCGCCGAGTAAAGGAAAGCAAATAGCACTCAAACATGATAATTGCACTATTCAAAGATTGGCATTGCAAAATTGTTTTTAACAGCCTCTCAACTTAGTAGAGAACTGACAGAAGCTACTAAAAAATATGTGTGCCTGAACAGTACATGGGAGGCTAAATAAATTTGGTTGAAAATTTCTCTATTTCAAATAGGTGCAGCTGTTTTTATGGCTCAAGAGTGTATATAGCTGAGTATGAGGGTAGATTTAAGAAGTAAAAATGGCGTCAAAAAGATTCCGGTAAGAATTACAATAGATAGATAGTGTAACTATGGCATTTAAAAACAATGGCGTGGCTGGCACTGAATAAACCCTATATCGAATATTGTCCACTAGGCCCTACTAAGAAATAGGTGAACGAGAGCATGGAGGTAAATTATAAAATAAAATGGTAAGCAAGGTAAAGGACTTTTTTTAATTGCAAAATTCTTTAACTTGAGATTTTAATAAACAATTAAACTAAAGATAGGGACGCTTACTTTAAGATTTCTTCTGTAAGAAGTATATAGTAAAATTAGTTTTACTTAAAAATACAATAGGTTCTATAGAATACAGTACATATCATAATATATATAAGGTGCTAAAACTGTTTTTCTCATTTTTTTTTTCAAAAGTTGTATTGACGGACAAGGCAGTTTGAAAAAAGCTGAAGAGAGTTATTAAATATATTCTTTCAGTTTCAAAAATGGGTTATGTGCCAATGAATAGTCTTTAATTAGTTCAAAATTATAACATGGGTTTTTGCCTGAGTTTTATCATTATTAATTTGTTATCATTGTTTATGTGTGGTAGTTCTCTATTTAGGGGTTGGTTTCGAATATGGATTAAATGTCAAGAAATGGCCTTTAATTAGTCTACAATTATGGACTACTTTAAACAGGTTTTTTATGCACAGTTTTGATTTTTTTACATACTTATCTTCGACATGACTCTTGAGGGGTGATGGGTGATTTTTCAATTTAGGAGATGATTTATAAAATGTAATCTGTGAATAAATAGGCTCTAACTAATCCAAAGTTGGACAGGGTTTTATCGAAATTTTTTCATTTAATTTCGTGACATTAGTCATGGGAGTTGGTTTACCAATTTGGAGAATGATTAAAAAAATGAGCTATCTGGTAGTGAGTGAAAGTGACAGTTTAGGGGATAATTTCAAAAACGGCGTTTGAGACAATAAATACTCTTTTTTATTAGTTCAAGTATGTAAACACCATAGTTAGACTCTTACGTATTCAATTTAGTAACATTGATAAGGATAATTGGGATTTACCAGGTTAGGGGATGATTTCAAAAATGAGTTATCTGCCAATCAATAGTCATTAATCATTTTGAAGTTATAGGTTTTATCAGCACGGTTTGTTATTTAATTTCATAATTTTACTTACAATGGGCAATTTACTAATTTAAGGGATGATTCCAAAAATGGGTTATGCGACAATGAATAGTCCTTAATTAGTCCAAAACTATGATATAATGTTTTCCTGAATTTCAACCTTTTTAATTTTGTCGTATTATTCATATGGGGTAGTTTTGTATTTAGGGGTTGATTTCGAAAATGTATTATATGCTAGTGAGTGTTTAATTAGTCCAAATTATAGCCTAGTTTAAATTGATTTATTATTTATATTTATACGGTGGAGGTGCTAGCTTGAGCTCGAGTCAGCACCCCCACTTTAACATTTTCATTTCTGATGGATAGGGGTTGGCCCAAAATTTTTTGAGTTGGTCCAAAATTAGTGCAAAATGGCACTAGAATTTTTAAATTCAACAAAGTGGGGGTGCTAATTTTACTGATGTTTAAAATTTTCATTTCTGAGGTCCAAGATTTATACAAAATTACGGCATTAAAATTTTTGAATTTGACGATTTGTGTTACTGTATTTTATTTCATCACATTTTCATGACAGTTTGGAGCATCAGGTGTTGTGTAAATCTAATAATAGAATTCCAAGTATTATCCTACTAGGATTCATGGATTCACAATTTTACTTCATTTTTAAAAATATAAATTTTCTATAATTATCAGTCTGAGTCAGATATTGAACCAATGACCTTTCAATTTAGATGCAAATATACAAACCACCAACACGTTTTTGACAATTTCAGAAAATCTGTTTTAAGTTACAAAATTAAAAAGCTATTAAAGTCTGACATTAATGAGCTTATTCTCTTATTAATTATACAAGATATTTGACAATGACCTTGTTCATTTTGATGGCCATTGTTGTGATTGATAGATCTCTGTACATGTATACTCTTTTTTAATACAGTATGCATGTCAACGATTTATTTTTGTTATGATTTCTTGCCAAGAAATTAATCTTGATGCATGTATGATATATTGGTTGCATAATCACACTATTTTGAATGTTATAAAAATGAAATTTAGAAGCATGCCTCGAGATGCAATTTAATTTCAGGTATGTATTCACAATTATAAGATATCCAAGTGGTTCACGAAAATGTTAGTTATGATCATCTATCAAGGAAGTACCCGAGATGTCCCTACGGAATATTTCTAGAAACGCTTTATCAACTTGTTACTTGCATTAGAAAAAAATAGATTTTGAATGTTTTCAGCCCTACGGTTTTCAATTCTAATTTTGTCCTTTTTTCTCAAGTAAGTGGCAAAGCCCAATTTGGTTAAAGTTAAAAAAAGTTAGCAAAACCTACACATACAATATACTCTAAGATTCGCATCCCTAAAGTTAGCAGAGCCCTTACAGCAGGATAACAGGATAGCATATGGGAAACTAAAGGCTAATTAAATGTGTTGTATTCAAATTTAACGCTCAGCTGATTTTTTCTAAAACTACTGGTTTCGCTAGCTCTAAAAATAGTTAGAGGAACCCGCATCAAAAATCTAATGTATAATGCGCAATTAAAAAAAGCAACTTATGGAGAATTAAAGGCTGATTAAATGCCATGTTATCAAGTTTAAGGCTTAACCAATTTTTTTAAAACCACGGGTTTCGCTAGCTTTAGAAAAAGTTAGCAGGACCCATGTCAGAAATCCAATGTAGCTTGCGGAACTGAGAAAGATAACCTATGGAGAATTAAAGGCTTCAGAATAGCATCCTTGATACGTGTAAAACGATGGAAACACCAAACTATACTTTGTGTTGTATAATAAGTATAGAAAAATAAAATTTAAACCTTTAAATTAATAAAGTAACATAACATTAAAGATAATACGTAACTTTTTAAAAATGATAACACAACATTGCCAAATAATATTTCAGATAATTTAGTCCACAATTTGAGTACGCATTTATACATTAGAATTAAGGATTTCACTTATAGGTCTCGAACGTTTATACAGTCCTCATCAAAATCAACTATAGACCGTTATAAAAAATTCTATTCTGGGGCCTTTAATTCTCCATAGGCTATCTTACTCAGTTCTGCAAGCTACATTAGATTTCTATCACGGGCCCCAGTTAACTTTTTCTAAAGGTAGAGAACCCCGATTAAAAAAAAAACTGAACCTTAAATTTGCCAGTAGGGCTTTTAATTAGTCTCTAATTCTCCATAGATTATTTGTGATAATTGTGCATTCTACATTTAATATTTGGTATGGGCCCTGCTAACTTTTTTCTAAAGCTAGCAAAACCCATGGTTTTAAAAAACGGCTAAGCCTTAAATTCGAAAACAGGGCATTTAATCAGCCTTTAATTCTCCATAGGTTGCTTTTTTTAATTGCACATTCTACATTAAATTTTTGATGCAGGTTCCTCTAACTTTTTCTAGAGCTAGCGAAACCTGCAGTTTTAAAAATAGGGCAAATAACTATATAGCCATTTACACCTCACCATATAGCCTCCAGCAAATTCTGATGTTTGCATGGGGCTTGTACCATAGTTCTGGGCCAATAACTTATACGGAAGAATGCCATACATGTGGCACATCAATGAATTCCTTTCAGTTTTACTAGTCGAACGTCATCAAATGGTTACATGGGGCTTGTACCATGGTTCTGGACCAATAACTTATACTGCAGAAAGCCACACATGTGGCACAACAATGAATTCCTTTCGGTTTCACTAGTCGAACATCATCTAATGTTAAAACTCCTAGACTAGTACACATCCTCCATGTGGCGTCCAGCAGGGTGACATCAGAATTTAAACTACTTTTTACTGAAAATTGCAACTGGATTTTATTGAAAATTGTAAGGCACAATACAAGTCCAGTTAATTCTTTCAAGAAAATTTTAGTGTGAACCTTATTCTTCTTGTTTGTTAGATAGGGGAAACAATCTGCTTCCGTTTTCTTGATGAATGTAGTCCTGGTTATCAGTTCGTCAATTCTTTGGATTTTCTGTTTTCTTGATTATAATTATAACTTCTGCACCAATGACCGAAGAAGTAAGGATAGTAAATGGAGTAAGACAGGGTGACTGTCCCCATTACTTTTTAATATTTTATATAACCTTAGAAGTAATAGTAAGGGGACTAAACTTACCAGGAATGATAAGAGTAAAATCAACACAATTATGCGTATGCACAAAAAATTGCAAACAAATCTGGATTATCAATTAACGAGAAAACTAAATACATGCGGCTTGGTAGGCAAAACACAAATTAGAAAATCTTAATATACAAATTCGAAGAAGTTTTAATTATCTGGATTCCAAAATATAAGTGTAAATAATGATATGAAAATAAAAGTAAAGAAGATCAAACAGAGATTGAAAACTTTATAGTGCTGCATAGGGTGGTTCTTATTTGGGTTGGAATGCTGGAATTTCGGTTTTGCTGGGTGCCTATTTGATTCCAAAAAAAAATTGAAAATTTTAAGACCAATACGAACTTCTTATTTTTATTCTAATTATTCGCTGTAACGAGAAAAAGTTTCCCATTTAAAATACATGGGTTTTTTTCAATTCTTATGCACATATTTGTCCACTGGGACAAATTTTTGAAAAAAGTTTGAAAATGAGTTTTATAGAATTAACGTGCATTGATGCTACTTTTAGGTGAAAAAAAAATTATATGGGACATTCTACATCACTTCAATACCAGTTGAATGGTGCATTATTTTGAATTCATTTGTAAATCGTTGGAAAAAATCGAACGCTCAATATAATTTCTCTTTGTACCTAAAAGTAGTATCGAACACTGTTAATTCCAAAAAAATCATATTCAAATTTTTCCCAGAAGAAGAAAACCATCCACGAATATGTGTAAGAAAAACAGTAAGAGGAATATTGAGACCAATTGCAGACGAAGAAGAGCAAAACGACAAATCTTTAAAATTGAACTAGTAGGACATACCTAAATAATGGAAGCAACTAAGATATTAAAAATAATCAGTTGGTGATGCGAGAAAATCATAAATGACCTGAGAACTAAGAGGATCCAGAATTAGACATCAGTACAAAAGACTGGTTCAACATTTGTAAAAAAAAAGCAAAACTCACCCTCAGTTACAAAAACTATAATAGTTAAGTGCATATAAATAAGAAACTCTTTGTTTGATAGATATAGATTTCGCAAGGGGTTGTACCACGGTATTGCTTGTACTATGTTCAGCTTTTTAGTCAGAAAAGAAGCACGAAATGTCATTTTGAAGCTTTGTAATGACAGATTTAATTATAACGGGTGTTTTTTTAAATTTGGCGTCAGAGCAAGCAATGAGAGTTCGATTGTGAACGCACCTTTGAATGTCGCCACGCCGCAGTGTATCTAAACCTAACCTCACTTTTAAGTTTTGACATTTTGACATTTGAAAAATAGTGGTCTATTCACAACAAACTCATAGTCATAGCTAACTAGGACGCCAAATTTAAAAAAACACCCGTTAGTTCTTAAGTCTGCTATAACTTTTAACTATAAAATCAACCAAACTTTGTCTACACTTTATAAAATATGTTGAAAATGTCCGCTGTCAATAATATAAATTGGAAAGCGGAGTCAAAGGGAGTTGATAGATGTGCCACATGTAAGGTACAAGTCTCTTTGCAATCTTTAGACATGATTGGAGATTCTATAGAGAGATGTATAGTCCAGGGGTGTATGACAGGAAGTCGTTGTTGCTGGATTGATTGGGGATGGGCATAGAGTAGGAAGCAGAGAACTTACAATTATTTTAAACTATTGATTTTGGCGATTTGTAAGTCCAATGATATATCACATTTTATTTTGTTTCCGATATATATTTATGAGGTTTTAGGGGTTAAATGGTAGGGTGAGGTTGTCCTAAGTGGTATTTTCAACACTTATCACATGTGAGAACTTTGCTACCTAAGTTGATTTTACTCATCCACTTGTTATGTGAATAACTAAATTGATTCCGCTACTAATTTTAAAAATTAATATCTAAAAAGGCTGAGTTAAAACATCAAGAATTTAGCTGATTTCTACTAAGCTGATACAGTATCCCGAAGAAGACATTGGATATACCTACTTCCCTTTGAAAAATTGACAAATACTTTTTATACTTGAAGTTACGAAATAGCTTTTAAATTATATTTTCCTTCATATTTTAGTGTCAGTATTTTACAAATATGTGACCTTGGAGATGAAAAAATCCTATCGTGTTAAAATATCAAATACCCGGAGATGGTCTCATTGGCAAGAGCATATGTTTTTCTATTATATCAACCACATTTAAAAAGTCAAAATCGACAACTTGGCACGATAGGCCCTTTTCACATAAATATATGTTTATGTTTTTTTTTTATGCAGAAAGATCAGAAAACTAATAATTTCATTTCTTGATTAAAGATTTTCTAGGATAATGTATAGTTGCCAATAGGAGTTGTCATAGCTTAACAATTTAAAAACTAAATAAAAATTTTTGTAGTGTCTCCACTTAATATAAATAAATAAATCATAGCTTGCTCGGATATTTTTTATAGTAATGGATAGACTATTAGGTTATGTATTATTTATTAAATTATTACATATGAACTTATTTAATTTACTGAGATTTTTTTAAATCATTTAAAAAGTTTACATTTCAAAAACAAAGAAGCTATAATAATTTCGAAAAGGGGTGATTAAATAGCCTTTCTGTCTACCATTTTATACAGGGTGTATTATTGATTTTGTAACATAGGGGAATAGCATGTAAAAACACAATTTCTCAGATATTGGCTCCCCTAATTATTTTAGAGGAAAAGTTACTATAGCAAAGTTTTAGAACTTTTTCAGTACTTTTCAAAACACCCCTCGTTAGCAGTATGTGTTAAGTAGTTTCCAAGATATAAGCGGTATAGGAAGGAAATTAACATTGTAAATGGGAAATTCGCTAATAACATTTACCACTTTAAATTAAGACAGTAGGTGTAAATACAAGAATTATTAAGCACAGTTTCACGGAACAGAATCACTCATCAGTATGTTACAATTGCTACCGAAGTGGAAGAAATACATGGGAATTCTTTCAAAAATTTATTTTTATAAAATCTTATTAGCCATGATAACAGTTGTCAAATTATTTTACAAAATTGCTGGCAGATTTGTTCTTTAAACTACATATTCAGTTATTAACTTTATTGATTATGAAAACGTGGTAGAATATTTTAATTAAAATGATACCACAAAAGAAAAAATAAATTTTGTTAAATGGTATTAGACAGCAACAGTTTACGACAAATTCGAGATTTATTTTCCGCCCTTTATCCTCAAAGGCAAATTCCAAGTCCCACAACTATCAGAAGAATAATAAATCATTTTGAGGAACATGGAAATGTTAACGTTTGTAAATGTAATCAAATAGTGGAAAACGAAGAAAACTATAATGAGCTTAATGTAATTGCCAAGGTATTGGACAATAAAAATATTAGTGTAAGACAAATTGCACAAAACGTTGATGTTCATTTTACAATGGCTCACAGAATTTTAAAAAACATAACTTCAAATCCTTTAAATACCAAAATCATCACAATCTTTTGCAAGGGGATGAAATTCTGCACATCGAATTCTTTGAAGTTATGTTGGAAAAGTGTAACGAGGACAGAAACTTTTTGAGCACTGTTTTATTTAGCGATGAAAGTAGGTTTTCCTGTGTTAGCATTCCTAATAGTCAAAACCACCTATATTGGAGTACGGAAAACCTACACTTAACGAATGTAAGTCATACCCAGTATCAAAAAAGTGTAAACGTGTGGATGGGCATCTTAGGACATCATATAATTTGGCCCTTTTTTATTGACGGTGCCTTGAATGCAGAAAAATACTTACATTTATTACAAGAAAAGGTGGTACCTGCCGTACAAGATATTGTTCCTCAAGATACAGTTATATGGTACCCGCATGATGGCTGTCCAGCCCATTACGCAAGAGATATCCGGGAATATTTGGACGACAATTTTCCAGAGCAGTGGATTGGTCGTGGTGGGGCAATTCGTTGGCTACCACGTTCACCGGATATGTCACCGAATGATTTTTTTCTCTGGGGTCATCTGGCAGGCAAGCTGTATGATGCTGGGCAGTCATATGCTGGTATTGATGAGCTGAAGGAGGCTATCAGAGCTAGGTGTGCTGAAATATCTGTGTATCAACTGGAGAATACTCGGCGACAATTTTATAACAGATTAGGCTACTGCTTAGCTACAAATGGTGATCACTTTGAACATCTTGTTTATTGTTTGTTGCTTAATTTTGTTATGTTATGTTGTATAATTAATGTTGTATGTTTGTTACTATAATCAAAATGTATTTTTTTTTCTTATATTAGTATCATTCTTATAACATTTATTTTAAATTTATAATACAAAAGCATAACATAACCTCTGTGATTCTACAGTTTAATTTGACAGCTATCGTCATGGCTAATAAGATTTTATAAAAATAAATTTGTTCGAGAATTCTCATGTATTTCTTCCACACTGGTAATTGTAACATACTGATGAGTGATTCTGTTCCGTTAAGCTGTGCTTAATAATTCTTGTATTTACATCTAATTAGGGTTGCCACCCGTTCGGTTTTGGCCCGAACAGGTTCGGTAATTTGGGGTTGTGTTCGGAGTTCGGATCAGGCTTTTGCCTAAAACACAAGTGTTCGGTAAAATGTTCATTTTTTAATGAACGCCACTGTATGACATTTGACATCCGCCGCCTATGGCATGGCGCATGCGTGATGTCATTATGTCAACCAAGTGGACTGTCGTTACTCCTGAACTCCTCTCACTAGTGTCACGTGTCAGTTAATGTGCTTATGTGTTTATGGTTTGCCGCTTTGTTATAATGATAATTGCGATTAGCGATTGATGATTGATAGACGGATGTCGAGATGTAGCAAAACAATAAAATCTACGTGGTACGTGGTAGGTACTAGGTACACTGTATATACAACAACTTCTTCGCTGACCCGACCCCCGACCAACTCACACTTTCCTGCATCCACAGTTTAACCTACCCAAGTACCTAACTAGTATACCTACTGTAGACTGTAGATTTGTTCTTTTTACTTTACTCTTCCTTGCATGCCTTAAATTTTTGATTTTCTGATGTCGACATCCTGACTTTCTGACTATAAAAGCCGCGTACAGCCTTGCAACAATAATCTGCGCCAAACAGTGTTGCGAACTGTGCGGCAAATCGCGCCTCGAATTATGTGCGAAAAATGTTCGCATCGAACGCCGAACAGAACGTGTTTGTGCGCACGTTCGTATTGTTTCCATTAATTTAGTCAATTCGAAAATCATCATGGATGTGGTGGCAGCAACTTAATGGTGTGGATGATTTGCCTTCTACAACAGGGTCTGTTTTTGATAGACATTAATATAATTACCTCTAGCACCTTTTGCTCGGTCCACTCCATGACTACATGGTTACTTATTATTCCAACTAAATGCATGGTCGTTGTTCGCCGAAAGATTCGTCGGTGTGTCCAGACTTGTGCAACGCCGAACCGCGCAATCCCTTTGATGCGACACGGAAAAACCGACATCAAGTGGATCGACTGCAAACCGTTCGTCGAACGGAAATTTGCCCAGTTCGAGGTTCTCAACTCCGTCCATAGTCCATACTTGCAACAGCGCGTTTCGTAGCGCTGCTCGCGACGCGGCGCAGTTGCAAGTCTGTACGCGGCTTAACATTGAAACTTTGAAATTGGTTGATTGATACCTTTTGATCTTTGCAGTTACAGGCATAGATCTACAGTTCTACAGATATGGCTTCAGAGTTGGAGTTGGAACAATCGCAGGCTCAATCAAAAAGGCGTAAATGTGTTTATGATAAGGGCTGGGAAACATCGTTTAAATGGTTGATTCAAACTACAGATGAAGATATGGCAAAATGTACAATTTGTCAAGCAACTTTTACCATCAAATGGGACGGTTTGAAAGCTGTCAAGAAACATGCAGAATCAAGAAAACACACAGAAAAGTGTAAAACGGCAAACAGCAATCGACTAATGACATCATTTGGATTTAACAGAGGAACAACATCAAGTCATGTTAAAGTATTGTGTGCTGAAGCAACTAATGCTTACCATGGCATTCAGCACCATCATTCTTATCTTTCAACGGACTGTGGACTGAAGCTGGACAAAAAAATGTATGCAGATTCAGAAACGGCTACTAAATTGTCATGTGGAAGAACAAAAACAACTGCAATCGTGCAGAACGTGCTGGCCCCTTTTTCAGTGGAATTGCTACTTAAAGAAATGGACAATGCCTTCTTTTCAGTGTCTAGTGATGCTTCGAACAAAGGCAACAGAAAACTATTCCCTGTCTGCATCCGGTATTTCAATCCTAAGTTAGGGCTACAAGACTGGTTGCTCGATTTTTATGAGGATAGCAATGAAACGTCTTCTGCAATATATAATAAACTGAAACAAGTTATGCAAAGATATGAATTAGAAATGACAAGGACCTCCTCTTATGGAGCAGACAATGCCGCCGTTAATTATGGACGCCGAAATTCTGTATTCGTTCATTTGAAAAATGATATTCCACGGCTAATACCAGCAAATTGTAACTGCCATGTCATTAACAATGCATGCAGGCACGCTGCTAAAGCTTTATCTATGGATGTTGAATGCCTAACGATAAAAATCTATAATGAATTCTCAAGTTCGGCAAAAAATACTGAAGGCTTAAAGGAATTCTGCGAATTTGTTGAAGTTGAGTGGGCACAAATGCTACGACACGTACCCACAAGATGGTTATCACTACGTCCAGCCATTGACAGGATGCTAATGAAGTGGAAAGCGTTGAAATCATATTTTCTCAGTCAGGGCGAAGACAACTGTGAAAAAATTATTTGGAAATTTGTTGCCCATGAAGCAGATACAGATGCCTCTACTGAGAAAGATCTTACAGTAGCTGAAATTTACTTATATTTCGTTCATCACGCCTCATCAATTTTTCATGATGCGGTATTACTTCTTGAAAAAAAGAGTACAACAGCTCCAGAGCTCTTCCAGATTATGGATGAATTGTTAGTTAATCTGCAACAGCGACGAACTGAGGGGTTTTATGGTGCTGAGGCTAATAGAGGACTAAAAAATTTAAAGAGCGATTATTGGGTAAAGAAACTGAAAGGAGAGTTTAATAATTATTATGATCGAGCACTGGCATATATTAAAACGTATTTCAAAAAAGAGGAATCGCCATTTAAATATTTTCAAATCTTCCAACTCAATAAAGATTTCAATTGGTCTGACTTGGAAACTGCGATTGAGAAGATTAAGTTGAATGATACCTGTGATATGAATGTTATGTTCAATGAGTATTCCATCTTAAAACAGGTATTACCCAAAATTGTTCAGAAAAATTTATCCGCTGTAGACAAGTGGGTAAAAATTTTTGAAGAATATGAGTTTCCACAATTGTTGAAAGTTGTGCAATTTATTTATTCTATACCCGTTAGCAACGCGTTTTGCGAACGAGTTTTTTCAGTTATGGGCAATCTTTGGACTGATGAAAGAAACAAACTTGGCCCGGGACTGGTGAAAGCGGAACTCCAAGTGAAACTGAATTTCAATATGTCCTGTGGAGAATTCTATGATTTTATTAAAACTAAGGAATCGGTATTACAGGCTGTAAAAAGTGATACGAAGTACACTTTCAAAATACGAAAATGATAAGTTTTATTTTTATGACAGAAAATCATCATTTATTTTATTCAGTTGCAATTAAAATGTGCAATATAGTTACTTTATGTTTTTAAGTACATAATTGTACTTTCATGTTGATAAGACATATTTTTTTTCATTTTCAGTGTGCAATTGAAATGTGCAATGTCTAAAATAATTTTATACTTGCACTTCTCCCTTTCGTGTTGAATAACAATTGTGATAAATTGTCCTTTCGTTTAATAAAAAAATAAAAAACTAATCAGTTTATTAGATTTTGGGTTTTGTTTGGATTATACTTATTAGAAAGCGTATAAAAAACGTTTGTAAAAAAATTGTCTTCCCCTCCCCCCCCCCCCCGGACGCTAATGCCTCAATGACCAGAATGACCTCCTGTTCGGTAATGTCAGAAAATATAGGTGGCAACCCTACATCTAATGTCTAAATTTAACCCGGCAATTGTTATTAACGAATTTCACATTTACAATGTTATTTTCCTATACCAAAAAATCGCTTGTATCTTGGAAGTTATTTAACACAGAATGATAAAGTGGGGTGTTTTGAAGAGTACTCAAAAAGATTAAAACTTTGCTACAGTGACTTTTCCTCTAAAATAATTAGAGGAGTCAATGTTTAAGAAATTGTGTTTTTAAATGCTATTCCCCTATGTTACAAAATCAATAATACACCCTGTATATTACTTAAATGACCGGTTTCACAATGCTTGATTTAATTCTGATTAACTTAATTGTGATTAAATTTGAAATCCAGAAATATCAGTTCTCTCTTTATGAAACCGGCCAAAAAAGTTATAAACATAATTTATTATTGTATTAATACATCCTGTACATGTGTATTTATTAGTGTTTTTCTTTTGAATATAACCTAAAATACTTTTTCAAACATTGAAAAAAAAATACATATATGTAGGTTCAACCAATGTAAATATTTAATGATTGGCATATTAATTTTTTTTATCTTTATAGGAACAAATTCTTTTTTTTAATAATGTAGATTAGGAACGTTGGAAAGTCAGATTTAGCCCCAAGTAATCATTTGAAAAAATTACTTTTTCAAACACCCAGCTTTTTAGAGATTAATCACTTACAATAAAACGCCTATTTCCAGAAAAATTACATTGTGGGAAGTCTCATTTACAAACATAAATATTTTCTTAATTCTTTTGTTTCAAATACGTGCATAACCAATAATAAGCAATTTCCATAAATATAGTATACTGTACTAGTTTTAATTAATAAAGAATAGAAAATATGGTTTTCAATTAATAAGAGCAAGACAGATTTAGGTATAAATAACAAAAGTATAATTTAGGGCGATACACATTATGGATATCGCCCAATGAGAGTTTCTATAAAAAAAGTAAGTAGATGTTTTTTGTTTAGTAAATAATTTTTAACTTCCACTCCTCAGTTGTCATCGCCGGCCGCGAATTTTATCTAAAACGCTTAATAATTATTGTAGGTAATTCGTTCGGAAAAGTCGGCAACTAATTTATTGATTTGGGAGCACGCGAGGAAATTCTTAAACGCTTTTAGTACCTGTACTTTGCAGAGGTCACTATGCCAAGTTGGAACCACTTGTTTTCAAATGGATCCTTCCAATAACCACTTGTCAAAGGTATTAAACCGAATAATAAATTATTAATAAGATTTCGCACTAGATCCGTTCGATTTAATTTGGTAATTAAAAAAAATACGATTTTCTTTTATTTCGTATTGATTTGTGTATAAATCAAAGTTCAATTTGACGTTTCTTATAAATTGGATCGTTCCGACGACCTTGCGGAATAAACTAAGAAAGAGGGGTGGAAAGCACTGCGGGATAAAATAATTATTAAACAATAAAATTTGTTTACAAACATAATCGGTTGGTAATTTTTACGTGTGGGTGGCAGGACTTTGAATGGAATCAGCTGACGACAGCAGCGCTGCAGGTGTAGGCGCCAAGAGTGAGGGGAGCGCGTATTTTGAAACTGACCTACTGAAAAGGCTCACCATGAATTTTCCTGCTGAGGTGCCTTCGAGCAGCCCGAGGCACGTTGCTTCAAGAACACCTGCAGCTTCTGCTTGACCTCGGACGAGGCCACGGCACTTTGCTCGTGTTTTTCCTTCCGTCGAAGCGCCTCGAGCTGCTCACGTTCGCGGATCTCCTGGAGCTGTTTCTGCTGGTCCCAGAACTCCTTCAGGTGCTGTCGAAGTTGACGTTCATGTTGTTCGGCTAGGTGCTGTTGTTGCTGCTGGAAATGCTGGAGGAGGATCTGATGTTGAAGCTGGTGCTGCTTTTTGAGCTGCAGGATTTGCTGCTCCAGCAGGCGCTCGGGCGCCTCGCGCTGCTGCTGTTCCGCCATCCTAGCTGGACAACATCTTCAACACTTTATTACACAAATAATAACACAATCACAACGTACAAAATGGCAGAACTGTCAGAATTAATTCTTCAATTATATGTGAGGTCATTTCGGTCGTAGTTACACTGAATATAGGAACACACCGCGCCGCGGACGGAGGCGCAGTTGCCAGATGAAATATTGATAAGACGAGCCACTATTTACAGTTTCTTTCTAGGGAACCGTTCGCGACCTCAACAACAACTTCCTGTGATCCACGATAGCGCGATTTGTTTTTAACGTTTACACATTTTAGTTAACACCAACGATATCTAGATTTTAATGAGTCATTTCTATTTTTATGATGGCGACTACTGCAGGGGCACTTCACGGGAACATGCGCCGTCGCGGGGCAACGTGCGTGTGTGAGAAGGACCTACGATGATCACGTGGCGTCCACCACATGCAACAGATTACAATGTTTTTATCGCGGCTGGTAGGCATGGCAACACTGGGAGGAATGTGAAAAACCAAGGTTGGGATAAAAATAGAAAATCTTTATTATAAATAAATCCATTTTTTCACAACCGTTCACAAATAGAGTCGGCCTATAGTGCGCACATGTGCGCTGATGTGCCCACTATGTAGCTGTTTCCTCTTGATTTTTCATAATAAACTAAAAAAATAGTTAAATAAGGAACGGGAAATTTTAATTTCGAAGGCAGTTTAAAGAGAATGATAATGTAAAAAATTAATCTCGTTTTTCCTACCTACAGAATTGCAAAACAAAGATGCTCGATTAGATAGAGACGTGAATATGTGTATACCTACTACACGTAAACAGCTAATCTGTCTAAAATTAATCCGATCAAATCAAAACTGCCCATTCTACATACACAGGGTGTTGCGTAAGGCTTTTTTTTGCAAAACCTGACTCAGCAAAAGTTTCGTCGCTCAGACGAAGATATTATTAGAAGCAATTGTTCCGAATCTAAATATAAAATGTATTTTCAAAATTAACTCGACAGTAAATTATTTTTTTCTCTCTTCTGGGTTTATTTTAAGATTAAGGGGTAATACGAATCTTGAACTTTTTTATTTTTATACGTTTCAATTTTTATACGTACTGGTTAATCTTCATTTCCCCTTCAATACAGGTTTTTTATTAATAACTACATAAACATATAATGGACATTAAATCAGGTAAGTAAATGCTGAATGTACATATTTACATTTCTATTTATAGCTAAATCTATTTGCAATAAAGTCTTTGTCTATAGGCTATAATTAGCATCGATTTCCTGATATAATACACAGCACATTTTTGTAAGTATTGATTTTAAATGGAACGTGTCGTTCCAGAAATAAACATTTAAAAATAGCGAAATTTCTACACTAAAATGGTGTAGCTTTAAAAATAATTCTGGACTAATTTAAAAATGCACACATCAGTTTTTATGTTTTTTTAAAAATATCGTCCTGTATGTAGATCGGTAAAAATAAATAACAATTGAAACTAATAATGCAATTTTCACGGTCAATAATTATTATGGGCATTTTCTTATCCGTATATTATTAGCAATACTATTGTGAAGCCCACACTTTATCCTTGATAAAGAACAAATAGCCTAATAAAATTTCTGATTATAATAAACCAATTTCAAACATTAATGTGCAATAAACAATTTTTATTTTTTGCATGGTACTATTCAAGTGCCTACATAAATAATAAAAATTGATATTTAATTTTTACTTAAAACTACAATTTAGAAAGGGAATCTAAAGTTTGCCCTGAACGCACCTTCACGTTGCTCAAACTTGTTTGCTCAAATCAGCTTGAAGATTAATGTTTTTTTGTGCAAAGATGAATTTCAAAATCTCATTACTGTCAACTACTTAAAAATTAAACAAACCGTTTCTCAACTATACGTTTACAGCAAATTAGTTTGATTGAGGGGCAATTTTGGCAATAAAAGTTCTCCAATTCTTTCATTGTTGAGTTTTTTGTAATATTTTATCATCGAAGTGTTGTGTTTGTAGTACATATATAACGTGTTATCATAAAGTAAGGGATATATTTCAACTTATTATATATTTTTAACAAATCAAATTAATAACTAAAGTGAATGGAATCTAGTTGGTTACATAATGGGATTTTAGTGTATCTATGGAAAACAAAAGAATTGTCGTGACAACTACTGATACAAAAGTAAAAGGAAAGTATCGTAATTTAGATAATTGTTCTTAAAATAAAACTCGCGTAAACGTAAATTGTAACGATTTGAACATGGATCTGCAAGTACAATGTTATTATGAATGCGGTAAGAATTACACTGCTGCATAACGAAGATTTCGTACGAAAATGAGTTTGAGAGCAGAGCCGTGCCAAATCAAGGCGTACCGCGATTTGATTAGCAAATTTGAAAGAACAGAGTCTGTAACTGACCTTCCGAGATCAGGAAGACCAAGAATTAGTGATGTACAAGTTGCAGAAGTTCTTCAGGAAAATCAAAACGTAGCCAATACTAATCCGCTAGCAATCAGTAGTGTGAATGCTATATCAAAATGATTACAAATGCCATACATGGTTTGGATAATTTTACGGAAAATCCTAAAAATGCTTCCCTATAAACTGCTACTGCTGTTTGAATTATAGGATGCAGATTTTGCTCTCAGGTACAATTTTTCATTACAAATATTGACTCAGATAGAAATTGAACCCGAATGGTTATCCCGTATTTTATGGACAGATGAGGCCCATTTCTCTCTTAACGGTGGAATTAATGTTCAAAACTGTCGAATATGGTCAACAGAAAATCCACATGATATCGTTCAGAAAGGTCTTCATGTCAAAAAAGTCACCGTTTGGTGCGGTTTCACAGCTAATTTCATCATTGGTCCATACTTTTCTCGAGGAAATACAGAATGGGGAGGCCGTATCTGTAACTGTTACTGGTGAATGATACCTGCAAATGTTAAGGGATTATGCAATTCCACAGTGTCAAAACGAGCACGAAGAAATTGAAAACATGATTTTTATGCAGGATGGAGCACCTCCGCACATTTACCGACCACTTAAGAATTGTTAACTGCGGTTTTTCAAGATCGTGTTATAAGCAGACATTTTGCAAATTCATGGCCACCAAGATCGCCTGATCTTAACCCAGCTGATTACTGGCTGAGAGGTTATTTAAAAAATTTGGTATTTAGAACACGTCCAACAATGCTGGAGGTATTAAAAGACAGTGTCAGGGAGCAAATTCGTGCACTTCAACCAGAAATGTTGAATAGTGCTGTATACAATTTGGAGGAACGGTTGGTACTTTTACAACAACAAAATGGAGGTCATATCGAGCAATTGTGGTAAGCAGTGTTTGGCATCAGAAATCCCATTATGTAAGCAACTAGATTCCATTTACTTACCATTACAAATATATCCCTTACTTTATGATAATCTCGTACTTTTAGTTCACTGATTTTGATGAAATTTGGGTTATAATTTGGCTCAGCCGACTGGCACCAAGAATTTCGATAATATCGCCTGATGGATTTTGCCGAAAAGATGCTAAGGTAAAAGATGACTGGACTACGATCGCGTCCGGCTCTCAACGAATTTCTTTTAGCTACTTCATGACGAATATGAGACCACAAAAAGTTACGCCCGAAAGTTCCTTGAGCAAATTTACTGGTGCAAATTGTTGATCCGTGTATGAACTATCTTCTTTCTCCGATAACACAAAAACAAACAAACAAAAACAAAGCGAGATACGAAAAAGTATTTGGACATTTCTGGTAGGGATTTAAATAAGCTTTATTTTACCTAACCGTCTTCATCTCGATAAACCTAGTAGCTTCAGATATAAACGACAAAAACCGTTAGGGGGCTTGGTTTACCCTCAATATCTCTTCGAGCTTACCACCTACAGGCGTTGACTGTTAGGCGGTTATTTAACAACCCACAAGGAAGCTCTATGCAAAAATCTACGGACTTACCTCAACTTTCCGAGAGAGACAGAGAGAGAATACATTGGACGAGGAAAGAGAGCGAAATACCAAGAGCGTAAAGGAAACGCTATGCAGCGGAGGTTAGGTAATAAGTCAGTAAATTTGATAGATCTAACAGAGACCGAAGAGAATACATAGGGCGGTGAAAGAAAAAGACCAACGGCGTAAAGAAAACGCTATGTAGCGGAGGTTAGGTTATAAGTTAGTAAATTTGATAGATCTAACAGAGACCGAGGAGAACACATAGGCCGGTGAAAGAAAAAGACCAACGGCGTAAAGAAAACGCTATGCACTGGAGGTTAGGTTATAAGCTAGTAAGTTTATAGATCTAACAGACCGAAGAGAATACATAGGGCGGTAATTTGATCGCAATTGCGTCAACCCGACTCGCTACTACTTCAACGGCGGATCTGTCCTGATCTGGGAAGGCGTTAGCTATAATGAATGCACCGATCTGGTGATTGTACCAGCTCCTGGATTGACAGCGGTTCGGAACATCAACGAACTTCCTCGGCCTCACGTTCTGCCCATGCAACGTCGGATGGGACGAGCGTTTGTGTTTATGCAAGACAATGTGCGTCCATACACAGTTCGAGTCGCCCAAGAGCTTTTCCAGCAACACATTTTACTCATTTGCCTATCAGGCCACACTTCAACCCAATTGAACATGTGTGGGACATAATCGGGCGTTGTCTGCGAAACCTGCAGAGACCACCAACTATTCTCCGAGAATTAGGAATAGAACTGACGCAATTGTAGAACAACATTCCCCAGAATGAGATTCGCGCAGTTCTGGACATGCCAGCAAAATTGCAAGAGGTGCGCCCGCAAAGAGGAGGAAACACACGATGTGCAAGATCCGACTGACAACGTCCTCGCGGTGCACATCGGGTAACTCTGATGTCGATGGTTACACGTTAAAAAAATTATCGTTAATAAAAAAACGTTTTTATTAATTAAAAACATTTTAAAAAATTTTTTGAGTTTGGCAAAAAATGTTCAAACTCAACCGGTAATAATGTCGCCTGCAGAAGACGAAAGAATTCTGACAAAATGGAGGGTAAACTTCATTCATAATTCATAACTATGCGTCAAATTATCGTAGGCACTCGAAGTTTTAAAGAATTTACAATAAAAGGACTGAACTTTATTGCTCTAGCAGTCGATTGGGTCCACGATTTCTTTGGTACACCGTACAAGCTGTAAAGGTTTGACATTTTTTTTCTGCGGTGGGTCGCGGGAAGCGGAAAGGCTTAAACATAATATTCACTCGCACTAGACGCAAAAGTTCATCCATTTTAGTTCAAAATTAGCCGAATTATGACGGTTTGAGATTTTGGTATTTTTGGGGCGTTTTCAATTGGTGCGTTTTTTTCCTCGAGAGTATATAACATGCTGTATATTTTTGGGAAAAGTAAAAATATTTACGGTTACCGATAACAAAATAAAATAAATAAAAAATTAAAGGAACAAATTAAATTCTTGTGTTAAAATGTGTTATGGTTTTAGATCCTGCACCAAGCAATTTGAGAAGTTGTTTAGCTTTGAATCAAAATATATTGATTTTGTTTTTTGTTTTTAAATATATATATTTTTTATTTTATTTCGTTTTTTACACCTGTTTATTATCACCTGTCCCTAAAGCTCTCACTAAGAAGGTATTAATACTAACAAATAAAACACACAATATTAACCAAACTTAGTATTTATTATCACCAAAGCTCTAAGCCTTCAAGAAGCTTCAATCACTGCCTAAAACAAGCATACGGTTATCTACAGTAGCCACAGCAAGCGGGGTGTAATACGGCGTGCAATAACAAGCAAGCGTGGAAATACGGGTTCGGGGTACGAGGGTCGTGAAACGGTGTGTAGGGTAATGGCGGACGGACTGGAATAAGGAGAGCGGGAGGAGATCCCCAGGCTACGCACTGTTAATCTCGGACAGGGTGTGAGGGATGAGGGTATGAGACCTCCCGGCTACGCACAGTGAAGTCTCGGAAAAGGCGTGGGGGATGTAAGGATGAGACCTCCCGGCTACGCACAGTGACGTCTCGGAAAAGGTAGAGATGTAAGGATGAGACCTCCAGGCTACGCACAGTGAAGTCTCGGAAAAGGGACAAGGAATACAACGGACGGAAAGGGGATCGGTTAGAGGTCTTACTCTTACATTCCTCAGGAACGGTCGGGTAGGCTCTGGCTGGCTGGGCTGGACTGGGTGGTCCTGTAAAGAGTCCTGGACGCGGACCGAATAAATCGTCGATCTGCGCCTGTTTATATAGACGCTCTCGGAGCGTGGGGGAAATGGTAGGAGTGTAACGGAGCGGCGCACGCCAAATATCGGTTAGGGAAGGGACGCGTGCACTCGCTTGAGTCGGCGGCTTATCCGAGCGGCGACTGATTGCAACAGTCCATAAACACTATCATTCTTACACCCAAAATAATTAATAAAATTTAGTAACTTCGTTACAAACTAATCTGAAACCTAAATATCTTGACTAAAAACTATAGATAATCCAAAATGTAATTATAATTAAATCTAGAAAGTGTTATGACATGTCATTGTAAATTGTCATTTTTGAAAGGGAAATATTACTAGTAAACAACCATTATTAATGTTTGTAGGATAATTATGGTATTATTAACTGGATTGTTATAAGTACGCGCCTTAAATGCAACTACTGTTTTCATGTATTTCAAAGTCAGTACATAATGATTATTGGTTCATTTTAAAACCTACTGTAAATGATTTACTTTGTGGCCCTAGTCAAAATCGCGCTGGTCCGGAGCAGTGGTAGCTTTCTGCAGTTTCATACATAATTACTAAACCTGAGAGAGAGAGAGAGAGAGAGAGAGAGAGAGAGAGAGAGAGAGAGATCATCCATCGAATCATATTTGAACCGTATCGCGTTACTTAGTGTTAATCTATTGGTTGAGAGAGAGATCATCCACCGGATCACAGTTGAACCGTGTAGAGGTCCCCTCACCATTCTTTTGATATACATGTTTAATTTATTGTATTTTCAATATGGTATATGTAATGTTATGTGCTTTTTTCAATTATTGCTTGTCTAGGTATCTAGGTATGTGCCACTACAGCTGACGTGAAAATTAACTTCATATAAAGAGACGTTTACAGTTTATTATTTTATGTGTACTTTATATACATACATGTCTGGTCACAAAGAATCTGCTGATATGCCAAATAATAGATAATTGCTGTTCAGTAGTTCTTGTGTATTCATTTTAAACAGGCACGTTTAACTTTTCTAGTTTATACGTAAACCACTATGGTTGTCTCATTTTCATTTAATTTTGAGGATTTAAATCAATGAGAGATTAATGTTTTAACTGTTTCAAACACACAAGTGTATGAACTTTCCCCATTGATCAATCAAAACTCAGTGTAACCTAACTAAATAATAATTTGAACACTGATTGAACTTGAAGCAATGACGTACATATTTAATCTGGGCTAGCATTTTTTCAAGGAGGTTTTTACAAAACTATGGTCGTTTATTGTCTGTCAGGTTAAATATGTCCCTCTTCGCTCAAGGTTAAGAATAAATTAATAAAATACTACAATCATATTTAACTGTCCTTTTATTTGTGTTGATCTCTCTCCTTCCACCCTGAATGAAGTAAATCAATCCTTATCAATTTCTAATTATCGTTATCAATATCAGTTTATTCTTTTTGTTACAGTTACCAATATACAATGTGTCATTTGTAAGGTTGGTAGTGCTGTGCCAACATCCTTTTTGTTAAATATTTACAATTACGCGGGCTGTGATCATGTCTGACGAAACTCACTTCCACCTTAGTGGATACGTTAATAAGCAGAACTTTCGCTACTGGGCAGAACACAACCCAAGAGAAATGGATGAAAACCCACTTCATGACCAAAAGGTAACGGTGTGGTGTGGAGTGTCCACATTTGGTGTGATCGGGCCATACTTTTACACACTGTTACAGTCGATTCGGTTCGGTATGTTGAGATGTTAGAAGCTCCAGGAAGGAGCTCCAAATAATGGATCAAGATAAGGTCTGGTTCCAACAGGACGGCGTCACAGCGCATACATCTAGACGGACCATTGGTGTTTTACACCGCATGTTCCCGAATCGCCTTATCATAATCTTAAAATTATACGGGGTGTTTTTTTGTAAGTGCACCCTGCCAAATTTTTGTCTGTTCAGATAGAAGCGCCAAATTTCTATTAATTTCCGGAAGTGACCACAACTTTCGATTTTTGAATAGAACGCCATATATATTTTTAATGATTTAGATTCATGATTAATTCTGACCACAAATACAATAATGCCCCAAATGTCGCACTTTTTGACATGTAGAGTCATTTTTTCAATTTTTGCCATGAATCGCCTAAAACGTTTCTTTTTTGGTACCAAAACAAGAAAAATACTGTTCTACGGTTTTGTTCAACAGGTTACCTTTTCTACGTCCTTAAACATTCATAAGTAAGTTTTTCCGACCGGTCATTTTTTTCAACTAACAGGAGGGTGACTCGTTACGTCAGTAAAAAAATAGATTTTTTACCAACCGTGTAATACCCATATAACTTACATTTTTATTTAATAATGTACTCTAATGAAACTTAACATAGTATAAAGCGCTTTTAAGTTGTCTGTCATTTGCCACACTGTCTGAAGCAAGCGCTAAGCAATTTTCTCAAGCAGACTGTATCGCTTTATGGGTTTCGAACACACCCAATGATTTTCCTTTCCTACGATAGTAGAACCGTATCAAGACAAAGGGGATCTTAAGTATTATACAATTTTGTTACAGAGAATATGTAACATATTAATTCAAATATAATTATTAGGGAGGGGGTTCGCCCCACGAGCCCCTTCTCTGCCTACGTGCCTGTCAGCCCTTAAAAATTTAACTGGAAAGAATAGAATGGAAACATGGGAACAACAACATTTGCCATTTGATGGAAATAATAATATTATTTCCATCTATTCAGAAAACTTTTCTTCGCGTTGCTGTAAAGGAAAACGTTCTACTCATAATGCTAATAAGTATATTGGTAGTAAATGTATGCACTTAATTCGCCAGATTTAGTGCTTATCAATTTATACCTACATACTTAAACTTATTTCCCATAAGAGTTTGTGTGAAACCCCGACACTGCAAATGCGGCAAAGGGGCATGGATTATGTATTTTTGAGGTTGAGATTGAATGAATGCTTGACAAGTTTTCCAGTAATGAATAGGTAAAATTAGTGATTTGTTTCCACGTAAATTTTATGTTGGCACAATTACAAAACTGAAACATCGATGTGATATGTGCAGTATGCAAGTACTACTATACTTCTACCATAAATACACGAAATGAGTCATTTTTGTAATCACACCGGAATAAAGAAATATGACCCGAGGTGAGATAAGATAAGAGTGCAAATTTCACGTTGCTAGAAATTTAGTGCCGTACGCTAGAATCAACAGATTTTCATTAGTTCATTCTCATTTATTTTTAATTAAAAAGGGGTTTGTTCCCCTTATGAATCTTTCTAGCTCATTTATTGTTTATTTTATTATTTAGATTACAGTGTGACCTTCGTGTAATTCTAGATGCATTTTACATTTTCGCCCACATGTTTGTGATGACTCATTTCATGCAACTTTGGTTGAAGTATAGATTAGTTTTGAACACAAAAATTCTACTTTGTTGTTATCAACAATAATTCTTTTTGGACAGGAATGAGGTATGGGAAAGGAGATTATTCCCCTATATTCTAACGTGTTAAGAAAAGAGAAACCTTAAAACATGCATGAATGTTCGTTTAGACTTTAATTAGAGGTGATGTATTTTGAAATCGTTTATTTCGCTAATACATTGTAGATGCTATTTTAGTAGGATTAAAACGAGAAATTTTTGTGACAAAATAGAAGTGATTAATATAAACCGTGATTTAATTTAAACCAACTCATCTACTCTCGTAGTAATGGGAAAATCCGTATAGTTCTATTTTTTAAATTAAATTCTAAAATTAAATAATTAAAAATAACGGATCCTTTTAAATGTCACCTATTAAAATAAATAAAAATGTTATTTTATCAAAAACTAATTATTTTGATAACTTTTTTTTAGTTGTAGTAGGCTGGTTTCTCATTTTTCCAATAGAATAGGGGAAATCGGGGACTCCTCTAAATTTTACTTTTAATTTTTTCCACGGCTAAATGTTTCAGGTGTTTATTTCTCTGAAAATCTATATTATCTTAAATTTATCGCTTATACTATATAATAAACATTCAATAAAGGTACAGGAATAAGAACAGGTATCAATAAAACAATATTCGGGTCATTGCTCAGTTGTAATAATTTTTATTCACAACCATATTGCAATATGTACATTTCTATTATTGTAAAATCTTGAAAAGTAAATAATTTAAAGCCAGTCTTGGTGAATTAGTGGTTTGCATGTTTGCTTCATAATTCAAAGATCGCAGGTTCGATCCCCGTCCGAGCTGGTAATTTTTCATAGCGGAGAAAAATTAAAAACATGCTTTCTTCTCGGATAGGAAGTAAAACTGTAGGTCCCGTGTCAATGCGATGTTTGGCACGATAAAGATCCCTACTGGGGGTGGAATTCCCCCAGATTCGGCTAAATTCTAGTAGGGTCGGCCAAATGATCAAAGCAATCGGTGCCATGAGGTACGAAGGATGCTCCGCTATCCTGATTTCTCTCTTAAAAACAAACAAACAAATAATTTAAAAAAAAGACGTTCTATCCGATTTAAATTTAGGTTTTTTTATAAATGTATTTAACACTAAAAATATCTTTTTTACTTCATATTAGTTTTATTTTTATTTTTCCGTACTTTATATTTAATAAATACGATTTAATTAATTAATTTCTAATTAATTTTTAAAATACTCAGAGCATACATTGCCATCCACCGGCGAACACTGAAACCTTACTCAAAATTTCTTATTGACAGTTTACAGAAAATTTATATTAAAAATTTTAATTATTTTGATTATTGAAGTCTAAAGATTGTGAATAGAATAGTATACATATTTCGTGAGTAAAGTTTCCAAGCCTCGCGATATTGTATGACCTCGACGTACTGTCTCAACCAAACAATATCGCTTGGCTTGTAAAGATGTCCTTTACCAACTCAACATGTAATATACTATTATCTACGATAAAAAAATCCACATTTCGCACAGTCTAGTAACCATGAAAACAGCTCATTGATCTCAATCTTTAAACTGAACGGAAATGACCGTGGGAAATGATATCGCACGATCAATAATTTTATTAAAACGCCATAGATGTCAGCATATGCAATATTATAAGATTATTAATTATTTAAAATATAAAAGTTATAAATTTTAGGTAAGGGTTAATTTATTTGGTGTTTTACATTAAATTATATTTTGAATGCAAATCAAGCTAGAAAAATTATCACTCTTGATCAGCGAGATCTCTTACCGTTGAGTTATTGAGGCAACTTACCGGAATTTAGTTTATATTATTTTATTATTTATATTATTACTATATAAAGTTATTATAAAATTGTTTATTGAATTAAAGTAAGATTGATTAATATTTTTACATTATTGTATAATTTTTAATATAATATTATTCATTATTATTGCTAAATTACAATAAAAACAATAAAAGCTTTTACAATTTGCTAGGTAATTCACACAAGTGCAAGGGCGATGGGTACACTTAAAGCTCTTTTTCCGTGTCACCCACAATACCTACGATGCCAGAATATGTTTACATTTCGCTGGAAAGGGGTTAATAACCTTGACAATTAAATTGTGATTGATTATAAAAAGCTACTTTTGAAAACGAGTACATACGTATAATTGTTTAGCTGTACTAAATAGTAGATTGACTGAGATTATACAGATTGTAAACGTATTGTAACGTTCTTTAAAAAAAACAAAAATGCTGTTTAAATCGTCTATTCATAAGAGAAATATTAAATTACATACACTAATTAAAAACACTATAATTATAAACTATTTAACAAACTTAAATGCTAGATATTTACAAATTTAAAGTAGGTTATTTATATAAGGACTGTTTATGTATCACAACAATTATTAACATTTATTTATTCACTAACATTCGATTATTAATTTACACAGAGTACATTTCACTACGCCGGTTAAACATTAACTGAGCTCCTTCTCCTCGCGATCTCAATTTATATCTTTCATATAAAGTTCTGGAACACACGATGAATCATACAATGAGTCGTGTCGATGAGTCATACAGTCTCGAATATTCGACGGCAGCGAATAGGGGGTTTTCCCCATTTGTTACACTGTCCCCCTCTTCAAGTCTGTTCTGTCCCGGAACAGGTTTCATTCTCTGGTTCCTGTAGAAAGGGTGGTGACGATATCGACAGTCTTCACCTCGACTACACATTGCGGCCTTGATCCGAATGCAGCTCCATGGGCACTCCGAACCGACTGAAAAACTCTTTGACTAGTACATAAGCAACAGTCGCAGCTTCCTGGTTTGGTAGGGCATATGCTTCTGGCCATTTGGTAAAATAGTCCATTGCCACTAAGATGTATTTATTCCCATCGTCGGTTTCGGAAAATGGTCCGGCAATATCTATAGCTATTCTTTCCAGAGGCCTACCCACATTGTACTGCCTCATAGGTGCTCTTCGTTTCCCCAAGAGTCCGTTACCAGTGGCACATAGTTCACATTTCCGGCACCACTCTTTCACATCTTCTTTACAATTGACCCAATAAAAACGCTCCCTAACTTTCTCTAAAGTCTTCTTCACACCCAAGTATCCTCCTGAGGCACCGCCATAGAGATGTCGCAATACTGTAGCCACTAGGCTTCTTGGAACCACGAACTGAGACCTCACGGTGGTGCCATCTTCACTCTCTAGCACTCGCTTCAGGAGATCGTTTTCCACCTTCAAGGACTCCCATTGGGCCCAATATGCTTTTAGGGTTCTGTTGAAAGGGTTGACGGCCTCCCAGGCAGGCCTTTCTCCCACACGCTTCCATTCCAGTACCATTTTTAATTCGGGATCAGCCTCCTGCTGTCGTTGCAATTCTTCCGGCAACCAATTGTCGTTGACAATGTTAGTTAATACTTAATACTTGGCAAACTTTCTCCTCCAGACGAGAGAAATGACGGCAGTCCGTTGGACAGCGTCTTCTTGAAAGAGCATCGGCATTTCGATGGCTGGTGCCCGCTCGATGTTCCGTGTCAAAATCATATCCTTGTAGTCGTTGCATCCACCTTGCGACCTGGCCTTCAGGATTACGGAATTGCAGGAGCCATTTCAATGCGACATTGACCTACCAGTGTTTTATATATCTTGCATAAATCTTATAAATGAGAAAGAAAATTAAAAATCACTTTAAAGATTGTTACTTTATAATAATTTCACTTGGTTGTAATTTAAGTTAGAAATCGAAATAAATCATGAAGGAAATACTATATCATTTTTGGTGTCGTAGAAAAAATAGGGTACACAACTCTAGAAAATGTCTTTCGCACGCTTGTGCGAAATATGTCACTTCCCGTGCTTGTTATAGCCTTTATGTAATATACTATACAATTGTCTGTCTCAATGTAATAATCTTCACTAGATTTAGAGAACTTAAAGTATTTTCTTTTGTAAAATCAAACTGCAACTAGCGTTGCAGTTGTGAGTGTATGTACAAATGTACATCCAAAAGCACGACGCTCTGAGACAAAGACAGAGCTGTCCCAAAGCACTGTTGTTAGTGCTCGAAGCACTTCACGAAAAGGCTTAGTGTTTAGCAATTATTCCTAAAAGTGCTCGTGAGTGCTCGAAATATTCGCATGTTCTGTGGAAATATTTGTGAGTATTTAAAAACCAGCAACACAAATTTTTACCTGTTAAGATTAAAAGAAACTTTGTTTTTCGTGTGAACAGGGTTTGTATTCACAAACTTGTTCTATTCTTCTTGACAGCTCGGATTTTTAAAATTTTATTAATAGAGTCCAATATATCCACAATTTAAAATTTGTTTGATATATACAGGGTGTCCCAAAGACTTGTGGCCATGTGGCATATGAAAGTGTTTTTTAATGTATGTTTTGTATTTCATTGCATTTTCGATTTTCTTTAAAGAACTGATTGCAACGACTTACATATTTAGGGACTAAAGTAAACGGTCTGGGCGCTACAGGCATTTAAAAAACGCGGTTTTTCCAGACGGCTTGCATGTCTCTAGCTTAAGCTTTCAGATACTATTTGATGTAATAATCGAAACTGGCATACAAAGTGGGCAATATTTCATAAGTCATCTTGGAGTCGATTTAAAAATATGACCACCCCAAATTCCAAGTTTTAATTGTATCAGATGGTACTTGAAAAGGTAATTAAAGTTAGGGATATGTGCGCCGTTTTGCTCGATATTCGATCGTTTTGATGTATGTGATAGTCAAAATTTAAATAGCCTTAAGTGTAATAGGTCGTTGGAATCAGCGCTTTGAAAACATGCAATAACATGCATAAACTTCAAACCCATCTTAACTCTTCAAAGCACTGTTTGATTATATTACGAAATATTGAATACATGGTGATTAAAAATTGCAAAACTATTTTGACCACTTTGTATAAATATTTATTTCTTGACATCGAAAATGTAGGGACAAGCAAGTTATTTTGTTCAGTTTTCAATCGTTTTGGCACTACATCTCCTTTTGGCAATCGTGTTGGTTTAAGATTTAAAAAACGCAATTTTCAAATTTGTGCAACTACCACACTAATCACTCTAGACACTAATAAATGTGATACTGAAATCAGTTCACCAATGACAATTCAAGAATATCCTGAATATCATAACATATAGATGATATATTTAAAAACACATGTTTGGTTGGACCTGGACAAACCGAACATCCTGTGTAATTAGAAATACCTTTGAAATACCTATATGCAGGGCCATAGCTACTACCGGGGCAGCGCCCCGGGGCCCCCAATCGTAGGGGGCCCCCGAAAGCGGAGGAACTTTTTACGAAATTGTCTTAAAAAAGTTTTGAGCCAAATTTAGCTTGTTTAAACATTAAATAAATCGATTTAAAAATATATTGTTTTAAAACATTAACAAATTAAAGTTGTTTATAATGTATAACAGCGCCTTTGCTGTTTTGCCTGCATAGCCTACATTCATACACTCGCTGTCTTAAAAGTCGTGGTAAAAATGATGTTGAACGCAAATAAGAATCTAAATCTGTATTAAATTAGCTTTAAAATGACATACGTAAACAATGCAAATTGAATATGGCTCCTATGTTAAACTCTTCAAAACAAAATTAGCCACAATGTGGTAGAAACTTTTACTCAACCTAATATTTATAAAATTATAAATTTTCTGTTTATCGGTAACAACGTTTACTTAATTTGCAAACGTCAAACAGAGATATGAAATTATAAATTTAAATGTTTTTGCTGTTAGTTGTCATCAATTTGAAACCAAAAAAATATCCTAATACCACATGTCATCTTCGATTGCAGAGTAAACGCTGAGCGGGCGTTATATACCATATATGCCCGCTTATAATGCCCTGGTTGTTATGGACTTGTTATTATAGTTCGTATCACAAGTATAAACAATAAATAATATGAAGTGAAACATAAAAGATAAATAGCACTTTTTTAGTTTTGCCTTATAAATTTTGTAATGTATAACAGCGCCATTGCTATTTTACCTGCAATAGCCTACAGTCCTACACCCGCTGTCTTAAAAGTTAGGAAACAGAATTTAATGTAATCCTGTTTTCAGTTAAAACTCCACCTGTGAAGACTTAGGATATAGTAACTTGTAACTTCATCAGTTTTATAAGCATACTTGCATGTCGTATAACGGGTGGTACTCCGCGGACCAGGTCGGGGACGTGGTCCGGATAATGATGGAATGCTTTGCTGTAATTTATTGCATAAATCTGGGCTTCGAGATGGTTTGTATAATAAAATTATAAGTATCGTATTTCGTTAAAACATTTTTATCACATGCAAGACGTTATTGACTGCATAATACTAATTACTTCTAATTAAAGAAAAAGATTTCAGTAGACATTTTATTATGAACTCAATATATTTTTTTATTTCGATATACACGTTACAAAGAAATATGATACTTATAATTTTATTATACAAACCAGCTCGAGACCAAAGTTGTTTATGTAATACATTACAGCAATTCTAAATATTTCCTCATTATCCGGACCACATTACCGACGTGGTCAGCGATGTGGTCGCGGACGACCGTGTGCTCTACATTAACAGAAAAAACACAAAATAACAATCCTATTAAAAAAGACTTGCTAAATGAAAGTGATGTAGAGGTAAAGGGGAAGATAACATGGGACCCCATAATTATTTGTTGCCCCAGGGCCCCCAAGTTTGTAGCTACGGCCCTGTCTATATGTTAAAGTACCCGATATTTTTTCTAAATAACATTTGTTCGTAGCTACTATAATAGGAGAGTTATTACACTTTGTCACATTATTATGTCAATCTGTCTGTGAATAGAAATAGACGAAAATTACATTAATTAAATAACTGATTAGGTTGCAAAAAACTAGTAATGAAACGAAACATTTTACTAGAAATATTGATTAATAACAATCACATTTTTATACCTTCAAATCAATCATTTTTAATTAGCCTTTAGAAACCTGAGTTGCATTGATTCAGATTTCCAATTTGTTATTTTTTATAAACCGATAATCTGAATTTGAGGAAACTTCAATTACACAAGCCCCTCTCTGTGTTCAGTGCGGGTGATTTTAAATTACTTTTTTTTAAATGCTCTAAACATTAAAGCACTTTTTGAGTGCTTGGTGCCCGAAGTACTTTTCATCAATGCTCGGCACAGCTCTGTACTGAGATAGCAAGATCATGTTAACGAGTGTAACGGTACATTTCTATCATTCGTCATTCCGCATTTCGACAGGTTTACTCTGATCTGTCTCTACTCTTCTGTCCATAAATTTGAAATTAGACAAAAAATTTGATATCCTTCCCCTTCGTCCAGATATTTTAATCCTTCGCCCATTTTTTCAATTTGTTCCTTTAACGGACTATCTCTTCTTAAAAAATGTCCAACCCAATTTCTATTTCTATTTGAAATCGCTTTAATGAGCAGTTTTGATATTTCGATTCTGGTAACATCTCTTCATGTTTGTCATCTTCGTAGTTCTTCTCAAAGCTTCAAGTTTCTGTCACATAAAGTAAATCTACACAGAACATTTGACAAATACCTTTCTCACTGCTTTGTATTAATCTCATATTTGGAGATCCTACCAACCTGTCATTGTCTGTAACGTGTTTAAATTTTGGATTTAATAGAAATACAATTTTAAATGCATTAATGGTGAAAAGCCGTAGTACGGCCCTGTATATTCCAATACACTTTCGTTGGTTAAAAGTGTAGACTTCATATTCAAGCCAATGGTGTTTTCTTTAATATCAAAGATGATTTCCAAAGTGTTCTCACGGTTACGAATTATTTTCACGTAGAGAAAATATAGATAAAATTGAGTTTATAAAATATCCAGAAATATACCGTTTTTTTAACAAAGGAATATAATGCCAAAAAAACATTTAGTTCAAAATAGTTCCTGTACTTGCCTATCTGCAATTTGTATGAATAGATTTTTCTGAACCCAGACAAATAAAAAACGGTCTGAAACCACATTTTTAAATATCGAGTTTCGACCTGTAAACAGATTTTGAGGCGGTAAAGTCCCGCGAAATTAAATAGAATGTTCTAGAAGGATTTTATGTGTTTGTTCCCTATTGGTTTAAGAAGTGTTAGTCTCATTTGGATAGGCTAATTTAAACTTTCCCTTTCTTCAAAAAATATCAACGCCACAATAATTTCGCACCCCAAGCGAGTCAGTCAGTGTGTCTCACATAGAGAGTCAAGTACACGGTCTCGTACGGAGAGTCTGTACAAGACCATCGAAGACAGTAGATGTGTCAGTTAGACGCATAGGATAAAATACAGTACAGGATCTGTTAACGTTAATTCAGTACAGTACAGTAGTCTAATCAAACGATTAGAAATGTGATTAGTAAAGTTTGAAAGAATCTGTCAAGTAAACCGCACGTGAAGTTTAAACTAAGTTTTGCCATATAAACAACACAAGAAAGCCCGTGAATTTACCGTCAAATGTAACAACTGGTTGTTATTAGCGTTTAATTCGTCAAGTTAATGAATTTAAATAATAAACTAAAGTATTTCTAGTAAAATATCGAAAGTTAAGAAAAGGTTTAAAAGTATAAAGCTTATTTCATTGTTTTAAGAACAAAAATAAAATCATTCCAACGTGTTATAAACTAAGATTCATAAGAATAATTCAAAAGTTAGTTAATTTTGAAAATAAAGAATTAATCTTTCCGATTCTGTCTTGCCGCAGACATAACCTCGTGTTTTTTGGTAATTTTTATAATTAACGGAAGTTCTTTTTTGAATTTATATGGTTTTAATTCTTCACTAAGGGGGTTTAATGAATGTGAATTTGTGAAACAATTATTGTGAACTTCAGTTCGTTAATTTAGGGTGTAACGGTTACATCAGCGATCAGACTTTCCTTCTTTAGTTAGTGAGGTATTGTGTACCTATGGTTAAGTGTGAATTGTTTTTAAAGGGCATTATTGTAAAAGTGAGATTATGAGAGTTAAAGGACCGAAAAAACTTTAATGCTTTGTCAAGGACTGATGGATAATTTGTATAATAAAAGTAAGTTCTGTATTTAACTTATTTGCAACATTTCTTGTAAAATTATTGTTAATTATGTAAACATTTTCTCCCATATAAGAATTCTTATTATGACATTACTAACAAAACTATTATTATTGACATTTGAGACAAACAAATGCATTTATTTACAAATAAATGAATATTTAAATTAAATTCTGTTATGATGATAATGGACAGATCATTAATTGAAGCTATTCAATTATTTAAATTGCCTTAACGTCAAATTAACTAATGCTGATTACGTCTTCTAGTTGATTAATTTTAATCTATGTTCTCTGGGTTCTTTTTTATTTGGGAACCCAGGTCAAGAATGACTTCAACAAAATGGCGCCCATATCCTTTTACTGTGTCTAAAAAAATCCTATTTTTTACAATTCGTAAGTCATTACTCATTTTACATTCATAAGTCAGACCTACGCCTGTGAGATAATTTGTTAATGAGAGATCTAAGGAGCCGGAGCATTAATGTAACGTAAGTATCGTATTTATGAGTTTTGTAGTAAGTATTAGTATAGTAGTGATGTGGGAAACTGGTTGCGTTAAGCGCCCCCCCCTTCTCCAACCATATCTATGTCAACCTTACTGCTTTAATTTTTAAAATATTACCGGCATGGTAAATACTGACTGTCATTTCAGTTGACTGATAAATCTGATGTGTACATATTAAAAATATATTTAAAAAAATACAATTCATTTTAAAGTAAGAAAATAAAAGATTAATACATTAAAACAATATACTTAACTAATTTCAGTAAAAATAAAAATAACTTTTTCCTCATTTTTATTTAAGAAATGACCCTACGAACTTCTTCCATAAGTATCCAACAGCTTGGCAACTCTTTCTATAGCTTCTTGGTTTGCCTAAAACACAATTTTTCAAATTCAAATGTACCGTATATTAAAATTGTAACAAATAAAAATACCTCATAGTTGGGAAGGCGGTATAAAAACAATTGTAACTGCCGAACAGGGACTTGAATGAATGATAATAATATACTTCGCTTTAGCCATTCTTCCAGAAACTTAAGAAATGGTTTAAAATTACAAGCTTCTTGTTGTATGTTCGTATTACAGATTAACAATAAAGTGTTGGTCGTAACTAGTGAGAAAACCAAATTGTTTGACTTTAATATAAGCAAGTACAAAACTTCAAAGGCCATCGCAGAGGTATCAGTGATCGTTGTGAAAGCATGGATCAAATAGTAAATCTGTAATAGTTCATCTTCACAGATGCTTATTAGGTGATGTTGATTGTTATACGTTAATAGCAGTTGCAATAGTTTTAAACTCAACGAAACTTTAAATGTATGACCATGCAGTATTTTACTAAATGGTATTATTGTGCTTTTGGTAGGTTTTTGAGCCCGTATCTGAAATATACAAAAAAGAACATGTATAATTATCTGATTACTGTTAATTAACGTTATTTTGTGAACACCTTAAATTAAAGGCGTATAGTGAAATGTACAGATGTTGAAAGTAAATATGCCATAAGGACTGTATCGAAAAGAAAGTTGACACCTTCAGACTCATATACCTTTTATAATTATACAATACTTTTAATAATTTTATAATAAAACAACACTTTAATATCTAGAAAATTTAAAATAATTTACAAAAAATATAAAAAAATTATTATTGTTTTGCCAGTTCTCTCACTTTCTTTTTTAGGTTACGTATTAAGTTTTGGGCGACTTCCTTTGTGACTGCTTTGGCGGCCTTATTCAATTTTTCTTTAATCTTCTAGGCTAGTGGCAGCTTCAACGTTTTTCTGAAGATGTCGTTTAATAATAGTCCAATATCTTCAATAGGACGTGCTTCGAGGTAGTTTGGGAGATTAGGCTCTTTCTCGACAAAATTGACTTTATGGTGTTTATACCATTCCCTAGTGGCCGCTCCATAATGACATGCAGCTAGGGCCGGCCTAAATAAAGTAGGCGCTGTATGCTTTTTAATCATTGGGGACAGTCTTTCTGGAAACATTCTTTTCGGTATAAATCTGCATTCAGATTTTCTTAAGGGAATAAGGGGCTAGATTTCACGCAGCATTTGCATATGGCTCAAGACCTTTCGCCCATATCTTTCCACAAAAATAGACTTGTCCTTTTTACTCCCATATGCATTTTTCTCAGTAGTGTAAAACTAGGACATTGGCAATGTTTTAAAATCAAATTTGCAGTAAGTCTTATCGTCCAGGGCCGGCGGTGGACGAGTGGTGTTAGTGCATCACTCGTGTTCCAAGGGTCGTGGGTTCGAATCTCACTTGGGGCAGCGGGATTTTTCTGATTGGAAAATTCCGTCACCTCAACTATAGATGTGTGTATTCGTGTTGCATGTTAGATGGGGGACAGATGACCTTAGATGTTGGTTCCCCCGTAGTGTAGGCGTCAAATAAAGTCTTATCGTCCATTATAACACACTGGTTTTTCCTTGTTTTAATGTTGTCGTACAGTTTTCTTGTCTGTTTTCTTACAGCTACAGATTGTTTTTCGTTCCTTTTAAAGTTTTTTATTTTTTATAAATTTTTAAATTGTATTTTTTTTATTCGCTGAATCATTCTTATTGATGTTTCTGCTTTTTTCGCAGTGTCGCGTACTAACAACATTGATTTACTTTTAAAAATCTTCAACACCTTACTATCTAATCCTAGGTTAGGGGGTACATGTTTAGGACCAGATTTCGGCAGTTTTTTAAACTATAAGTCTCGGAAAACTTTTTAATAAATTTATGACACTTTCATTGCAACATTGAGCTTTTTTAGCCAATTGTCTTATAAAAATCCCTTTTATTCTGCACTACTGGTCCAAAATTGCTTTTTCTTTCATTTATATTAATTCGCGTGGTTGCTGTATATTGTCTAAAAACTTGGGTTTTTTCATATGAAGCGGTTGTCAATAAACACATATAAACAAAGTTGTATCGATATTTATAAAAATATTTTAAAATATTTCACAGCTTGCTTTTGCGATTATTTAAAAATGTCAACTTTCTTTTCGCTACAGTCCTTAATGAGGCGACCAGAACGAGGTCGAAACGGCCGTCTAGAGACTAAATCTATCTAAATTCTGTATATTTCACTAAAAGTGATCAATTATAATTGTGTTTATTTTATTACATAATTATAAAATAGGTACACTGTTCTGCAACGCCTCCTGAAATAATAATTAGCTATCCCAGTAGGGACAGATACATCTTTTACACGTCGAAATCGGGTCTAGAGGGTTGAAATCACATGCTTAGTTTGAGACTTAGTACAAGATTGTACGTTTAATCTTCCAACGTGAAATTTACCTTGGAATTAGATGTATTTAGTAAACCATCACGTATCATTGACGTTGGAAGTTTAACGTGCAAGTTTAGTTTTTATGATTACGTTCAAAGCACGTTGAAAACAAGTTTGTCTTAATTATACTGTTGAGTTTGAACGTTGAAACAACAGATAATGAGATGTTTTTCTCACGTACACAGAAATTTCAGTTTTTATTAAAAAAATTCTTACTTTCGACGTTCAAATAAATGCATTTACTTTAGAGTTAAAAAAATGCAGGTAGATTTAAATGAAATGGCTAGATTCTGCTTTTGTTTACTACTTTCAATTGATTTTTTAATTTGAAGTCCATTTTACTTTTATATTAATTATAAATTCCTTGTTTGAACTGCAAACGAGTTCTTTTAAATGCTGAATCTTTTAAATGCAAATATATTAAATTTCAAAAGGGGTGGTATTTAAAATTTTTTTTACTTCTGAAACAAAATATATGAGTATGTTTTTTAAACAAGTTATGTAGTATTTGGTTTTCCTTTAAAATCAAGACTTATTAGACATATTTCTCAATTATAAGTTGCATTGCTTTTAATTTATATATAAAATCTTTGAATTGAAGTGTACTTGCTCTTGTTATACATAGAAATGACAACTACATTTAAAGTAAATAAGGGGTTTAAATTCAAGTGGGTATGGTTTTAAAATAAAAGTATAAGTTGTTACATGCACAAATAAATGTTTTTGAAATAACATATTTGACTTTGTTTTTACAGCAATTCTTTTAATTTGAGTTAATTCGTCATTTTCATTTATATCGTCAAAACGTGCACAAGGTTAAATTAGTTTAGTCGTTGTTTTACGTACCGAACAAAATGGAAGGAAATTCGCAACAACTGTTTTATGTTAGTGCAAGTGGTATATATGAACATTACCTATCCTATGACGCAGGATCACCATCAAATAATATATTATTAGAATCATTAACTTCTCCATTAACTTTCACAAGTCCTCCGATGCATATCTATAATGTTACCATAAAATGTATTTTTAAGAAATAAGTATGTATAAGCAAACTGTTTATGTTCTGTATTTTTTATAAGATATTGTTTTATTTCAATAATAAAAGATTTTTACCTTTTATTTTTGTACTAGGTGTGATGTGATGTCAATAAAGCATTAATAACAGTAAGTTGTTTTTTTTACTGAAAGGGTATAATGCATTCAATTCAACAGTGTTCTGCATTTAATGTCATTAACTTAAAAAAATGTTGCATTTAAAAGGAAAGCAGCATATTATTAAATTAAAAACAACCTGACATTCATATAAAAAGCACTGTATTTAAATCATGAAATAAATAAAGATTATTAAAAGTTTCACAGTTTTATTAAAATATACCTGACAATATTGTTTCGACAGCTATGCTGTCATTATCAAAGTTAATATAATTATAAACAAACACGTCGCTAAGGTAGATACAAAATAGGTAACTAGATAAAATAATAATAATAATAATAAAAATTAATAATAAAAATCATAATTAAACATCTAATACTTCCAGTAACGGAGAATTACTGAGCTCAAGTTGTTCATTCATTAAAGGTACCCTGAGTTTGTGTTTGTATATCTCAAAGGCTTCTAAAATGTCTAATTTGCGTTTGTTATTACAAAAATGTAGGAATTTAATATTATTTTGAGGAGTCATTGTGTGATTTTGTTCTAAAAGGTGTTTGGCGTAATTCGATTTTTCAGGATGTTTATTTTTGTAATGACGTACGTGTTCTTTATATCTTATGTCAAAATTTCGAAGTGTTTGTCCAATATATACCGAACTACAAAAAGAACAATTTAAACGGTAAATGCCCGATTTCATGATATCATGTGTTCTGTCTTTAGCATTAAATAAAAATGAAAAAGTGTTAGTGTTGGTTTTAAATGTTATTTTATAATTGTTGGTTTTTCTTAGTATATGTGCAATTTTTTCTGATATTTTGCCAAAATATGGTATAGATATGTAATTTGTGTCTTCTGTTTGATTGTCAATGGGATATATTCTTTTGATAGCTAACCTATAATCTTTTTGTTTAATTAAAGTGTCAATCATGTTCGGATTATAATGATTTGCATGTGCTAGTTGTTTAATGGTTGATATCTCTTTGCTAAAATCTGATTTTGTTAGTGGAATAGTTAAAGCTCTGTGTACTAATGATCTGTATGCTGCTATTTTATGTGTATTGTGGTGACAAGATTCATTTGGTATTGTTATGTCTGTTTGTGTTGGTTTTCTGTATATGGAAAATTCAAAAAGATTGTCTGCGTTAATCTTGATATTTAAGTCTAGAAAGTTTATAGCCCTGTTTTGTTCTGTTTCTAGTGTAAATTTTATATTAGGATGGATATTGTTTATAAGAATTAAAAATTCATTGATAACCTCAAAAGAACTGTCAAAACAAGCTAAAATGTCATCAACATAACGAAACCAGAAGATAATGTGTTTAGAGAGGTTTAATTCAAATATTCGATCTTCAAACTTGTCCATAAATATGTTAGCTAATAGAGGACTTAGAGAATTACCCATAGGTAAACCATCCTTTTGTAAATAAATTATGTTATTAAAAGTGAAATAATTTTGACTTATACAAAGGTCAAATAATTGAATTAACTCTAACCTTTTAACTAATTCTATATTACTATTAATCAAGAAACTATCTAATAAAGGAATACATTCTTGTGGTGGTATTCTGGAGAACATGTTGCAAATATCAAAACTAACAAGTTTTGAATGTGGTGGAAGATGTATGTTTTGCAGCTTATCTACTAATTCTAATGAATTTCTAACAGAGTATTTCGATTTGTAACCTATCGTGTTAATAATCTGGTTCAGTTTTTTGGATAAAATGTGATTAGGTGCATTGATGTATGATACAACTGGTCTTATTGGCATATTCTGTTTGTGGGTCTTGACTAATCCATACAGTTTAGGTATTTGTGGGTTTTTATTAATGATTTGTTTCTTTTCTAATTCTGACAAGCAGATATTGCAGTTTTCTGTCGCTAAGGTCGACAACACAGTAACAAACACGTCGCTAAGGTAGATACAAAATAGGTAACTAGATAAAATAATAATAATAATAATAATAAAATTAATGACAGCATAGCTGTCGAAACAATATTGTCAGGTATATTTTAATAAAACTGTGAAACTTTTAATAATCTTTATTTATTTCATGATTATGGAGTTCCACAAAATAAGGCTGGAAACAATAAACAAGATTATTTCGTCTTCGTTAGAAGAACAAGCCAAGTTATACAAGAAACTTATGATCAAACACGGAATCGCAAGTCAGAATGTTTGGTTTAACCAAGAATGTCTGAAACGTCAGGTTATTCCTAACTACATAAACATCACTACCAGAACCAAGAATTCGATTACTGAAAAAGTGATTAGGAATGCCAAAAGAAGATGGCTCAAAGAAGAATCGAAGAAATGGTTTAGTATAAGAGACAATATGCACGTTTATATAAAGGTACTCTATACAGAACTTACTCATAAATTACACAATATCCAATTTGACATCTTAGATTTTGACATTAGAGAAACCGTCAGTCACATTAAATTCAAAAAATACACCACACAGAAAAATAAACTTCATCGACTTGTACAACAAAAACGTACACTACAAAATAACCATAATTGTCAGAACACTGCAAACTTTTATCCTCGTTTCATAAACTTGTCGAATATAACATTCAATGACAGAGAAACGCGATTTCTTAACAAAGGTTTCAAATTTTGTCCTTTTCCAAAATTTACCAACAAAATTAAAGAAATTTTGGCCGTTGAATGCGAAACTATACTTAAGAAAGATCATAATAACTATGCAAAATTCCAAATTTCGAATTTGTTAAAAGAGATGTCTTTGAAACAGGACAAAATGTACAACACATCTAACATATCACTTCTTCAATCTATAAAACAGAAAATCACAGAGAACAATCTAATTTCTGTTAAAGCAGATAAGGGTAGCACTTTGGTAATTCTTTCAAAAGATATTTACATACAAAAAGTTAATGAATTTATTAATAAAGAAAATTTTGAAACGTTAAACAAAAACCCAACCACAAAATTCCAAAAAGAAATAAAACAAGGTTTAGAAAACTGCAATATCTGCTTTTCAGAATTAGAAAAGAAACAAATCATTAATAAAAACCCACAAATACCTAAACTGTATGGATTAGTCAAGACCCACAAACAGAATATGCCAATAAGACCAGTTCTATCATACATCAATGCACCTAATCACATTTTATCCAAAAAACTGAACCAGATTATTAACACGATAGGTTACAAATCGAAATACTCTGTTAGAAATTCATTAGAATTAGTAGATAAGCTGCAAAACATACATCTTCCACCACATTCAAAACTTGTTAGTTTTGATATTTGCAACATGTTCTCCAGAATACCACCACAAGAATGTATTCCTTTATTAGATAGTTTCTTGATTAATAGTAATATAGAATTAGTTAAAAGGTTAGAGTTAATTCAATTATTTGACCTTTGTATAAGTCAAAATTATTTCACTTTTAATAACATAATTTATTTACAAAAGGATGGTTTACCTATGGGTAATTCTCTAAGTCCTCTATTAGCTAACATATTTATGGACAAGTTTGAAGATCGAATATTTGAATTAAACCTCTCTAAACACATTATCTTCTGGTTTCGTTATGTTGATGACATTTTAGCTTGTTTTGACAGTTCTTTTGAGGTTATCAATGAATTTTTAATTCTTATAAACAATATCCATCCTAATATAAAATTTACACTAGAAACAGAACAAAACAGGGCTATAAACTTTCTAGACTTAAATATCAAGATTAACGCAGACAATCTTTTTGAATTTTCCATATACAGAAAACCAACACAAACAGACATAACAATACCAAATGAATCTTGTCACCACAATACACATAAAATAGCAGCATACAGATCATTAGTACACAGAGCTTTAACTATTCCACTAACAAAATCAGATTTTAGCAAAGAGATATCAACCATTAAACAACTAGCACATGCAAATCATTATAATCCGAACATGATTGACACTTTAATTAAACAAAAAGATTATAGGTTAGCTATCAAAAGAATATATCCCATTGACAATCAAACAGAAGACACAAATTACATATCTATACCATATTTTGGCAAAATATCAGAAAAAATTGCACATATACTAAGAAAAACCAACAATTATAAAATAACATTTAAAACCAACACTAACACTTTTTCATTTTTATTTAATGCTAAAGACAGAACACATGATATCATGAAATCGGGCATTTACCGTTTAAATTGTTCTTTTTGTAGTTCGGTATATATTGGACAAACACTTCGAAATTTTGACATAAGATATAAAGAACACGTACGTCATTACAAAAATAAACATCCTGAAAAATCGAATTACGCCAAACACCTTTTAGAACAAAATCACACAATGACTCCTCAAAATAATATTAAATTCCTACATTTTTGTAATAACAAACGCAAATTAGACATTTTAGAAGCCTTTGAGATATACAAACACAAACTCAGGGTACCTTTAATGAATGAACAACTTGAGCTCAGTAATTCTCCGTTACTGGAAGTATTAGATGTTTAATTATGATTTTTATTATTAATTTTTATTATTATTATTATTATTTTATCTAGTTACCTATTTTGTATCTACCTTAGCGACGTGTTTGTTTATAATTATATTACCTTTGATAATGACAGCATAGCTGTCGAAACAATATTGTCAGGTATATTTTAATAAAACTGTGAAACTTTTAATAATCTTTATTTATTTCATGATTATGGAGTTCCACAAAATAAGGCTGGAAACAATAAACAAGACTGTATTTAAAAGTAAATATTGGTACTTTTTTTAATTAATTACAATCAACCATTCAAATAACGTTTATTTTACTTTTAAATTAACAATAAAACTATTTTTCTCCAACCGCACGAATATGACACTATAGTATCAAATTATTTTGCATAAACAGTAGACCACTTATAGGAACTGTTACTCGTTACCATAGCAATTGCACAAAAAATAATCACTTTTTGTACTAATACAAAAAGTAGTCTGGGGTTATGTATGAACTATTTTCCACGGTGTTCTAAAAGATTTTCTTTTATAGCAATAATACGAAGTAATAAGTAGAAATTTTCATTTAAATAATAATCATTTATCTTTTCTATGACAATATTAACATATTAAATTAATTAAAGACATAAAAAAACAAAAACAAATTCGACGTTTCTATTAAGATTTTAGTTGCTGCTCGGAACGACGTCGCAAAAACAAAAACCAATCCTAACCTCTAATTATTTAACGGTAAACACATACCTTAGACAACGCCTGTCGAAATTCCTTCGAATTTTCGACGAAATGGGAGTGAGCTTATACATTTGTGAGTATTTCTTAATGATATTAATTTTTAATATTCAAATTGCCACTTTTTACACATATTAGAATTGCAGTAAATAAAAAGTAGTTTAAAGTCATGTTGTTTATTCTAAACAGTTCTCTCACGAAGTTTGCTAGTTAAAAATAAGCAGTTAAAGAAAAAAAATCTTGTACTAATTAAACAAATAACTATTTATTTCATACTGTATCGTATTATTCATGTTTACGGTAGCGATTACAGTCCGGAAAATGCGCTTTTACGGTCTAGAATAACTGTAAAATTTGTTACCGGACTCAAATAAAATAAATCAACTGAATAATGCTTTAGTATTCAGTTACCATGGACACTCGTTCTTCATAGATGTCTATGTTTTCGACTAATAGTTGCCGTAGATGCTCCTTGTTCATACATGTCCATATTTTAAATTCGGTTTATTTTATATATTTTTTTAAATTAAACAATAATTGCAGTATGAAATAAAACGCATTTCGATGTTCCTGACCGGAACATCTTACTCAACTCAGGACTTATGATGTAAATACGAGGATGGTTTGATAAGTCAGTGACTTTTTGAATAAACGAAATTATATCGGCAAATAAGCGTTTTATTTCTCAACATAGTCTCCTTTTAGCTCGATACATTTAGTCCAGCGTTTTTCCAATTTTTGTATTCCTTCCAAATAATAGGTTTTCTCAAGGCCCTCAAAATAGGCGTTTGTTTCAGTGATGACCTCTTCATTCGACCCACAGCTCTTACCGCCCAGCCATTTCTTCAGGTTTGGAAACAGGAAATAGTCACAGGGGGCTAAATATGGAGAATATGCTGGATGGGGTAGCAGTTCGTAGCCCAATTTATGGATTTTTGCCTTGTTTTAAAAAATCAAACAAACAAACTGATGATGACAACCGTTGCTTAAAAATAATAAGCATCCAAAGTAGATTAGTCGCGCGACTAATTCGACGAAAATTGTAATCGGCACTGTTTTTCCGTAAACAAAATTTGCACGTTGTACGTTAAAAACACGCTGATTCATAACAAACCAACTGTAGAAATAAAACAATAATTGGGTTATATTTTATATTTATTAATTTCCGGAATATTTTCAAAATTTCTTGACGTATTTGTTTTTTTATTAAAAAATACTATCTTATGTAAAAGAAAATTTGTTTAAAGCACCTAATTACCATAAAATTAAAGATTTTTTAATGTAGCCAAAACAAAGTGCCAACAAAATCCCTTAACCTAACTACCTAATTTAAATTAGATAAACCTTCTCTTTAAAAGATATTTTCTTATAAAATCATTCAAAACTGTTATTAAATAAACAGCAACTCGTGCGTTATTGACAAATTATTATTTTAAAATTCAACAAACTACAAACTCCAGTATTATCTCACTTTAAAAAGGGTATTATTTACAAAGCTGTGATCAGGCATTGACCCAAATATTCTTAAATTGCAAGGTTGTAAGCAAAACGTGCTTTATTTAAATGTCAACAAACTTCCACATCAGCATTCTGTGCGAATGTGGAGCAAATTTTATTACAAACTTACGACGTACGATACGATAAAATGTCATTAAGGTTTGTTGTTGTGATAGATGAGATGCATCTGCCGACAAAGCGCCATAATTAAAGTACTATTATTAACGCGGCAAAATAATGTTAAAGTTTCCAACTTTATTATTTTTTTCTGAAAACGTAGTACGTTCTAGAACAAAGTTGTATGAGACTTTTTCGTTTCTTTTGATGTCTTCTATTAGTACGGGAGGCCGCAACCAAAATTCCAACTTATTTCAGCATGGATGACGAGCACTGATATCGATAGTTTTTCGAATTTCTGACATAAAATTCCCCTGTGAAAAAGTTCGGTAGTGAGTACTTCCAGGGGAAAAATGATTTTCCGTCTGTAAAAAATTAAGTCGTTTTTCTTTCATTGGGGAATGTCCGTTCTTGGTGGAATCTTGTTAAGAATATAAAAAATGATAAGAATCCACCAAGAACGGACATTTTCCGTGGGAAAAATTATTCTTATGGGAAATTGAACCTGTAGAGAAAAATGGTTTAAAAAAACAATCTTCCCACGGTTCATTTTTGTTTTAAATTAAAGTTTAGACTTAATACATAACAAAAAAAAGCAGAACGGAAATTTTCCGTAGTCATTATTTCTCCTGATACGTCATTTCGTAGCCTTCGTAACACCACGCGGTGGCGTATACAATCCAGAGCGTTGCGCATGCGCGGCGGTCCATGGTACTCCTCGAAGAACTGGATGCTGGAGAAGCTGAGTAGCCGCCACATTTTTTCTTTTCCTTGCGTGCGCATCAGATGGTATTGAATCTGGACCGTTAAGGCTATAGAGAAACTGAGACGCCGCCACCACGTGTTTTTTCAACGCGCGTTCGATAAACAAGTGTTCGGTGTTTCATTTGCATCTCATTAATAAAAAAATGAGTTAATTAAAAAAGTGTATTTTCTGTGAGGAGGGAGGGAATCTGGTTAAACTGATTCGATTCAAGGAAAAAATTCTTGACAAGTGTAGAGCATTTTATGAAGGGCGTGAAATTCGAGATCTAGCTGAAAACGATCCCGATTTCAACAATGTTGATTGCGATGTTATCGGTTATCATAGTCACTGCTACAAGCGTTATACCAGTTATAAAATTGTTCCAATCATGTCGATGGACGTCGATAATAGTGCTGTACCTGACGCTACTGAGAATTCAAATCCAGCTACAAGGAGTGATCTGCCAGATAACGATGATTCTTCTGTCCACGAGACAGCCGACAATATTGTGTTACATTCAAATTCGTTCGATTCATCTTTGCCACGGTGAGTGCCACATTTATTCGATAAACAAGTCGCCAAGAACATGCTTTAAATAAAGTTGGATGCATCTCTTCTTTCTCTCCCATTTCCTCGCTTTCTCTTCTCTAGTTTCACGTATTTAACTGTGGTCGAGATATCTGGTTAATCCCAAGAAAGCGAGAACAACGGCAGCCTACAGGAAAATTTAATTTACAATTCTTCAATTAAGAATGTATGGATCGTGGACGTGATGTATACTTCACGATATACTGTTTTCCACAACTTCTCTGTAACTTTTTTGCATACACTTTTTATTGAAAAATGTCGATTCTCTCTATAGAGACATTACATTGTCTAATCTCTCTGTTGTATTGCATTTTCCGAGTGCATGTATATAAATTTGTTTTATTCACAGATGCATTATAATTAGACTATTATTGTAAGACTCTAAACATAAAAGTCTTTTTATGGCCCACGGGCCTCTTTATGGTCAGACGGGCAATAACGAAACATCAATTAAATGTCAGAAGTTTTTTTGTAGAACTTGATTAGAAAATGATGAAGAGGATAATTTCGGTAACCCCTTCAACATTGATACAGATGACGACAGCGATTGCGAGGCAAATTTGACCGATGAAGAAGAGTAAATGTAATTTATAAGTAGAATAAAGATAAATTTTGTGATTTTTTTCATGAAAAAACCATCTTGTTATTATTTTTCCAACCTAAACCTTCATTCCTGGCTATAGTAGATTCTTTTTCGACGGAAAATGATTTTTTTAAGCCCACACCCATTGAAAATGTCCGTTCAATATTTTTGCTTACTCCTTTCAATGTTAGGAACATCATCCAAACGCAAACGGACATTCTGAAGTTAAAAAATTTCCCGGAAAATTTTGACATTTTAAAAATTCAATTATGGGCAACGGGACCAATAAAAACTTCCGTTCGTATTTTTCCCTGACTTCAATAAACTTGAAATGAACATTTATGGTGCAAACGGACATTCCAAGATATGTCGGAAAAACAATGGCCAAAAATTTTTATTTATTCACCTAACAAATTTCTCTGGACCAATAAAAATGTCCGTTTGCGTTTTTTACATCAATTTCAGCTGTCTACGAATACATTGAGCTGTAGAAGGGACATTTCAAAGTTGTTTTTTTTACTTGTTTCTTTGACATCTTTAATTAACAATTAAATGCATTTATGCTCACTACCGGTTTCCGTCGCTGGGGACATTTTTTTGTCTTTTTTCACAAACTGTCGATTCCCGTGGGGATTGTGCATGCTAAAATAAATCAAAAATCCTGGTTGCGGCCTCCCGTACTATATCACCCCTTACAATTAATGCGCTCTAACCCCTGACACGCTGTATACTACCTGCCGAACAAATGTCCGTGAACGAGGCCAAAAAGATCATAATCAGTATGTATCAAGTAGCATAATATAAAAGACTTACAAACCTGTTAAAAATGGTATCCTTTTTATACCATACCATTCTTGCATACACGCGATAATCTATAGAAACATACCTGAATTATTAATATGTCTTTTAATAGACTTATTGCTGCCACACTATTTTCCTCCTTCGTGCCAAGACTTTCCGCAACTAGATATCTAATGGTAGCAGGAAATCTACTAAATGTAGAGATGGCATACTTCTTTTTTGAAACGTCTAATAAAGAAGCAGTATAATAGCACGCTGCTTGCATTGATGCATCATTGTGCAAAAAAGGTATAACCATGACTAACATCTTTAACATATCATGAGCTAATATCAGATTTGTCGGCACTTCAAGATTGATTTCAAAGAGATAATTAAATATAACTGGATTATTACATGATGCTAATAAAGCCAATTGGAGTGTTTCTTGAACATTCGGTTGAGGTTTCAATTTCTTAATTAGTCCAATAATCCTATAAAAATTAAAATGTAAGACTTGACTAAGAAATGTTATGACGTACCTGGGAACTTCACTAACATCAGCATATGTTACAAGTAACTTAACCAGTATGTATCCCATGTTGTATTCATTTAAGATATTTACAAGTTCATGATCTTCACTTTGGACATTCAGCCAGTGTTTCAAAGCCATGTATTTATAGGAATCGTTAGCACCTCTAAGGATCCATACAATTTGAGTATAATGGTAAGTTAGTAAATGCACGAAAGACTTGCAATGGATTAAAGTTTCAATTAAAATTTTACTGGTGTAATACGTAGCCACATCGTCAACATCGTAGCTTACAAGTGGATACAGATAAATAATTGCTTTTAAACAAATAGTTTGTGAACTTACGTATAAGTAGTAATGCTCGATAGATTGTTTTATTTGGATGTAACTCCACAGGGTCCTGCAATTATCCATAAGAGATTGATCAACATTCCAGACAGGAGTGCAGCGATAAATCTAATTTGTAATAAAAGATACATACCGTGAGTGAAGACATAGAGTATGCGCTATTACAAAATAAATATTCAACTTAACATTTGGCCAATCTTCATACGCATCTGGCAAAGAACTAATTTCATTCAAGATTGCATTTCTCCCTCCTGGCCAAATTACTAAGTCCGTACAATACAGCTTTTCTACTATAATGGATAAGAGTTCCTCAATAACTTTTCGTAGAAGTGAATTGGCCATAAGTTTACACAACTGAGATAAATAACTTTTGATGGATTGTATAACTACAATGTCGTGTTCATATTTATTAAAATAAGTCAAATACAAATTTAGTATTTCCAACAGAATTTCTTGATCCGTTTCCTGAAGAAAAACATTATTTTAGTATTATTACGTAAGCAGATTTAACTTAAACTAAACTAATGTCAGAAACTAATGTCTAAAAATACTTATAATTTGAAATAAATATGTTTACTGTTATACAAGTGTAGAAAGGGATTTTGTCGCAAAAATAGTATGAAAGTTGTAACACGAGCGATAGTGATAGCGAATGCTCCGATTGTAGGTTTTGTAAAGGTCCTTTTCGTAAGAGTGTTACATATTATTCTTGGGAAAAGTCGACCACATTGGAAGTAGTCACAAATGTGTTCTTCTTTACAGGTGCTGTCAGTATATTCTGGAGCTATTTTAGACGACTCTTGATACCCGATACAGAAGACCTCTTGTGAGACCCACGACCTCACAATAGTTAGGTGGCAGCAGACAGATTTAACTGCGGTTAAAGGTTGTTACCTTTTCCCAATTAGCGACCCCCATTTTGTGGGTAACAACTTATATTTTGGCGCCAAACGTGGGGCCGTTTAATTCCATCCATTCAAAAGTTAAAATATTTTTTTGTTAAATTAACAACAGAATCAAAAACTGAAGACTGACTCATTGTGGCTCACTCTCCCCTATGATAAACAAAAACACTGGGACAAAAAGATTAAGACTATCTTGAAGACAACGTAGGAACGTATAAGGCGTGCAATGTTAATAGACTTCAACATTTTGGTATGTAACTGTCACGGGCTGGCTGTATTGCGATATATCCTATTTTATTCAATATTTTTGATTCATCAGTAGTGGATTAATTTAGATTTAAGATAATTATATTCAATAGCCCACAAAGTAGTATTAGGCATTGACTATATTAGTTTAGAATATTATTGGAATATGATTAATCGATTAATGAATAAATATATTATTCGTGATTGTTTTATTTGTTAATTATATCAGTCGTTATTCGCCAAACAGACTGTTAATCACTATTTCTTATTGGTCATTTTCATTGAAAGATATATCATCAACAGATTTGTTATGTTTTTCTTTATTTATTCAGAAAACATTAAAAAATAGTATTAGATAACTAAAATAGTATAAAATAAAATATTGACTATACAAAAAATGATATTGTTGAATACCCAGTTGGATATGAACAGGTATTCATAAAATGGGAAGCGATATACTGGGTGTATCAAAAGTCGAAACAGTCGAATATATTGAGAAATACACTTCTAATGGAAAAATCGCAAAACACGTTTTAATATTTTTACGAGGGGAACACTGATAATATCTAGAATGCCATGTTTCTAAAAACGAATGAAATTTGTTTTTAGTTGACAGCTACTTTTTTAATGTTTTGCGAGTTGATTGCCGTTTAGTTTGTTCGATTTGCTTTAATAGTTTTTTAATTATCATAATTTAAAGATTATGTGTTCACCCATGATGAATTGATGAAATGAATTTGACTGGAGAACATTTCCGGGCTATGATTTTTTACGATTTTAAATCGTCATTAACGCCTAAACAATGTGAAGATCAGCTTAGAAGTGCATTTGGCGAAGAAGCCCCGTCTAAGGCAACAATTTATAACTGTTACAGCGAAAACGGTTTTTTCTTAGTGGTGAATTTCGTGAAGGACGACCAAGAACTGCTGTTCCTGATGAAAATATTACCGCTGTTCGAGCAATGCTTGAGGAAGATCGACGGACATCTTAGGAATTTATTTGGGTGACATTGGGCATTGGTATGCGTCAAATACAAAACATTTTTCACAATTCGCAGTGCTGGTAAGAAGATGATTGCTAGTTTATTTTTTTAAAACGGGTTATATTGCTACTATAGCATTAGAAGATAGCCGTACCGTTACTGCCGATTGGTACGCAAATGTCTGTTTACCACAAATCTTTGAAAAAGTTCGTGAAAAAAGCCCCAAAGGAAAAATAATCTTACATCATGACAACGCATCGTCGCATAAAGCAAAAGTAACGACTCTGTATTTGGCTGCCCTAAAAGTCAGCACCATGGACCCTCCACCGTACAGCCCTGACCTAGCACCTTGCGATTTCTTTTTGTTTCCTAAAATTAAAGATAAAATGCGTGGAATCACTTTTTTGCCATCAGATGAAGCAGTGGAACATTACAAAAACCTGGTTTCTGAAGTGTCTTAGGAAGAGTGGCATCATTGCTTTAAGGACTGGTCTCATCGAATGCAAAAATGTATTGATGTTAAAGGGGAATATCTTGAAAAACAATAAAATTATTTAAGTTTTTTTAAAACTAATCCTTGTTTGATTTTCTAAGAATTCTCAGTGTCGCCCTCGTAACAGAGCTATTTAATTATGCTAGTTAAGATCAATCCCCCTCACCCTTGTGGCTGAGCAGGGGGTAACTTTAAATTTTCAAATAAGAACCCCTACTTTTTATCGCAGATTCGGATTCTGCGACAAAAAATACATAACTTTTAATCAAATTATATTTTGTAATAATCAATAACTATCTGCTACTACGAGTTATATCAGGTGTTTTGTTTTTTTTAATGCCGCTGTTCGAAAGAGAACGTATTACTTTATTGATATGGACGCGAGGATATGGAGACCGTATTAGTTCGTACGAAGAAGTGGCTAATTTATTCAATGATGCGTATCCGAATCGTAACCGAATTTCAAAGTCTGCAGTTCCAAAAACTGTCAGACAGTTTGAAGAGACAGGATCTGTCAAGGATCGGAAAGGTAGTGTTCAGAGACCAATCAGCAACAAATGATGATAAGAATTGTTTGGAAGTGATGCAAACTTTCGTCAAAAATCACCATAGTTCCATGAAGAAAGAATCATAAGCACATGACATTAATGTGATGTCAGTGAATCGAATTTCATCGGATGCTGATTTTGATAGAAGAAATGAATTCTGTAAGGAAATGATGAATCAATGTTATAATGATAACACCTTTTTAGGTAGCTCAGTGTTTTCCAACGAGGATCTTTTCAAATTAATGGACAAGTAAATCGACAAAATTGTCGTTATTGGAGTGACACGAACCCTTACTGGTTGAGTGAGATCCATACTCAGTATCCTAAAAGTCTTAACGGTTGGGCAGGTTTGTGTGAACGTGGTATTATAGGGCCATTCTTCATCGACGGGAATTTAAACGGTGAAGAATATCTGAACTTACTAAAAAATGAAGTTGTACCTGTCATTACAAAATGTTTGATGCAAATATGCAAAGTGTTTGGTTCCAACAAGATGGCGCAGGGGCCCATTATGCGATAGGAGTGCGGATGTTTTTGAACGATACTTTTCCAAACCGCTGGATAGGACTACGTGATGCAATTAAATGGTCTATAAGATCGCCAGAACTAACACTTTTAGATTATTTTACATTTACATTTTACATCTACGTTACAAACCTGTCAGTTTGGTAGATCTCAGAGAACGAATAATAAACCAAGTCGATCTGATCGCGACAGAGATGAGACGAAATGTGTTGAATGAATTCTATTTACGATTAAGTTATTGTCAAACAGAAAATAGCAGTCAATTTAAACATTTGCTCTAAGAATCGATCAACTTTTTAGTCTCAAAGTAGGGCTACATGATGTGCCAAATTCGATCAGGCAATCTCCCCGGTGCACATTTGGTCATGCTAATGCCGACGGTTTTTATAACTAATAAAATATTATACGCGTGATTTGAGATTTTTCGATTATCGCAAGATTTGTTTTTTGCTATTACAGCGTCACCTACGATGATTACAACACAGTGTTTCAAGTAAAAGTTCTGTATATTTTTTGGCAGGGGTATTAAATAGCTCTTTTAACACGTGTTTACATATTAAACACGTGTTTTACGATTTTTCCATTGAAAGTGTATTTCTCAAGATATTTGACCATTTCCAGAGTCTTTGTACACCCGATATGAAATGAACATGATGACTTATATTTATGTTTTATTTGATAAAGAATAAGCTATAAGAGATGGGTAACAAACCTGGATGAACGCCATGTGGTCTGGACCCGAGGCTCGTCTCGAATTCTAGGTCCGACACCTCAAACGACGGCCCAGGCCTCTGTCACCCTGGAACTCGTCTCGGATTCTAGACAGGTCGACACCTCAAGTGACGACCACGCCGTCCACCCAAAAGGTAAGTGGCAGTCAGGAAATGAACAGTAGCATTGGGCAATTGTCATTTGTCCGTGTTTAGTAACATAGGCGCTTGCGCTTACGGAACCAACTTAGATTTGACAGTAAAGAATAATATGCAATCCAAACATTTAATATTTCCTTTACAAGCTTAGTTGTAATATTTTCAAATTTTATATTATAGATCGAGCATTTTCTAAACTATTATTGTTTACTATGAAGTAATTGATGTTTACTAACGATACATGGCTAATTTGGCATGGAATCGCCTAATTTTAAAACATGACCGTGCTTTGATATCTCAAATTTTGTTGAAATTTGTTCCTTGCATAGATATATATGAAATGACATTGAATTAATTTTTTTCAGACTTTTTTTAAACAAGCTTTACCGGGATTAGCCACTTAATTCAAAAATAAGGTTCACATAAGTCATGACAATTTCAGTTAAATAATGGAGAAGCGTCGCATAGCGGAATTTCAAATACAAAAACTTGTATCCGACACTCTGCTTCATCTAACTAAAATTGTCATAACTCCCTTATTTTTTTTTAGTTATGTCTAATGTCAGATTAAAGCTAGTTTTTGGATCTTTCAGAGTATATCAAAAAACGCCCAGACATTGCACAGTAGAAAACTAACAGGCTCTGAAGGCAAATCTGACACCTGGACGAGCTAGATAATTCAAAACATAAGTAGGCCAGTAAAATAGAATCCGTTGGTGGAAATAAATGTTGGAAAGCGGGAGATCGTTACGATCGCTTCATTTGACGTCAAATATAAGTATCCTAGGTCTGCACGGTCCCTCGACGCGAGCTTACCTGAGGGCATCAAAAGAACCACGAAATCTACGGAGCTTTTGTAGTTTTTCGCTTATAACTTTAAAGCAGAGCTTTCCAACGAAAACTTCGCTATGACAACAATTAAAGAACATTAAATTCTGCGTCGGATGAGTATCCAACACTTTAAATTCGGTCTAGTAGTATAGTCGAAATCGACGGTCGAAAAACGACAATTTTACAAATTTTCGATTTTCCGTCAGACCGGACGCCCAGAGGCTTTCCGTCTAAAAAAACCCGTTGGACTTATTCTGATTGTTAATATAAGTCGAGAAATACCTAAGCTTTGATATTGTAGAGCAGGGCTGTCAAACTCAAAGGCGAACTTGGGCCAAACAAACAAGTTTTAAGTTTAGGTTTAGGTGGGTAAAAATGTTCGTTGGGGGCCGCGAGTTTGACACCCTTGTGTTGACAACCTCTACAAGTTGCTGGATTAAACTAATGGCCATATCTTTGTCATCCCTCATCACAGCAATAGGGAAGACGCACGTATTTTGTTTAATTTTTGTATTCGTTCATTTTGGTTAGAAAAATATTTCCAGATAAGCGGAATTTCTAAAAACGCTCAATTTATTTGAAAAAATTAAATTTAAAAATTCTCCTTATTTAAAACCGAATTTGGCCTTGAGCAACTTCCCTCAAAGCTATTTGATGTAAAAAAGTAGGTACCGCTGTGAATGTGAAGAAGCAATATTGACGATCTACTCAACGTTAGATGGCGCTGATGAAAACCAATAAACTGAATTTTGAATTAATATTACCAGAAATATTTAACATCACTTTAATTATGGCAGTTAATTACACAACAGCATAACGTACATTATTATATTAATTACTCGTTAATAAGTAGACGATATTTGAACTTGAAAATAAAAAAATTTTCAAACTGACGGGTAAAACAGGACTCTTAACTGTTTCATTAGCACCAACAGTGGGTCGTCTTTGGAACTGTAAGAGGTAACAAAGTTTCATCCATTAGAGGACACCAGTATTGCATTTTAAATTTATTTAAATTTTCAAGGTTTTCAAAAATTAATTACTTAAAATTGGTAATTGTTTAATGCATTTATAACTGATATTCTAACTAATTTAGTAATGACGTTTATGAAAATGCAAGAATCTCCTCAATTGACGACATATGCGTCTTCCCTATTGGGATCAATCCATATGAAGTGCTGCAGTACTCATCGCTCGATCATTTCGGTTATAATTCTTTTTGTGTGTTATCACAACTAAGTATTGGTAGATCAAAACCACTGTTATTGTATTTTTATTCCTTTTGATTAAAATATCGCAGCCATATTTGTTTCGTGGTGTATGCAGTTTTTTGATGTAAACGTAAATCTTGATATTACGTATCATAACTTAAAAAGCCCATACCAAAATAGTAAAGTTTCAGATTTAAAATATTTTATACATAAACACTATCTCTAACCGTGTACTTTTAAAAACAAAATCAGCCCTAAGACTTCATCTTCATCTGGATATATGAAATATGCCCCCTAAAAAGAGGAAATTTTTGTAAAAACGTTGTTACACTTCGGAGTTAAATTTCACCCATAAGTAAGCATCCTACGAAAATTATGTTTAGATTAAAAGGTTTACGTATATCAAAAAACTGCAAGAAACGCACCACGAAACAAATATGGCTGCCATATTTCAATCAAAAGGAATAAAAATAAAATAACATCGGTTTTGATCTACTAATACTTAGATGTGATAACACACAAAAAAGTTTTTTTCGAAATGATCGAGCGACCAGTACTGCAGCACTTCATATGGATTGCTGTGATCCCAATTGCTGTGATAGGGGGATGACAAAGAAATGGCCATTAGTTTAATCCGGCAACCTATTATTTATTTTGCTTTACCTGGTATTTCTCGACCTATATTAACAATCAGAATGTATCCAACGGGTTTTTTTATATGGAAAGCCTCTGGGGGTCCGGTCTGACGGAAAATCGAAAATTTGTAAAATTGTCGTTTTTCGACCGTCGATTTCGACCACACTACTAGACCGAATTTAAAGTGTTTCATACTCATCCGACGCAGAGTTTAATGTTCTTTAATTCTTGTAATAGTGAAGTTTTCGTTGGAAAGCACCACTTTAAAGTTATAAGCGAAAAACTAAAAAAACTCCGAAGATTTCGTGGTTCTGTTGATGCCCTCAGGTAAGCTCGCGTCGAGGGACCGTGCAAACCTAGGATACTTATATTTGACGTCAAATGAAGCGATCGCAGCGATCTCCCGCTTTCCAACATTTAGAGCCCGGCCAGACGAGCGACTTTAAGTCGCTTTGTCGCTGCGACTAAAAAGTCGTTCAAAATAGAACAACAGTATTTAAACGGAGCCGGCCACACGAGCGACTGTTTGGAAGCTGCGACAAAAAAGATGCAACATGTTCCAGTCTAGTCGCTGACGATGGCGATTAAATTGACGCTGGCGACTGTCGCAGCTAATGGAACACACGGTCTCATACGTATGCGGACAGACGAGCGACATTTTGTCGCAACTACCCTCAGCAGTTCACGTATTCTTGTCGTTATTTTGTATTTTTTGGACAAAATTCGGTAGAATGGGAGAAATGAACACGGAAGCATTGATAATCGAAGTGTAAAAACGGCCAGGTGTATTAAGGTGTGTTTGTATGATTAGAATCATAATAAATGGTTGAAAAATACAGTAGAATCTCGTTATAATTCGCATTCGAAGGGAGTTAATAAACTTAATTAATAAATATTCAAATTGGGAATTTTGTGAAAATGAATAAATGGATCACTAATGTCTAAGTTAAAAACTTAATTTTCTATAATCGGCGTTATTTATCTTCTTCACATCGTTTATTTTAAATAAATATACATATATATCTGTTGTAGATGTATTAATTTATTACAATTATGATGTAGTTGTAGTCCACGCGTTCCTTAGTATAATTTACTAAAGCTGTTTTTTATTTCAAAGGCCTTTAGGAGACGGAAGGTTAAAAAAATAATTCTTAACTTTTCTGTTGACTAATATTTTGATTTATTCTAACATTAACTGCTGATGATTCGGGACGTTTACCAACTCATTATCAAAGTTAAAATACACCACCAATTACGATTATGAAATTGGACAATAGCAAAACAAAATTCGCTATCATTTCTTAAGTCACTATACATTTTATAAAACTGTTCCTTTCGTAGTCCTTGACAAGAAGAAGCGAAATCATGTAAGCTCCACAAAATTCATTTTTTAGACCAAAAATTGGACAGGGAAGTCTCGTGTTACAAGCGATTTTTTAGTCGCAGCTACATATTTGTCGCTCGTGTGGTTGGGTACGCGATTAATCGCAAAAAGCCGCGACTTGCGATTTTTCTGTCGCGCGTCTAAAAGTCGCTCGTCTGGCCGGGCTCTTATTTCCACCAACGGTCCCAATCGGGTCTAATTTTACTGGCCTAAAGGGAGTTTGGACAATTTTATTTAGATGCTGTAGAGTAGTGTCTTGTAGACGAATTTGCAAAAAATTGGAAATTTTCAAAAACTTCTACTTCGGCCATTTTTTATCCAAAAAAATCTGGAAAAAATTATTTAATGTTATTTCATATGTATCTATGCAAGAAAAAAATTGAACAAAATCTGAGACATTGAAGCACATGGCTCTAGGTGATTTGATATGAAATTAGCCTCATTTGTCTACGGTTTCACATAAAAATAAAACATTCTGTGGCATTACAGGTGTATTGCGCACATTTGATTACCTTAGATAAATATTTCATATAATCATTACTGATCAGTATAATCACTGGCGTCATGTCGATCTGGCAACCATTCATGTTATGGTGTCTAAAATTGGAAAAAATAATTATTGGTTTGAAGTATTCTACCATGCGATCAAATTTTAAAAAGAATTAAAACAAACCGTGATCGTGATGTTTAGTTTCGTATTTTTTTCTCGTCGTTTTAATTTGCTGTCAATGTCAACTGCAAAGTGATAGTGTCTCCGCATTAGGGTGGAGCATAAACTTTCGAAAAAAATATTTTTCCTATTTTCAAATTGTAATAGTGCGGAAAACTTGCCTTTATACGAAGTAAGAAAGTAGATTTTTTTTAGGATTTTTGAATGGCATTTAATGCCTCTGTCAATGAAGTTGTGGAAAATTCAGTAAAAACCCACCGAAATCTAAATAACGTAATATTAATATTCATATGACCTGGTGTTGCAGGAATGGGAACAAGTAAAAACACAATCTAAAGATTAAGTTTGTGATTTAAAATACAACCACCAGTAATAGTGCTTATTAGCAATTTACAAATAAACAAGTTATTTTGATATAAAGTCTCTCTTGGGGTCAAGTTTAGGCATTATTTTTCTGGATTCCAACTTTGCTTTGATGAGGCCTACTCTTGCTTGCTTGGTGCATAATTGAGTTGAAGCTTCAGTTGTGGTCTTTACACTGCGTTCCACAGCTTGTGTATGACTTGGAAGGCGTACAAAAAACAACTCGCCTTCCGCGCCGGATTGGATGAAAGCTTGAATTTCCTCATCTGATACATGTTTTATCAGAGGTGGTTCGGTTATTTTCTGTTGCCAGCTAATGAGATCAATGTAGGATGCAGCTGCTAAATTTAATTGTGGTACCTCAAACACTCTTGGGGTCGACGATTGTGGCAGTTTTCGCGCTTTTAATATCCGGCGAGCACCTAGCTCTCGAACATGCTTTTGTTCATCAGTTATCATTGCCAGTAGAAGATTTTCTGGATGAGCGAAGTAACAGCTGCGTTCCATGACAGGATCGATAACATTTTAAAGGTTTCGTGGCAAGTATCTAGAGCTCGAAATAAGTTTAAGCAGATCACGTGCTCCATCCTTGCAAGATGGTTGACGTTTAATGACAAACCAGGTTGGCGTGTAGACTTTCACTACAAATGTGGCCAATGTAATCAACTGTGTTGATGGTGATTCAGTTGATACATACAAACGTAAGATGCGATTCGCGCGTGTTAACCATCTTGCATGCGACGGTTTTCCTGGAGATTTATATACCAAATCATCAGAAACAACTCCTGTCATAACTCCTGATACTATTCTGTATAAGTACCGTTGATCAGAGCTTAAACCCTTTATAGCTGTTATGTTTGGCAACTTTCCTTTGATAGATTGAAATTTCTTTAATGGCAGTTTCTCACAGTGTTCTAGTGCAACTCCGATTACTCCTGTGTACGATTTAGGCCCAGTTGTAGGTCCATCAAGGTGCACAAATAAATGTCGCAAAGGTAATTAATTCATGTGCAGGAGATAGATGATCCACTGTAATGGCGTTTGCAAACGCTCTTCAAGTAACCTGATGACTCCACTAAGTTTTCCCGTATTTATGTTCGTGCCGTCACAGCCGACTGCCAACAAAGTGTATTGAGATCTTCCTGCAATAAAAATATAGGCGTTAGATACACAATTTCAAAGATATAAAAAATTACAGATTACCTGTACAAAATGACCTGTTATGGAATTTTCTATTTCTTTAGCTGATCCTTTGTGAGGTACAACGTAACCCATATAGATTCGGGTTCTTGAACTAACGAAATGTGCTCTTCTACGACTGTCTGTCTATAGTTTCTGCCACTTTTCCGTACAATTTTGAGCGTCTTATCCTTCCTGCCGTCGAAATATAAGGCGGAGATTTCAGGAACATTACCTTGTTTTGTTGTTTCCGAGTTTTGGTTATCTCTCTGCGTACTATCTATTACTGAAACATCAGCTTGGATATCGTGTAAAACAGATGATGTTGTTGCTGCTGCTGCCCTGTCAGATATTCCATATCTATCACAAGTTGTAGATAATGTGGGATAACTTCTAATTTTGTGTTTAATTTTTCGTTTGGCGACACGCAATACAATATTGACTTCTTCAGAACCGCTTGAAGATGAAGGCGAAAACGTAGAACTACTAAGATCAAAAGACACTGATGGCTGAGGTTGGTCAGTTTCTGAGTATGCTGCTTCACGATTTTCCTTTTTACGCTTTCATATTAAGCATTTCTTAATTGTTTTGTGGAAGTAACATCAATATTTCCAATAATCATTTTTTGGGATGTTCTCTGGTCTATTAAAAAGCTTTGTTCCTTTTTTGGTACTTTTTTTTTCCTTTGGACAGACACACAGTCTAAAATCTTTACATTTACATGACGATATGTCAAATAACACCTTGCTTGCGTGTTGAGAATCTTCTAGTTGTTCATTAGTAAGCCTCTTAATAGATCTTAACTTATTTTTTCATTTTAAATGATATGTCTTCAAGATTTATGACTTACAGTGGGGATGGAGGCAGTCTGCCAAATTTTTTCTATCTTTGCTGCAACTAACTTAGCTATGTCCGGAAAACAGGGCTCTTTGGGGGTTTTCATCTGAGATTTTAGCTGGTATCTCGTCCATTCATAACACTGCATAACTTTTTGGTACGTAGGCAAGGTTTTCACTTTTAAATCAGTACTATCACCAAATAAAGGAGATTGTAACGCACGTATAGTTTTATTCATGTCTGAAACACGTAATAAGCGCGACTTATCACCTTGACGACAGAGATGTTACTGCAGTGCGAAATGCGATGTGCAATGCAAGTCGCAACAGGCAACGATGACGTCCCGTCCTCCCCGACCTTTCTAAATCACCTTTGGCCAAAGGAATCAAGGTAAATAGATGTTTATGTGTATATTCTCCATGAATGCACTAAACATAAACTCTTAACAAATAATTTTAATGATTTGTTTACTTTCTTTTATACGCTCTAAAATCGCAAATTTGGCGAATTTTTGACGGCTGTGTGGAGGCTCATGCCCATATTTGATTCAAGTCATATTTTACACAGTTTAATTTGAACCTATAAAGCATGTTTTCTACACTATTAGAAATCAGAATTTTGAAAAAAGTTTTTTCGCTCCACCCTACTCCGCATACGATCACGGTAGCGAAAGATATGTTACCAACCTTAACAGCTTAGTCATGGCTTGCTTTAATTTATTTTTTCTGGATCACATAATATATTTAAGTAAGTTCATTCTGTAACAATTTAACATATGCGGAACCAAGTGAACTTTTCTGTTGTAAATCAAACTGTAATCAATTGTTGATCAAGTAAACGGTGGTTTTATTACTGTCATGTATTTGTTCTACATAATACGTAGATATTATATAATTTTTTTATAGTGTTTTGTACATACAATTGTGTTTTGTTATTTTTGTTTTGTTTTATATACAAATTCCCAGTTTAATCTTGACAGTTCTAAACTTAAAAACAACTTGACGATATGTAAAGGATATAATAGTTTAATCTTTCATACGCGCTAGGCACCATTAGGCAATTTAAAACATAAATAATGAAACTCTAGGTCCGCTTGTTAAAATGACACAGAAAGCATTTACTCAATATCTTTAATACTCACCCCTCAAATAAGATACGAAGCAATCTGCTTAACTCTGCAATTGAACCTTCAACGTTGAAGATATTGGCAGCATGAGAACTTAGGAAACATAAAAGTTCTAAATCTTTATAATCTCTATGAAGCATTTCAATTATAAGTTTCCCTCCTACTAATTTTACATAATTTTCTTGGATATCGCTCTTCATTAACTCCTTTAAAAATGATAAAATCCTGCTCTCGCTATTCCATGGAATTTGAATGTTTAAAGAATTTATTCTACAGAATAAATAATAATAAAACTGCAGTAATAAATATTTTAAGACCTATAGAGTAGGTAATAGGACACCTGGACCAACCCCGCAATACTTTTTCCCCACTACGATGACACGCCTACTGCGCTGTAATTGGTCGGCGGCCATCTTAAATCACGCCTACTGTGCTGTAATTGGTCGACGAGCCACACCCACTGCGTTCTGGTTGGTTGGCGGCCATCTTGGATCACGCCTACTGCTCTGTCATTGGTCCATTTTATCCCTTTCAATAGTTCAGCGACCATTTAGAAATAAGCCTACGGTTTGCTGATTGGTTGGCGGCCATCTTGAAGCACGCTCTGGTTGGTCCGGCCATCTGTTATTCTTACCCCTAGCATATAGTGACTTTTCGTGCGTTTCTCTCTCTCTCTCTCTCTCTCTCTCTCTCTCTCTCTCGGTGACTTTGTCGTATGTCTCTCGTTCATCAACATTAGCGGCCATCACGCCTACTGCTCTGTCATTGGTCCATTTATCCCTTACAGCAGTTCACTGAGATTCGTTAGCGGCCATCTTAAAAGTCCGGTCAGCTTTTATCCCTACTCCTAACGTTTAGTGACTTTTCGTACCTCGCTCTCTCTAATCTAGTGAGTTTTGTGTCTCTAGAGACACAAAAGTCCTAGGACAAGATCCTATGATCTTGACCTACTTAATCCCTGTAATAGCCAAGTGTTCTATTGTAATTAGATGGTAGCGGTGTTTATAAGGGATAACAGATGTCGCTAGAGCCTTTTTATGTCGCGCTCTCTCGAATCTAGGGACTTATTAAGCATGTCTCTGTCTAATCTAGTGCATTTTGTCTTTCTCTAGATAGTACGGAACCTACAGACATTTTGTATTATCGGCACGAGGTTTTGCGTTCGGATAGACAGTATTAGTGTTGGTAATGGATAGCAGAAGACGATAAGACCTTTTATGTTGCTATCTCGCGAATCTAGGGATTAGGGACACTTCTACTGACTTTTCGTATATCTCTCTCTAATCTAGTAACTTTATCTGCCTGGGCAGGATCGAAGAGAAAAATTATTAGTGTACACGTGCGCGCGGATTCAATCAACCAACTATCGCAACGCATTATTACGTAATTAACCATTTCAATACTGATCACATATTAAAGCAAAATACCATCACGGTTTTAATCAACAACGTATCGCAAAGGGACCTGCCTATAATCTCATGTGTATTACATCAAAACCACTTCACGCACGTGCGCTGTTTCAATTAACCAACTATCGCAAAGGGGACCCGTATGTGTATTACATCAAAACAACGCATGCACGGTTTACTTGCTCATTATGATATTTGTTACTGTTGATTCTATGCGTTTGTATGGTTAATTATGTCTCCCTGATCTATTATCATTTTTTGTTGGCTAGATTGCTCTTACAACAACAACAACATACGTATAATATGCATTCTACCTCAGACCTCTCTGTAGCGTTTTTAGAACCCTGAGGGGCGTTTGGCTACAAATTACCTGAATGCTAATGTTATATAGCTTGGTTTACGGTTCTAAAACACTTTAGGTATCTTTACTAAGAGATAGTATCCAATCCTCCTGGTAATTCGAGCTTGCAAACCTCGTTAGTATATCACGCTTTGGATACACAATGTGTTTTATCGAACTGTTGCCTGTCTGCATGGCTTAAGAACGTTGTCAACGCGGTATTGCTGTTGAAAAAGCTTTCCTAAATATTTTATAATGCTTGACGTCTCATGGGTTATAATAGAAGTAATGAAACATCTGGGTATCTTTTATGGTTATTGGTTAGTATAGTTCACTGAATGCATGCGTGATTCATATAGAATAGTTAATTACGCTGGTAATAATGCATTGCGATAGGTGTTTGCTTAAGACCGTGCATGCGTGAAGTTGTTTTGATGTAATACACATGAGATTATACGCAGGTCCCTTTGCGATAGTTTGTGGATTAAAACCGCGCACGCGTGATGGTATTTTGCTGTAATATAATGTGATCAGTATTGAAATGGTTAATTACGTAATAATGCGTTGCGATAGTTGGTTGATTGAATCGGCGCGCACGTGCGTACACTAATGATTTTTTTTCTTCGGTCTCGCCCAGACAGACAAAGTTACTAGATTAGAGCGAAAGAGAGAGAGATACGAAAAGTCAGTAGATTCGAGAGAGAGAGAGACACCAAAGTCCCTAGATTCGTGATAGAGCAACATAAAAGGTCTTATCGTCTTGTGTTACCCATTAGAGTAATATAAACTAAAATGACAGAGCAATAGGCGTGATCGTAGTGGGGAAAAAAGTAGTAGGGGTTGGTCCAGGTGTTCCATTACTTACTCTATAGTATTTTAAAAATGCCTACTTAAATATTGCCAGTAAAGGCATGGGCAGAGGGAGCGAACCAAAACGTTATAGGGCTTAAAATGAAGAGTAGGTGTCCAAAAGTACCAACCATTTGTTCGTTACGTGACAATTAATTTTTCGCAATATCTCCCCCGACCCCTTTTTGTACAGAGAGGTGTGGTGAGGTTATCAGAACGTGCGAAACTCTAGTCAGCACCAACCACCCAAAAATGATCAAGATCGATTCTACGATTACCGAGATATTAGCAAAACAATTTTGCATATACTACCGACTCGTTCGGATGGGGCTCCAACTCGTTTTTCGTTATTTTAAACTTGATTTGTGTGATAAAATAAAAAAAATTAATAAATTGCTGCATTAAAATATTCAAAATCACGTAAATTATACAAGCGCATTGGTATACCTTGGTACATCATAGAAATAGATGCATTCAGCATTTTTAATTTCACCTTGTTTGCTTCCCTTCATGCCAAGAACACGCAGTATAGACCTAATCATACAATAGGTATATGATAGAACCCTAAAGAAGATTATAATATACAGTATTAGTAAAACAAATACTTTAATATTATTAATACCGAAAACTTATTTTGAAAAGTGAGAGTCAAAATTTAATAGCGCCTCTTGGGATGTGCAACTAAACCTGACATTTCTAAAATATTTGGAAAGTAATTAAAAAATAGTCATTGTAATGAAAGATTGAATAGTTTAGATAACTTGTAAAGGTTGATGTAGGCTAGTATACAAATAATAAATAATAAATAAATAAAAATAATAAAACAAATAAAAAATACAAATAATAAACTATCAAAAATAGTGTTTTTTTTTGTTAGCTGCAGCTTTCTTACCGAAAAAACTTTTATTAGTTGCACACCCATCTGCGAAGATGACGCTTCAACAATGTTCCCTATATAAACCATCTATTTAAAATAGTAGCGACATTGTGGAGCAAACCTGACACAAACTTTAATAAACAAAAAATTACTACATGCTTGGTGCTGCGGAAATTTAATAAAAAGTTGTTCAAAAATTAAAATTACAGAGGTATACATCATATTAACATGGTTGTTTTTACAGAACCAAATTCATGTTAAACTATGGATATTTTTGTGCATGATTATTATTAAACCTAAGATTTATTATAAGACAGAGTTTCAAATCTAGTAACATTCAATGTCGCCAACATCGTTCTAGTGCTTTTGCCCCAGCGGCGAGATCAATCGTTGTCGCTACTATCTGAAAATAAAAGGACTATAGTCGCCTATTTTCATATGGTAAAATATATGGAGTTTCCGGTATTAATAATAATAAAATATTTGGTAAAACTTCGCCTTTGGTTTGAATTTTCATGTGTGAACAAAGGAAAAATAGTGAATGGCAATACAACTGAGAAACATACTTGCCAAGTCTTACAATATAGTAACTTTTTTGTAAAGTTGGTGGTGCTAGGTAAGAAAAATTAAAAACAATTGAGAAATAATTTGACTACTACGTGTATCCGTCGAGGTCAAATTGATATTTTAGCTTTTTTTAAGTACCATAAAAAATTACAGAATAAATTGATATTTTCACTAAAAATAGACCCGTTTCTAAGTATCACTTACATTTTTTATCATATTGTCTTTTGTTTTCAATTGCCCATACAGGGTGCAACCAATATAACTAGAAACCTCGTAATGGGGTAGTAGCTGTAATGATTTGGAACATATTTTCCTATCAACATGTGATCGCTTCCTGTTAGTTTTCGAGAAAATAGCATTTTAAATTTTAAGTACGCCTATTGTACTCACATTACATTAAAAATACAAAACAAGCAAAAAACATTAAAAAAATTCCTTTTTGATTTTTTTTTGCTTGTTTTGTATTTTTAATGTAATGTGAGTACAATGGGCATGCTTAAAATTTAAAATGCGATTTTCTCGAAAACTAACAGGAAATCTTAAACCCCATCAAACAGGCTTGGTAATGTAATGTCTAGAGTGCTGGACTTTCACCCAAGCGGCCCGAGGTCGATTCCTGGTGCCGGCAGATCTGGTTAAGGTTTTCTGCAGTTTTCCTTAGCTGTGACACAAATGTGGGACTTGCGCTGTTCCATCTGTAAGTCGGCTGCAGCCGCATTTAGGGCCTACGTAATAATAATAATCGCCCCCTCCCTCCCGCACAAGCTTATAGCTTCTGAGGCCTAGTTTCCAGGTTATGGGTTGTAGCAATTATTATTATTATATATTTGGGGCTGAAGCCCCCCCCCCCTCCGAAGCATATATGCGACTTCGAATTTTTTTTCACTTAAAGTTTATTTTATTGTATAGAAGAATTATTTGTAATAATTATATTTGATGGAATATATTAGCCCCCCCTCCCCCCCGAAAGAAGATTCTGGCTACGAGGCTGAATAGTACATAGTATTTATGTATCATACTGAATATCTGTAAATTTTAATTTCCGATGAACGGTTCGATAAAGCAAAAACAATTGTCGGGACACAGAAATTTCACCTTTTTATACCTATCTCAAAAAATAAAATAGCAACAAAATTCTACTCTGCTAGTGATGAGACATTTATACACCATATTTGATGAACTAATTAGACCTACATTCGAAATATATGAAATTACAGGTTTTGTGACATGTGAATATAACTGCAAGTGGTGGTTAGTCCATGTGATGTCTTCAGATAGTAAAAAAGGTGAAGTGGACCAATATTTGTTTTTTTTGCAAATACCAGATATCCTAACAGTATCCTATAAGCAGATTATAAGCAAAGTAGATTCAAATACAGCAACAGACCGTACATACAGTTTAAGTTAACAGGAAATGCAATTACACATAGCATCCAGCATTTTACATCACTTATTACTGTGCATCAAACTAAAATTTTCTTTATTGTATGTCATAGTGATTTTAATTTATCATAGTTGATAACAATTTGTACGTGTTCTGATAATACTGAAAAATTTTCTTGACAAGTGCACCCAGGATATTTTATTTAAGTAACGTTTCACAAATAACTGTAAAAAATTTTTAAAACTCACAGGGATTTGTTAATTAACGTTTTATCTCAAATTTTTTGTAGGTAATTACTCAGTACAAAGAATAATCATTCGTAAAACAAAACTCTAATGTTCACAATATTGAAAAATATAATTATGTTAAAATGTTGAACAATGCTATTTTGTTAAAATAATTTAGTAATGATCCCATTGAGATCCCAAGTTGAAATTTGGCAAACGTATTTAAAAATATGCAACTCTATGTCGAATTTTTTTCAGAATTTTTAACCAATTCTTTCTGAACGTTCAAGGTCAAAGACTAAGGGCCCAATATAATTTTTTTTTTTCATATTAAAGTATGCCATGCAACCTATCATTTTAAAGCTCAAATGATGGACTTTAAAACAGTTTTGTTTCGTTTCTTTATCTTATTTCTATCAAAAGTTATAAAGAAAAACGTAAACGCCAACATGTTCAGAATCACTCATTTTTGTACACTTTTGAAGGACACAACTCAAGACCCACTTGAGTTAAAAATATAATATTTTAGATTTTTACTTATCTTTCGTAGTATAACAATTGTGCAAAATTTGAAATAAATAAAAAATAATCATTTTTTAGTAACATGTGCTCATGTGCACTGGCCCCCTAAATACAAAACGAATAGAAATACTAGAATATGCCGATGACTTAGTAATCATAAGCACTAGCGTATGAAACAGACTGAAAGAAACATGCTTTAAACTTTCTAAATATACTCAGAAACTAAGATTACAAATAAACGAAGATAAAACTAAATACCTGAAACTTTCAAAGAGAAAACCAAAACACAAACACACTAAAATAGGAAAACACAACTTAGAAAATACCAAAAAATGTAAATATCTAGGGGTTATGCATAAACAACAAGAATGATCTGAAAGAAGAAATACAAATACATAGAATTCAAGCAGCAGAGAAAAGTATATTTTACATATATAAAAAACTACTGTAGTCAAAATTACTAAGTCATAAAACAAAATAAAAAATCTATCAAAACAATAGTAAGACCAGTAGTTACATATGCAGGAGAAACATGGACACTTAGGAAGGAACCGGAAGAACTATTACTGAGATTTGAAAGAAAAATTATAAGAATAATTTATGGACCAGTACACATAGAAGATGTTGTAAAAATTCTAATGAATCACGAAATAGAAGAACTGTTAAAAAACGAAAACATAGTAAGACACATTAAAGCACTTAGGGGGAGTTGCATAAATGTTTAACTTTAGACTTGGCTCAGTTGTCAAGGAAAAATCGTGGGGCAAGCAAAGACCCATGAAGAGTTATGAAGCTAAAGAAGAAGAAACAGATCACAATATGAACTGTAAATTTAAAAATATTCTTTTTAAGACTCACCTCTCGTACTGCAGTTAAAGGTAATAAAAACCCAGAATTATGCCAGCCAGCACACTGACGTCATTAAAACGTCCTATACGAGGACTAAGACAGGAATTATAAATAAATGTTCAATATTGGAAATAACATTTATTATATACTACAGTCAAAACATCTCTATATTGTGACCACCTGCTTAATGTGACTAGTATTCCTTGGCCCCTGTTGAAATAATATATTGTAACGTTCTTTTTAAAATAATAACCAAAATGCTGTTTAAATCGTCTATTAATAAAGAAAAGATTATTTACAATGCACTTAATTAAAAACACTATATCTATAAACTATTTAACAAACTAAAGCATTTAAATAAATGCTAGGTATTTACAAATTTATATGAGGACTATTTATATAAAACTATTTATGTATTACAATAATTATTAACTAATTATTCAGAGTACATTTCAACACGACGACGGTTAAATATTAACTGCCCCCCTTCTACTCGCGACTCAATTTATATCTTTCATACGATGACTCATACATCTAGAATGTTCGATGACGTGTTGATGAGTCATGCATGCAGCTGTTTATAAATGACGTCGATGAGGCGTGTCGATGAGTCATACACGCAGGTGTTATTGATGTGTCATACAGTTGATGACTTATACATCTAGAATGTTTGATGACGTCATATGTGGGTTTACTATTCGTTACAACATTATTAATGAAACTTGTACGTATTGTATTGTACGTCTAAAAGACGTCGTCTTGAAGACGTCTACATACGTCCCATTATATGACGTCTTATGGACATCATTTATTAGTCATATGACGTCGTCGACCAATATTGACTTAAAAATAACGTCATTATAACCTCAGTGTGCTAGCTGGGGTAACGCTCTTTCTGAAAATAATTAAAGAGACTATCAAGTTTTTTGATTGCAAAATAAATGGGTTTGGTGCGGCAAAAGAACAAGGTCAAAAATAATATTAACTGTGTAGTATAATTAGCTCTCCGACTATTGAACTTGCCAAGATGACAAAGCATTTGCAATGATACAACAATGGACGTAATTGTTTTCGTTTGGAAGATGCAAATTAAAGTAGCAATCGTAATATCAACATAAATTACATTTCTTAGGCGTGAAAGCATTGGAATAATTGCTAATTTACGTTGGTAACAGATTATAACGTACGACTTCTGGTTGACCGAATGATCTATAAAAGTATTGTTGACTTTAAAAAGTTTCAAACACAATTTAGGTTATTATGACAAACGTCAGTTATATTTAAAAATTCTTAGTTATAGCACCAACCTTACAAAAAAGTTAGGTACTAGATCGCAAAGCTTGGCAAGTATGCGATGATATCTATCTTTCCCTATCAGATGAATTAGTATTTACTATTTTTCCTTTGCTCACACATGAAAACCCAATTCCAAAGCAAAGTTTTACTAATACTTTAATCAATACTGAATGGCTGGTCCATTTGTTTTTTCTTGCGAACTAATTTTTTAATGATTTTTTACGTTACGTGGCAGCATCTGATTTTCTATAGTGTACCTCGATGAGTGTACCTAAGTATGTGGGTATAGTAGATCACTGTAAGCTAAATCAATGATTTTTGTCAAATATTTAACTACTTTATTCAACGAATAAAAGAAAGTATTGTGTTAAAGATTGCTTCATTATAAATAATGCAACACCAATGCATGAAACACCTTTGAATCAAAGAAACGTTTAGCAAGAATTCTTTTTATGCATGTGTGAATCATAAGGTGACCAGACGTCCCGCTTTTGGTGGGACAGCCGCGCTTTTGCTTCATCTGTCCCGGTGCCCACAAAATCTTCAAAATGTCCCGCTTTTTATGGATAATCACGATTTTAGGAACATAGACAGCAAAACAGCTTCATTACGTTTATTGGTTGAAACAATAAACGTAAATGAGAATTTTAATTTTTTTTTCTAACTTCTAAATTACAGTAAACTAATATATTTAATATTGGTATCCAACGGAGTTATACTTCTTTTCAACAGTAAGATCATAAGTGCTCAACTCTTGTCGGCAAGATTTTTATTTTGTATGAGCATTGGTTGCTTGGCAATTAAACGAGATCAAATTGACGAAAAGACCCGAGCGCGGAGCGCGAGGGTTCTTTTCCCAAGAATTTGATCGAGTTTAATTGCCTTTCAGCAATCAATGCGAATAAAAAAAATAAAAATCTTGCCTGACAAGAGTTGAGAACGAATGATCGTCGGTTGGAGAATTAACTGAATGAAGCGTTAAATACGTCAAATTTTTAACAACTTTATTTATGAGAACAATTATAATTATAATTAAAAGTGAATTTTGAATGTTTTCATTAATTGAAGCGTCAGGAATGTTGCCGAAGCGCGACATTTTTAATTTTGTCAAAATGGCATTTGATTTTTTAAATATTAATGGTTGCTAAAATAATGCTAAAACAATGAGGTAGCGGCAAGAAAAGTAGCATACATTCTTTTCTGTTAAAGAAATCATTTCTAACTTGTGATTGGTGCATGTGACACTGTTTTTAATGTCTCATTGGTCTACAACACTATGAAGTTAATTATCATATATATATATTATGTAATTAGGAGATCAAGCGATACTTTAAATCCGAGAAGATGTATTATAACATCTTCGAGGATTTAAAGAAGCTTGATCTCCGTATTGCATAAGTTGTTTTATTTTATTTCGTATTTCAATCCTAATTTCTCCCTTTTAAAATTCATCCGAATTTATTGTATTAAGAAGCAAGTTGCCTTGTCTGTGTCATCATACTGTAACCAAGGAGATAAAAAGCAGCATGTCACGTGTTGCTGTTATGCTGTTAAACATCAAATGATTTACGTTGCCAACAACAACGAAGATCAAGAACCTCTTGAACTCCGGTGTCATTCACGACGGAGATAAAGATATACCTTATTTTACTAATTGTGGTATATAAACAATTGTTTGAAATACGAAATGAAATAAAAAACTAAATATCATTATATTATTTTAATTTGACCGTGCCAATTATAAATATCGCACACTTTATTTGGGTTTAAATACAAACGCTGAATTTACATTAATTGCAACAAATAACCATAGCGGCATCTATATAATGCCAATCACACTTATTATCAAACAAAAGTAAAATCTGTGAAATAGGGGAAGCCCACTCAACTAACAGGTGTTCTTGACAATAACGAAGATATGAAAAAAATGTATTTTTTACGTATTAAGTTTAACGTGCCAAAAATATATTGGGAAGAACGTAATTATTACATGCCATTGAGCATCACTTTGGAATATTAATTGTGGCATGCAAAAATAATTAGAGGCACGTAATTTTCATATGAATTTCTATCCCAGCACTACTTGGGCACAAAGCATCTGGCTACCGATAAGCATAAAAGATATTTAAATGTTGCTGCCTCTTCTTCTAAGTTACAAGATGTTTTCCGTAAAAATAATTTTAGAAACAAATAAAAGCAATTAGCGTTACCTGAAGGACTGTTTGAATTTGATACTATTAATAAAAATCAGAGTTTCCAGTCAATAGATTGCACATAAAAATTATTCAAAAATGGTTCGAAAAGCTTGCTTAATAAATCATTTATGGGGGGGATTCCTAATGTCCCGCTTTATTGATTTAGAAATCTGGTCATCTTAGTGAATCATGCACTTACTTTACAACTAGGTTATGAAAAATAGTTTCTAGGTTATGTTGATTTCTGTGAAACGTTTGTCTAATGTTAAAATGGTATACAAAAGCCTACTGAAATTCATTCAAATCTTTTATGTTCTGCACGTCAATATCAATAAATATCAAGTTTAAAATGGTTTAATTATGATTTACTTCGTTTTTAATGTGTATAAAATATCAATAAATGTTTGACGTTTAATTATCATTTGTTTTGCAAATCTTCAAACAACACCATGCTAATGCCAACTTCAAGAAAGTCACGAAAACTTTCAAATGGCTAGCTTTAAATGCTTAAAAACATTATAAATCAAAAGACCCTAACAGTTACTCTTCCCGCGCACGATTGGAATATATGCTAGAATTTTTTTCTTTGGGAACACCGAAAAAAGTTACTCCTCGCTTGGATTCAATTTATCTTTTACAGCTAATCAGAATCAGACAGTGTCAACACCTTTAATTGATCATGTTACATCAATAATAATTTCGATTTTACATTTAATGCCTGCGTATAATATTTGTAACTGATTAATGTTCCACCTAAAACCACCTCGTGTTTTAACACTTTCTTCTTTCTTTACGTTGACGTTCAATTTAACACTCATAACCTATAAAATTTTAAAGTCCATCAATATAGAGCAATCCAAAACAGGTTATAGTCCAGTCAATAGAGATGTGAAGAGTGTATTTTCGTGTTAACAGCTATTTTATTGCACAAACCTATTCAGAATAGTGGGTAGAGCAATATATGTAGTTGCGTACTAAATCGTAGTGACAGCAGAAAAGTTATTAACAATTTAAGACTCCATCAACCATTTTCGAGATATTTTTCTTCCGTAGCTTATCAGGATGATTTCCTACGAAAAAAACGTTCAGTATACGATTTGTTTATAATAAAAATAGCTACAAAGTGGCACTGGTTCGATTGTTATAACTGAAATAATTAAGTTGTAAAATCGAAGAAACTGCCAAAATCTCTGTTTTTTAAGTTTAATAATCTTTTAATTTGCAATAGTATGCAAAGCTTCAAACAGCTTTTGCAAACTTCCAAAGTTTTAGGCGCAGTAGATTTATAAAATCTTGTTAAACAAAAAGTTTTGCATACCTGGCATACGGGTTTTGAGTGCTTATTGTACATAATTTAAACTATACTTAACTTAAGTTTCATCAATATTCGTTGACTATTTAAATTTTTATTGCAACTTAAAAAACATACGCGATTTTGGCAGTTTCTTCGATTTTGCAACTTAATTATTTCAGTTATAACAATCGAACCGGTGCCACTTTGTAGCTATTTTTATTATAAACAAATCATATACTGAACGTTTTTTCGTAGGAAATCATCCTGATAAGCTACGGAAGAAAAATACCTCGAAAACGGTTGATGGCGCCTTAAATTGTTAATAACTTACCTGCTGTCACTACGATTTAGTACGTGACTAAATATATTGCTCTACCCACTATTCTGAGTAGGTTTGTGCAATAAAATAGCTGTTAACTCGAAAGAACAAAAAACAGATACTTTAGGTTTCCTGCAGACTGGACTAGTACATACTTTAAAGGGAAGCTGGACCACATACAAACAGTTTAAAGCACTGTAGTTTTAAAAATATTAAATGTTTTAAATATCTATATCGCTTGTTAGTAATTTAAACAGCCAATTTTTGCTTTAGCGTATATTTTATGCAACATAGAGAGCAATTAAGTTTTGGTACCATTTGAGGTTATATCTAATATGTGTCATTCAGGAACTTGATACTTTGACAGCACTCTGGATTGCTCTATTTGAAACTCTTAAGTTGGCAAGAAATTCACGTTAGCAAATACCCTAACAATTGAAAGGACCAGCCATATAGAACCTTCTTCAAGCATTACTGACATGTTACCAATCTTAACAGCTTGATCATAGATCATAGCCTGCTTTAATTCGTTTTTTCTCAATCACATTCTCACATAAATACAAATGAAACAGGTACCTGATTACAATGTCTGTTAAAAGAGACAGAAGGGATGATAAAACACGACCACTTTCATGATTCTTAAACAACAGCGTCAAATATGTTAAAATAAAATCAAGGGTGTAATCCAAACAATTATCAGGATTAGCATAAAATTCATTTATTGCAACACGTGGTTTTAAGGATGTTACAGCCTTGCTAAAAATGAATTAATTAAATTATCAAAGAAGGTTAAACATCACAGAAAGATAAGACTTACCTTATACCTTCATAATCAAACCATTTTAATTGAAATAATTGGGAATATGGAAACACAGAAATATAGTCCCAGGAAACGGTGTATCTACAAATTTTTGATTTAGGTTCCATGTTTTAATTACACAACACAATAATTATAAAGAGAAAAATTGAAAAGTTCTAAAACAGGATAGTCACTTGTTTTGCATACACAAGTTCTTTCTTTCTCAGGCTACTTGATGAAATACATTGAAAATGTATTTGTCTAATTATATATTATTGAAACACAGGATATCATTGTATTTATATTTATTAGATATTAGTTGTAAATTACTATAATATAAATAATTAGTAAAATGCTAAAAAACTACAGGGTTACTTAGATCAAAATAAAAATTCAAATTGAATGGAATTTTTAGAGTTGGATTTTATTACTCAAGTCTTAATTTATCAATAAGTCTAACTTAATTTATTGATAGATCTTGTGGCTTACCGTCCACATAAAAATATTGCAAATGAAGTATTATTTGTGGAATTAATTAGTCAAAGCTATAACAAGCTTTGATTAATATATACAGTGCTATTAAATTTAAATGCAATGTGCTGGTATAGTTAGTACTTTGCAATTTAATTTACTGTATGTTTATGCAACCAATAATACATAAGCGCCCAAAATGCGCTAGCTGTTTAACCATTCATTTCAATTAAGGATAATTTAATACTAATTGAGTTTTTAAGACATACAAATGTAAATAAAAATACCATTTATTGTAAAATAAAAGATGCAAAAGTGTACTTTTTATAACAAACCATGTCTGTTCGTGGTAAAATGCATACAGTGGCATGAATGCATACAACATGAAACTCGCACAGTAAGTATGAGGAAAATGTATTTTATTAACAAAATAAATAAATATTACATAAACAGGAAAAAATAAAATAAAGATATGTATAAATAAAACAATATTGCACATATTTAACTAAAAATTAACGAGAGATTCCGAAACAACCAACAGAGAAATTTAAATATCAAAATTAATTACAAATTCGACATCAATATGAAACTCGGACACTATTAAGTATGCTACTAAACAGTTATAAATAAAAGTCAAGTTACAACAAATAATTTAGCCATTAATATTTTGTTGGCAGTCCAGTTACTTTTTCGAACAATGTCTATTTTCTCTTCCAAATAACACCACACAGTGCCGTAACTAGGTCATGTTTTGCCAGGTGCGAGCTAACCATTTTGCGCTCCCTCACCGTGACTTGTTTTTTTATGTATGGATTCTCCCTCGCAAAAAATACATCATACTCTTATGACCCAAAGCTTTAGTTGGGTCCTTGTTCTAGTGATTGATCAGTGATTGTGAACCATGATTTTGGATCATTTCGATCAACAGAGACGATTGTGTTTTCTGGATGCAAAGACAGTTGCAATTCATTATTCTAATCCTGCAGAATAGAACCTACTGAAAGTTTCGTTGTCAGAATGTGGTAGTAATGCAAAAGTTTCTAGACATACTTCATCCACTTTACTAACTCCAGAATTGATTACATCGCTAGTTTGGGAATTCTTAGGAATATTGTCACAGTTTCATTAATTCGGACTCGAATTGGTTTTTGTACAGTTAAGCAAAACTTTACATTTTTGGGCTTCATTTTCTTTAGCGCGTTTTCGTTTGCGGACCTCAGCACCAGATGGTTGTGGAGGAGGCATAATTTCAATTTCTTCTTATTTTTTTACCCTAAAAATGTATTTTTTTAAGTAAAATGGCATTTTAAAGCTAATTTAAGCAAGTTTGAAACAGTGATTAAGAATTTTTTTAGGTATTTTTCAAGCTTAAACATTTTTTTTCAGCTCTTAAAATATAGACAATTTTAAATTTCAGTATTTAACTGAAGAGGGAATAAAATTCCGAGATGAACATTTTGAAGAGAGAAACCCAATAAACCAATTTTAATATTATATCTATCTTTTATTAGTTTTTTCCTGTTTCATTTTAAGATTATGAAGTTTCAGTTCACAAAGTAATGGTTGAAACAAAAGACTCTGTAAATCACGTAGACAAACATCCTCATTTTATAATTCTATTATAACTAATAGTAGAAAGTGCTTTATTTATTTTGGAAATTTATTTCGACATAATAGCTATTATAAAATTCTTAGAGAACCTTTCTTGGAAAAAAAACATTTAGTACTATACATTGTATATTGATAACAATTGTACATTGTGTCAAACAAAAAAGCTATGTAAAAACTTTATAATTTGTATAATTTGCTAGTCTCATTTTCTTCCTGTATAACACCCCTAATGTAACCTATATTTATGCAAAAGGCAGAACTTACCTAATGGCAAAAATAAAAATTTCCAAAGGTCACTAATACAGCAGAAGTAAAATGTTAGATTACACACTAACCACTAATGTACAACCGAGATAACAAGAGTTAGCAAAGTAATAAATGAATAATGCTCCAGAAATTTTGCACTTGATCAGTAAAATACGTGTTTTTTTTACAGAATGACCCAAAGGGACTGATAGTTTCTGTAAAAAGCAATAAAATAATCTCCATCACTCGATCCATTTTTGGGTTCTATTCATGCCCTTGCCGTCTTTCCAGATGTGGACTTATTTAACATTATTGTTGGAATAGTTTCAGGTCACAGCCCTTTGTGAAGTATGAATATTGATGCTTTCCAATAATAATATTTCAATAAATCTCATATTTTTTTATTTAAACATTTAAATCAAAGAGACCGCCGGCCCTTGAACTCGAAGGATTTGTAAAGGATTTTTTATTTTATTATTTTGTCATTTACTAAATAGTTAGATTTTTTTCACCACGGCTGTAGAAAGAGAGGTGTGGCGTTCAGCAAATTGAATTAAAATATTACTTTCTTGTAGGTACAATAATCCTTCATTTCTTCGAAAAATAACAAAAGTGGAATTGTTGGTTTAGTAATTGCAAGAAATCGGTAACAACCGGCCACTGGGGTTTATCTCTGTACCTAGTAAGCGAGACATTCACATTTTTTCAGTTTATTAGTTTACTTCTATAAAGACTTCGTTTTGTATTACTAAGGTTAAGCAATATTCTTAGTAATGCAGTGCCGTACATTACTGTGAAACGTGAGCGCACCTTGCTTTGTAGCGGGACTGGTATGATGTAACATGAAATATTCAATTAGCAAAATTACATCATTATGGCATTAGAGATAAGGTTTATGAATGGCTTAAAAATTACTTAAGTAACAGGAAACAAAAAGTAAGGATTAGAAATGTATTTTCTGGAGAACTAGATGTTAATCTAGGGGTCCCCCAGGTAATCATTGTTGTTTTTATGTTACTTAAATGACATTAATTTATTTGTTAATTGTGAATTTATAAATCTATTTGCTGATGATACTATGTTAGCATGCACTGACAGCGATATTAACACAGCTGTCCAAAAAATGAATATAGTTCTAGAAAGTGTTTCTAAATATTTAAAAATTAATAAATTAAAATTGAATGTTTCTAAAACAAAGGGAATGATTTTTACGACAAGATATAAATATAACTGTTTAAATATAAATAATATAAATTTATCAATAGATACTGAGCAGATTGAAATTGTAACATCGGTCAAATACCTTGGTTTTATGTTAGATAATTTGTTAGTTTGAACCTCATTTTAATTATTTTGTTAAGAAAATATCAAAAAAACTATATTTTTTCTCTAGAATTGCAAAAAATTTATCAATGAACACTAAAATTACAGTCTAAAAATCCATTATATTACCTCACTTTGATTATTGTGCATCGCTGTTGCATCAATTTAATTTAAATAAAATTGTCCCAATTACAAAATCGTGGGATGAGAATTATTTTGTCATGTAACCGCTTAACTCCAGTGGTGATTATGTTAGATACTTTACACTGGATATCAGTGTCTAAGAGGATATATTTGTTAATCATGACTTTTCTCTATAAAATATTGAATAATCAGACTCCATTATACTTTAATAATTTTATATCATTTCATCATAACATTCATAACCATTATACTAGAGGTTCGGCTAACATTTATATTCCTCAATATAAATATCGTTCTACAATGAACTCATTACTTTGTAAAGGGGTCGATATGTATAATAATAATTTACCACATGAAATTAAAGCTAGCAAATCAACTAAAATTTTTAAAGCAAAATTATGGCTGTATATTCAAGAGAATGGTATTCTGTAATTTTTTGTGCATCTGCTTTACTACAATGAATTGGTGTTATTTTGTAAAATTCTATTATTAATTATTTTGTAATATTCTATTATTAACCATTTTGAATGTACATATTATTATTATTATTTTGGTAGAGTATATAATGATTATATTATAATGAAAATTAAGATGTATTTAGTGATTTCTGTATATTAGGCATTGCCTATTTATTACTAATAAATGTCATCATACATTTAGATCTTTTTTCTTATATCCATTTCATTCACGTGCTTGCGAATTGCGCCTCCTTGAAAACTGCGCCCGGTGCAGGGGCACCGACAGGCACCACCCTAGTTACGGTACTGACTCCACATATTTTTGATCGCGTTCATATCTGGAGATTGAGGAGGTATTTCAAGCACATGTGGACAATTATATAGTAACCAAGATCGAATTTTATACGCTTTATGTTTAGGATCATTATCTTGATAAAAATAATAATGCTCTTTAATCCCTAACTTTTTAACACTTTCTTGCAAATTTGTTTTTAACATGTGTAAGTATACATCTACGTTCATTATGCCCTTAATTACATGAAGATTCCCTGGACCAGCCGCAGACATGCACCCCCATATCATAATTGAGCCACCTCCATGTTTTACCGTGGCATGCAAATTTTTCTCTAGAAGTTCTTCGTTGGGTCTTCTCCACACATAACTTTTGCCATCGGATCTGAAAAAGTTAAATTTGGATTCGTCGGTAAAAGATTTCCGACTCCAGAAAGAAAAGTCCTTGTTTGAATATTCTCGTACAAATTTCATAAGTTTTTTTCTGTTTTCTTCCGAGCAACTCTACCTTTTACTCCTAAGTACCTTTCCACGTCATCCGCTAATTTTGGAGCGCTTAATTTAGGGTTCTTTTTAATTTGATTTATAATCCATTGTTCGTCGGCTTGGGTAAACATTTTACGTGAGCTTGTTTTCTATTAAATTAAATTTTTTAAATCAATTTATAATATCGTTAACAGTGGAGTGACTTCTGTCAACAATCTTTCCTATCTCTCAAACAGCTTTACCATTTTTATGGTGCATTAACACTAATTTCCTTATTTCAACAGAAGTTTGTCCACGTTGGCGTACCATTTTCACAAAATTCTTACCAATATTGAATATTTCTGTAGAAACTGAATTTAAAGTCTTATTTGATGTGAATTTATACAAATCGTTCAAGAACGCCAACAATATAAGCATAAGCAGATGAGATATTTGTATTGTCCGAGTTTTATGTTGATGTAGATTTGGCAGGTGTTTTCCAAATATCAACTATTCTTATAGCCATAGTAAAAATCTATAATTTTAAAAGGTTCAATTTATATTTAAATTTTCATATCAACAATTTTTTTTTATACTGTCCGAGTTTCATGTTGAGCCACTGTACGTACGTGACACAATCTATCAATTTAACCTTGAATTTAACCTAATGCATTAACTTGATTAATTTCAAATGCAATATGGAGCATATTACATGTTAATTTAATAACACTGTATAGGCGATCATTCCTAATGGAATATAGACACTCTTTTGAGGTGCACTAATCCTATTTAGGAGTGGATAAGTCCCCATAATCACTTTGCTTCTTCATTGTTTGGTTACAACTTTGGGTGTGATTTAGCTTCATGGACTATATACTTCTCCAATGTTTCCTGCCTAAGGTTCTTTCTTTCCAGTTGGACACTTCCAATAGATGCAGATCTTCCTTAACTTCATCTATCCATCTTGATTTTGGTCTTCCTAATTCTGGTGTCCATTGGGTTAATTTCCATATGTTTCTATTTTCTTCTCTTCGGTTTATGTGTCCCAACCACCTTATTCTTTATGCTTTAAACTATGTCTCCTCCTCCTCCTCCCATTTCCTCTAAAACTCATGGTTCATTTTTTGTCTGCATTCTTGCTCACTAATCTTTTTGTGTCCTAATATTGTTCTTAAAATATTTCGTTGAAAAATTCTTAATCTCTCTTGTTCTTTCTTTGTTAAAACCATTGGTTCCACAGCACATGTAATTACTGGTCGTATCAGACTTTTGTATATTTTTACCTTGGTTATTATTTTAATTTGTTTACTTTGTAATAGTTTCTTATTAACGTAATATGCTCGATTGTCTGCCTGAATCTTTGCTTCAATTTCTTCTTTCCTTACATTATTGTTGTTCAATGTCACCTCTAAATAATTAAAGCTGTTATCTTTTTCAAAGTCGTGGTTATTTATTTGCAGGTTTAGATTAAGTTCTTATTTTCTTCTTGTGTGCTCCATGTACTTGGTTTTATTTCCATTTATTATTAAACCTATTTTGTTTGCTTCTTTCTCGAATTTGTTGAAATTCTCTATTAGTTTATGTTTCTATCTTGCTATTAATACAATATCATCAGCGTATGCTATTATTTGACATTCTTTAGTTATTATTGTTCCTGCGCAATTGACTTTCCTCACTGCACTTTCCATTGCTATATTAAACAAAGTAGCTGATAGGGCATCACCCTGTCTTACACCTGAATTGATTGGGAATACATCTGTCTCCCCATCTAAAGTTTTTACATATGTCACTGTGTTTTCTAATGTCATTTGTATTAGCCTGCATATTTTCGGTGGAGTTCCTATTTCTTTTAGTGTCTGTCTCAAGACAGTACTTGAGATTTTGCTGAACGCCTGCTTAAAGTCCGGAAATAGTATGTAAAGGTTTATTCCATGCTCGTGACATTTTTCCATTATTTGCTTTACAGAGTGTATAGCATCTATTCTTGATTTCCCTTTCCGAAAGCCATATTGGTATTCACCTATGGATCCATCATTTATTTCTGCTAACCTCCTTTGTATTAATGTTGTAAATATTTTATATGTGGTATTTACGGCCATATTCACCATTGTGTCACTTAACTAACTGATAAGTAACAGACTGTTATAATTTAACAGTCTGTTATTAAAATATTATATTCAGCATTACATTTCCAGTGACAGTTCCTTCAGTGACAGTCTGTTATTAAAAAGTAACTAAATTATTGTTGGTAATACTTTAAAAAAAAATTGAACATTTTCAAATTGCTTATACACCACAATCTTTCCACAATTATTCACTTCACAAGAACAATTCTTACCCAGGGTTTCTAGTACGAATTACACCTACCTATCTTCTTGAAGGTTTCTTATTGGGATTTATTAGTAATGGTGTTAGTAAATACAATCTACAAGAATATCCACTGTCTCCAACAAGATAATATGGAGAAAAGCCATTGTTTTCAAATCTTCATCTATTCTAAGCATTTTAAAATTTTTTTAGCGTAGCGAGGTCCTTTTTATACTGAATACTGGAGGAAGTGTATGCTATGAAGCATACAAGTACAACTCTAATAGTAATTTTAAATGTAACCTACTGCATAAAATCTTAAGCATAGGTTCGATTCTTCATTCAGACTTTGTAGTGAATAGACATACTTATATCTAGTGTGATAGAATTCTGCATGTGTGAAATGGAACTAAGGCATAGCAGTGACAGTGTGTTGAAGTTTCTAAAAAGTAAAGAATTTATTAAATTGGTGGGTGATATAGTTCAAAAAGAGACTGCCAAGCTAACGCTTGAACTTGTAACTATCAAAAATGAGATTCAATGCCTACGCAAAAGTAATATTGATTTAATTCGACGACGAACCAAGAAAAATTAGTAACTGTAACTGACAAGGTAATTCCGATAGATTCCACAGTTTCAAATATAAATATACGTTCTAAAACTTCAAATAACGTACAGACAAAGTCTATTGTAAAAGATGATAGCGTTAAGAAAAATAAGGATAATTTGTTGGACGAGCAGTCGTTACTTCTAGCGACTGCTGACTAGCTCGGTTCTATCAAAATGAAGTCTGACTGTTTTTTTGAAAAACTATATTCAATAAATTAACACTGTACCAAATTTCAGCTTTTTCAAATCACTTCTTTACATTGACCTCATTTTGAAGACATGCGACCAACGCATTGATGCCGATGCAACGCGTTCGATCATTATGCTGTCTGACGACTATTTTCCAGTTTCTTATTACATAAACTGCTTAGTGATCAATTTTCAGCTTTTAGAAAACACTTATATGACGCTACTTCTTGTTACAATTTTCAAGCTGACGCCGACTGTCCCCATATCCGAGTTTATTTTGTGTAGGATATTTATTTACACCCTCAATATAAGCTAATATTAAAATATTAGCCTTTACAAAATTCTTACACTTTTTGGTCGCCAGCTCCTGGGCTACTTTAACATGAGTTTAAACAGGCTGTTAGATAGTACATTCAAATGGTGAATATGCTAAATAGTAGAGTCAATTTTTGCAAAAAACATGCCTAAGTTCTTATTTTTTACTATCTAAAGATAGAGACTTGAAATCCTTTGTAATGCCTTCAGTACTGGACCAATATAAAATGTTATATGTTTAAAATGGGGGCACGCCCCCTCAGGGGGTTGAAACCCCCATTTTGTACCCCTAATTTAATAATGCAACCAAATTGAGTGAAATCTATGTTGGGAGGGTTCTTGGAGTCGCTGATTATGAATCCAATGAGAAAATTGAAAAATCCAAAATGGCGGTCCTAAAATAACGGCATTTGAGATTGAGAATGCGATTTACGCCGTTTCTATTGATTTTAGAGAAAAACTCAAAGAGTCAAAAAGTGTTTAAAATGTGATTTTGCAAAGGACTACACCATTTTGGTTACCTTATTATGTAACCTTTTCGCTCTGCCCTAGTAGTTGAGTCAATTTTTGCATTAAGTTGTTATTTCTTACTATCTAAAGATAGAGACTTGAAATCTTTTGTAATGCCTTCAGTACTGGACCAATATAAAATGTAATCTGTTTAAAATGGGGGCACGCCCCCTCGGGGGGTTGAAACCCCCATTTGACACTTCCAATTTAATAATTCTGGAAGTTTTCTAAATTTTCCTATCTTTGAAAATAATAACTACAAATACGTATATTTTTTGATAAAAGTATTTCCAAGTACATTGTTTTAGAATAATCATCGGTCATTTCTTTACAGAAGTTTTTTTTATTAAAACTTAAAAGCAATTATCTCCTACATTTCTAAATACAGCATCTTACTATTTTGGCATATTTGGTCTTCGCAGTTTCTAAAATTTCAGTTTACTTGAGCAAAATTCATGTTGGGGGGTTTTTGGGGTTCCTGATTATGAATTCAATGAGAAAATTAAGAAATACAAAATGGCGGACCCAAAATGGCAGTCTTTGAGATTGGAAATGCGATTTACGCCGTTTCTATTGATTTTAGAGAAAAATGCAAAGAGCCAGAAAGTGTTTAGAATGTGATTCTGCATAGGAATACGTACTTCCGGTTACCTTTTTATGCAACCTCTTCACTGAGAAGCCAACTAGGGGAGAGTGAAGGGGGTTACATAATAAGGTAACCAAAATAGTGTATTCCTATGCAAGATCACATTCTAAACACTTTTTGACTTTCTGGACATTTCTCTAAAATCAATATAAACGGCGTAAATCGCATTTCCAATCTCAAAGACCGCCATTTTGGGTCCACCATTTTGTATTTCTTAATTTCCTCATTGAATTCATAATCAGCAACCCCAAAAACCCCCCAACATGAATTTCGCTCAATTTGATGGAAAACTTCCCGAGTTATTAAATTGGGAGTGTAAAATGGGGGTTTCAACCCCCCCGAGGGGGCGTGTCCCCATTTTAAACAAATTACATTTTATATTGGTCCAGTACTGAAGGCATTGCAAAAGATTTCAAGTCGCTATCTTTAGATAGTAAAAAATAAGAACTTAATGCAAAAATTGACTCGACTACTAGGGCAGAGCGAAAGGGTTACATAATAAGGTAACCAAAATGGTGTATTCCTTTGCAAAATCACATTTTAAACACTTTTTGACTCTGAGTTTTTCTCTAAAATCAATAGAAACGGCGTAAATCGCATTCTCAATCTCAAATGCCGTTATTTTAGGACCACCATTTTGGGTCCGCCATTTTGAATTTTCCGACTTTCTCATTGGATTCATAATCAGCGACTCCAAGAACCCCCCCAACATAAATTTCACTCAATTTGGTTGCGTTATTAAATTAGGGGTACAAAATGGTGGTTTCAACCCCCAGAGCGGGCGTGCCCCCATTTTAAACATAGAACATTTTATATTGGTCCAGTACTGAAGGCATTACAAAAGATTTCAAGTCTCTATCTTTAGATAGTAAAAAATAAGAACTTAATGCAAAAATTGACTCTACTAAAAAGCTTGTTAAGCATTTAACAGCCTGTTATTTATTTAAAACCCATTTACAGCCAAGGGTGCGTGTACGCACCTTTTTTTGTTATTTTTTTCTAATGTACATTTCTCATAAATTTTTGTTGTTAATTTAGCTTTTATGCTTCTACAGATTCTAAATTAACTTGTGAAATTTTTATTTCCAATAAATTATCGAATTTTGTTTATTTAAAAATTGGTACATTTTTGCTTATTTTGAGTAAGAGTGCTTCATTTCAAATAACGTAATAATATCCATCATAGTATATTTGCAACAAAAAAGTTTTTACCGTAAACATATTATGAAATGTGGTTTTCAAGGTCTATATAATTGCTTTGTCTTTATTATAAAAAACAATTACGTTATAAACATTAAAGGTGCGTACACGCACCTTTGGCCAAAAGCGATATCTTAATGTATTTTGTTTAGATTGAAAGTAGTTTCCAAAATGGTGTAAGAGAATAGTTTTTCTTATTTTTAAAACCATAACTACTTTTTTTAATTTTTGCTAAATTTTTTCTCTCATTGGAACACCTGCATGGCGGTAGAAGCGTGTACTATCATCAATTACGCTCTGCCGGGTTGCACGTGTCACACCGCTTTGATCAGGTTGCTGGTAGCCGATTGGATCCCACCACTTCAATTACACCACCTCGTTTGCTTCAATTATAAATTCAAAAAAAATCAAATGCAACCACCAGTTTCAGTTCCACCTTCTGACTATAAGTGCAGTTTTGGGTTTAACTTTTTCACAATTACCAAAATGAACTCGAAAACGAGGTAAGTTGCAGTAACAAATATATATTTGTGTTGTACATATATGTACTGTAAACACAGTAAATGGGAGATGAAAAGACCGTTGACAAGTAAAGAGATGTTGGCTCTGTTGGAAGAAGATTCCGACTGTGAAAATGCCGATACAGTTGACGTCGTTTACGTGCCACCTGAAGTTGACGAAATGACTGATGAAGAAAATATAGATGATAATCTTATTGAAGAAGGAAATATTGATGGAGATATTGCTGGCACATACGAAATTCATGAACATGGTAATTTAGAGAGTGAAGATTCCGAGGACAATAATATTCCTCTCAAACAAGTTGCCAAGAAAATGAAGAGAAAACACACGACAGATATTCCTAAATGGAAGAAAATCGAAATTCCTACTTATTCTGCAGCACCTGAAAACAGTACCAACCGCCTATTGGAAGACATAAAAAATTTCCATGGAGGTAAATCACCATTAGAAATATTTTCTCTGTTTTTTGACGATGACGTTGTAAACCAAATTGTACATTTTACGAACTTATACGCATCACAAAACAATCGACACGACTTTACAGTGAATGAAATAAGTCTAAAGAGGTTTCTTGGTATCTGTATTCTGTCTGGCTATCATACTTTACCACAGACAGACATGTATTGGTCGAAAGACGAAGACAAACAAGTGAACATTGTAAGAGAAACAATGAGTAGAAATAGATTTCGAGCAATAAAACAAAATATTCACTTATCAGATAACACACGTTTGGACAAAAAGGACAAATTTTCTAAATTGAGACCTATTTTTAACATCATGAATCGAAATTTCATGCAGTTTGGAGTTTTTGAACACAATTTGTCCATAGATGAAGAAATGGTTCCATATTTTGGACGACATTCTTGTAAAATGTTTATCCGTGGAAAGCCGGTTAGATTCGGTTTCAAGTTATGGTGTTTGTGTTCTTATAAGGGTTACTTGTATAAATTTATTCCCTACGGTGGTAAAGTGGAAAATGTTGATAAACACATGGCTTTAGGCACAAGAGTGGTATTGGATTTACTATCAGTAGTAGAAAATCCAGAACGACACAGAAATCTTTTTGATAACTTTTTTTCTTCGTACTCACTTTTTGCTACACTGAAAGAAAAAGGTTATTTTGCCACAGGAACTGTACGAGAAAATCGTGTACCAAAATGTCCAATAGACAGCAAAAAAATATGAGCAAGCAAAAGCGAGGTTCTTATGTTTGTGCATTCGACCCAAATTTAGAAGTGTTAGTGGTACAGTGGAATGATAATTCTGTCGTCACTGTAATGACTAATGCGTGTACAGTATTACCACTGGTACAAGCTAAGAGATTCAACAGAAAGGAACGTAAAGAAGAAGCTGTACCCCAACCAAACGTGATATCAGAATATAATAAGTACATGGGTGGAGTCGACCTGCATGATAACGGCATAGCAAATTACCGCATAAAAATTCGAGGAAAAAAATGGTGGTGGCCATTGTTCATCAACATGATAGACAGTGCAATCGTAAACAGCTGGAAAATTTTTAAAATAGCAAACAATTCGAACATTTCACAGTTAACATTCCGTTCATCGCTAGTACTGAGTCTTCTGAAATTCGAAGGAAAATCTGAGTTGAAAGACGTTCAAGTGCAAAATCCGTGCTTTCCTCTCGGTAGTTTTTCGAGACATAGTTTGCCAGACGACATTAGATTTGACAACATTGGACATCTCATAAAAAGAGAAGAAAATAACTCAAGAAAAAAGTGTAAGGTTTGCAAGAGCAACACCATATATCTTTGTAAAAAGTGTAAAATTCATCTTAACCCAGATTGTTTCGAAACATTTCATGTAAAAACTTAATTTTTATTAATAAACGTTTTGTAAAATTTAAACCAAATTTTTACTTTTAGTTAATTGATAGCGTTAATTGCCAAAGGTGCGTATATGCACCCTCATTTTTTTTTCATATGTTTATTATATAAATTTTTTTAACACTAAAATGGTCTTAATTAATGCAATCTAAGTAATACTCAATAAGAAGTTCTTAAAAATTTCAAGTTTTTAATGTCTTGGCCACTAATGGGTTAACTAACAATGGTGAATATGGCCGTTAGTAATGTAATTGGCCTATAATTCTGGCAGTCTTCCACGTCTCCTTTTTTATATTGGGAATATAACCCCATTGTTCCACTCTTCAGGCATTCATTCACTTTCCCAAATTTTTTGATTATTTCGTACATCCTTTTATGCAGTTTCATGCTTCCATACTTCACCGGTATGGAAGGTCACATCATTTTGCCACATATTTTACCTGTGCCTGGGATTTTTCCATTTTTTTAATGTCTACATTATGTTTACGAATTCTTCATAAGTTGGTATCATGCTATTTTCATTGTATTCCTTTCTGTCTTCTATTTTTATCTGCGTTTGTTTTTGCATTTCATCTTCTTCATTCATTATGTTTTCAAAGTATTCTTTCCATATCCTCATCTTTTTTGCTTTATCCCTTTCAATGTTACCTTCTTTGTCTTTCAGTCCACGCATTCTAATGTTAAATTCCTTTTTTTGGTCTTTGATCTTTTTATGCAGTTTCTTTATGTTGTTGTTTTTTCTCTCCTTTTCTATCTCTTCCATCTTTACATTTAGCCATTCATTTTTTTTGCTTGTATATTTTATATGCCTTTTTTCTTTTTTGTTTATAGGCTTCCTCGTTTTCTAGTCGGTTTGTCTTCATCCATCTTAATCTAGTTTCATTGTTTTGCTATCTTACGCCCTTGCAATCTTCATCAAACCATTCGTTGTTCGTAGTTTTCCCCCTATATGCTATTACTTTTTCTGTAGTTCTCAGTATGCTTGTTTTTATAAGATCCCATTCTTGTTCCATCTCATTTTGTTTCCTTCTGTTTTAATTCCTTATTTACTTCTTTACTATATTCTTCTTTAATATTGTCATCGTAAAATTTTTCCAGAGCCCATTTTTTACTTATTTGCTTTGTATGTTCTTTTGTGGATTTTTGCCTCATTTTGGTTATTACCAAATACTGATCAGTATCTACATTAGCTCCCCTATAGGATTTTACATCATTAATTAATGATGCTTTGGTTTTAACTGTTAATACATGATCTATTTGGTTGCCTTCATTAGGATTCCTTCCAGGCCGTACCCAACGTTATTTTGTGGTAAGGATGATGCTTAGATTTTGTGCTACTAATTACAAAGTTCATTGAGGCTGCAAAATTGCAGCCAAGTCTGAGACCATTATTATTTGTTACTGCATGTATTGTATGTTCGCCTGCTACTTTCTTTATATAATTCTCCTTACCAATCTTTGCCTTAACATCCTCTAGGATTATTGGTATGTCTTGACAGGGTATTTTATTGCACAGCTCTTCCAATATTGCTCATAAAATTGATCTTTATCTGCGTCTTCTGTCGGTGAGTATACAGTTATAATTGATGTTTGTGGGTTTTCCCTCTGTTCTTAGATATACTAAGTGCCCATTTATTGCTTTGAATTCTACTTACTTTATCTTTATCTATTACTTAATCTACTTTATCAGCCTACGTAGAAACCCACACCATTTCTCCCTTGTTTTTGTTCACCCGAGTACATTATCGTAAATTCGTTTGTATTTATTTCTCCTTTTCCTTTCGCTCTTAATTCTTGTAGTGCTGATATTTCTAGTTTGTATTTAGTCAATTCTTTTGCCACTTCCATCATTTTTCCTTCTCTTAGTAGTGTCCTTATATTCCATGTTCCAATTTTAAGTATGTTGTTTTTTTCCTTCCTTCTTATTTCTAATTTTCCCTTTATCGCTTTGTTTCTCTCACCTTGTTGTCTTAATTACTTTTTAATTTTTGTCTTTTCAATCATTTTCTTTACTGTTGGTGTATGTTATCTTTCAATTTTCATTTATCAGCAGAAAGCAAGAACCATCTGCATCGTGTGGATCAGGTGGGTTGGTTTCTATTATTTGTTGCGGGGGGGGGGTTACTTATTCCATTTGGAAACCCCGTTAATAGAGTTTGTGCCCATATTACTATGCATTTGTTGTTTTGTTCTTTTCCATTGCCCTGGTTTATTGGGTGTTCGGGAGAACACACGACGTTCACCCTTAAAACTGGCTGTCTTCTACCCTATCTCGCTGACGGGCAACGGATGAAGCTGTCAGATTAAGTGTGTGGTAGAGAAATTTGTGAGAATTCTCGACGGTAACTCATACCGATCAGGGGGAGCCCTGGTATATGAGACCGGTGTGGGCGGATTCGAATCTCGCCTGGGATAAGGTCATTTATGGTCACCAACAGAACCCGCTGCTTGACCGAGGCCATTTATGGTCACCAAGGAACCCGCTGATTGACAGAGGTCAATTATGGTCACCAACGGAACCCGCTGCAGGATCGAGGTCATTTATGGTCACCAAAGGAACCCGCTGTTTGACTGAATCTCAAGTGCGAAGAATCGAAGTGAGGTTTATCCCGCTTTTGGGCATATGCAAGGGAAACTGCAAGCCGCCAGGTAAATGTGCTTAGGAGCTATCCCGACCACCCTATGATCCGGACTGCAGCTGGGTACAGTGATTGGGAGACGCTCTGAAAGCTATTACACTTAAGGAGAGTTGAAGCGAATACATAGCCTCTCACTATCAAGACAACTTCACCAAATACGGGTACACACCGGGAGTCTATAACGTGTAGGCTTAAACGAAGCTCTGTCGAGGGCCCACCAAGTCTATAATTGGTAGATCGGGGTGGCAAAACCATTAAAAAACCAAGTCCCGCCACAATTGAGGTTGGATTCGATCGGGCAGTGGTCCCACTTAATAACAGCGTTAAGCTGGGGAATAGTCCTTTTGCTAGACGAGGTACTTCACCCTGTATGAAAGAAGACGGGAGGGTGCCGGCGGGTGAGCAACGTGTTAAGTCAATTGCTCCGGCACTATGCCTGCGATAGCTAGTAGAGGGTGGATAGGCAACCTCGCTCCGACCAGTGAGCTGATCTGGTAGCAATTGCTGTACTGCCGGTTATGCAGATTGCGCGCTGATTGGGCGTATCCCAATCACTTCCTTCTGGAAGGGAACGTGGGGGTATGTTCACACGGGTACCCCACGTAAAATAATCTTGACATTCAATGCCCTGGTTTATTTTATAAGCTTTGATTAAGCAATCTGTTTTTGTATTGTGTAAAGTAATCAACCCCCTTTCTATCAAGGAACCTATCAGCCTTCAAATTTTTTGATATGTTATAAAGCATCAAAATATAAATTTATAGGAACTTTTTTGTATCGGCTAACTTTTGGTTTTAAGGGGCGAAAGCACTGTTCAAAATTAGCAATGAAAATGGCGATTTGCTCAAATCCTGTGTACAAATCAGAATAAGTTCATTGAAATTCAAATAAGAATAAATATTGTTAAGGCTGTTTTACCGCTTTGCAAGAATCCGTAGATAACATGGGTGTACCACTGTTTAGTGGTCAAAATCATTCTATCTATTACTGACAAATGACGTATATACTTGCTAGAACTACTTACACTCCTTCTGTACCACATTTCATTATGAAATTTCTTCGCATCGCAAAATTTTCGTACTAACTTTGTGTACGTTTTTCATGATTATTATTAATGTTATCGAAATTAATTTTTTTTTAATATCAAAATTAAATAATGGCCGATCGATTTATGATTTAAATTTTTTTATGTTTGAATAAAATCTTATATAACTTTTTAACAGATTATTTTTTGCAAAAATGGAGACCACAAATCCGTTTGTATCATCAACACCATCACTATTTGAAAATTTAAAAAATATTGGTCGTATAGCAGCCGAGAAAAATCTACACAAAGTTCATACGCTTGGGAAAACAGCCTTAAGTAGAAGAAGTATTACGTTATTTTTAAATTAAAAAATGCTAATATTGAAAATATAAATTACCTCCAAGTCACTTTTATTTTTAATTAATAAAAACAATTTTTCTATACAATGCAACTGCCTTTTTATTGTCCAGGTTACATATATTTACTGAAATATTAAAGGAAGACTTGTTTAGCATAACCTGCACTATAAAATAGCACAACAAATCTTTTCATGGCCTACTTGTTTTCCAAAAGAATATCCAACTAATTTTTTAAATGGAACACCAATATATTTTTGCGGAATAAGGTTCTAAATTTTCTGTTTACATTGATATATCACAAGCGGCTTTTTGCTTTTAAATTACACCGTATAAATAATTAAAAAAATAAGATTATCAGAGTGGCTATGATTTTTTTATTATTTACTCTTCGAGTAGAAAATTATGTACAGCTTTTATTTGATTATTATTTAACAGATTGAATAATATGCAATAATTTTGCTTATAATGGCTGTTCATATCGAAAACAAGTAAAAAATCTTATAATGACTGCGCAAATTGTTTGCCATGAAATTCTAAACATTTTTGAGCCCACTTGTTTATTTTACAGAAAAATATCCAACATTAATTTTCTAAATAGAATGCGGAATAGCATTGTTACAGTGATGTACCTACCAGTGGCATATTTTTTTGGAGGGGGGGGGCTAACAGGCTGGAGCTGCCCCAAATATTTTTTAATAGTCTAGGTGAACTATATATAAATCTATGTTATGTAAAAATCTAAGTATTTTGACGCATAAATTGCGGATTGAGAAATATTTTGAAAACCAAAATAATTTCTTTCAAACTGCAACTATTTTTAATAACTAACACTTTTCAGAGCAGCCTTCATAGTTTATTAAATTTAAATAAATGTTGTTCAATAAAACCATATACAGGGTGTAACAATCTCATGGTACATCCTCCTTTTCTTTTTCATTTAAATACATAAGATAAATTTGCTATAAGAAACATGTCTAATGTCACTTTTTAATACATTTTCCACTTGCGGTTTTCCAGAGGCGTTATCATCTTTTGATTTTTAAATGGAGCATGTTGTATGTTATGTCATTTATGAAATCTACATAATTTTCTGAATCAAATGATAGGATCGATACAATTTACGAAATACAGTGTCATAAGTGCAGCGTCAAATAAATTTAAAACACTTTTACAAGGAGTTTTAAGAATTATGTTAGAATTTACGTAAAAGTCAATCAAATTAACTATTATTATCATTTCTTTCTTAAAAGAAAGGAATCATATCAAGTCACTAATATTAAACATACCTATTTCTTAAATCGTGTCAACCCTACCACATTCATACAGGGTGATCCAAATTGATTGAAGACTGTTTGAATTTCGCACCATAGGTTTTAGAGTATTTCACATTGTTAGTGTAGCACTATTGAAATGCGTTGCGTCAAATTACAGCGACAACTCGTCACTTTGTCATTTACAACGTTGTTCCAGGTTTTCATTGGATTTTTGCTTTATTTTGTTTGTCGTCTTATTTTAGAAAACAGTTCTTTTCAGAACTACAGTTTTTTAGAGAATTTTATTGTCAGGTTAGTTTATTATTTAAAATTAATGAAGTTTATTATTTTTGAGACGCCACTGTAAAATACAAGAAGGTAAAAAATGCCTGAAAAATATTTGTATTGCCATTGTAACAATAATTTAACGTGGCGGTAAATTCAAACAGTCTTCAATCAATTTGGATCACCCTGTATTTTATTAGTTAAAAAATTCTTCACAATCAATTCCATTTGTCAATTTAAAGAGTATTTTCCCATTAAGTGTTCTAACCGTTGGTAGTAACCATGGAAAATCTACCAAAATAACATTGACCTTGCAGTAATTTAAGATTTCTAGAATAGATTTTATATTTGCGTGTCCTAATGGCTTCATTAGGACACGCATTTTGTAAATAAAGAGTTGATTTGTAATTCTACCGATGAATATCAATATTACTCCGCTTATGAAAAGTCTTATTAGTTGCATAAGCTATTTTGAAATACTTTAAAGAAAGAGATTCAGTACGCATTTTATTATGCTCAAAAATGCTTTCTTTTAGTTTGATGCATTAAAGAAATAGAATATTCATAATTTTATTATAACAGTCCAGCTTGGAAGTAGAAGTTGTTTATGCATTAAATTACAGTAAATGTAAACATTACCTCATTATTTCGACCTTGTACCCGACGTCGTCGTCGACGTCTTCGCCGACGTTGTCGGGGAAGACCGCGTATGTCCTACATTTAAGTTTTACTCATTTTGTTAAAATGACATTCGTAAAATGAAAAACAGGCAATGTTTCCATCACAATTAGGTCATCGAACGTATGTTACATTTTATTTACCGACCTTAATAAATGATCAAGTCATCAAGGTAGTGAGTCACTCGGCAACCGCTGTTGAAATTCAATTCTGTTGTTTCTGTAAATTGATACGTACGTAGCGCAGGTCAGTTATTAATTTAGTACTGCATATGTGAGATCATTGTTTGCTTTATCAGTAATTCAGGGTCAGAATCTTGCAAACAATCCATAGTCGACTCGTGACTTGTAAAAAATACGGAAAAATCCGAAATTTTTTTTTAATTTTTATTTTATGAGTTTTGGGGTCTCTATATGGTCACCTTTCACCCCCTTAAGCATTGCATATTTATCCGGAACACCCTGTATAGTCGCTATTCACATATCAAGACTGGAAGCGTAAACTGGCAATCAACTTTCATAAAAATGAAAATTTCCTAAGCTGTCATTAGTACTAATTAAAGACTAATTTGTAACCACAAAATCTTTAATTTTTTTTACTTTGCGTCCACAATTGTGACACCGAAAACGATTTCATAATAGAGGCTATTATAACATTGTTTCTGGGGTCTATTTGTTTTGTAAGATTGATAACATTTGTTTTATATTACATATAAATACATTTAATCTTGACACATTCTAACCTCACTAAACGTGAAAAGTCATGTTATAGCTTTACCACATGTTAAACTCAAAAATCACTAGATTGTAATGCAATGTCTTTAATAGCTTGAATTTACAATTTCTATCAAACTAATGACGCAAAATATAAAAAATAGTATATTATACTTGTTTTATAGACATATTGTAGCACTCATTCCTTTGAAACACTCCTCGCTTCTCTCGTCAAGTCCCCAACAGTCTTATACAACTCGTATAATAATATACTATTGTTTAAAATGTTTAAATAAACGATTGTTTAAAACGTGTGCCATCTATTTCGAGATTATTAAAAATTGATTAAATATAAAAATGTCACCTGCCAACTTTGATATGGCTTATTGCAAGTATTTTTGGAAGCAGAAGTGATTGCCTCGTAATGTCTTTTTCCAATCAGAATATTAAAAACTTTCCCATATGGATCCAAATTTATGGCAGACAGTGCATGTGACACATGGTACATCGGGTGCATAGTGCAAGTTTTAGATGATCAAACATTTAAAATAAAATATTTTAAATCTAAACATTTAAAACATTTAAAGACGAGTATTAATATTTGGCCAAAAGAAGAGGATGTGCAGATTGTAAAAATTTATTTTCCTTTTATGGGCCTATCGAATTACAGGACTCGATTATCCATCAAGCATTGAAGGATAATCGAAAAGACGGTTAACAGAACAATATGGAATTTTTTTATGAAAAAAATGTTTTTTTTCTCAAAATTGTTTTATTTTTGGAGAAATTATATGTATGTAGTAATAGGCAATAGTCCATTTCGTTTAAAAAGCCGTGGCAAAATGGGCATTGAAAAAGAGTATAAAAGTCTTAGAAGAAGTAAAAAAACTACTTAAAACTCTAAAAATCTTTTTATACTTATGTAACCTTAAAATTGGTAATCGTATATAGTTCCTAAATGAAGCATTTTATTTGTGAAGTAATGTCCTTCGTAATATCTTTATAAATGAATTTACCTAACAAACACATTTTAATTAATAGTACACTGTTCTTGTAAAAAACAACGAGTACAAATACTATCGATTTTGTTCTAATCTTTAGCAATCACATTGAAAATTGCTTTTCCAACATTAGCACGTTAATGAAGAAGCAATCGCATTCTAGAAATCATCCTGCAATCCTCGGAAATCATAGACATTGCGAAAGCAATCCTTGAAAATCTTAGAGATTGTGAACGCAATCCTTGGAAAGCAATCCTTGAAAATCATAAAGATTGCGAGGAAATCTTGGATTTCGGCAATACATGTACATTTTTTGTGAGAGTGGTGGACCCCTCGGTATATGAGATAAGAATGAGAATTTCTACGTCGCGTGGATTAAGCGAGGTTATGTAAAAAACAATCGAATAATCTCTATTGTTGCCAACTGATATTCTACTTGACAAACTACTAAACCAAAATATCCCTAACAAATTTTATTTAAAACTATGTCATTTTTTTAATCATTTTATAACAAATTAACGCAAATAGAAAAAATAGTATAAAGTATTCGTTTCATAAGATGTTTTAGTGCACTTGTCCTCTTTAGAAAACTCCCCGCTACGCGGGTCGTTTTCTAAACTCAAGACGCGTGCGCTAAAAACTTATCTTATGAAACTAATACTTTAATATACAATTTGTATCATATCTTTACTTTTTTAAAATTACTATATTGATACGGATATACCATTCAAAGCATTATGCTGTAAGAAATCTGTTCATGTACTCGCATTTAAACATCCAAACAAAGCCAACTTGCCTTTAATGCAACGTTAACAAGATGCAACACAGAACGACCTACACCACCATACAAGATAAATTTTTCTGATGCTGATAGTGCTTTAAAGCTGACTACACCTATTAATTTAAGAGGCAAAATAAAACTATAGGTTAAGGATAAAATAGGATAATAAAAATCAGCAGAAAATACAAAAAAACGTAGAGTATATTTGTGCTTCTTATCTCTTTACATTTTAATCTTAAAAATTACGTTCATAACAGGTAAGGAGAAGGTTCTTACAACTATAATCGGGGAAGATGATACTAAAATGTTTATTACTGGATTCAGACACAACCAGGGGGCACGAATTTGTACGTACGAACTATTTACAGACTAGAGCTAGTTTGCTTGTTTTATTAAACGAGGGTGTATTTACACGTAAAAAGAAAACATGTTCATTTACATTCTAAAATTAATATCTATATTGTTATGTATAATAGAGGTCCGTGTTTTCTCTTAGATTTGTGCCATTATTTAAAAAAGAAAATCAAAAGTGCTTCACTAGAGCATAATAAATTTCGACATAAAAAGATTTTCCAACAACAAAAACAGATGCACTGCTGTACTAAAATAGTACTTCCTATGGGGCTTCCCATTAACTAATCTGTGCGGCTACAAAAATAAATTGTTACTAATTTCGTAGTTACAGGAACTTTTCGGAATCATAGTTAATATATCACGATACACAGGATGCTTACAATGTTTGGCATTAATATATTTTTTTTCTTTTAAATATATTTTAAGCTTGTTACAACCCTCACTTTTAAGCAATTACTTTTAGGCTCTAAAATTGTTGAACACACTACAAGAATGATTCAAACATATTTACAGTAATGACAATCATAAAAGTTTGGCAATTGCAACATATATATTACAATTTACAAAATAAAATCAAACTGTGCTAAATAAGCTTAAATGCTATCATTCATTATTATATTTAATCAATTATTCATAATAAAAACTGAGAAATCATCAATCACACTCCACAATATTTTTAGGCCAACTCATTATGCTATCTTTTTCTTTCAGTTTTTTCACAAATAATACTCCTTAAGTGAGCTAAATCTACCGTATTTATTTGGTCAGTTTTCAGCTTAAGAAGCATTACAAGTGTCCAACCTTATATGACAGTCCAGAAGATTGCTACATCTAAAATTGGCAACGATTTTACGTATCGTATATTAAAAAGTACGTTTTTTATCTACGTATTGTGCTATTTATTAATAATAACGTGTAAATGCACCCTCCACTTTAAATTAACAGAAATCCAAAATTAATAAGATGTATATAGAGAGCAAATACACTGAATATCATCGATATGTTTGCAGACTCATGTCTGACAAAAAAAACATGTATCAAAATATAGTAATTAACAAACAAAAAAAAATAATAATAATTAACACAAAAAATTGCGTTTCCATTACACTTACACTAAAAAAAAGTACAAGATCTTAATAATTCATACTTCAAAACTGCAGACTTATTAACTACTTAAAATTTACAGTTTTATACATAGTTGTGCTATGTATAAAAAAATAATCATACAAATTTACCAGTCAGCCCTAATTAATCAATTCTTATTAACTAAAGGCAGCAAAACTACTATTGTACAAATATTACGTAAAGATTCTCATATAACTTGCATTTTCATTCATCATTCATAAAAACTTACACTACCATAACTATACAAAAAAGTCGTCCTAAAATGCGTGCAAAAAACATTCAATTGAGAGAGTCAACGTATAAGTGAATGGAAACGACTTTTTTTTCCTTATGGCTAATTTAAGTTAGAGAGCTGGTTAGATGTTTTATCACAAGGGTATACGTTAGTGAGTTAACAGCTCTTTGGCTCTTTCGATTTGTTGTGCTGTTTTGTGCTACGTACACAAGACAAGAGAACAGTAGATGAGTATTATTGTAGGCCATATGGAGCTGCCGATATGTTCAGTAAGGGGTGAAACGGTTGTACCCGCTGCGGTAGACAGCAGCCTGTAAGTATTATCATTATAGTATTACATACAATTTCAAATATAAGAATAGTTATTATAAATTGATAGGAATAATAAATAATAAACCTGAAGAATTGTTTTCAGTTCTTTTTTTGTTGCTTAACTGAAATAATTTCCAATTATACCACTTAATAAAATATTTTAAAACCCGTTCCTGATAAATTCTTTCAATTTAAAGGAGAATGTTTTGTTTTAAAACATGCAAACTACATATATTTTTAGCAATCTAAAAATCAACTGCAAATTTTTGTGAAACACAAAATCAATCAAAAGCATTCATAACAAAAAGCAAATGATGGTGAAGGATAACAAAATTTTATGCAATCCAGGTTAAATTCCTGTAATTATTACATTTGTTATGTTTACATTTCGTCTCTTACGCAATTTAATCGCCAATTCTACTATTTTGATAATATGCAATCTACAGCATTAAATTAAAAATGAAAAAATAAAATTGCTATTACATACATGTATACTACATTATTAAAATTACATACCCCATATCCTGCCATAGGCCCGATTCCATGTCCCAAATAAGGATCGGCATAATCTCTACCGTAGCCGGCCACAGCATAGCCTGCAACAGGCTGAGCTGCCCCATACCGGGCGGCAACTGCTGTGTAGGTGGCAGCTGCAGCATAGCTGGCCTGTTGGGCAGTCGATAGAGGGGTTTTTAGTAGAGGTGCAGCGGCAGCAGCAGCCTAGAACAGAGTGCCATGCAAGGCATGCACATCTAAAGCGACTAGATGCATACACATAAATTAAGGCTGTGCTCTATAACATCAAGTTCGATGTAAAGGTACACAGAAAAAAAAATAATAAAAAGATAATAACCCACTTTTCATCTGTCTTTACTATACAAATATTTACTATTAAGAAATCTTTATAAAATTACCAATTCTGTTAAGTAGGAGTAATTATTTTGTGAATTTTATTTATGAAATTTTGATACACCTCGGAAGCAAGGAGAACATTGTGACAAATAAATGTATATGCAACATACAAGAAGAAGAGGTTTGACGATGCAACAGCTACTGCATAGAAAATTGTAATACAGAAATTCCAGTGCAGAAATCAACTCCAACATCAAAACAGATTTTTTAATTAATTATTTCTGCTTGATATTATTACTTATATATTACAATGATTAAAGCTAATGATGTAAAGCAGCACATTTGCATTAGAACAAAATAACGTACTCCAACCTTTAAGTTTAAAACTGCCTTTATAATTTAATATCTCGGGTCACAAGTAGTTGGTATAAATAAATAGTATATTAATAATAATAAAAAGTCAAATATTTTTATTATACGTAATATACATAGTACAAGTTAATATGAAAAGTTAGTAAGAAATTAAAATGTACCAGATGCTTGCTTCGTGTTTGTATTGAAAGGTGAAACATACAACTTGTAATATTTAATTTTCATATTAGAACGTTTATTTATGATTTTTCTCAGCGTCTGATATTCTAATGAACTGGGTAAATCTGTATGTAAACTAAATGAATAAGAAAATATTTAGATAAAACATCACTTAAACATTAATTTCAACAAAACTACAGATTTCTTACATAGTTCTCTTTATTCATGCTATTTACTCAATTAGGATTGATTTGCAGGTCAAACACTTATAAGAGTCAGTGAACTTTCTTCATATTTTAAAAGAGTGCATATAACTGCATCAGATTATTAGTTTGTAGTAAATTTATTATTTTTAGGTTTAGGATTTATTATTGCACATGGAAAATAGGCTGTAAGGAAAATACATGCAATTTAAGAAAATTGCTTATTATTGTCTGCTTATTATTTTTAAACTCAAGTTATTTTTAAGTTTCTCACAGAGTGTTTATTTTTTTTCTGTTTCAGTAGTGATATTTTTTCTTACAATATACAAAGAATATCCTTATTATGTGAAATGTTTAACAATGTTATAATGTAACGATGAATGAACAAATCATCCATATATAAAAGGCTTTAAAGTTAATATTATTAACAGAGAGCCAAGTTTTGTCTAAAAAGATGGCTTTATTTGACAGATTAGGTATACAGATCAAAGGTAATATTACCTTTGATAATGACGGTTTAGCTGTCAAAACAATTCATCATAAATATTATTTGTATTAATGTGTATTATCTTTTTTATTTGTGTTCAGTTTTTAATTGTTTTTCATTATTAATTATTTCAATCATCATTATACCATTTATATTTTGTATCGTATGAATGTTCCAGTACATTTGTTGTTGTTATTGCTTGTATGTGATTGTCTGTAGTTTTTATATTTGAATCTAATAAAGGCCACAGCTAGTCTTATGAAAATTCATATAGGGGAAGTTCGGGTAGCCCCACACGTTTAAATGAAATACCAAAACTGCACAAAAATAACAAACTTTCAAAGTTTATTTTCATACTTAAAATTTACTTTGGAACTTCTTCAGACATTTTACAGACGTACAAAAAATAGAAACATCTCTTAGTCATTTAAGTAGTAACAATGCGATAATTTCATCCCTTAATTGTTGACAATGGAAAAGATGGTGGGTAGCCCCGGAAATACTTATCAAGCATTTTTATCCTTGCAAATGACATATTAGTAACAATTATTTTATAGATGAATGTTATTAATACAGGCTTCGTGAGCACAATCTTTACAATTATTATAGCAATAGATTCAGTCTTCTTCAAATGTTTCCCTGAAATGACGCATTCGGTTCCTTGATTACGATATTCATGGGGAAAGACTTTTGACGATTCGGTTTTGTTTTTAGGTGTTTACATGTCATGACTTTACTATTTTCTTTAAGATCATTCCTATAAGGAAAAGATGTTAAAATCTCATTCTGCTGTGTTTTTTGTGAATGCTTCATAAGTTGTTTTTTAATCACATTAGGAAGAGGCGATAATTTTGGCATTCTTGTACTGGTTCTCAAAATATAGAAATAATTTTAATCAAATACCTAGACTAAACCTAACTACCCAGAAACCACTTTCTCTTTGTTAAATTTAAAGTTATAAAAAGTGTCCGATGGTACCCGACTGACATTGCATCCGGGGCTACTCGATTACTTAGATGCTATGTTTCTATTAATAGTACTTAATTTATAAACGGAATCATATAAATACTATTGTAGTTGTAACATACATGTCATGACCAAAACTTAGCCAATAAATTAAGTTAAGCTACATACATTTTCTGTGTGATAACCTCCTATGAAGTTTGATAGGAGTGGACACGATATAGTTGGCTGAAACAAAACCTACTGTAATGTACAATTTATTCGGAGCCCACGGCAATACTGAATTATATTTTGTTTGTAGACCATATGGGACACATTTCGATTTAACATTTTTTAAAATTATTGATGGGTTAGTAATTTGATTATCTGGGGATACCCGCACTTTCCCTAAACAATCAAAAATTTATTTATTCTATATTTAAATCTAATAAAGGCCACATATAGTCTTGTGCAGATGTGAATAAACGAATATTTTACAGTTATTCTATCTTTTTGGTTGATAGCATTGATTAGAGTTCTTAAATGAAAGTTTTGGCTTTGTTATCAGAGTCAGGACAAAGCATACCTTTCTCTCTCCACTTTTTACCTATTAGTCAATTATGTGACAAGTTTACTGTATTTTGTTTATTTCTATTTAGCAACATAGTAACAAATTTTTCAAATTTTAGGTTATAAATTCTGCCATATAGTACTGCATTTCTGTAGATAGAAGGTTACTACCAATATCAAAAGTTTTATGTCTCAAATATTTATGAAAAAAATTACAAACATAATTTTATCTCAAATGTTGTTTAAAAAAATATAATATTAAAAAACATTGCATTGTAAATAATAAATTTATTTTCACTTTTGTATGACACTGATTAACGTGTTTGACAGGGACTTAAGAACTTAAAACAACCCAAAAAATGACAGATAAGTGACCCATATTTTACTTTTTAAAATAACGTTTATTTAGGAACTTCTAGCATTGATTGAATTTGGTAATAAGCAACAAACAAGGTTAGATTATATTTGTAACAAGGTATATTAAATTGAGTTTAGTTTGTTTTTAAATGTGAGTGTGTGTTAAATCAGTCATAGATGAATTGATTGTGAATAAGATAACCTTTTGTTTATGGTATCTTATGCAAAACAAGATGCTATGCTCGGTTTGAAAATATGTGCCAATACGTTGAAGAGCCCTTAAAGATTTGTAAAGGAACTCCAAGTGATATATATCATTACTAAAGTAATATTACTGGAAAAGAAAATGGCTGAAGCATTTTTTGAAGTTATGAAGGATGGATGATGAAAGAACCATATTTAAACCAACATTTAAGATCTGGCAAAAAAAGGTGACTTGATACGCAAAATAAGAATTTCAGAAATGCATCGCCAAATTAATTGTGGAATTTTGAAGGGACTTTGTCATTAATACAGACCAAACTAATTTGCAAAAAATTCTCTCTGATAACAGAAAAAAAAAACTATAGAAGTTTTTTCACAGAATTCTAATAAAATCATGTACTCGTATACGGCTTAATATGCAATAACTGCTTCAGGTGAAGTTTTGCCAAAAGTATTTTTGTGTACGCAACAACAAAGAAACCGTTTGGTCCTCTTGTCTCGGAGGCAAACAAGAAGACATCATGTACATGTTACCACCATAAAATCGGGAAAATTGACAAAAGTACACTTTGGTGAATTCATCAATAAGATCATCAAACCCTATTGTTACCAAGAGGAGTTTCTACTCATTCTAGATTCATGAGGATGACAGATACAGTATACACCAACGCTGTCTTCACTGATGTTGAAGGCAATTGTAGTTGACGGTGGAAATTATTTCTCCACACTACATGCCATACTGCCAAACATATGCCATGAACTTTTTCTGGCAAGTGAAGAATTTTATCAAAAAAAATCAAATTTCTGTGGAAGTTCTGAAAAGTAACAGACAGCTTTCTTCGCACGATTATGCTATCAAAATACATTCACTCTCAACTCTCTTAAAAACAATTTAAAGATATGATCAAGTAAGTGTGGTTTGCATCAAAATTAATAGTAACAAGAAACATTTTCACAAATGTAAGTCAGGTGTGTTTTTCACATGTAGGGAACTATATTTCAACAATTGAATAAACTGTCACTGTCAACTGTTTTTACGATACATATCACTGCACTGAATGTTTAGTAACGAAAAATAATAAATAAGTGTTTGGAAACAAATTCTGTATTTATCTCTTCTTATTCCCCTCACCAATTTATTAGTATTCAATATAATTAATTTAAAAAATCCTTTTGAAAATATGGAATACGTATTTTGAAATAAATAGAAAAGAGAAAACGAATAAACAAATATAAATAGCATTAATAATAATAATAAAAAAATATAATTCAAATAATTAATTAAATAATTAAATTCTTTTAAAACTAGCAAGTTCAAACAAAAAAAAAGTTACCAGAACAGGGTTCGATCCTATGCCACACGAGTTATGAAGCAAGCACCTTACTCATCAGGCCATGCAGGAAGTTGTTGAATGTGCTAATGCACCTACTTTTAAATTGCTACCGTACGATGCAATATTTTCAAAAATTTGGAAGTGGTAAACTATGAAGCATTCAACAAAATGCCACAACACCTATATCTTTTTGGCCTGTACAATCACCAAAACAAATGGCATTTTGATTCTCTATGTGCTGGATGCGATGTCCCCATGTTAGTAGACATACCATCATTGACATATAGACATAGACCATTGATTTAGAAGTTGGAATGTATAATACTACAATCATAATCTTTAACCTCTTATGTTTAACATGTTGGATATATCAGTCTGAGCAATGTTAATTCACAGCAATGATGATGAACGTATTCACTAAAAATTCTATGTACTTGGGAAATATTGCTAATTGCATGTTTGTATCGATTAGGTGAAAACATAATAAGGAGCACTGCATTCAAAAAGTAGCCGACTCAGGTTACCTTAGAAGCAATATTTATAATATTGAATCTATTCTAAGCCAACCCGACACAGTTACTTTTGAATCCTTGTGACAATGTTCGACACTGAGTAAACTGAGTTGTTTACTACCCACCTTGCAATATTGTGACAGACTTTTGAGGGTAAGATTATTTTGTAATTTGCATTCAATACAATACTTATGGAAATTGGGTTTCGGTCAAATTTTCTGAATTTTTGATATGTAGTATATTTGTCATCCTGAACAAAAGTCTCCATGGGCACAAAGCTCCAAATTCAATATTTTGGCAGCTACGGAGCTCCAAAGCTCCACAGATCCGTTACAAAACTATTCATTTTTAATACTATTTATAAATATCAAAAGCATATTTTAATTATTTAAATATATAAGTTTATGTTTTTGAGGTTGCTGAATTCAAATCTGATGTCAGATTTGAAAAATTGACAGTTGGCAGCTGTCAATTCACTGTCAAAGTAGGATAAAAAAGTAAATATTCTCTTTTGACATTGAAAGTTGATGTTTTTGAGGTCGCTGAATTCAAATCTGATGTCAGATTTGAAAAATTGATAGCTGTCAACTGTCAATTTTTCCAATCTGACATTAGAATTGAATTCAGCGACCTCAAAAACATAAACTCTTGATGTAAAAAGAGAATATTTACTTTTTTATCCTGCTTTGACAGTGAATTGACAGCTGTCAAGTGTCAACTTTTCCAATCTGACATTAGATTTGAATTCAGCGACCTCAAAAACATCAACTTTCAATGTCAAAAGAGAATATTTACTTTTTTATCCTACTTTGACAGTGAATTGACAGCTGCCAACTGTCAATTTTTCAAATCTGACATCAGATTTGAATTCAGCAACCTCAAAAACATAAACTTATATATTTAAATAATTAAAATATGCTTTTGATATTTATAAATAGTATTAAAAATGAATAGTTTTGTAACGGATCTGTGGAGCTTTGGAGCTCCGTAGCTGCCAAAATATTGAATTTGGAGCTTTGTGCCTATGGAGACTTTTGTTCAGGATGACAAAATATACAAGATATAAAAAATTCAGAAAATTTGACCAAAACCCAATTTCCATAAGATTATTGCGGGTCCTTTCTATAGCCTGATATCTGATATTTAAACTCAACTAAATGGCTTCCTCAGTTTTATTTCTCAGTTAATATTAAGTCACCAAAATGAGAAATTGAAATCAGATGCAAATTTCAATATAATAAGCTTTACTGATTCAATTTGTATGTCAGATAAAATTTCGATGTTAGATAAACTTTGAGATCACATGACAAATAAATTTTGGATATTCTGATTTGGATTTCAAGATACCAGTTCAGATTGGGTGCAAGTTTGCAGGAATCACATAAAAAGAAATTTCTTTCTCTTTAGGTTAAATGTCTTTTGAGAGTTTGAACTAGGTGTGGCCACCGCCCTGTTGTGAGTTCTGGCTGGTTTAACATTCCATCATAATTATATCATATTATTAAATATGTTACATAAAAGTATAGTTTACAAACATTGAATATTAGAGTACGTACATTGGTTATATACATTGAACTAAGCAAAGAGCTGTACAAAATATATGGCTGGAAATAAGATTTATACCAAGTGCGCCGAATAAGTACTATTTTAAGTGATTAAAGCTAGAAGGAGCTGGTGGAATTAAAAAAAGACTGTGGTAATGACAAAAAAAGCAAAGAGTAATTTTGAACTATTGGTATTAATTAATGTTTGAACAATTTCTTTCAATATCAATATTAAAATATATTATCAATATTTTTTAAGCAATAAAAAGAGCACAAAAAATATTTTTTTACTCCCACCAAAAAAATTGAAAAACTCCTCAACTCCCTTCATCCCTCCAGAAGCAGGGATAGATTTCAACCAAAATAGGCCATCTTCTTTGTTTTGCACACTAACCCTATTCAACTTTCTAAAAAATAGTTATTTTTGGTCATTTTCAGCTAACTATTAAGTCTACATCTACTTTACTTTGCTCTTTCGCTTCCTGCACGTACGTGCAGCTGCAGAGTCGGCTTTTAGATTTCTTCTGCATTTCAGGTAAATGTTTTTGTATGCACTTTTAAAACAACTTGTGACAAAAAAAAGGAATGCAAGTGGAATAAATTTGAATCATTTATTGTAGAAACGAGCTAAGTTACATTTTCGGCCATTCTGATATTTTCATGAATATTACGTATTTTTGGTATATAATATACACGTATAATGTGTATAATATATACAGGGTGTATTATCAGTTTTGTTACATAGGCGAATAGCATGTAAAATAAAAACACAATTTCTCAAATATTGGCTCCCCTAACTATTTTGGAGGAAAAGTCACTGTAGTTAAAGAAGCAATGTACATCTTATTGAGTACTGTTCAAAACATCCCCATTTTAATGTTCTGTGTTAAATAGTTACCAAGATACAAGTCATTTTCTGGTATAGGGAATTAAATTGTAAATCAGAAATTCGCTAATAGCAATTACCACATTAGATATACAGTGAAGACTCGCTAATTCGGACTAATTAAAACATGGACAATCCGAATCATCGCGATTTCCGGATTATTGCGTCCGTAGAATTACTATGTTTTATTTGTAAATAAATGCAATTAAAACATTCAAACAAAACAAAACAAAATTTTATTTAAAAATAAATAAAACTACAAAAATATTTAACGCAAAACAGTTTTAAAAACGCAAAAATAATGTTCCGCATTAATATGTCGTTAACCAAAAAAGGCGGTGATTTTTGTATGTTTCGTGTTTTTTAAACTTAATACCTTAGATACGATTTTTCTTTTAAATCTTGCAGCATCACAATTGTTTCAATTTGTCTACCGCCCATTGCAAAGGCACGCTAATCGCTATGCAACTTTGCAATACGTTGCGATACGACGTATGTGCTATCATGCTCGTACACATTGCATACGAGCGTGACAGCGCATACATCGCATAGCACCTGTTTCCACAATTTCCTATGCACTGCACGCTGCTGGATAAAGATGCGTTGCCTTTTCGTTCAAAATTTCGGAAGATATCGGTAATGTGTAATATTTAAAGTTAAAATGCGGTCTTTTTAAATTAACCGCAAAATCTTTTTATGTATGCCGGAGATACATAAAGTCGTAATTTGTAAAAGAAGTATCAATTCTTTTATAAACTTAAACCTTTGTAACTAATACGAATTGTGAAGTTGTGATGTAACCACTTTTAAAAAAAATACGTGACTTTTTATAATAAGAATTTGTCAGGTATAAATATAACGTAAACATAAATAAAATAAAATTTTATTTATCTTATCTCCAACGGTGATTTTGTATCAAATTACGCATGTGAATACACATTGCATTTGTTACTATAAACAAAACTTGAGGAACAAAAACAATTAATTCTAAAGTTCGGATTATCAAAACCTTTAAATCCTTATTACAATAAAATCAATGTAAATAAATTGCTGGTCCGGATTGTCGTGGTATTTGGATTAATGTAGATTCGGATCTACATTAGGATTCGGATGAAGGAGGCTTCACTGTAGATATTAGGTGTAAATGCAAGAATTAATAAGCACAGTTTTATAGAACAAAATCGCTCATTACGGTTTTACAATTGCTATCGGTGTGGAAAAAATAGATGACAATTTTCCAAGGAATTTATTTTTCTAAATTCTTATTATCCATGATAACGGTTGTCAAATTATTCTACAGAATTGCTCCTAGATTTGTCATTTAAACAATTTAATTATTAACTTTATTGATTGATTAAGAGTTGTCATGGCTAATAAAATTTTAGAAAAATAAAATGCTTGGGAGAATTCTCATCTATTTCTTTCACACCGGTAGCAATTGCAACATTCCGATGAGTGGTTTTGCTCCATAAAACTCTGCTTAATAACTCTTGCGTTTACACCTAATGTCTAAATAACGTAGTAATTGTTATTAGCGAATTTCGGACTTACAATGTGTGTTCAATAAGATCTACAACTTTGCTATAGTGACTTATCCTCTAAAATAATTAGGGCAGCCAGTATTTGAGAAATTGTGTTTTTACATACTATTCTCATATGTAACAAAATCGATAATACACCCTGTATATAATATGTATTAGGGTGACCATTATTTTGCAAAAGTTAAAATTTTTAAGGTTTCTCCTATCTCTTTAAAATGTCAAAAAAACGAGCTGTGCAGAATTTCAGCCCATTTGGTCAATCTATACAGAGGTGAGCAAAAGTATGGAACCAGGTAAATATCTCTGGAGTTTTTAGAGATATCGGAATGAAATTTGGTAGGCAGATATTACAGTAAATTGTGTATTTGTGTTGAATGTTTTTGACAATTTTGAGTTTCCGGTTTAACCGGATGTAACGCCGATTTTAAGATTTGTAATGGAACACCCTGTATATTATTTTAATTTTGAATAGTACATTTTATTACGATTACAAAAATATGGGGTTCGATATGTTTTATTTCAAGGCCAACCGAGATTTTTACAATAAAAGTACTTTTGAGGCAAAAACTAATGAAATCTAGTAGTCTATGAAACAAACGTAACAATCACATTAGTAATAAAAATTAAATTAATACAAAATGGGAAAATAAAACAGGAGTACTTTGTAAAGGGAAAATAAACTTAATGTAGTAAATGTTCAAACTGAGCTCCATTTACTTCTTGACAAAATGCTAGTCTATTTGTAAACTCCCTTTAACATTAATTATTACTTCTGATGGAATTGTTTGACTCTCTTCGGTTATTCTTTCAGCTAGTTCTTGCAAACTGTTTGGTCGATTAAGATAAACTTTGGACTTCAAATAACCCCATAGAAAATAGTCCAGTGGAGTAAGGTCGGGGGATCGCGCAGGCCATTCAGTGGTACCGCTTCTTCCAATCCACCTATGATAAAATTTCCTATCTAAGCGATCTCGAACAATGTGAGCGAAATGGGGTGGTGCCCCGTCCTGCTGAAACCAGATATTATTTGGCAGTTGTCCATTTTCCCTCCAGCGTCGGAATAACTTGCGTATCTAAAAGCTCTAAATATCTATCCCCGTTTAAAGTTTCTTCTAAAAAGAAAGGCCCTACAATTCTGTTGTTGTAAATACCGGCCCAAACGTTCAATTTTTGAGCATGTTGCGTATGAGCCTCTTGTATCCAGTAAGGGTTAGTTTGCGACCACTAGCGGCAGTTATGTCGATTTACTGTACCGTTCAAACAAAACGTAGCCTCCTCCGAAAACACCATATTTCTTACAAAGTTATTATCACGGTTGCAAGTATCCATCATTGTTTCACAAAATTCTAACCGTCTGTCGAAATCAGTTCGAGTTCAGCAGTAGACAAATGAGGATTCTCCTCTAAAGATATTGCGATATTTTCAGCTACATCGTTTTTTGTAGAAGTTTTTGGACGTCCACTTCTTGGTAAATTACCGACTGTGCCACTTGTGATATACCTTTGCAAAGTTTTTGTTACTAGCGAACGCGATATTTGCCGATCCGGATGAATATCATTAAAAAGATCACAAACTTCTTGATGCGTTCTTCTTCGGTCCCCAAAGCCAATCATTAGAATTTCTATTCTCTCTCTTCCACGTAGATGGAGCATTTTGCGTTCAAGTTAAAACACCTACTTATTTTAACTACTATCATGGCTAATGTCAGTTTCATAAACTGTGATTGTTACGTTTGTTTCATAGACTACTAGACTTCATTAGTTTTTGCCTCAAAAGTACCTTTATTGTAAAAATCTCGGTTGGCCTTGAAATAAAACATATCGAACCCCATATTTTTGTAATCGTAATAAAATGTACTATTCAAAATTAAAATAATATACAGGGTGTTCCATTACAAATTTTAAAATCGGCATTACTTCCGGTTAAACTGGAAACTCAAAATTGTCAAAAACATTTAACGCAAATACACAATTTACTGTAATATCTGCCTACCAAATTTCATTCAAATATCTCTAAAAACTCCAGAGATATTTACTTGGTTACATACTTTTGCCCACCTCTGTATATTTAAAACACAAGGCTTATATTTTATCCCAGTTTGTTTGAGAGTTCTACTGGACTGATTTGCGTGATTATTTTTTTATATTCAAGTTTTCGCTGTGTAAATCAGTCAACACTATTTAATTTTTACATTTTTAATTTAAATAAATATAAAATGTTTAATTTGAGACAGACAGATTGTACATTGGGTTGTAGCAATTATTATTATTATTCAGTTGGGGTGCCATCTCACTTTGCAAGGTGGTAAGTTTTAGAACTACTCACGATTATAAAAGTTTGCTCCAACCACCACTTGCGGTTAACAGTTGATTTGTTACTAGGTTACACGGACAAACCCAAACGAGTTACCAAAAAATAAATTTCTGGAAATTTGCCAACACTATTTTTATGTCATGTTTTTGATATAGTACTAACAGACGTTTTCAAGAGTTTTTTAAACAATATAGATTTTTGATTTCATTCTTATCATTTCGTAAGGTAGAATTTCCATAGAATGTATGTATGTATGTAAAATAAACCGGAGGGGAGGGGTAAGCCACAGAGGAAGATATGTCGGAAGAAAGGTGGGTAAGCTAGGAGAGAAGAGTACTAGGCTTAGAATTTTCAACTGGTTATGTTTGTTGTGTTAATTTAAATAATCACAAAAATCCAAAGTTACTTAGTCCCTTTGTACAATAAACGATTCAATTATAACCTGAGTAACTCACATTTGACAGATTTCAAATTAAAAAATGTAGGATATTCTTAAACAAGCACCTTGACATTCGAGTTTGCTGTCACCCTGATAGCCTTACCTAAAGGTAGGCACTAGGCTGCTATTGGCTGTTTGTAAAATGTAAAATTTAAAGTTTCATTACATCTGTATGATTTGAGATTGAAATTTACTTTTTATAAACTTTTTCATTATAAATATTATACAGTGTAAATAAAAAGTCTGAGATAAATCCATTACCTTTTCTAAATACAGGTTTTTCTTAAAAAGCACATTTGTACGCGTCAATTTTAATTCTACACGTTTTTGGATTATACAGGGCGTTCTTCAACTGCAATATTGTTTGTACAGAACCATTAAAAATTGTAAAGCACGATCAACTCAAAAAACCAAGAAAATGTCATTTTTCAACTATAAACTATAACTTTGAAGTCAATTTATGTAGATGTTGGATTCAATGTTGCTGTTATTGCAGCAATAATATAACGTCACATTTAACAAAATTTTAATGATCAAGTTTGAAAGAAATTAAATTTTCTACGTGGCTCTTTTTAAATGAACATCCATATAATCCAAAACATTTTAAAGGCATGTGCAGAATTAAAACATAATTACTGCGCGTTAGTTTTTTCTTAAAGAAACAGTTATTTTGAAAGAAAAACGAATTTATTAAAATATTTTGATTCACGCAGTACAAACCATGAGAAGAAAAAAAAGTAAAAATCCTAAAATTGATGAAGATAAGATAATATTAGTAAGTTAGCATATTTTCCTCAATTTGTGTGGGTTGTCTCACTTTATTACAATTTTTTTTTTATTCAATTACACTGTAAAAAGAACAAATTTTACAAAACATACATTACATTTAAGTACATTATGTAACGGTACATAACATCATCAAATCTTTACTAATGGAAACATACAGTAGTAATCACGAAAATATATTTTACCTTATCTATCTTAAATCTATTTTTGTTTTTGTAATTTATAGTAATAGCTTCAAAAATGTCGAGTAATTCTAAAATAATACATTTAACAGCATTCAGTTATCAATGAATTGACATCACAAAAGGAAAAACACAATTATTGAAAAAGGCATCACAAATTAAAAACAAGAAAAAAAATGCTATTGTCAATTTTGAGTTTTTGTTTTTTTGACAAAAAGCATAATTAGGTTTTTGAAATTTTGTTTTTTTTTGTTTAATAACATTATCAGTTAATTGGCCAAAATACATACACATCTAAAATTACATACTTAAAAGGAAATAAGAACAAAAACTAAACATGGGATTCTTAAAATAAAGTATAAATGAAACAATAACCAGAATAATAATAAACACTCGCCAATTGCATGTACTTTCACAGGATCCACTTACAATAGGAGTAGGATAGGAAAATTAGTTACTCGGCAACAGTTAAGGGAACCGGGGAGAAACCGGTTTTCTGAGTTCATCTAACAGCTTCTGTAATGTAATGATTGTATTAATAAAATATCTTTTAAAAATAGTTTTAACATCAGTACTTATAGTTGATACTTCAGTAATGTAAGTAAAAAAATATATGTCAAATACGGCTCCAAAGTATCGACTCAAAATAAATACTGACATAATAAGTACAGTTGTCATACTTGCTGTTCTTTCCAATATTCCTTTTTATTATTTTATAAGCTGTTAGAAAATAAACATGATCAACACTGAGATTGATAATTAAGGATCACGATGCTGAGAACAGTTCAAGCACTTTAAAATAATGTCTAGCAATAGACGCTCTATTGTGATTAAACATATGGGGCATTCAAAAAGCATGATCAGGTTACCTTTATATTATTGATTCCAAAATATCCCAATCCACTTACTTTCTGAACGCTCATTACTTCTTTTGATTGAAGTATATGCAATCATAAAAGAGTGATCATAAAATTGCTAGCATGCATAAAACCTCTTTAAAGCCATTTGCACCAAAAATCTTTAATTATTACTTAGCTTTAAGCAGAATTTAATTTACTTTGGTGTATATGGGAATTAAGTCACACTTAATGTTAAGTAGATATTAACATTAAGTCACACTTAATGTTAAGTAGATATTAAGAGATTAAGGTGCAATTGAATAGGCCTGGTTTTTCAATCTTTGGTTAACTTTCAGTTGTTAATTACCACAAAAATGCTAGTAATAACCGTCAATTAAAATTAATCATAGATTGGAAAATTGGCTCTTAATAATGATTACACCAATTATCTAAATTCAATGTCTACGGTCACTCATTTAAATGACTTAAGATAAGGCAACAATGTTTATGAAAAACGACCATACAAAATTATTACAGAAAATGCCCATTTAAAGATATACAATAATATCGAAATTTATTGCTTAAATTCTTTGTGCAATAATCATCAAAAGCATAAAGTAATGATTTATGTAAGGTAGGCCAACCAAAAATCTGCACTTACTTTTTAAAATAATTTATTGAAGAAACGAGTATCAAATACAAATTAAAAATGCGATTACATTTTTAATCAAGATAACACACTCACAATATAAATAATCAAGCATGACAGGTATGACAATATGTCACTTGATTATTTTAAGAGTATATTGAACATTAAAAGTATTGCAGATTTTTAGTTTGCCTAGCTTACTTGCGCTAACATTGCAATATCAATATCTTTATAATGCAAGTAAGCAAGACGGTTTTAACACGTTTTAGTGTCACAACGTAACGAAAGATTAATCTACCCCTTTTTATTCAAACTTTAGATTAATTTAACCTCTACCTCTGAAGAAAAATTAGCTACAGAAAAAATTAATCTTGAAATATAAAATATAAAAACATTAATGATCTTTTCCTCTGTCGATAGCTTTATATTAATGGGTATTTGCTTCTGCAATTTATTTCTATTAACTTATCTTGATTGTTGAACTGTCAGATTTTTCATTTTGAGCAAGTTGATTGAGGACACACTTACCTTAACCCAACTTCTTTAGTGTAATTAAATTTTTGATCTTTATAAGACAAAGGTATGAATTTCATTAATTTATGATAAAAGTTTAGTTATGACATTTTGCAATTTGGAAAATTGGTAACTTTGAATTTTAATTTTTTTTTTTAATATTTTTGTACCTAATTTAACATCTGTCAAAGTTAACCTCAAAATTTACAATAAATTAATTTTTAAATTTTTATTTTTCTTAACCTCTTTTAACTTTTCTAACGCATCATGCTTATCTCAGCCTCAATCCTAAAAATTGATATGACAGTACACTTGCAGCAAAAATAATTATAATATTATCAACCTTTACAGATTTGTTTATGAAACTTGCGGTGTTTTCTAGAGATGAATCGTATTTATAAATGTATTTAAAACCTGGTTGAACAAGTACATCATCGTTTGAGAAAGTCGCTAGAATGAAGCATTTTAAACCACTATTTTGTGTTGGTTTAGCGTGGTTTATTCAAAGAATCGTAAACGTAAAACATAACCTATAACCTACAGATCAGCTAAACTTTTCTACAAGTGTGTAATACTGTAATATGTAATAAATAATTTTATTTTGCTACAAACTAATGGATGTTAGAAGTATAATTTTGACCTGGGTAATTACAAATTCATGTTATTATAACCAAACAATTGAATGTCAAAATCAAAAGGCTGTTAGTACGCAAGTCTCTGGTTGAAATACATTTTCCACTTTGGTTTAAAACTAGTTGCGTATATGACATCACCGTTGTCATACACCTAAGATTAGTATTTAAGTTTATTTTTTGACAGTTTAAATTCAGTACTATCCTTTGTTTTGATAGCTAAGTATTGAATCGTTTATCTCCTTTGTGAAGTAGCCAGTCATAAGATGAAAGGTAGCAATTCAATTTTAATAACATAAAATTAAAAAGGTATTCAAGTCATCAGCAGTGTATTTTTCTCTTGAGGTAGGTAGATTTAAAATAAATCCAAAGCTTCAAGTTTATTTAAATCCAGTTATTGCTCTCTAGATCACAAAGACTTACTGAACTTTCTTTTAAAGCGTTTTTATACAGAGGTGGGCAAAAGTATGGAACCAAGTAAATATCTCTGGAGTTTTTAGAGATATCGGAATGAAATTTGGTAGGCAGATATTACAGTAAATTGTGTATTTGCGTTGAATGTTTTTGACAATTTTGAGTTTCCGGTTTAACCGGAAGTAATGCCGATTTTAAAATTTGTAATGGAACACCCTGTATAATATTTTAATTTTGAATAGTACATTTTATTACGATTACAAAAATATGAGGTTCGATATGTTTTATTTCAAGGCCAACCGAGATTTTTACAATAAGAGTACTTTTGAGGCAAAAACTAATGAAATCTAGTAGTCTATGAAACAAACGTAACAATCACAGTTTATGAAACTGACGTTAACCGTGATAGTAGTTAAAATAAGTAGGTGTTTTAACTTGAACGCAAAATGCTCCATCTAAGTGAAAGAGAGAGAATAGAAATTCTAATGATGATTGGCTTTGGGGACGAAGAAGAACGCATCAAGAAGTTTGTGATCTTTTTAATGATATTCATCCGGATCGGCAAATATCACGTTTGCTAGTAACAAAAACCTTGCAAAGGTATACCACAAGTGGCACAGTTGTTGGTAATTTACCAAGAAGTGGACATCCAAAAACTTCTACAAAAACGATGTAGCTGAAAATATCGCAATATCTTTAGAGGAAAAATCCTCAGTTGTCTACTGCTGAACTCGCCAATATACATGCAATAAGCCATCGTTCAGTAGGAAGAATATTAAAACGAGAAAAATATCATCCCTACAAAATTCGCCTTGTTCAAGAACTTTCCGACGACGATTTTGATAGACGGTTAGAATTTTGTGAAACAATGATGGATATTTGCAACCGTGATAATAACTGTGTAAGAAATATGGTGTTTTCGGACGAGGCTACGTTTTGTTTGAACGGTACAGTAAATCGACATAACTGCCGCTACTGGTCGCAAACTAACCCTCACTGGATACAAGAGGCTCATACGCAACATCCTCAAAAATTGAACGTTTGGGCCGGTATTTACAACAACAGAATTGTAGGGCCTTTCTTTTTAGAAGTAACTTTAAACGGGGATAGATATTTAGAGCTTTTAGATACGCAAGTTATTCCGACGCTGGAGCAAAATGGACAACTGCCAAATAATATCTGGTTTCAGCAGGACGGGGCACCACCCCATTTCGCTCGCATTGTTCGAGATCACTTAGATAGGAAATTTTATCATAGGTGGATTGGAAGAAGAGGTACCATTGAATGGCCTGCGCGATCCCCCGACCTTACTCCACTGGACTATTTTCTATGGGGTTATTTGAAGTCCAAAGTTTATCTTAATCGACCAAACAGTTTGCAAGAACTAGCTGAAAGAATAACAGAAGAGAGTCGAAGAATTCCACCAGAAGTAATAATTAATGTTACAAGGGAGTTTACGAATAGACTAGCCTTTTGTCAAGAAGTAAATGGAGCTCAGTTTGAACATTTACTACATTAAGTTTATTTTCCCTTTACAAAGTACTCCTGTTTTATTCTCCCGTTTTGTATTAATTTAATTTTGATTACTAAGGTGATTGTTACGTTTGTTTCATAGACTACTAGATTTCATTACTTTTTGCCTCAAAAGTACTTTTATTGTAAAAATCTCGGTTGGCCTTGAAATAAAACATATCGAACCCCATATTTTTGTAATCATAATAAAATGTACTATTCAAAATTAAAATATTATACAGGAACATTATATTGGAACACCCTGTTTCCATTACAAATTTTAAAATCGGCATTACTTCTGGTTAAACCGGAAACTCAAAATTGTCAAAAACATTCAACGCAAATACACAATTTACTGTAATATCTGCCTACCAAATTTCATTCTGATATCTCGAAAAACTCCAGAGATATTTACTTGGTTCCATAATTTTGCCCACCTCTGTATATTTATCGATTGCTGCAAAAACATGTCACAAGAAGAAATCGCTTCATGTTAGTAAACATTTTTAGTAACTTCCTTAATGGTTCATAACACAACAAGCACAAGCTACACAATTTTGCTGAAGCTCTAAGAGTGGAAAATAACTTAAAAAATAATTTCTTTACTTCCAATATTGTAAAATGTGACCCACACATAATATCGTTTTTGATATCTTCCTTCGCTTTTTTTTAAAACAATAATTTCAATTTTGTTACTAATAACTTAATTTATCCCTATTATTTTGACCTATCATTTCCCAGAATAATTTATATAAAAAAAATACATACCTGCAGTCTATAGTTTGGATCAGCAGCATGTGCTGTAAGGAATGGGTCATAATAAACACCACCATCCACGGGAAGAGTATTTAAAACAGGTGTATATCCATGTAGTGCACTAGCTAAAGGAGTAGGATGTCTTGCGAAAGCAGCAGCCGCAGCTGCTGCCGCTGCTGCTGGATAAGCTGCTCTGGCTCTACCTCTTTGTATCGCTGCCACACCACGTAGTGCTGCTTCTGGCCATTGAACGCATACGGGAACTGTGAAAACAAGTACAATTAACATAATCTCAAACAAAGCAGACCAATACAAAAAAAACATAAGATTACTAATAGTATTTTGTATTGATCTTGTATAGTTTGTGTTTAAATCCTACTGAAGATAGAATTTTGTTATCGCTTACTAATAATTAACAGTGCACAAAACTCAACATTAACACGATATTAATTAAAAGCACAAAGTTTCAGTGCACATGTGCTAAATGCAATGTAAGAAAAAAACGAAAATATATTATCATCAAACCCTCATTGAAAAATATCTTAATACCAATTTACCTGCAGGAAGAGCTGGTGGTTTTTTGGTTTGAACTCTAGCAGTTGCATTATTCACCTAAACAAAACTTGACTATTAGTAGAAATTCTTTAGTACAAAAAGAGAATTGAACAACGCAAATACTCATCGTAATTCCAATAAATGATTATTTGAAAGTTTAATAAAAAAAGATACATCTGAAAAGTATCATTTCATTTTATAAAGATGAATATTTGCGCCTACTTAATATTTATATTACATAGGAGCTATTTATTGCAGTTTAAATAAAGTAACAAGATGTGACCCACATAATTGTTAAATGGTCTTTAAGTTGAGGAATCATTGAGTTTCATTAGATTTGATTTATTAACGTTTAATAGTGAAATGTACAAACAAGAAAATTTATTTTGTGGGGCATATTTTGTTTCGTAACTTGACATTACTAAATACTTTACTTACTTATTTTACTTATTATAATAAAAAAAAATTAATTATTTATATAGTAATACCAATTACAGCTAAGTATTGTAGATTTTTACTAACAATGCAATAAACAGCTTCTTAGAGTAGGTTCTAAAATATAATTCTAAATTATCGATCATAATTCTGCATTGTTAAAAACAATAAATGACTATATTCTGTACACCATAGAAAAACAGATTTTTTTAAGATTAAATACTGAATCATTTTGTAACAGTAAAAATTATTTCTCATTGTATCACAATTTAATATTCTTTATACCATAATTTTGGTTGATCTTTTTTTGAACAATTTATTATAAAAAATTCTTTTTGGTGTATAAAATATTACTATTATTTTTATAAATTTATTTTTTAATTGACAGTGATATCATTAAAAAGCAACATTATACGAAGTAAAATTAAGAAATGAATTATTAAAAAAACCATTTCTGGCCTTGCATTATTTTAACAGAATAATGTATTTATTTAAAAATTATAAATGAAAAAAAACTATTTCAATTCAGAATTATGATCAGGAAAACAATATACAGAAAACTGTATTAAATAGCAGTAATGTCTTTATTTAAAGATAGATGAACAAATTAAAATTTTTCTACGATGAATAACATACTTTCAATTTTATTAAATAAATTCTTTCTACAATGAATAACATACTTTCAATTTTTATAAATAAGAAACTTTTTTTTAACATTACTGCTATTTTAGAGGTCACAATTTGGTCACTTAAACTTAATAAATTATTACACTTAATTAGAAATCGAGTCCTTTTTTTATTTTTTAATTGTGTATACTCAGTATATTACAACAGATATTATTAATATGTAACTGATTTAGAATAAGTGAAACAGATGAACAAGGGTTTTTTTATACAAAAGAAAAGTCAAGAAATGACTTCTGAATTTGAATCAATTCATGATTAAAGTTTGATTTGAAAATTATCCTCCAAATTTACTTGCAGATTACTTACAAATTGAAATTGCAGAAAGTCTTACTTGAATTAGCTATTTTTCTTTGATTTACCGATTTGGATTAAGCCTTACTAGTTTTACTTTACTAAAATTCATTCTATTCTATATTAAGTTGGCTATGATGCATTATTATGCAGACAAGTTACAGACACATCCATAGCATTACAGCCAAAAATATTAATAAAATTATAATTTCAAATAGAATTAATATAAAGTCAAGTAACAGTTTATGATATACCGGTTGGAAACGCATGGGCTTGGTATAGGGGTATAAAAGCATTCATAAAAACAGTGAAATGATGCGATAAAGAAAGTGAATATTATATAACATTCCTCTTTTTTATCGCATTGTTTCATTATTAACGTTTTTTTATTCCTGTACCAATTCCATGCGTTTCCAACCGGTATTCAATGGCTAAAGAATGTGCACATTGAAATGGTAACTTTCCCAAAAACCTTAAACAATATTAAATAACAAAACGTACCTTTAATGTAATATGTAAATGAATGTAGTCGCTATCAAGACATTTTGGCTAACAATCTGTCCATACAATTAAAATTCTTATAGTATCTAGCCTAAACATATAAATCACATTTTTTACTGATATCTTATATTGAGTTAATATTAATGGAAGTGTATTTTTGATACATTATTTCTGTATTTCTTTTAAATATAAAAAAATTTAACAATGCATTTGGAATTTGTAAATCAGGTTCACTCAACATAATTCTAATATAAAAATATCCAAAATCAACAGCATTTGTTTTTCCACTATTATAGACAGAATGCAGGCACAGAGTGACTAAAAATGTGGCCCTTATCAACATCTATTTCTTATTGAAAATCTAGTAGGAATTAAAAAAGTATACATTGAGACTTGTTTATATAGTACAGTGAAGACTTGTTATATAGTACAGTGAAGACTTGCTATATAGTACAGTGAAGCCTCGTTGATCCGAATCTACGTTAATCAGAATACCACTATAATCCGGACCAGAAATTTATTTACATTGGGTTTATTGTAATCAGGATTTAAAGGTTTTGATAATCCGAACTTTAGAATTAATTGTTTTTATTCCTCAAGTTTTGTTTATAGTAACGAATGCAATGGGTATTCAGATGTGTAATTTGATACAAAACTACCGTTGTAGATAAAATAAATGATTTTATTTTATTTATGTTTATGGTATATTTGTCTGGCAAATTCTTATTATAAAAATTAGATGTTGAAACTTAAATAAAGCGGTGTTGGATAAAATTTTGTATGACACGCGTGAGTTAAGGATATTATCCACTCAGAAAAATTAACCCTATATTTAAATAAATAAATAGAAATAGTAAATTTTTCGTTCGTGGATAATATCTTACTTAACTCACTTGTACCATAAATAACTATTATTTACAAATAAAACATTGTAACTCTACAGATGCGGTAATCCGAAAATAGCGATGATTCGGATTGCCCCCGTTTTAATTAGTCCGAATTAGCGAGACTTCACTGTAATTCATTCTGGAAATAAAACAATTTGTTCTTTTTTGTATTGCTATCAATAGCAATTGAAAGATTACAAAAGGCACCAAATTGTTTGTTAAAATTAAGCTTAGTATGATTGCTTATAAAAGAATTCTCTATAAGCATTATAATAAAATTATCCAATCAAATCCAGTTATTTAACTTTAACCAAAGGCTATGTTCTCTTTATATAGGTGGCTCCTTTCATACTTTCTTGTCCATATGACGACCTTTTTTTATGTGAATTACTAGAAGTTAAAGGTACTGAGATATTTCTTTAAATAAAAAACCATTTTTTACATTGCTGACACTTTTTAATGTCAAACTGAAAAATATAAAAGTGACATTAACGATTTATGTTTTTAACATGATCTAGTATCCACATCAAAAAATGATTATGAATGTACGATCGTGGCCAAAATACTGTTAAGTAATGGTTGCATGTTATAAATTATTTAAATGTTATTTAAATGTCATAGAGATTTCTACACTAAAATGCACTAACCAACAAGTAAATCTAATAAATTTTCAAATGTTTTCAGTTCTTTAAAAAAAAACCATTGGCTTTTCTATTTTTTGGCCACAATTGTACAGGGTGATCCACTTAACTTTCCCCCCTACTTTTCTTTGTTATTTCTGTAGTTGCAAAAAAATTATTCTAACAAAGGTTGTAGGGCTTTTTCTAGTTTTTAAATATGACATCAAAAAAACAATTGAAAAATAAATGCCGAAGTTATCTATATAAATTGGATTTTTTTAAATGGAATACTCTGTATTTTATTGCCTTGTTCGACGTAAAATTTCAGTCGGATTTCTACAATATAGAATATATAATACTTACTTTTAACAGTTTTCGAAATATTTGCTTTTAAATATATAAATTACACACTATCGCATATTCGATCGAGTAGCTCTGATTTTAAAAACATCTATTTTGAATTGTTACTGACATTTCTAATAATAAAATAAATGGGCATGGGCAGAAGAACTAAATAAATATTTTATGTGTTATTATTTAATATTATTTATTTATATATTTAAACGTAAATAATTCAGAATGTATTAGAAGTAAATACTATGTGTTCTATATTCTTGAAACCAGTGCAAAATTCTACATAAAAAAATGCAATAAAATACAGAGTGTTCCATTTAAAAAATTCAATTTATATATATATATATATATATATATATATATATATATATATATATATAAAACTTCGGCATTTATTTTTCAATTGTTTTTTGATGCCATATTTAAAAACTTTAGAAAAAGCCCTACAACTTTTGTTAGAATAATTTTTTTGTAACTACCGAAATAACAGAGAAAAGTAAGGGGGGGAAGGTTTTAAGTGGATCACCCTGTACACTAACACGAGTTGTCTCGTCTATATCAAAGATAATATAGTTTTTGCTTTAACGTAGAAAACATACCTAAAGTATTTGTTATACAATTGAAATCAATCGTTCCAACTTCAATCAATATAAGTATGTTTAAAAACTTTTTTTTATTTCCATTACTAAAGGGTGCGGCATAAATTGTGAGACAAACTTTCTATAATTCTAGAATCAAATTTATTATCAGTTACAACTTATATATATGGTTCATACAACTGCGTAATTAGTTTTCATTCTTACTATTTGTTTACAACTGATAGCAGACCAGTGCGAGAAGTTTCACGAAGCTGTGACTTCCACTTGTCCATTAACGTCGCGCCACAGTTTTCAGTTACTGATCGGGCAGCCCTTTGTCACAATTTCTTAAATTTATTAAGTGTTGAAGGTTTTCTAGAATATCTTCTTTTGTATTCGGCCTTACACAGTGCCTAATATTATTCTATGGACGGGCACTAGGGTAAATTGGGCGTGTTATCCTCTTTCGCAATGATTTGGTCTTAGACTTAGCTAAATACTTTGATCTGATGGATTTGAAGCACTTATTGGATGTCCGGTTTGCTTCAATGTTTGTGTACGTTGACTAGCTTCGTATATCTGAAGAATGCGATAGACTCGATCACGGATAATCCAAATTCGAGAGATGGCAATAAAGAATTATATTTGACAGTACAACATCTAACAATGTAGCAATGCGATTGTCATGCATGTAACAGGCGCTTACTCAGATTTTAACACCTTTAAATATTGTCTCAATATGTATGCCACAGCCTTTATATGCATGTGGCAGAAATGCTGTTGTCATGTTGCTCAAGATGTTGTGAAAAGTTAATGAGATATAATATTAAAGCTAATAAACAATACTCGTAGTTTTTAGAATTTAAGCTGAACTGTGTGTTTCGAACGGTAAATGTAAATTACTTTACATATTGTTGTGGTAACATGTTTATCCTTTCTTCAGATCCTTCAGAAATTTCTTTTCTGGCAAATTCTGGCAACTATGCTAAAATAATATTTTGTCAGGGATGCTATTGTGCAAACTTTATATTGTTAAAAATCTGACATCCTGTCTCCAAAAATATCATGGGCCGATTATTATAACTACCATTTAAAATTGTTTTTTGAATCAGCCATCCAGTTAATCAGTTTTGTACCTTTTTACATTTTGAAATTCCTATTAAAAAAATATAGGGGATCTTTTCTCCAATTTAAATATGTAAACTTTAATGGATGTAATATGAAAATAGAGCCACTAAAGATCTAGTCCTCAAAAATAAAATGGACACATGATAATAATTTTGCCAAAATTTTTAAATTAGTTATTTAAATAAGTCTAAAACTGTTATTCAAGTGTTCCTTGATAAATCTTCTGAAAAATAAAATTTCTATTCTTTACAACTTATTTCATAATTACGATCATTACTAGTCTTAGGCAAATCTATTCATAGAGTTTATTAACCTCTCTCATTATCTCACTAAAGATGTTTAGGCACTTACTGAAAACTCAAATATCTAAGTACAGTTACAGCCAAAAAATCTGGGCCAGAGGTTTAGATTATTGTTATTCAATGAATCATAATTAAAATTCTGAATCTTAAATTCAAAGCCTCATTGGAAATTATTAGGTAGGCGACGCTACTGTGTATCACTAGTAATATTAGTAGATCAAAAGCCTGATCTACAAACAACAAATTTACAAAAAAAGTTATGTAACCTCAAATAAGCGCCCAGATTGTTTCGGCTGTAACTGTACACTGCTTGTGACAATAAGAGAATTTAATAAAAATCAAAGAAAACATTTGTCTGGTCACTACACTTTAGTAATTGATACTTCATTATGGTTAACTAAAATCCTTTTAAAAATTAAGTTCAATCATTGACCATGTAGAATAGGTAGGATTCTTCAAGTTGAACAAGTTTCAAGTATACATTTTTTTTAATAAGAGTATTTTATAGACTTGAAATTACTGATAAATCTACAAAAGTAGAATAAGATTAGCCAAAGTTGTAGTTAAGTGTCTGTTTTCGTAAACATACTGAGTATACATAGCTCCACAATGACATTACCCATTAGAATTATTATCTATCTAACATCACTTGACTATTTATTTATTTTCCTTCTTACATAATAAGAACTACTACCTACTTAAGATGATCTCATTATTAAAAGTTAATCATCCTCCATCATGGATATTACATTATCAATTCATTCTTCATTTCTCCAATTTCTTTCGATGTTTGTTAACATACATTTCTTGATGTGGACTGTAAGTTCATAGAGTAATGAAGGTCACTTGATGTGTCAATAAAAATTATAATATGTGTTTGGTTAAAACTTGAATGATGAAAAGCTTAAATTAATTTTATTAACAAATACAGTAATATTATTAATAACCACCGAGAAAGAATACAATAGGTTAGTACAAATACAAAAAATAAAAGCAACCTTCTCTACTCTAGAAAAATGGGTAATAATAATTATAATGTGTGCAGGGATTATCTTATATATATAATGTCTTACTAAAGCTAAATAAAATTACAGTAATGAATTACGATTAAGTGTATAAATTAATCTGTGGCTGGTGCAGTGCTGGGGCCTAAGATATTGGACTCGTGTGGCAAAGAGCGGGCAGACCCCAACGCTGCACCGCTGGCCTTACCCACTTACCTCCTCGGCGGCCCGTGAGTGGGAGGGAGGGGGATCGGAACTACAACTGTCATCGCCATTAAATGGCCGTCTAGGACAATGTACAACATATTGGAGTACCGATAACTTGAGTGATTTTTTTTAAGTACAGTGTGTGCGGCAAAAGAACGTCAAAACACGTGTGAAGCAGGAAGGTGCTACCGGTTAGTCACTAAAGCCAGCAAGCCACACGAGGGTTTTGACCTTATTTTACCGGGGAGGGACGGGACAGGCCAGTGCTACACGTAGCTATATATCATGCACACCTCTATTTTTCTTCCCTCAACCACGGTGCCGTGAAGTCGGTCTCGTGCGCGCTCCGCATCAGCACTATTTGCGAATGTTACAAAACCGAACCCCTGCATGCAGAGACAGACAAAACATGCATTATAAACAGCTTCTCAAACTCGTGCAATGACATGATGACGTTAGACGACATGCGTCTAGAAAGCCTCATTCCACACTCGCTCTGTTAGACTACTACACTGTTAAGCCTAACTCACAGTGCGCCTAGCTATGTACACTACCACTCCATATCCATTTATGCGCCACTCACACTGAGGCACCGAAAAAGGTGGATGCGATGCGTTTGCACTGCACTAATGCTACGCTACACATCCTCCCACACAGCACGCCGTTAATAATAATAATAATAGTAATAATAATAAAAATTATATCGACACAAAAAAAACAATACAATACAGGATATACCAACAAGCCGAAAGGAACTAACATACTCATTAATAATGCCATTTCAAGATAACAGTCCTCCACTGAGGCTCAAGTAGTAAATGGATATGAAGTCAGAGAGAATGATCCATCTCAAGACGAAGTAGCTACAGCACAATCATTATATGAACCCAATTCTCACTACGCCATCAGAAAAACTTGCTCTTGCGCATTTCTTAGTAATACAAACTCTTAGTTTCAAAAAATTGCAATTAAAAAAATATTATGAACATCATGCATCATATAATAATTACACTGTATTTCTTTATTATTCTCTTTAATAAACGAGCACAGTGTTGCTATTGAAACATTAGGTATAGTATTATGTGTATCCAAGAAATAATAAATGAATATTACTCTAATTTGGAAAAGTACATAATAAAAGATATTAGTTCACAAATAATCCAAAAAGCTAATACTTGGAAGTAGGAAATCATTACACATTTAAAGCCCCGCTTTAGATCCACATACCAAACATAAAAAAGAAAGTAAAAACATATCAAATTTATGTTGCACATGACCGTTGTTGCAAGGAGATATGTTGAAAAACAGAAAAAATCGCTTATTCAGGTAGATCTACAGGGAAATTCTTTTGTAAGAGCACAAACGATTTTCCTGCTTCTTCCTTTTATCATAAATATTTTATTTGGAAGGATACTATTGGTACAATACCAAGGGTGCTCTTATTAAAAAAACAAAAATGTGGTGGTTTCTTGGTAAGTTATGAATATGTATTAAGATAAAAAAATTAATAAGAAGCTGCGAATAGAGGAAGAAGAGGTTAATTGCAAACATACGAATGGAATTAATAAATAATTACTCCTACTACTCAACTTGGCTTCAATTCTATTTGTGCTAAAGGGATATATAATAGCAGTTTCTTCAAATTAATGATGGCTTGTTCAATAAAATCAGAACAGTATGAACTAGTCAGTAGATATATGTATTAATAAATTAAGCCTGTTGGTCCAGAAGAAATACAAATTTATAATTACCATTTAGAGATCTTAGTATTCCACATGGTTATTAGTAATTTCTAGATGTAAATTTAAAAAAAGGCAGACAATAGAAAAAAATGAGACAAATTATGTGGGAGTAGGTAGTAAGGAAGAATATTATGTGTTCATATGAAAAAAGTCATCAAGTGCTTTATTTCTTCAAAATAAGATAATTTTTTTTGAAAAATGTATTTGTGTATACAAGTTTTTGTACTGCAAGTCTTTTAGCAAATTTTATGAATGTAATTAGCAACTTAATAACTTTTTTATTTGAATATGTAATATATATTCTTATTAAAGTAAGTAATTATGTAATATTAAATATATAAAACATACTTTCAATAATAACTATATAACATACTAAATGAGAGTGTAAGGTCTGGAACTATTGAAATAAATCTTTTATTAAACATTTTTGAAAAAAATTCTCGAATTCGTCAATTTTTATCTTAAATGAGACACATTTTAATTTAATTGTTATTTGTAGATTGTCTTTTGTTTCAAGGCGATACCAAAAACTTTTTTAAATGGAAACCCTAATTTTCTACGATGGATTTGGAAAGAGCATGAAATTCTAAGGTCAAATATGCTAAAAAATCGAATAACAATTAAGAGTTGCAAGTTTTAATAAAAAAAATTACAATATTCTCTAAAGCACTGTCAATTGTTGCATAGCTGCTTGATTTTTTTTATCAAAAACTTGGAACTCTTGATTTGTGAATAGTATTGAATTTAATTTATTTGTAACAGAAGTAAGAATCCTGTGATTGATTAATAAGTTTAGTTGAGTGATACAAACCTTTCAGTTCTCCACAATGCAATGGGACAATTTGTTTCTTTTTATTTAACACCAAAAACAACACTAAACATTATAAAAGTTTACTAAATAAAGAAAAAAAGAGAAAGTACTCATTGAGCATTGTTGATTGCATTAAAATTTATTTTTTCAAAAGTACTAATGTATAATCAAAATAAGATATTAAAAATTATATTCAAGCTAAATTGCAAATTTTCTCCTCCATCTTCTATTAGTATTCTGATTTTATCAAACAGCATCACACATACACAAACCATCCAGAGGTAAAATTACACGTAGTTAAATTACAGCCATTCGAAAAAACAGCTAAAGAATTAAGGTTTTGTAGGAAGCCGTAAGATAACCAGGTTTTTATTTAAATAGATCTACGCTTTTAGTTGGCCAGGCAGAAAAAAGAAGATATGAGCTACTTTTTATATAAAGCGTATGGTGATAACTATGAATGTATAATAGCTAGAAATATTTATAAAATATACAATAACACACAATGAGCCACACAAAGAAGAGTTGAGACACTTTTTTCAATCAAATGTAATAGATTATTAAAACTGTTTTGCAAACAAAACCTAATAAAAGTCGACAAGAGAAAAATATAAAGAAGACATTGCGAAGCTGTTTACAGAAGAAACATAAAAGAAGTAAAGCAGAGTAATCTATAAACTACCAGGTTTTTAATTGTATTTTTTAACCTTCCTATTTTCTCCCATATTTCAAACAAAAGAGCGACCAAACATTTGAAATTATGTCATTTCGTTATTGTTTCTTCTAACTAAAAAGTTAATTTTTTATGACGTATATTGCATTTAAATTAGTAGATAAAAGTAAACATTTAATGATTATCACTTCATTTGTTACTATTAGTACAGCTTTTTGTTATTATCTGAAAATATTCTCATCTTCAAGTTTACTCTCCTCGCAAATAAAAAACTTTGTAACTATTTTCTTCTTGTTTTAAATTCATTTAAAAGTATCAAATAATTTAGAAAATCGTTTGCATTCTACTTAACAAAAGACTACCCTGTGCATTAAAAAGAAAACAGAAATAGAAAACTTCTGTTTTATCATTGAATACTGAAAGATTTTTCCCAATAGCAACAAAGCTCAACAAATTTAACATAATTATATAATATTATAAAAAGAAATATGCATACCTTGGATCCTCGTTCGTTAAAGATAATTTCTACATCAAGAATGGTACCAAATTGCTGAAACACATAAAAAAAGTAGATTAAACCTCCATTCTAATAGTTTGAAATGTATATCAACTTACTCCAAACATCGCCCTTAAATCGGGATCTCTAAATCGGAAAGGAATGTTAGATACATGTAACCGTTTAGGCTGATTTTTTGTAGGATCTGTCACTGGAGTGGTCCCTACTGGGGTGGCTTCAGGTGTACCTGCTGCAGCTGGAGGTGCAATAGCTCCTTCCACTGTTTCAGTTTTTGGCAGAGATTGGGGTTGCTCACATGTAAATGATGCAGCAGAACCTCTAGCCGGACTACTAACAATTGCTACTGTTTGCTGCTCTGTGGCTGGTTGAGGTGGTGGAGGACTGAATGGCGGACCTGTGGCTGTTGCCGCTGGTGGCGGCAGTAATGGAACTTCTTTTACGTCTGCTTTTACTTCGCCATTTTGTGCAGGGAAGCCTGCTGGGGCCGCCGCTCCGAACGGCGTGCTCATACCCGTCTGCACCATGTGCTGTAAATAAAAAAAGAATATTGTAAAAATAGATTTTAATAATATTTAATTAAATATTCATAAATATGCTGTTTTATTCTTGTCGTGTTATTAGAAACAATAGATTTAAAAACAAGCTCGATGGCGAGTAGTCAATAAATGACTGATTGTCACAAAAAGTTGTGGTCTATCATTAATTTATCAGTTATAGGGATCAATAGCAGTACATATTGTTATCGTGTCAAACTCTTGCATAACAGGAAACGAAAATGAGGGTATTTTCAACATGTCAGCTTTAGTGGTAAAATTTATGTTCGGTTTAATTACTTTGGGTATCTGTGTAAATTCTACAGGCTTATTACTAAACACAATATACAATACAATATCATTGTTTTATTGTTTAAAATGTGTGTAAGATGTCAGTAACATTTACTCTACAATTAATTAAATAAGTTGAACCTTCGGTAGATAAATATTTTTTTACTTGCTGGTTTTTTTAGTGAATAAAAGCCGCAATTTGGTTATCACATTTTTTCTCCCCTAATGTTCAGCATAACATGATTATAAAAATCAATAATTAATTCAGCATCTAAAATTTTAATGTACCCTAGATTAGGGTGTGCACGTTAAAAAAAATGTTATTGCTTTGAGCATGACTACATTTGAAATCCATATTTCATTGTATTCATTTATATACTTATGTATAGAGTGTATTGAATCATGTACAATACCAAGAATTGAAAGTAGATGACACTTGAGAAAAATAACGTAGATTAAACCAGACTTTTCCAAATAGAAATTTTAGCAGGTTAAGTATTTCTCAAGGAAATGCAGCAAAACGCCTACCACTCTAAATTAAATCATTTATACCAGAAAATAAATAACTAGTCAATTGAATCGGTCAAAGCAGAAACTGAAGATGTTTCAACCACCTTGTTTTGAGAAAAACAAGAAAAACTGAATTACTCAATGTTGCTTTTATGGACTTTCGTGACTTTTTGGGATATGAAAGAAGGGTATCTGCTAGGTAAGATCACATGGTTCAATTTACTTAAAGTTTTGTATTCTAAGAGAAAAAATGCATATAAGACGTGGACATGTTCAGTTTCTGCATTGATTGCAAATAAAATGCAAAGAATACGCAAGAAACTATTTTGTGACCAGTGCCGACCTTTGAGGGGGTGCGAGGTCGGGCGCCGCACGAGGGCGCTAGGCTGTTTGGGACGCCGAAGTTTGTAAAATCATTAAAATCATTCAATAACAGTTACTTTTTAAAGTTAATAAGGGCGCTCTGAAGGACTCTGCCCGAGGGTGCCGAGAGGCCTAAGACCGGCACTGTTTGTGACAAAAGAACAACTGAACTTAATATTAACAAAAGAAATCTGAAAATCCTAAATACAAATAAAAATATTTTTAAACATTGTCTGCTTTCACTCTTCTTCTTTCTCTTTCATAGGCCATTTTAGGATAAAATTGCTGGTAAAATTCGTCAAATTCTTTCTCAATGTACTTCATAAATCTTTCAGTTTTAGAGAGATTGTGGAGTCAGTGGGAAATACCTTCAACTGTTTCCTAGGTTGTTCAGTTTTACTTTCTTCTTCGTAAACACTGTAACTAGTTGATTTAGACATTTTTGCATAGATAACGTCCCTCAACAAAATATCACTTGCATATGTCAAAACGATGCGACGATGGCATCATTTGATATCAGCTAAGCTGTTTCTACTTCAGCGCATCCTAGATATATAAGATATACCGCTACAGAAATTGAACACGTCTTATGTTTCTTCAGTTTCTGTACTATACCATCGCTTTTCTACATTATAGAAAAGCAGGACATGTTCAATTTTTGCACCATTCGATCGGACACCCTTGAATTATGGTGAATTCATGTATAACTCAATTTACACAAAAAGTGGACATATTCAGTTTCTGCATTCACCGATTCAATTATTGTTTTAGTCTACGCTCCATTGTTATCTATTACGATTTGTAAAAGTCTCCCCAACAAGGAAATAAGATTTGCCGTGTATGCAGAATCCAGATTTGCACAGGCATATTCAGTTTCTTCTCATGATTCTTTGGCTGGATGAAAATTTCTGTTATATATTTCTTTGGCTTAGATTTACTTTAGTGAGCAGAACAGAGTTTCAACGCACGCTACCCTTTCGATGCAGCTTGGCTAGCCGAGTCAAATAACACTAGTCTCGAGGTGCAGAAATGCCCTGTTCAAAAATTACGCTTCTTTCTGCTACCTATGTTAAGTCTATTTCGGCGTTCGGTCAGGTCAGGTCTGGTCTGGTCTGGTTAGGTGTGAAACATCATTAAATTCGATGCGTCATTGAATTTAAATGAAAAAAACTTCAGTTTTCAAGTCAATTAGGCAGCACTTGTATAAAATGTATACTTTTACTAGGAGTTATAATAGTAGGTCGTATGTATTTATGGTCAATATGCACAAAAAGACAACTGAAACACAACCTGTTTACCATTTCATAATTCAAATGTCCCTAATTTAAGCATTCTTAGAAAAAAAGAAATAAAAAGGAAGAAAGATCTGTTATGATCCTATAACCAATAAAAGCAGCATGTTCAGGTAATGTAGTAGTAGTAGTAGTAGTAGTCGTCCTTTAAAGTCCCTGTGGAGCATAGGGCATCTCTTGGATGTTTCTGTAGCAGGTAGTTAAGGAGGTCAGGTTGCTGGCCTAACGCTCCTTCTCTTAAATTATTGCGTCTTTATTAGGTCACATTTCACTAACACATGGTGTTTTAATCAGCGTTAGAATTTATTATTATTTAATTTTATTAATATTAACTTATTTAAATTTATATTTAGTTTTACTTTTTATATTTATACATTTCCTAGCTTTATTATAAAACACTTGCGTTCTCACTAAGTTTTTTCCATTGAATCTTGTCTTTTGCTAAGTTTTTTAATTCACTCCAATATTTGTTCATATTCTCGCAATCGCAGGTAATGTAGGAAAACGAAAAATCTCAACTCCAAGAATTTCAATAGGTAGTAAAAAAAACAGGTACTAACCAGTGATTCAAATAACCGGAACCTACTATACAATAATGTTACTTAATGTAAAATAAAAGTTCAAATTAAATAACCTTGTAGCAATGGCACTTTTAACGTTGCGTTACAATGAAAACAAAAGTCATCTATTTTCAGTTCCTCAGTATTGTACCTCACTAGCACCCCGAGTTCATCGAAATGCATTGCCAGGTGCTCAAGATATGCAAGTTTATGCCACAGTTTTTAGTTTTTCTTCTTGAGTTGAGTGATAAATGTATTTTGGTATAACGTGTTCTCCAAAGTGCTCCTAAAATGACGTAATCTCAGTTTTCGAAAAAGGTCTATACCGTTTTCCATTACTTAATCTGTCGAAGATCAGCTGATTAGTGATCAAATGTAGCAAACCGATAATATTAAAAGGCTACAGTTTTATTTTCATAATTTTTTTTGTAGTATTATGCTTAACCAATTTTTTGTTTCACTTCTGTTCTTTGTTTTCATATTTATTTAAACAACTTGTACCCTTTACCCATTTCATTATCTCAAGCTTGAACAATTAAAAGAACTTTGGTTTGTTCTAGTGTAGTAAGGTTAGGTTAGCATTATCTGCATTTTTTCAGATTTTCTTCTTTCAGATTTTGAGCAAACAGGTAATGATTCCTTATTCTGCATTCCTTATTTCTTATTCCCTACAAATTAATCATCTATGAACTTCTGTAAACCTTGGCTCCAAGGTACAATGCTGTCCAAACACCAAAGATCAGTGACAAGTATACTTTCAATATACCTACCTAAGTTGAAGTTGAAGAATTGAAAAGAAAAGAAATGAAATTGAAATTCGTGCATGAAATTCTAAGGTTGCAGATATCATGATACAGTTGCACACTCAAAATGTTAAAATAACTTATAAAGCCAGATCAGGATGTATTGAACAACTAAGGTTTACTGATGTATAAGGGCATAGAAGTTTAATGCATGAGAGAAATTTATGTTAAAAGTACTAATGAGAAGCAACAGACACGAGCGATTAGTGTATCAGCACCAAGTATTTTTAGGCCTCATAATAAAAGCATTTATAGATGTAACCTTCTTATTAACAATTGTCATGTGCTTATAATTGACATAGAAAAAACCTAAACTAACATTTAAGCAAAGAAAAAGAAACTTAAAAAGGGTGTAAGGCTCTTCTAACTGAATGTCACTGTAAATACAGGTAGACAATCTTCTGCCAAATGAAACAGTTATTTAGCAGCCCCAATGACGGTTCAATCTCTACTATTCCGCAGTCAAGAAGCCTATTTTTGCCAGATGCTCCTTCTATCGTACCTTTCATAATTAGTAGTAAAATTCAGTATCAGTTATAAATGTGGGCAACATATTATATTTTCGTAGATTTTTTATGATTGAAAGTAATTCAGGTTACATTAGGTTTCTGCGTTTGTCGTGCAACCCAAGATATTCATAGTATTCTTTGACAAGTGCACATCTTGAACCAGACACAGTATTTTACCATTCATTGTCATAGTTTGAGATTGAAATTATCATTGTAGAAGAAGGTTTCCATGTTGGTGAATGTTGCATAAACTATTGGTATTTTTTGGTTAACCTTTTTTTCTGGAACCAGTTAGTCGGTGATAATTACTCCCAAAGTATTTAAAGCTGGCAAGCTGGACTGTAAAGTGGCATCAAGATATGGAGAGCCAGCTTGCTGTTAGAACTTTCTTCTAAGGTTCATTTCTTTGCTTGTCTCATTAAAATTATATTTATAACAAAACTTGCAGACCCTCAAGTCTGTTTTGCAAGATAAGTCTGCATATACCATTGAATTAATTCTCAGTTTATTTTTATGCAGTGTTTTTTCCATATATTCCATATATTTTCCATCAATGGAAATAAAATGCACCCTGCTGTATAGGTAGTATTCTATCTCCTTCAATCTATTGTAATATTCAGAAAATGTAACAATCTGTGGGTGATAGTCCTGATATATTGCTGTTGGTGTAAAAGTCAACAGAATGATATTTTTTTTCAAGTTTTTCCTGATAAGTTAAAAAATGGATTATTTCCCATCATGGCACATACTACATAACAGAATACATCTTCTGTTGCTCATTTTGTCACATCAATCTTTTAAGAATGCATTTTTTTTTATTCACACTTAAGTAATTGTTTGAATGGCAAGCAGACTTGAGCATTTTGTCTCCTGAAGCGTAGCTAGCGCCTGAGCGCGGCACAACAGCGTCCCAGACAGGGGCGCTAACCCCCTAACAGTAAAATAGAATATAAAATTAAATACTACCAGTACAAAGTTGGAATGAAATTTACTAATAAAATATTGGCCGGTTTGATAAAACCTGATTAAGTTCGGATTAGCTTAATCGTGATTAAATTTGAAATCCAGCAATTTCATTGGCTGAGATTTAAGTGACCTGAAATTTTATCCAATTATATTTCTGGATTTCAAATTTAATCATGAGAACTTAATCAAGCTTTGAGAAACCGGTTATAAAGCTTATATCTTTAATCGATCATTTTTTTATATGAAGGGCGGCATTGCGCTGCCTTGCACAGAGGCGCCACAAACCATATCTACGCCTCTGTTGGTCTCATACATAACATTTTTGGAAAATTCTATAGATTCAATTCATTCATTATATTGAACTTAATAGTTACAAGATAGAAAGAATGTAACTATCCTTGATGCAGTCTTGTGAATCTTCTTTTACAATTGTGTTAAAAAAAGTATTAGAATATTTACTGTTGAGTTGTTTTAAGAATGTTTAAGGGATGAATGGTGCTGGTCGAGGTCGGCCTTCTACAAAGGGACCATGGGAAGATAAATTTAGAGTGTGAATGGTCAACTATTATTAGCTTTGTAAAAGACAGGAAGTCTTAAATAAGGGAAAATAATAGTTGACACTTTTACAAGTTTTAAGTTTTAGTTAATTGGTTAGGGACCTTTAGAGAAAACGGTTGGGGTGACCGTTCTTGTTTGTAAATAGGTATTTTTGTAGTTTTAATAAATAATACATAATAGTAAGCTCAATCCTGATTTGATGTGTTTCATTTTTAATTAATTATTGGCCATTCCGATAAAGTAGTCTATTACAGAAGTAAGTTTGACGGATATCAACGAGAAAACGATTATTTTATTAGATGCTGAACGTTTTTGTTTTTAGTCTTAAGAGTCTTATGCCAAGTCGAAAAGGTCAAATATGATTGTGTAGTTATCTGTTAATGATAAGATGAAGTTGAGCAAGCCGATTTATAAAATTCCTGTCAGCACGTATGTATAGTTGCATGGCAATTTCTTTTCAAGCAAAGAATAGTTATAGACTATAATAATAAAAAGTGCTTGGCAATTCTTTAATTATGTTTTGCCTTCTTTTTTATCTTATTACTAATTTACATTTCATTTTTTCCAAGTATTCTATTATCAAACAGTGCATCAAAAATAACATATTTATCTTCTCATGAATTCATGATATACTATTATTTACTGTCCGCGCTCATATATTAAGTTACACATTTACTGGCTAGGCAGCCAGCAATCATAAAAAACTATCCTCCTCCCTCCTTATTTAACTGAACAAAAGTATCAATTAAAGTAGAGGTCAAAATGGTTAACTTTTTTCTTCTTGCAAAAAAAAATCTTTAATCATAGCACCGAGGCAAATGATGTCATGTGTGCGCGATGTAGCATCGTTCGCAAACGCTGTTCAGTCTTGCTTTTTTCTGTTCGTTAATAAAACTTAAAGAGAAAAAAGTAAGGGCACCGTTCCCAGAGCAAGCATGTGGGAACACAAATAGGAGGACTGAAATTTTTAATAGAGGAATCAGACACGTTATGATGTCATACCGCAATTGCGTTAAGTTATTTCAATTAAGAGCTGTGCGCGGGACCAATGTTGTTGGTTAAGTACGGATGCCTAAAAATGGTCATCCATAAATACTTCCGACGGAAATGTAAAATGTCACGTGCTCACTAAAATATTCCCGGTATTTTCTTTGTGGCGAATTAGGTGTTAAAATTAACCCGTTCTAAAAATACGACGCACTCCCTGTGCAACGGCAACGGAATTTAATTCCTGCAGCAGAAAGGCGGCCGGTGCAAGTGAAAACACGTAACTGACTCTTTCATGATGTATAAACTAAGAAAGTCCATCTCGTATTTCCTATATTGAAAACGTGAGCTGGTTACTACATCTAAAACTTGGCTTTTTATCAATATTTATTAGGTGTATTTCTCAGTGTCACAAAAACACAACTCGAAACGAAACGACACAAAGGTCGTAGACGGAACAGGAACAAAAAGTAATCCCTTTACAAATCCGTAGTTAAAACCTTGCTTGAATATAAATTCGAATGTCTCGGGTTAGATCCCCTAGCAACAAAATACATTTATATACAAATCCCAAATGGTGAAGACCTCAAAGGCTCAAGCTCAAACAGATGGCAATATTAATATAGTAGATGATTTAAATGACAATTTAAAAAAACATGCCCATGTAAATTAGATTTTGCCAATTTAAAAAGTATGAAGGGGAGGATAAAGAAAACAGTTTTTTTCCCTACAAATACGAATAAAAACTTGAAAATATAATTGATATGATAGTGAGTTTGTTTGATGGCTGTTAATAAAAAACCAATAACGCTTGAATTGCGGCCAACATAAACAAAGAAAGATTCAAGTATTTTCATTTCTTCCGCCCATTTTATAATTAGGATATAACCATGATACCAACCAGAAAGCAATTGTTACGCGACTGTACACAAAACCTCCTACAATTCTTGGCAAAAATTCAAATTCTCTCGTTCAGAATATCTACTAAATCACAAAAAGTTATCACCAATCTAGAAATTTATCAGATGGTGGTGCATTTTTGAATTTGAATACAACCTATGTGTAACACCAAACCGTATAAAAAATATTCTAAAGAAACAAAACTAAAATCACGAAAGGAGCATAAAAAGCCGAATTTAATATTAGAGGAAGATTTGGCTTTTCCGATATAAGAAAATATCTGTAATATCGAGCTCGACATATGATTGAGTATCATTCCTTAAGTTTTAAAATAACCTAGATCGATACACTTACGAGCACATGTCTTCAGAGAGAGAGTTTCTATGATCAAAAGCATTTTATACAAAACCACTCCGGGAAACCAGATTTTCTAATGTTCAATTAACAGATCAAAAGGCAAGAACGACTTCCAATTTGCTTCAGGTTCTATATCAAAACCACTGTGCACAGCTCACTTGATTTTGTTTAGAAATTATGGTTTGGGATAAATTTTAATGTGAAAACGTGGAATTCTAAGCTATTAATTTGAATAGCATAAGCGCGATGTAATAATTTGTAGGAAATTTGGATTAAAATTAGAAGAGCTTCTTGTTTTTATATTAAATAATGTGTGTGAGGAATGAAATTTCAAGAAAGAAAAGTATATTAAAAATGTAGTACACCTACCTACCAAACAGGCTTTTTTAATTTTGTTTCAAGGTCTCTTCAAACTATTAGCAAGAAAATCTCTTAAAAGTAATTTTATGGCCTTTTATTACACTTAAATGACTGTATCATCTCTAAAAAAGGTTAAAAGATTACTAAATTTTCAAATTTAACCAATCACCCGAACCCGTTGTTGGGCGCCAAATTATTATAAGCTACGGATTTGTCCATAATTAAATAAAAAATACAGGGTGTATTTTTGCTGTTTACCTAAGAACTATTAATACAGTAGAGCCCCACTATTCCGAACCTCGGTATTCCTAAAAACCGCCTATTCCGAACAACATAGTTCAGAAAAATATCGATTTTTTCAAACTTAAGAACAGGAGAAATTAAAAAGACGTTCGTGAAAAAACGTACATTCGTACGCTCGTTCACCACGAGCCGATCAACGCTGTATAGAGCTGACACTAGCAGATGTTCCCGCACTTAGTTTACGCCTTAACAAGTCAATATACGTTGATATTATTCATGAAATTCGCCTATTCCGAAATCCTGCTAAACCGAACAGTGTTCGGTCCCAATTAGTTCGGAATAGTGGGTCTCTACTGTATAGGCAACTGAACTAACTTGCAAATAAAGAGAATAATCGTATTTACAAAATTGTAAATGCCTTATTTGATCATATTATAATTACTGATACTTTAAATGGAAATCTCCAAAGATGTTTAGATTTACATATCTTGTGAACGGAGCGATATATTTATTGCATGTGCCGACCAATGGAAGTACCAGGGTTCATAGCCAAATTCCAATTAAAAACAGTTGAAAAAGTAATTTTCTTAAATAAAAAAAAGTAATTAATAGTTTATCAATTTACTTTATATAAATTTCCAAATATGTCTACAAATGAATTCACGGAACTAAGAGGATGGCACGATAATTCAATCGTCAACCACAGGCACACACGCTGAAGGTGCCGAGTCAAACATGGGTACTCTTAGTTGAGTGAAACAAACAGTATATCTCTTATCCTTGTCACTGATTGTGCTTCATTCAGTAAATGGATCGACAATAGGATCGTTTCACAATTTTGAAACTTAACGTTTTTATATTCTATGGAGTTAGTAATACTTGGCATATTTTTTTCAAAATTTTTAACGCAGACGTTAGCGAGATATGCAATTTACAATTTTAAATTTTTCTGTCCTTTTCTAGTACAACAACGTCATAGTCCTCGTATACGCTGTATTGAAACAAATATGTAAGACGAAAGTATTATGACGTCAGCGGTGTAGAAAAGGACGGAAAATATTTAAACTTTAAATTCGTTTTATTAAGTCATCCTAATGCATTTATCGATTTTATGTGGACCTATACATTAGATAACAGTTATACTAATAAAATATACAAATTATATCAAAATTTAAATTCCATGCAACGACCTTATTCGCCGATCGTTACGAAGTACGAAACGCTCCTCTCTACACGAAACACACAACAGAGATGACACCACAGAGATTTTACAGTGGGCAAGAGATGATTGATCGGCAAAATCATGATAGTAGTCATTATTGTACATGTACATACATTTAAGCCCCCCCCCCACCTCAAAAACAATAACAACGCTTAGAAGTTTCAAATTAAAAATAAATGTACTTATGCGGTTTTGTTTTATTGTTTTATTTGTTTGTTTTATCCAATTTTCCAACTGGTAAGTGAACATAACTTAATCAATTTTGCTAAAAAAAAAGTGACAAAATTGAAAAAAGTAATTTTTAGTTGAACAAGTAACTCACACTGAATCCTGAAGTATGTTAGAACCCACCATAAAAATTTACTCGAGCATCCTTTTGATTACAAGATTGCCTCATGTACAGTGTGTTTATTTGAAAACTTCCCATCTTGAATATCTCCTAAACTATACAGAATATCGATTTCAGCAAAATTACGCCATTTTATTTTTCAAAGGGAACATTTAAATATAGCATTGTCAAAATTTTGCATCTCACATGGCAAATGCCCGGCGAGCCCCCCATCGGGTGTCCTCCTGGGCCCTACCCTGTGGTAAAAAAGTTTGCAACAAAAAAAAATGTTAAACCGTTAAATGACGAGATAATCAATATATTATACTATAAACTCAATTAAAGTCCAGTTTCACCAGCTTCAAAAAAAAAATTGGGATTAGGATTGGGGAATAAAATTTTAAAAATATTTTTGGAATTAGCAACTGAATTTTTAAAAATATATTGAGATTAAGAGATAAAGGGTTCGATCTTTTTCAAAATATTTTTTAAAATTAGGAATGAAAATTTTTAAATATATTTTTTGAGATTAGAGATAAAGGATTAAATTATCTTTTAAATATTTTTTTTGAATTTTCAAGAATTTATTGATTAAGAGATAAAATTAGAATTTTTCAAAATACTTTTGGGATTGGGAATTTTCTTAAAAATACTTTTTCAGGGATTTGAGGATTGTGTTTTTAATAATATTTAATGGGGTTAGGGAGAAAGGATTAGGTTTTTGTTTTAAATATGTTTCATGGTTAGAGATTGGGGGACTAGATTTTTTTGTATTAGTGGTATTAGTATTGGTGATTAGATTTCTAGAAATATTTTTTGAGATTAAAAGTCGGCGTTCTTTTTTTAATATTTTTGGGATTGATTTTTTAAAAGTGAGCAGTAGTAGCTAGCAACACTTTCGTAAGAGTAGTTCGGGAATGGCGTACTCGCTCAACAGAAAGTGATCACCTTGGAAACACCAAGCTTTGTTAACATGATATTTGCGCCAAATTTTATTTTGCTGAGACTTTTCAAGAATTTTCTCATTTTTATCCAGGATTCACATGTCAACTCGTCGTGTAAAGTACATTTTTTCTTCCTTGTTTAACAGCTATTGCAAATAACTATTTTATCATATACAAAGAAAAAAATGTCATTTTAAATGTATCTAGGGTGCAAGAAACTAGACATTTCTCGAACAAACAACCAAACAAGCATTTGCCGATCAAAACGTCCGACAAAAAATTTCATAAAATTGCCTAGGCTGTAAAACAAAGCGGAATTAGCAAGCATTAGAAAGGTAGTTCAATCACGTTACCTTAGAATGATTATTTGTTAATGTATATTTGGTGTCTTTTCGAATATTCGGATTGTCGTTGGTTAAAGGTAAATGGGACACTTTGGGAACATTTAAAAGTTTCAAAATATTTATGTTGATTTGTCTATATGTGTATTATTGTATAACGTTATCTACACGTTAGATTTATTAAAATATTGTCTATTTGCAACATGTTTGTTTTTTAAATTGTTTTATTAAATCGAAGCAAACAACAATAAAATTTATTTTAACTTATAGGACAAGAAAATATGCCTCCTAGGGCCATTTTCCCGGTGGGCCCTAATGCTGCCAGTCCGACACTGATATGCATATATTTCTTAGGTAGGAAATGTATGATAAACAGCTAACTAAGGTAACAACAATAAGTAGAACTGATTGATCCATAGCATAGAAGTTGACGATGCAGCTTATAAGGCTTCTTGGACCTTGCCTGGAGATGTATTGTTTGAGTGTGGCAGTTGCCATTTCATCAGACTGCAGTGCAATTATCGTTAAAGAGAATTCCAGACTTGGTTTCAAAGTTCTCATTTACCCAACTGCAGTTCCAGAGCATTTTAAATAATTTAGAAAATCTCTTAGTTAGAAAAAGGTATATTAGGAAAATTTCGATCATCATATCAAAATCTGATTTTGACCCTGCTTTCTTCCTTTCTGTTTGTACTGAATTTTATAATATAAAGCCAATAAAATACGTTTTATTGTATTATATTATTAATAAATAATTCCAGATGATAAGACTACTTTCCAACGATTTTTTCTCTTATTGTCTTATAGGTGTTTCTAGGATTTTTATTTTGCCCATCAAGCAAATCCAAAAATCGTGTGTAACAATATAATACATTTATTTCTACGGTTATTTATTACATTACCTATAATAACAAAATTTAAGAGCCACTGCAAGCAGGTATGCAAACTGCATAGTGGAAAAGATCGTTTCTTTAGTGAGAACACTGCAGAGCTAGTAAGTTCTTTTGTATCAATTCAGTAGACTAGTAGTTTCAACCCCCCCCCCAAGTCCATATTTTTAGGTTGATAAAGTATACACGTCAAGCAAAAGTTTAACTTGCTTTCTACATTGTAACTAATCTATATTTTACACATGTTATCGTAGGTGTAATATTAGTCTTAGTTTCAAAGTCACAGCCATTGCCAAGCTTGTAGTGTCAAAACCAGCCATCTCCCTCTCAGCCAACCATAGACGTTGATGAAACAAAAATTGAGATGAGAGTGTGGGACCCTAAAGAGAGGAAAAAGAAGAAGAATAAGAGAAAGAAGTTAGATTTCTATATCATTGTTTTTTAAGTCGGAGTTATTTGCTGGAAAAATTTATTTTTTGTTTAGATAGCTAAATGATAGTTTCCCTGTGACCGGGCATTTCTTTCTGCTCGCCGTCCCGAGCTTTTGCCCTTATTGAGCGTGAGAAAAAAATTATAATAACTCCTTAGAAATACTACAGTATTTCTGAAAACACCAAAAACAGGGTAGAGTTTGGGTAGAGGTGAAGGTACAGTGGGGGTAGAGTGAGAGTAAAATGAGGGTTGAGTGAGCGTAGTGGTGAGGTTCTGGCTTAATTGATATTTTACACTGGAATTTACAAAAATCAAAGAGTAGAGTGAGGGTAAAGTGGGGGTAGAATAGGGGTAGAGTGGTGACAGAGTGAGTGAGGGTAGCGGTGAGGTTCGCCACGTAGGTTCTGGCTTAATTGATATTTTTTACTGGAATCTATAAATATCAAAGTAATTCGTTTCGATAAGAGGCGAATTATTCTATACATCAGATCATGGAATCATTGCCTGGAAACGTTTGCAAAAGGGCAACTTGATAAGCTCCATTAGACCAAGGTCAGTTCTATAAATAGTAGGAGTGCAGCCCAAAAAGTTGAAGCTTAGGGATGTTAATGTATTGATGTGTGAACATTATGGTATCTTTAGGAAAAACACTTGGGAACTTACTTTACGATATGAAATCCAAACTAATTCAAAACCTAACTAGCATCGAGAGATCTGTAGTTGTTTTTCTAGTTTTCCGTAAAATGAGGTGGAATAGATTTGGCGTAGTTTGAAAGTATTAGACTACTCAATTATACTCATTTTATAGAATATTACAATCACTTATATTTTTCCTATATCACAAATACTGCTGAGAACGATGATGGTAAGTTACCATTGAGTTTAATTAATTCTTCTTTTCGTGTATCTCTTTCATAGTTATACCGAGTGTTTCGAATAATGATAACTACTTACTGCATTTCAGAAATTGATCTGAATATGTGCAAAGTTAACAAGTTTTTCAGGTAGTACATACTATTTCGTTGTAAAAAGAATTTTTACATTCAATAATTTTGCAAAGTATGTTTTCTTATTTGAAGCTGTTATTATAGTTATCACGAAATCATAACATGACATTTTTCTTTTAAAGAAAGAGCACAGTAAGAAACACTACAACTCACTACCGTATTATTTGATTATCCTAGGTATTCCTTGAGAAAAAAAATGTAATTTAATTTGAACAATTTTTATAGGTATGAAAAATTCCAATGGGGAAAATTGCTCTATTATATATATTCTTGTTTGTTATATATTGTTGTTCAAATTTTCTCAACATATTTCTTGCTACCTGTTAATACAGAGTGTTTCACTCAAGAATAGTATCCTCTGAACAGATGATAGTACCACATAAAATGCAATAATAAAAAAAACTTAATATCATTAGTGCCTAACTTTCATAGTAATCGAGAAAAAAAATTGTTTATAAAATTGGGTTGGTGATCACTGGTTAAAGAATCACAGTTGGAGCTAGATGTATCCAACTGCATGATCTCTGATCTGTGGTATCTGATGCTAGGTGACGCCACAGTTGTTTTGACTATCCCAGCAGTTCCCAAAAGTTGACCTTTTTAGCTTTTTTTAACGATGTGCGTTAAATAAAAAATGACAAGGATTTCTTTTTCCTATTCACACATTAAATTTATACGAAAGTTAAGTGAAACACCCTGTATAAAAAAGAAACAGGCTAATGCTAAAATAATAGGTAGTATAATAAACAAAATAAATGTTTGCCAAGTCAATACAGTTTGTTACGGTGTATTGTTTTATTTTTACTCAATTATGGTATGTGCAACATGATGCAGTGACTTTACATTTTCTCTATTAAAAAAGGGCTTAATTTAATAATTATCAGGATAAAAAGAGATCAAATCATCAATTATATCATCTAATACACTTTAAAACTTTTTTTATTAAAAGTTTTTCTCTCCCTCTTTTGTACTGTCCCTCCAAACCCTACAGAATCCAGCTTTTAAGAAATTCCAAAGTTAATACTTAATTGATATCTAGAATATCTTGATAAAATCATGGTTGGAATAAATTGGCAAGTTAACTCATAAAAATCATTTTTTTGTGTTTGGACAGGTTTTGGTAAGCGGATGTATTATACAAGACATGTACAAGCAACGAAGTGTCACATTCCATCACAATTAACTAATAACAATCAGTAAAAATAAAACAGTAACTTTCACATTTTGGAATATTTCATTAATAGTCGATTAAACAAGCTAAATATAATGGGTGAAACCACAATAACAACAGTAAAAATAGTATCAATTAAAATTCAATCTATTTACGTCGCGATTTGTTCAAAGTGCCTAAACATGCACTGATGATGACGAATCACTTGTAACTTATTACGATTAGCATAATTTAAATGAGATTTTCAACTATTTAATATTCAGGAATTACGTTTTATTTAATATTAAATAGTGTCTCATTTTAGAACATGAATTTCTAGAGAGGCGATACACCTTTAGCCAACAAGATGCAATGCACGGATGGGTATTAAAAATAACCTCCTAAAACTAATGAGACACTAAATTAGTGTCTATATAGTGAAGAGAGATTATGATTTTAAGACTCACCACGATAACCCCAAAATAGTTTTCAATTAACAAGATAAAAACAAGCAAAATATCAGCAGACGAGACAACCCTGATGATGTGATGAACAATTACCCGCTAGATTTAATCGGAAAATTATAGCAGAGAGTTATTAACTTTCGAGTAATTGAACTATTTGATGTATAACGAACGATTCGACAAATTTAACATTTATTAAGTATCTACTTTTATACGACAGCCCCGCTAAATCGAGAACCGTTTGTAAATGTCAGCACTATTTATGACCACTATGAGTTGAATGAAAAAGATTTTTCTTGAAAACAATATGCGAGCTTCATTTCTAATTGGAACTTGTTCAAAACTTAAACATGTATTCGTAAGTTAAACTACAATTTGTTAACGTCTCGAGAATTTACGAATAATTAAAGATTTTCATACGAATAGAAAAGTTGAAAATGTGCCCATTTTTCATATTGTTTATATTGACACGATACTTTTTTACTTTGAATAACGCTATGAATAGGTGATTTCGGAATGTTTATTTTTATAAGGTCGAAATAAGGCCGTTTGCTGATTGAGTTATTGGCCGGTATCACGTACTACTTCACCTGGAATTTAGCAGGCAAGCTTGGCTTTGAATACTAAAGAAATAAAAGGAAAATTAGTTAATGTTCGATATTTTAATCAAGTGTAATGTTTGCATCACTGTATGTGAAATATTTTTTTAGTGAAACTACTAATTGGGTTTGTTTTGGAAAGTATATTTACGTCGTTATCGCTAATCACGATATTTTATCTTTTATCAAGTAAATAAATTCAGATTGGAAGTTTCAGAATTAATCCTAAAATTTAGATATTGTGAATATTCTGGACCCACATGTTTTGATAGCTTTCAAAGCAACTCCACATTAATCGTTTTTGTTGCGTATTTCAATTGCATTAGTTGATATTTTGCATTCGCCACGGAAGACCCACAGCTCCCCAGAATTTCTTGTGGAGGATCCTGGTTTGGCATTTTTTATTGAAGTGACAATGATACTCTCATCTTTCTTAATTTGAGCAGACATCACTTACATATCTTTCCATCATGCGCTGAATTATTTCGCAATTAAAAATATTTAATTATGAATTAGTGTCTCCTAGCATTTATTACCTTGTAGAACTACTAGTTATGCATGGATGTTCGATTAATTAGTTTGATGATCAAACCTATCTTTAATGATTAATTGTCTAACTTTTTAATGTTAGAATTCATGATATTATCATTTATTTAAATTGAAAGATTTTTATTGCATTTAAATTAATTCTGGAAATCTTGTAATTCTTATATTTCTTTGAAGTTTTATCGTGCTTATTTCTTATGTTATAGTATACATACAAGGTGCTACTACGTAATTCTTGGGGTATGGTTTGGTATTTGGTAGAGATTTACAAAAAAGTCTTATTATGTTCCATTTTCTGAAGGGAGTTCCAGGCATTCTTCTTGTAGAAACTGAACGAGTCATCAAAAATCTCAATAATAATAACAATATGGTATATTGTTATTTTTAAGTAGCTTTCAGTGTCGTTAGTGAAAATTTTTCAAGATCTTAACCAATAATTACAATAAAAGTTGAACGTTTGTAATCGTCGTAGTAACAAAGCATTTACTGACGAAAATCCATTCGGATGAATTCTGTTTAAATAATTAACTGGGTGTGGTCAAAATGCACCATTATTAAACACCATAATACATTGTACGACTACAAATGAAAATCTTGAAGACTTCTAAAGATAAAACCTTTAGTACCGTGGCCTGTTTTTTGTGGGTTGTTTCCTCTTCCTCTATAAGCATTATAGAACCCTAGTTCTGAAATTTTGCAGTTTCCTTTTTCCATTTTCTACTTAAATAAACTATATTACCTTGATATTGTAGTACCTAGTACCAAAAAACTATAAAAGGTTATTTGACTATTCCCATTGCTATTAAAAGAAAAAACAAGGATAAAATATACATACTATTTAATATAAGATGATAAAAACCAAGAGAACGCACACGATCGCCGATTGTGTAGTCGAAGCTCACAATTTCGGTCGCGCGCATTGGGTTGCAGGATGTAATTCCCAGATTTATGCGTGTGGCTGCACAGAAGTGGCGGAGGATGAACAATTTCAATTCTAATTGGTTTTTGATACCAGTATCACATTCTTTATAAAAATATCAATATTAAGATTATATAATTTATTTATGTGGAAAAATAGAAAACCAAAATCCCGAAACTTTAAGAGGCTCCTAAACCTTAAGGGGATGAGGTGCGCATCTTATAACTTCTCATATAGTCTAAGCATATCAGTAAACTACACTTAAAAAGGAATAAAATCCACAATCAGAGGTCACGGTACGAAAGGTTCCTTCTAAAATACAGTTCACTTTGTAGACGTGCAGGTAACATAAAAGGGTCAGGAAACTTGATTTCTGAAAATTCCCATCCACATATTTATTGAGAATAACGGTTTTTGTTTAAATTAAAAAAGACTTTTTTACAGATGTGTCGCAAACTTTTAATTCCATTTAGGGAAAATCTAGTAAATAACTGAATTCTAAGAATCCTTTGCATAAATTTAAATCTAAAGCTTCGGCTGTCGGTTCTCACTTTATTAATACGTCCCATGTCGTAACTATTCGTGTTCCAATGACTGAACGTAATTACCAAATGCTAATTGTTGGATCCTGATCTATTACTAGTATATGCAAGATTTCCCCAGCTTGTTGGTCTTTTAGCTCATATTTCTTTCAAACCCAGCGCGTGGTTGAATTTGTCCAAACGCTAATTCCAAACAAGTTCCTGTTTGGTATTCTCCTATTAGGAAACAATTCCTGGTTCCCTTCTCCACTTTTCCGTTAACTAATGTTCTTCATTAAATTTTAAGGAAAGGTATTTTTCAAGGTAATTGAACATACTACGCCAATACAGAAAAACATTTTGACAAATTATTGTTGCACGCAGTTTGACAACCATTACTTCATTTTTATTTCTTTTTTAACTTGCAAAGTCTCATGCGATTGTTCGACATTAAAATCTTGGAAGCAAAATTTCTTCGAAATCCGATTTCCTTCAATATTTTCCGGTAGACGCCAAGTTATGCCCAATAATTACATCATATATATTTTTTTTTACATTTTACCACTAATGTTAAATTTGCGTTTGATCAAATAATGAATATTAACCTTAATTTTTTCTGTGTATCATTACCACGTTATAAAAGCAATTCGTAATGCTTGGGGTTATTAGTGTTTTTACCGTGGGGTTAAACTTAAATACGTGTGTAACTGAGAAAATAGGTACATTGGGCGTGGAGCTGGTCTGTAAATTACGAGTGAAAGATCCCGTGGTACATTCGTGGTTATCTTCTCGGTATTTCACAAGAGTTAGAGAGTCTCGGGTGTTTCAAATCAGTTCGTTAAGTTTTATTATTTATCTTTTTAACGAATTAAACTAAAACTGATACTAGAGAATTCGAATAAACAGAGGGTAGATTCTAGAAAAACAAGTTATAATAGTCGTTTTCGTACTTAAATTGACAACAAAGTAACCATTGACAACCCCTTCAAAGATACAGTACAATTAGTGCACTGAACTAAACAAACCTGAGGCATCAAACAAATTAAACACGCAGTGCTGTCTGGATATCCCGAAAAGCTATGCTAAGCTTCATCGTCAGAGTTATTTCTAGCGTATGACTATATATAAATGATTTTTTTAACGAACTCGACAAGCTTCTATTATAAAAGGGTTTGTTTAAGCATTTATCTCCTAAAACAAGTAATTTAGTGTTGCTAGAAAGATAAATCCGCCTAAGACTCTACTATAATGGCCTAGCAATTAGCAAACAAACAAAAGCATCATTATAATATTGAATTAACAGTAATCAATATTGTTACATTTATCCAACAAATTAGCTTTTCAAGTAATCGTGACTCATTCAACAGATGCATGTCACCACATTACAACAAAAACAACTATTTTAAGTTTCTTAATATTACTCCTTTAATTAGTTAATAACAGCTATCGTCCATTAGATAATTAAGAAGAGAAAAACCACAACCATATTTTTATTTGGAATGAAGTGGACGTTATCGTTACATATTATTTTAATTTTTTCGATAATTTTATCTTTTTAAAATATTGTAAATAAAATCTTATCTCTTTTATTATTTAGTAGCGCTTCTACTTATATTAGTATATTTAAGTATAGTATGGCCTATACTGCCGTACTTAGCAAGAAAGCAGTATCTCCACAACAGCAACTTAAGAAATATACCATATTTTTTTATTAGCATTCATTACAATTCCACAGTATATTTCTAGATAGTAGTTTGTGCAGATACTGCTTTCTTGCTAAGCACGGCAGTATAATACTGAATAAGTTACTGTTGAGTTTGTTCTCAATAAATGTCACATCAATAATCTTTAATATATTTATTGTCTATTCAACTGTGATAAAGCTGTAAATACAATCTCTTATTGTTATTTGCTCATTTGTTATCGAATTTTCTTAAATTTAAATACTCGTTTTCTAAATTAACATGCAAAGAAAACATTTAAAAACAACGTATGTAATTTAGTAATATTATAAAAGATGCGATTAGAATTGTAAATGCGCTTTTTCTTCGAGGAATTAAGAGCAAGTAGGGCAACATTAATGAAATAGACTATACGATAAAAGTGTGTATTTAAAAATCACATAAAGATATGAAACGCAATTGGAGAAAAACTGACATCTCAACGTGTTTATTGCTTCTTGGCATGATTCTAATTCTGTATGGATGCACCCTCAGTTTTATTGAAAGTAGAATATAAAGCAAGATGTACCTTATTAAGTCCATTTCAGATAATTTTGCCGATTGCCGGGACGAAAGTCTCGACTAATGCGGAATTGCAATTGCTCAATTTCTTGTTGTGGAGACACGGGACTTTTGTTTTCATGGTATTCAATTAAAATTCTTGCTAGGTGGTTTTCTTAACCAGTTTTTTGTTTAAAGAAACCTCTAAATAGCCATTTTAAATAATACATACAAATTATTTACAACCTGCCTATAAACAATCAAAGAAGAGGAAGGGATTAGTTTCAGTAAGAAACTACCGTTAGTTATGCCTGGCCAGGACATTTATTAAGTAAACTTGTACTTATTTAATCATATTCAAAAAAGGGTTTCATTCGAATTTTCTATCTTATTTATAAACAGGTACTACATGATATTTTTAAATAGTAGTCTTTCTCAACACCTAAACTATTTATTTATTTAAAAAAAACTTCATATTGAAGTACAGGTTTGATCAGGTTAACAAGCAGTCATTTTCAAAGGGGTTTCAAGAAAGTTTTGATAGTTTTCGTAAAGACAATAGTGTGCTTTTATAATTGTTTATAGTGTGTTTTTACTACATTTCTGAATAAATCAGAAATACTAAAAAGCTGCGAGTGCAATACCAGGTATTCTTTTCTAAGAAATAACAAAGTAGTTTATACAGTTGAATATATTCAAAACGTTTCCTTTATTTTGAAACTTAATGAATTTCTAAAGTAATATGCATGAACTTGCTGGGGCTAAATCCTCCTCAAATTCACGAAAAGTGTTTTGTGAAAGCTAGGAATGATTTAAAACTTGCCGACAAACAGGACAACAGTAAACACGAAAGATTGAGCAATAAAAAAGAGGGCAAAAAGAATTTTATGGAAAAAAAATTATTTATGTACTGCTGTGCTCACCATTAAATGGTATTTATAGTTATTTTCCAATAGGGACTTTTGAGGGAACGTAATTAAGAATATTAGTTAAAGCGATTTTGAAAATAAATATATATTTGGATTTTCGTGTTAGGCACGTATGTAAAATTACTATCCGGGATTCCCGGGCTTACGTCTCCAGTCCTGGGAGTAGAAAAATTGTCGAGACTCGGCGCTGCCGCTGCTCTATCCTCCTAATTGGATGGCCTACGCTATATATGTATGTATGTTTTCCTTTTTAATGTTTTAATAAAATCAAAAACTGACTATACGTATTTGTATTTGCTTGGGAAAAAACTGTTTAAAAATTCAAACAACCCCTTATGACGATTTAATCTCTGCGCCATATAATTTGACATTCATATTAGTGAAATTAAAAACATTTACAACTGCGATTTTACTCCATTTTTATACAATTACTAAATAGTAATTATGCAAATGAGTTTACAGTTCCTTGGCCAAGATGATAGCCTTGTCGGTTATTATGAACGCAACTAGAATCGTTTTGTTTCAGGCTATAAAATACGCCACTATAACAGAATTACTCTTTTGTTGTATTACAAAGATGTACCGCCTATAGCGCGGTTCAACTAATACATTTATTGGAAATTGGTCCAAGAATTATAAACAACCCGAGACGTCATGGAAGTACATAAAAGACAAAACATTACATCTGGCAGCTTTATTATGATTCAAACTAAACCATGAGTAATTTTTTTTTACGGAGTCTTCCCATAGTGTAGTGTAGGGTGACTAGAAAAAATCATCATCCCGACGATGTGTGCAGGCTCTAAACGCAAGACAATGTAATTTTTCTTCCTCGCATTTTCCGTAATAAAATGCAACATAACATGCTACAATTTTATGGCCACATAAACACTCCATCATAAACATTTTTAATATGACCAAGATACTAACTATTAATAACCACAATTTTTGAGCCTTTCAAGTCAGCTATATTAATTTCGTTTCTATTTTTAATCAAATTTTTCCTGCTATTGAGTCTCATACACTTAGATCAAATTACAGTGACAGTTTCACACTAACATACAAAAAAGAAAATTGGTTGGTATTACCCATTAATGTTAAAATTGGTAAAAACTAGTTTAACAAAAGTAGAACACACACATTATCAGACGTAAAAATGTTATTTTGCAGTTTATTTCACGCTTAAGTGTTCATGCATAAATTATGTTAAACTAGAATATGTGGAAGTTCAGTTAAAAACACTCCGACACCTAATTATCTTTTGTTCCATAACCAAAATTATGTTTTATTTTCGGCACTATCCGTCAACAGTCAGTTATTATCATCATTTAGGTAACGACGCATTAGCTCTATGGCCTTCCTTTTTTCTATCTACAAGTCTACATCAATGAATTATTTTCTACAACTTATTATGCATAACGCAACTCGACAACACATCCTGTGCGTTCCATCAAGGGGTCTCTCATCATCTTGCTCGAAGATCATCCTTGCATACTTATTAACTTTAGTAGAATTTTAGGCGTGTCTTGCCTAAATAATTATAAAGTGGCTTCGTGCATATTCCGGAGGCGAACGATGTGTTTATTAACTTAACCCTAAAATTTAGTAAAATCTAAACTTCTCAAATAATTCAATACTCAAGTTGGAATAACCCCCAAGCCTTTTTGAACTATTTATGAACTACCGGCCTCGACGAGTGATTGAGGAAGGCGTACCAGTAATTCGCTTCCGGTCTCTTTGTTCGGCCGCTTTTACCATCCACATCACAGATACCGAAATGCCTTTTATGGTAAAAATAAACACGCGACTTTTTTTGTAACACTACCCCCCTTTTTGCTCGAGGTAAGTGGACACCATCACTACGGAGAGAAGCAGCTCGTAGATCGGAAACAAATTTATGTGTTTGATTTTTCTTGGATTCCTGCCAAAACTAACATGTCGGGTTGACACAAGAGGATATAAATCTATGAGCTGCGTTGAATACCTTATGCTTCTAATGCGGGTAGAAGGAAAAGAGAGGACAAAAGGGATAAAAATAATGTGTTTTTCCTATGAGCGAGAACTAGAAAGACATCAACCCCTGAATCATGAAAGGAAATCGAAAATTTAATATCACACTTTATACAACCAACCGTTGTAGTCGTAGTTGGACGTGACAATGTCAAATGACAATGAACTTGTGAGCTATCTTTTGTGAGCTATATTATAATTTGTTACTTCCTTTTTTTGATTAACACACCTATTTGATTCTCATGCAAGTAATAATGGAGATAATTCTGAGCAGAATAAATGAATACTTCGCAAAACGAAAATTTCCTGCTAATAATATAAACAAAAGTGTATCGCATTAACTTTTAATTTTGAAAATCATGTTGGCACACCAACTGTATAGCCTAGGTTAATGATGACTTAACAAAGATGGCAGCGTAAATAATTCATTCGCCTTATAACGATCACCTCAATAGCACGCAAAGTCGAATATCCATGAATTTTCGTGCTAGTATACCCTTTATTTGGACTACTCTCGATTTTTAAGTTTCTAATCTCAATATTACTAACCGAGCCCTTTTATATTTCTTTTTTAGTGAAAGAATAATCCATAATAATTTTCCTGTCAAAATTCCTTGGTTTTTACATTAAACTCTTTAGGCAAACATAATTCTTTGCAAAGGAAGTATGCAAGTGATTAATTGATAAGTACACTCTCGAAACAAGTATCGTGATTACGAGATAAGTACACTCTAAAACGGGAATTGCTGACAAGGTGGTAAATACTGCTACAAATTGTATTGTTCCACCCTTTCATGTTGTGTGAAAATTTATCAATATTCATAGCTTGTATTGATTTGAAATATTAAAAAAGTAAAAACCAACGTTAAGGTTTGGATCAGAAATTAAAAAACAGGTAAAAAGAAATTAAATCAGTTTACAAATTTATGTTAAGTGTTTCGGGATGTATTTACAAAATTTAAAGAGTTATTTTTGGCAAAAATGTTAATTAGCCATCTAGGTCACCTGATCTTACTACATACATTTTTGCTCTTATAATAAGTTTGAAACTGACCTTTTAAGGTTAGTTTAAAATGCGTGTTTTTTCGCAACCATCTCATGTCCTTCACGTTGATAAAACTTGGAAAAGCTCAATCAAGAAATGGGTATTCCAAATACAGATATCTCAAGAGAGTAGGTTGGGTAACTTTTTTTTCTAGTTTCTACCTTTTCCTAAAGATCGCTGATTAATGAGATTCGGAAAAACTTTAGACCCTGCTTTTTGCTCATCTCGTTTTCATTAGTGTTTTCTGTATCTTTTCAAACTTTTCTGTCAAGTTTAGCAGGTATCATTACCGAAGGAAAGAACATGCCTCAAATAACCTTTTTTTTTTCTCTTAAGGAACTCTTGTAGCCAAATGTATCTTTTAACATTAATTTACATCACTTTCAAATCGTTCAAAATTACTACTATGTGTCTAGTTTACAACTGCTTAAAATGGAACATTAATTCAATGATATACCGCTATTATGTTTTGTTTACGTGCATCCGTATGTTCCATAAATTCCAACATCGTTCTTGTAAATTTGTGGATATTTAAATTTCGCAAAGAACTTTTTCCGCTGTTTATGACGTACATAATTTAGGAAGAATTCCTATTCCTTTTTCTTATGAATACGGTAGCAGCTACGCCTACCCGAATAACTCTATAATAATTTATTTTAATTTAAATCTCAGCTTGTTGATATACAAACTGTATCTGGTGAATGATCTCATTTTTCGAAGATATAAACTATATACAACATGTGGTTACGTAACAACTCTTTAAAAATGGGCTAATGGTCGATCTATCGGATAGTAGTTCTCCAAATATAGAAATGCGATGAGATAAATAGAGAAATTGATTTAAAATGCAGCTTTGTCTCCGAGTGCGTCCGTCATTAATCTAGTTCTCAGAACAAAGAGGCAATCCCAAAGGATTGTCAACAACTTCCAAATATGGGATATTTTGAAAGTGGAGTAAAATTTAAATTGTATTATTTTAATCTAAATGTACCCTGTACATTTAGGGTCGATCATACCTCGACTCGGAAACTAACAGATTTGTGAAGAATTTATTATAATAAAAGTTCTTAATCTTCTACAGTACTACTCACTGTTAGATAACATACAGGACGTTCGTTTAAAAATAGTTAAGAGAATCTATGATTTTCCAAATCTGGTCACACTTTGTAGCACAATTTATAAATTAAAGGTACAAAAGGTATAAAATTAGAATTTTCTGGTACAAATAAGAGCTGAAAGTTAATTAGCAATTTTGCTAACTCAATTTGAATACTGATCGTTTACTGACGATAATAGCCAAAAATATGCCTTTAGTATAAAATTATTTTAATAAGAATATAATATAAATTATATTAACTTTTATATAAAAATTTCTTTCACATAATTTATAGTTTCCGAGATAAAGTATAGGCACATAATAAACGAGTCACCCTATACATCCTTTCAAGTATTTTTAATGTATGGTATACAGGATGTTCCAAGTTTACTTATGTACATGAGCCTGCTTTGAAATATTGGAGGTTCAAAATCGAGTCGGAATTTGGCTGCTAACTTCATCGCCATTGCCAATGCAGTGAAAAACAATTAGCAGACAGTTACAGTGGTAGATATCAATAAATAACTGAAATAGGTTTTCAGGACCTAGTTCATTCCTGTAGCTCAGTATCAAATAGAACACTTCATAGAGATATGAAAAGTACAATGAAACAGAATTCGAATGACGTCATATTTGAAAAAACTTTCTTAGATTTTAGTAGAATCTTTATATAAAGTTAAAAAAATTAAGAAACGGCTTATCAGAAGTATGTGCGAGTTCATTGGAAATGGCAGAGAGGCAGTTTGATGGTAGAGGTAAAGTAAACTTTAAAACTGACGGTATCGTATCAATGTCCCCCAATATCCTACTTTTTGAAAGATACCTTCTCGCATTTCCGAGATATTACCGATGGAAGTTTTTATACTAGATGCAGACAAGCAGCTCTGACGGAAAATGTTATGCTTGCTACCAGAAGCAAATGACGAGAAACGTTAAAAAGCAAAGAATTCCATTTATGTTGAATATCCTTAGATTTCCGCAGGTATAAGCACTTGGATCGGTCTGAACAGAAATCTATCCAGATACATACCTTCCGATCTGCATAAAGGTGCAGATTGCGATTCAATTCAGGTACGCACAAAAAAATATCAGATTCAGTAGTAGCATTTTTCCGTTTCGCTGCGGCCGATTCGTACTGGACCAGTGTGCTTCAAGCTTCAGTTGCAGTAGTCATTGTATGTCTCTTCTTAAAAGACTTGGCCGAGTTCGTCACTTATCTGTCTGCATGAACCAAATGACATCTATGAGGATCGGTATCGGTAAAGCAAACGATTCTTCGAAAGCGAAATCTTTTCGATTTATTTGTTTGGACGTGGTTTGGACTTCTAAAGTGCATACATAATAGCATATGTACATGTACAGTAAAACTAGCTCAAAAATTAGTCAAACTCAACCATCAAATAAAAAAATGTTCTACCCCACGCCAAATTGTTCTATACCCTCCTCGTAGTAAGTGATAAAAAGTTGCACGCCCATGAGCGTCGGGTTTGGGAGGAAGAGGGGTGAAGAGTCAGGAGGAGTTGAAAGCTTGGTTCGAGAGGATAGGGGACGGAAGACGATGAGGTAAGGCTGGTAATAAAGAGGAGAGGCCGGCCAGATCATCTGCCATCCCAAGGCCCCTCGAGCCAAGTTGTAAGTTCTCTTGTATGTTCAGTTACTTTTGTATCTACGTTCCCTAATGATATTTGTACCCCTCTCATATCTCGGAAACCATTACCTTCAGCACAAAAATGCGCAGAACCATTTTTGTTCGGAATTTAATGTAGATTAATTTTGTACATAATGAACTTTGCGCTAGACCTTATAGTTTTCGAGATATTTGCGAAAAACTGTTGAAACATACCATTTTACCCTCTTTACACCCCCCCTCCTTCTGCACAAACCCGACGCTCTGGGTCGTGCAACTTTTTATCACTTACTACGAGGAGAGTATAGAACAATTTGGCGCGGGGTAGAACTTTTTTTTGGATGTTTGGGTTTCGTCCTAGTTTTACTGTACATGATTTTTTGATAGCTGTTTCAGATTTTTGCAGTATACAGGGTGTTTTTTATTCAAGATTCGTATTGTCTGAACAGGTGATAATACTCGTCAAGGGGAACAACAAACCCTTGCCATTTTCGATGTTACGCGCATCGAGAAAATTTGCTAGAAAGGTCAAGTTTTGGGAACTGCTAGAAAAATGGTTAAAACAAACTGTGGCATCACCTAGCAGCAGCTGTATCAAGGTATCAGATATCACGTTGAAAATGCAATTAGGTACATCCAGCTTCAACTGTGATTCTTAAACCTGTGACCACCAACCAACTTTTCAAAAACGATTTTTTTTCTCGTTTATTACGAAAGATAGGCACTAATGATATTAAGCTTTTTTTGTTGCGTTTTTTGTGTACTATCACTTGTTCAGAGGATACGAATCTTAGGTGAAACACCCTGTTATATAGTATATTGTACAATCGATCCAATACTCAGCAGTTCTCTTACTTTTGAAAAGATATGATTCTAGAAAATTGTTCCTCTTTGCTATAGTACCATCTATCTTGCGGAAATTGTAGATATTCAGTAGTCTAAATATTGACATTTTTAATGTATCAAAATTAAACTAATCTGGATAGTATTCATCGATTCTGGACACCAATTCATCGATTCTGAACACCAACTATGGTAATAGTAAATTACTACTAGTGTAACCTTGTTTTATAATTAGTATTTCAGCAGTATCCTTACGTGAACAATCGATATCCTTGCCAGTTACGCCCGAATTGCAATAAAAGTTACATAACTTAGATCCGTTTTACACATCAGAGAATTATAACGACAATCCAACTCGAAAATTTTTAACCAATCAAATTACAGAATTTTTCAAATTGGGACCAATGAAATTAGTTTTATAGTGACTATTTCACTCAATGTTATACGAACCAATAAAAATTTATCCTGTGAACGAAATTCTCTCTATTCCGGCGACTATTTTTTGTTTATAAAATTTTCCGAACTTGTTCTACCAATGAAAACGTTCAAATAAGCAACCTACCCTTTATTTCACCGACAATTTTTTTGCTATAGTAACGATCCTACAAAAATAGTATACACAAACTGTACGTTTCATTGAAATAAATGTTAAATATTTTTATTCTTTGTGTTGTTTATTCGCGAAATAGTCATAACGAATAACATGTGGTAAAATTTTGTCTTGGCAAAACTTTCTTTTTGATTTACTCGTGTTTGTTGCCAATTCATCTCGTGACATTGATCAAAAACCACTCGACTGACGTCTCGTGGTTTTTAGTGACAATGTCACTCGAGAAATTGCTATGCAACAAACGTTCGTAACAATAAGAAAATTTTGCCGACAAAATTTTACCACTTATAGTGGTTTTTTCATATATAATACCATAAGTGGTAAAATTTTGTCGGCAAAATTTTCTTATTGTTACGAGCGTTTGTTGCATAGCAATTTCTCGAGTGACATTGTCACTAAAAACCACGAGACGTCAGTCGAGTGGTTTTTGATCAATGTCACGAGATGAATTGGCAACAAACACGAGTAAATCAAAAAGAAAATTTTGCCAAGACAAAATTTTACCACATATGTTATTTATTCGTTATGACTATTTCGCGAATAAACAACACAAAGAATAAAAATATTTAACATTTATTTCAATGAAACGTACAGTTTGTGTATACTATTTTTGTAGGATCGTTACTATAGCAAAAAAATTGTCGGTGAAATAAAGGGTAGGTTGCTTATTTGAACGTTTTCATTGGTAGAACAAGTTCCGAAAATTTTATAAACAAAAAATAGTCGCCGGAATAGAGAGAATTTCGTTCACAGGATAAATTTTTATTGGTTCGTATAACATTGAGTGAAATAGTCGACTGTAATTACACGAGAGGTCTTTTTTTGTCCGGATAAAATTGATTTTTTTAACGATAATTTAATTCATGTATAAAAAATCCCATAAGCCGCGATACATTTGTCACTTTGACATCGGATAAAGTTAGCCCTAACTTTGCATCTGGATAAAATGTGTTTAAACTTCCATGGCACACTTTCTCGAACCTGATTATTGTTTTTAATAATTGTCATTTTCAAGTTAATAAATGTGTTCTTGACTTCTTCATAATTACCTAGTTATTCCTTTTTATTATTCATTAAATTATCTCATCGAATTACGCTCGAGGTTTTTTTCTCCGGGATAAAATTGATTTTTTAAACTCTAATTTGGTTTCTTTTTGGTAAACTGACTCTACAAACCACCAGATAAAAAAACTCGTCCTTCGGACTCGTTTTTTTATCGTAGGTGGTTTGTATCGTCAATTTACCAAGCAACCAAATTATCGTTAAAAAATCAATTTTATCCGGACAAAACAAGACCTCTCGTGTAATTACAGTCGATAATTTGGTTGCTTGGTAAATTGACGATACAAACCACCTACGATAAAAAAACGAGTCCGAAGGACGAGTTTTTTTATCTGGTGGTTTGTAGAGTCAGTTTACCAAAAAGAAACCAAATTAGAGTTTAAAAAATCAATTTTATCCCGGAGAAAAAAACCTCGAGCGTAATTCGATGAGATAATTTAATGAATAATAAAAAGGAATAACTAGGTAATTATGAAGAAGTCAAGAACACATTTATTAACTTGAAAATGACAATTATTAAAAACAATAATCAGGTTCGAGAAAGTTAGCCATGGAAGTTTAAACACATTTTATCCAGATGTAAAGTTAGGGCTAACTTTATCCGATGTCAAAGTGACAAATGTATCGCGGCTTATGGGATTTTTTATACATGAATTAAATTATCACTAAGAAAAAAACCACTTGTCAAAATGAAATGTCAAATTTAATTAAATTAATATTAACTACACACGCTAAATAAAAATGTGCTCGGTGGATTGTCAAGCCGAATACAACTCGTGGTCTAATTTTTTCTTGCAAAATTTATCGTTTAAGACATTCGTAGCTTTTGCTTTTGGAAAATTACACTCGTCTCCTGCGTCGACTCGTGTAATTTTCGTTGCAAAGCTACTCATATCTGAAACGACAAATTTTGTCGGAAAAAATCAGACCAATTGTGATATTATATATGAAAATTCTAGCCAAAATTTTGCCGAAAATTTTCAGCAAAATTCTAGTGAGAAATCTTTGAAGTGCCAAACTGAATTTTTACTCCGAAATTTATAGCGGAAATTTTCGCTAGAATAATAATCAACTCGTCGAATATTGTAAAGAGATTTGGTGAGAATCAACGCGAGAAAGTGCGCACAAAACGCGTGTAGTGGGCGTGTGCACTACATTGATATATTTTGTTTATAAAAATGCTTATTTTGTATTTTAAAATATTAATAAAACATACATGCAATTATAATAATGCTGAAAATCTATTAATATTCCATCGCTAAGCGTGCAAGATGTTTTTAGGTATATTTTATTTATTCAAGTGGATAAAATGTGAACGGCCATATTGCTTACAGTGACAGGTCCGGAATTCGTTAAATCTGTTATTGTATGTTATAATTTGATGTTAAATTGTACCGTATCCTAAAATAAAGTTTAATTAACTATTTCTAATTGTATAGAAAGTATATTTAAAACCCTTAAAATAAATTACATGAAAAGTCATACATGTTTATCAATAATATCCTTATTACAATTTATGAGTCAACAAGATTTCTCTGAATACACCAACTATTTTTATACGACGTCATTCTGTGTTTACAATAAATGTTCCAGCTGTGTTGCAAACACGCGTGCGTATGACCATAATTTAGTTTATGCACAGATGCATTATTATTATTAGACTATTATTGATAGATCTATCTAAACATAACTGTCTCTTTATGCCCCAAGGGCCTCTTTATGATCCGACGGGCAATAATGAAACGTCAATTAAATGTCAGAGCTGTATTTGTAGAACTTGAATGGTTCTTAATATAATTTGTAAACTTATCACCAATGAAAATAAGCTGAAATTAAGTATTTTAGATAGTAACTATAGTAACGTACTTCGTATATATGCACATAAGTATACGTACAGCGGCTTGATGTAACCTACGTACTCATTTAATTATATTTTTTACACAATAATAGATTTGAGATAAAAACAATCTGTGCATAAAATAGTGTATGCATTTCGGGCATAACTTGCTTTTATGCCCCTACAGCCTTTTCCTAGCCCTCGGCTGACGCCTCGGGCTAGAAATAACGCTTCTGGCCATAAAAGCTTCTTTATGCCCTTAATACATAAATAACTATTATGCACAGATGCATTATAATTAGACTATTATTGCAAGACTCATCTAAACATAAAAGTCTTTTTATGGCCCAAGGGTCTCTTTATGGTCAGGCGGGCAATAACGAAACGTCAATTAAATATCAGAAGCTTTTTGTAGAACCGGATTGGTTCTTAATATAATTTGTAAACTTACCACCAATGAAAATAAACTGAAATTAAATATTTTGGAATAGTAACTATAGTAACGAACTTCGTATAATCACATAAGTATACGCACAGCTGCTTGATGTATCTACGTACTCATTTAATTATATTTTTACACAATAATAGATTTGACATTAAAAACTTAATCTGTGCATAAAATAGTGTATGTATAGCGGACATAACTTGCTTTTAGGGCCCTACAACCTTTTCCTAGCCCTCGGCTTCTGGCCATAAAAGTTTCATTATGCCCTCAATACATAAATAACTATTATATTTTCGCGGTCGTGTAAAACGTGATAAAAGAGAGCACCAAAATATTATTTGCAAATTTATTGTAAGAATTTTACTGAAAATTTTCGGCAAAATTTTGGTTATAATTTTCGTTATAATTCTCTGATGTGTAAAACGGATCTTATGGCATACTTCTTGCACGAAAATGATAAGTACTCTATGCGAGATCATAGTTCTCCATTGGTTCTATCCTCGATTTACAATGACGAATACAATACATGGTAGATATCATTCTGGACTCTACTTGCAACGATGTTGCAGATCTTTCTCGATTTACTATGTCCGTCCAGGAAATTATTATTATACATAGGTCGCTAAGAAGGCGATATTAAGAGGATACTATCGTGACTTACATAAATGTAGCTGTTTTCAAATAGATTTCGATTTCTGGTTCAGTTATGAAAATAACTGTAGCCATATTGACTCTTCTTCTATTGAGATAGACCGTTATCGGATTGCTATGGATGCTATAAGAATAATTGTACATCGGTAATATTAACCAGGGTTAATTTATGTAGCCGTTGGAGACTGCAATATAATAAACAATTTTCCACTGGTGTTTTGCAATAACTTACAGCAATATTAAACAGTGTTGTCTCCAGAATTCACTGACTGCGTGGCCAATTTTTCAGATAGCCTATGCAAAAGTTATGCAATTTGCGAACACTTTATAATACTACACAATATTACATTGAACTCATCAGGTGGATACTTCGCAATGCGACACTGTGCGATTGTATTTGGTAACCAGGATGGGATTTTACTAGCAATACGATATAATTTTTTGCATAAATTGTGACTAATAGTTCCAGTTTAAGAGGAAAAAAATGCAAGATACATTAGAATATTTTATTATGGAAGATTCTTAATTCAGCATTAAATACAATCACAACAGCATGTTTATGAACACCTGGTTACGGTTAAAATCCACTAATAGTTAAAAAGTGACTGATAAGACACCTGCATTATTGCATTACACGCTAGGATGGGAAAACTTTTCCTTCGATAAATATTTCCTTATAGTATGCTGCATTTATATAAAACGTCCAATTAGTGGATACCTACCTGACCACCCAAATAAAATTGATCATGCTAATGCAATTTAAAGACGCATTCCAAAAACGAACTAAGGTCTTGATGTAAAAAATGCATCACACACACTGTTAGTCAAAAAATAAACTTTTGTTTGCAAAATGTCATATTTTATTTTAAAAAAAAACCTATCAAGTTAATTTGCAATAACTAAAAACTTCCAATCTTATAGAAAATAAACTGCTATACGTACTACACAAATTCCCATCAGTACATTAGAGCATGAACCTCGGATGCTATGAACTTTGTCTGGAGATATTGCTAATACTGTAAAAATTAATTATATTTTACAAAGATAAAAGAAAATTCATTGAACGTATTAAATTTCTTTATCAATAATGACCTTTATTATGTACTCAAAGTCGTTATGGTTAATTATATATAAAAAGGTGACAGAAAACCAACAACTAACAACATTTCACAAACAAAAGAGTGCACTAAGGATTAACTGTAGAGGGTGAAAGTTAATATCAATTTGGGCAAAATTAAGTATAGGTACTAAATTGCTTCCTGGGAACTGTTTGGTGCTTTATTAATTTAGCTCAGAATCTAACCCAAAGTAATTAATTATTAACGGTTGTTTTAGATCCATTTTCATCCCCATCCAGGAATAACTAAATACATGAGCAGTTTATAAATGGAAATGTTATACTAGAAAACTCTTTTAGGTAGATGTAACGGAAATGCAATTAAGGGAATAGAAACGGAAGTTCTTTGATTGAAAAACTACTTTGGTATGCGATTACTGTTACTTGTAAAGTTCTGATAAAGACTGGGAATAGAAAACCAAAATGAATAAAAAATTAGTTTGGAACAGATAGACGAAACATTCCATCCACCGAAAGCAGGCGAGTTTGCTAATAGATATGCCCAAAGGCTAAATATATGTTCATAATTAAAACTGTAACACCATTCTTTTGTTTGCTGCGTTTTACATACAAATGTGAATCAGAAAATTACTCGATGCGTCACGGTATATAGTAGACAAATAAAAAGGCATTAAATACACAAATAGAAAAGAAGAATGTGAAGGCCTTTTATACAACAGGCTTTCATGTTATATGATGTACAAAAATCCTTTCTGCTTAGTTGAAAACACGTTACGTTTTGAATATAAAATATGTCTCTAGCCAGAATGCAGTATGTCATTGAAGGATCAAAGCGAGCCCAGTTTTAATTAAAATGTGCAAGTGTGAATGGATGTATTTGTTTGTTTCTTGGCATGCATGTATTGCGGCCATGTAAGTTGAATTTTAATGCATTCTGATTTTAGATAGTTTTGTATGTAAACAGCTTGGCCATAAGTCAACGTACGATGGCACTTTCGCTTGAAACTGGATTATCAATTCTTGTCATACTTCCAGGTTAATTTTGTATTCTTCTTGAAAAATATTTCCCTCATGACGAACCGGAAGTATGGAAGACCGACGATACAAATTTTTGTTATCTCTGTAAACGTCCCTTGTAAAAAATTGTCTTTCAACTTCTTTTCCCAAGAGGCTGTAATAACAATAATTTTTATTCTGCCATCCACCTATTCTAGCTTTACTGTTTTAAATTTCTTTTTCCTGAGCGCAACTCGCTGAATGAAACGATGTAGAACAATAAAAAAGTGCTTCTGAAAAACTTTTTCGAAATTGCACGACCTTAATGTTCCGTTTGTTTGGAAATTCTAATTGTTCACGATGAACAATAATAGAAATAAATTTGAAAATTCCATGATGGACTTTGTTAAAAAGCCTAATTTGGTTGTGGCGTGTCATGTTGGGAGTTGGGGTTACATACACAAACCTGCGCGCTCTAGATTTCGTTCTTTTCTAATTTCATACACAACCTCGTTATGAAATATCACTTCCTTTTTGTTTACGAAAAAATCTGCATTTTTGCTTTCTTGTTGACGAAACCGGAATTTTACTATTAATCTTTTTTTATTAGGAAATGCATCCTCCTCTTTTAAAATTTTAATAATAATAAATAAAAAACGATGTTGAAGTTGTCAGGAACAATCAATAGGTTTTTTTGGTTGGGGAATATGCCTACAAGAAGTGCCTTTTCTTGGAAAATATACAACTTTATTTATTGAATTCGATTGAGAAAAAAATATACTTATAGCGCATCTCTGCCGGTTCTGCTTTCATATTTACAAAATTCTTTTCAAATTTGTTATACGTATAGCAGAACAAACTGTAATAACATAGGGAAATATGTGTTCCTATTCCTATGAACAAATAAATATGTAGACAGAAGAGACGTTTCCAAGTTTATGATTGTTGAAATATCCTTCCCTTCTTTGGTAGATTTACCGAAAAGACTTTTCTGGATTTTCTTGTTATGTCTGATTGAATTCGAATATTGAAGAAACAGTTGGAAGGATTATAGTGTCAAAAAAAAGAATCGGTTGTGAAATAACCTGAAGGCGTTGGTATGCTGCGCTCATGAAGTTACTTCTCGGTCTCTTCCATATAAAGAAGTTGTCATAAACTCTAATTGTTTTTATATTACCTGCGGCACATTCTTCTTATTACATGCTCTTCTCAATAACGTTTTGTAAGAATAATCTACAAGTTTTAAAGCTCACATGACCTCTTCAACCATTTTGCAACATTTATGCGTTATTATAAAAGCTGTGAATTTTTAAAGATCTTTATTATGCATACTTAACTGGTTCTTATAAAACTTAATAATTGATTTTCTGCAGAAAAGAACCAAGCCATAAATTTCGATATCTGAGAAATGAAGTGTCAATCATGTTGTTGGTTATTTCAGGTTCAATTAATGAAAATCAAAACTGCATGGAACTTAAAAAACATTTCTTCATGTTATTTACTTCAATCAGAGAGTTTGCTAACCGGGATGTTGACGTGAGAAGAGCCACGACTCCTTTTGTAACACCCATCCTGATTTTATATTTTCATAGCAGTGACTACAAAGTTTGTTTATACTCTTTCATTTGTGAGTTGTCAATGTGAAATTCTTGTTTTTCTCCAGCATGCAATGACACAATTGACTTCATAAAAGAATTTTTTTTAATTTATGAAATAAGAACCTCCATAACTTTTCGTCAAAACCGAAATTTTTAATAATTTGTGATTTGTTAAAAATGGAGTGTTAAATAACATAATCGAGGTTCCAATGATTGATTTCACGAACGCTGTATTTGACTGATGGGCAAAACTGATTTTGACCAAAATGGTCCATTCCTCTACCGATCACATAGTTCATATTTCTGATAAATGGTGATCCCCATGCTGATCACTATAACAGAGCTGCTAATACAAGGACTTTGTCCTGAGTTTAAGCTTATTTGATTAGAATCGATTTTGCTAGATAGTTGATACTTGATATAAAGACTGGTAACAAAAGTTTTGCAAAATGGAAACGGTGTGTATAAAAATTGACAGGAGGCACAGGAAAATATTTGTTTTGTTATTTTTAGTTACACTGCTAGCCTAAAGAGTTAACATAAGAATTTTATGTTAACATTTCTATTGCCGGCCATAAACACGGGTGTTCTTTTGGACGGCCTTCATTCTATTTTGCACAACGTCATCCGTTATGCTTTATCTTGCCTATCTTCACTGAATTTTCATTTCTTCCACTATTTTAGCTATTTTCTGCATTTTTGCAGTTTTCTGTATACTATAGTTGCCTAATATCTATCATTCGATAGCCGCAATTCTGGTACATTAGGAGGGTTAAGTACTTTCGAGATCGAACGAGATCTACACAAGCATCGTTGTACCAATCAACAGCAGCTTTCAACTAATGCGCATGCGCTAAATCTGACCAAATATCGTGGAGCAGGTGTAGTTTCTTAGAAAGTGTAAAAGTAGCCGGTTTAAACATTCTTTGGACATAAATCTCACTGTTAATCGTTCCTTTGGTAAAAACCGGTGTACTGCGTCTTCCACATTGACAGTTAGCTTGCCAAATTAATATTTTTTTTTGCCGAACTTTGTAAAAGCAATCGTCTTTTGATATTTCCCTACATGATAACCTGGTATTACTGAGTAATATTGTGGACCTTGTAGCATAGATAAATCCATTTTCATATGTGTTTCATCATCCATAATGACACATACTTTCTCCTTTAAGAATCTTTGTTCGTAAGGTTTTCTCGATAAGATAATACTTTTTGAATTTTCGTTTTCCGATCTTTTGGGTACTTTTTCGGATGTTCTTCAGTTTAGCTCTACCACCCGCAGCCACATATGCTATATACCATTCAATGAGCCTCATCGAATTTAACAAATAGTATCCAGAGTGATATTTGGAGAGGGGCAGTAGTTTTCGATATAATCGCCAAAAACTTTTTTGGAAGGAGAGCCATAGATTTCTATGTTAATTCACCCACCTTACCTGAAAATGCATGTTTTGAAGTCATGCTACCTAACCTAACCTCACTCAATTTAATGAACAACGCAAACCTAAGTAATGTTATATTAGAATAGGTTAGATTGTAGGTTAAGTTATACATTAGAGGTTAGGTTAAGTTAGGTCGTATGTGCATAAAAATATGCATTTTCAGGTAGGATAGGGCAATTACAATGTAAATCTATGGCTCCTCCTCCAAAAAGGCTTTTGACGATTATCTCGAAAACTACTGCTAACCCCCAAATTTCACTATGGACACTATTGTTCAGCTCGATAAGGCGCACGAATGGTATACAACATATGCTGCGAGTGACGGACCTAAACTAAAGTTTACTTTTTAAAGGTTCGAATATTGTTCAGTTTTTCTATTTTTATGGCCATTACATGCGAAATACCTGCTTGTTTGCGATATCTGATGGACATTAAAGGATAACGACGTTTTTCCAAAATTGTATGCAGTATACCTTTAGAACATCCATTTCTAAATTTATCGTGCATGTCATTACCTTCTTTTTACCTCAAAATTACTCTATGTGGTAGTTCTCATTGCACTCCCAAGCCAACTTTTTTTTTACTTATATCAGGAATCATGGACCACTTGGCCATTAGTTCTCTGCGTCTCTTCACATCCATCTTGATTTTTGCCCCCATTTGCAATGACAGGAATAATCATGCACTACAAACAATTGTAAACAAAAGATAATTTACATAAACTGAGATTATTTCCCAATATTTCTTATGCTTTCTTATTTGATTCATGATTTGCAAAACTTTTGTTACCAGTCCTTAGTAGGAATAATTGTTCGCTGCAAAAGTTTAACTGCAGCAATATTAGCTACGTCTCTTCTTCGCACAGTAATTCCTTATATAATCCATAATAATGAGGCGGAAATTATTGGTTGCTGCCAAAATGGTGATATTGAACACTGTGCTGCTGACGGTGTTAATGCTCGTCGCCGAATCGGCGTATTATCGTTTGTTGACGTTTGATTAATCCTAAATCTATAGCACGAGTCATTCACTATAGATTACCATTATCTTTGATATACAAATCTTGAAATATCTATTTGAGATGGTATCAACTTTAATTACACTCCGAGCTGACCGTGTCATTGAAAATATCAACTCTAATCAATAACATTAAGGAATATACAGTGTGGTTCATAATAGCGTTATGTTTTCATAATTAGTAATAATAGTTATATTATTAGTAATACTTATTTCATTTCTTTGTTGCAGCTTTGTAAGGTAATAAGGCATCTAAGATACTCAGATTTGTCTATTTAAAACTAATAAATATTATGCTTGTACCATACGTAAGTGACCCGAAGATTTCTTATTAAATCACCGCAGTTCCAGACCCATTTTTATATTTCTTCTGTACCTTTTTTCCCCTTTAAATGTCTTCTGATTTATAGTTTGACGAGTATAATCTAAATAATTTATATTTCAGTTTCAATACTCAAGGTTAAGTTTAAGTTATTTTATCCATGAAAATTCCACCAAATATCTATTTATGTGCGTTCTCAAATAATTCTTACAAGAAAATGTATATATCTGTAAATGGAATTTTAAGTACGCCACTGGAAACGTCTTCAAATAATCATAATAGTTATTTATGTATTAAGGACATAATCTATTAGATTATGGCATGAGAGAATGTTTAAAGCCCGACGAAGGAGGGCTTTTAATTTCTCGAGGGCCATTATCTTGATTATGCCCGTGGTACATACAACGTTTTATTTTATTTTGCTTCATGGAAAGGATAATTGCAAGCAATTGCACATTTCATTTTGAAAAAATGTAATAGTTATAATTATTTATTAAAATTGTTAGAACTCTAAAGAAACGTTTTCTTTGTATCTTAGCAACTTTATACGCCCTCGGGCTAAAAAAGCCAAATTACGCCCGCAATTGAGTGCCAATAAAGACGATTATCATGTCAAAATAAAATAAACTATTTTATGCACAGATGCATTATAATTAGACTATTATTGATAGATCTATCTAAACATAACTGTCTCTTTATGCCACAAGGGCCTCTTTATGATCCGACGGGCAATAATGAAACGTCAATTAAATGTCAGAGCTGTATTTGTAGAACTTGATTGGTTCTTAATATAATTTGTAAACTTATCACCAATGAAAATAAGCTGAAATTAAGTATTTTAGATAGTAACTATAGTAACGTACTTCGTATATATGCACATAAGTATACGTACAGCGGCTTGATGTAACCTACGTACTCATTTAATTATATTTTTTACACAATAATAGATTTGAGATAAAAACAATCTGTGCATAAAATAGTGTATGCATTTCGGGCATAACTTGCTTTTATGGCCCTACAGCCTTTTCCTAGCCCTCGGCTGACGCCTCGGGCTAGAAATAACGCTTCTGGCCATAAAAGCTTCTTTATGGCCTTAATACATAAATAACTATAATAGAGAAGTGTGACATTGTGGGTGTGTAAACCGAAACTTGCCAAGCTGTATTTAGCACAGACAAATCCAGGATTAAAAAACCTCGTTACTAACTGCGCGCCAGAATGCAATTTTGTCTGTATAACTAAAACCATAATGGCTGTCTACTGTTTTAAAATAGTTTTTTTTAGCTAAATACTAGTAGCGCATTTCGTGGAGGGAAATAAAATAAAAATTTTGCAATTAGCTCTTTTACATTCATTTCGTGATTAAGACTAATTTCCCTAAAACCCATCCTAATCGCTTAATAGTATCTGGAGATGCGAACAAACACGGGTATTGTGTTGCATTTCTGTCGAAAGCTCGTATTGTACGTTGAAAAAGAAAATGAAAAATGTATGCAATGACAGTATAAAATACACAAAAACTGGATATATAAAAGTAAATGTTTTTAAACCGTTCTAGTGTAAGCTATACAGAACCAGGCAATTTCTAACCAATCCTGTGGACGTGGTCGGACCACGCCCATTTTCAATGTAGGTCATTTTCTCATTCCAGTAGATCTCCATGCCAAATTAGATGAAAACCAACATCAACTCTCATGAGCCATCGTGTCAACAAACAAAAGAAATGAAAACCATAAAGTAATTTAATAACTAGAAAATAAATACAATGCCAAACCATTTCAGACAGCCAGAGCATTATAAGAAGATTTGACGAAAAAGTGAATAATTACCAAATTCGATCTCTATAATGTACATCGTTATAGAAATAGCAAGATTTGCAAAGATCTAAATACATCATATCTAAAGATTATAAAACTTCAAAAGTTTCCAACATAGATTGGGCCTTAAATTACAACAAACAAAAATCTAAATCTGTATAAAACTTATGACGTTTAACTCACAAAAGCGAGGAAGTTTGTGTGGAATTCACAAACGATACTCCGGGACAGACTATTTCGAGTTTATTGAACTCGCATCAGCTGAAATCCTAACCGCTTGTGAATTCCACATAACTCCAGCTTATATGTGCACAAGCCATGAATAACATTAATACGAAGAGGTAACTTATGCGACACCTATAGAGTGCAAACCGCACCAAGCAGCAAAATTATGCCACCTATAGGATATGTCAGAGAAATGGCCGCCAACCATTTAAATAATAAAATAATTGTTGTAAACTAAAGCCCACTATATTTTGTCAACTTTAGAAGTATTATTATATATCTTCTAGATTTTTGTTGTCTTAAAAATTAGTTGCTGCCCACCTCAGCAATCGGCCGGGTAGATTCAGTCCTATCTACATTTGTGTCATTCTCTCCAGCAGTACTAGGTGCAAATTGGAAGAGGCTTTAAATATAACCTGTAGGAAATTTAGTTGTAGTCTAGATTCTCTTTTGTTTTAATCCGTAGATTATAGATGATACTATGCCATGGTCCACAATGTTTCTACGACTTCATTATAAGCCATTGCGCGCCAAATATGATTCTATCTACTTTTTGACTTCGGATCACTTTCGGATAGTTTCTTTAAAATAATTCTGTCATTTTTGCTAAAGATCTACGTTTAGTTAGGTAGGTAGGTAGGTAGTACTCTTTTTGCAGTGATTGGACCACAATCATAATTATTTCATTATCTGATTCTACATAATAAACCTAACGTTTTCAGTTTATTGATAACTTGTATATTCGTTTCATTTAACGAAGCTGCTATAACTTTTTGAGATGAAAATGTTTTAGAGCCCTTTAAATCACGAAGGCAGTGGCTTTTCCTACCTCTCCTAATATTAATAATTCGACGAAGTAACACTTTCGGAAGACACAAAAATGAAAATAAAACGTTTTTAAATGAAAAAGAATGTTTTTACGACACTTATTTTTAGACGAACATTTGAAAAAAGAATAAGAATAAACTGTATTAACATCGCTTTTATTTTAGAACGCATTCAGGTCTTCGTTTCCACCACATTTACCTGTCATTTTGCCTGCTTTGGGACTCATCAAGTCATTTTATGTACTAACTTTAATTGTCCATTTAGAAGGTACACATCCTTCCATAGGCTATTTTCGGATTCTCTACCCCCAATGAGATTACTTCGCCCAAAATTTTATTTAATAAAGTGATCGTTTATCTTCCCGTACGCTGCGGATATCCTCTTAGGAATAATTGCTAGGTCATTACCTTCTTTATTGTACGTAAATCCTTAATTTAATAACATTCATTTTTGTAGTAAAGGTAAAGGTTATTTAAGAGAAGAGGGGAAATTTAAATATCTAAAAAAATTTTAATTACTAGTTCAAAAATGATCCATTTAAATTAAACCCCAATATGTAACCAACAAAATGGTTTGGCATAAACAACTATGCAAGGTTTTCTAATTGCATCTGAATTATGCATCTAACCACACCCATCGACTATTTTATTTCTACGATGTTGCATAAGTATTTATAGCCCCACGACAGAATAAACACAAATATACTTAAATACGAGGGTTACACCGGAATTTTCTAGATACACATAATGTACGCATATTAGAAGAATAAACTTTCAACCTCGAAGTGGTTCATTTCTTTATTTGTGTACGATTATCAAAATGCCCTAAGGTTGATCTTTAGTCACAATTACTGGCGACAAAAATTAAGAAAGTATACTTAGATACAAAAATATTTCGACCTTACACCAGTAGTAGATGAAGTACCAACTACTTGGTAATACTGCAAAAATCTACAAATTTGGTTTGAGGGCAGCAAAAAATGATTTTTAAAATAAAACAAAACGGTTATTGTACTTACAAAATAAAAATAAAATTCTTTTCGCTATTTACAAAAGGTTGATAAGACATTTATGTACTTACAAAATAAAAATAAAATTCTTTTCGCTATTTACAAAAGGTTGATAAGACATTTAACAAAGGTTTATTTTTAAAACTGTTATTTTATTATACAGGGCGTCCCAAAATGCTGTTTACACGCAATATCTCCCTTATTTGAAAAGATAAAGAAATCAACCAAAAACTATTATGAATGGCTCAAAATGGCCATTCAGAAAACATCCTTAAACGCAGGTTACATAGCAACGTTTAAGAGGTCATGCAAACTTGATTAATTTTTCAAATTGCAAATTGCTTTAAGAAAAGGCCTCCCATCACCCCTCCGAGGAATGTGGTTGTCCAAAATAGAACAAACAGATTGCTCGAGCCTTCCCCTAACCTCCTGAAGCTTCTTCACTATGTTGGAAGGACGCATCCTCTTTGAATTTTTAAAAAATATTAATGTATATATTGCATTATATATCAAGCATCACACATGATACATAATATTATAAGGTATATGCATTATTTAACGTCATTCTATGTGCCCAGAAATATTGATCTTGAGCCACCACTAAATATTTATCATTCCAGCTAATATTTGGCAAATAGAAGTTTTTTCATATGGAGATTCAAATGAGACTCTGGAAGCAAAGTTTTCTCAAACTTTATTTTTGTGGACCACCCTACCATACATGCAATTCGTTTTTTGAATTACATGGAAAAAAAATACAATACAACGCTTATAGGAAACCTTTACATCTCCAATAATGACAAAGAAAATGGAGTGGTCAAAATATAATGGATGACCCTGTACCTTAGTTTGGAAACTGTAATGATTGCAAAAGTTGCTTAAATAAAGTATAAAGTAAATTTAAATTTTTATGATATTTTTCTATATAAGAGTCTTTTCGCTACGGCTAGTATCAACTTTTTATTTTAAATAAAACACTCTGTGCAGTCTCACGATATTCGATTCTACGCTCAGTTTACCGTCTTGCTAGAAGTTGCAAGTTCGTTGTTGGTGATTTAGAAATGTTTGAAGATTGGTACCTCTGCACTGCATGTCGGCAATGTACCAATATTCAAAATTTCTAAAAATCACAAACTAAGAATGCTGCGAACTTGCAGTGTAGAATCGAGTGGTGTAGCTGGCGTCACGCCAATGTTGCCACACGCTAAACGAAAATTTTCATTATTTAATTACCACATGCTGTACAGTTTTTGAATAAATTTAAATTCTTATTTTTTTTTGAAAATGCAACATCTTAAAAAATTAAATTTCCGCACTGCAACGAGACAATGTTGACTTAGCTATTTATAAGCGTCGCGTATGATTATATTTAGTTAAATATACGTTATAGTGTGTAAATATATTTTATAAGAAAAACTGCATTTTCAAAAGAAAATTTAGAAAACTGGATTTGCTCAAAAACTGTGCCAAATTTCGGAATATACGTATTAACCAAAAATACTTAAAATACAATTTAAAATCGAAAAGTGTAGTGATATACAGGGTGTTCGATTTAAAATTTAAAAAAAAGTTAGAAGTAGCCGCAGCAAAATGATTTACCCTTTATATACAAAAATATTGAATCAAGTGACTTTGGTATGTTACGATTTTTTTTGTAACTCTTACTGTTTTCAAGGTAAAGTACGGGATGACCTTACGTGAGCCATCCTATATCTGACATTGTGAATGTAAAGCTAGCGAGCTTGGTGAATTTGCTCCTTCAAGAGCCACAGTGTTTAATTAGTGCTAAATTTAAAGGGTGTAGTCAATTTCTTTAACCCTTTACCCGATCGCTTCCACGGCAACACTTCTGAAGTGGAGAAGCCGAACAAAAAAAGACTGTTCGATCAGGTATTGCATTCGTTGACAAATCAGTAGAAAGATGACCAGAGTTGATTGGCGCGGATTTATCGAGGAGTCAACTACTGCTGGAAACCACCGTACACTTTATTGGGAATCTTTTGGAAATGTCTGGGGGGAATACTTGGAAACACCTAGGAATATTTGAAAATGTCTGGGAATACTTTGAAATACCTTGTTTTTAAAAGTATTCCCAAAAACTGGAAACCACTGCAGTAGGTTTCTTGGGGAGTGGTTGACCCCGCGGGATCAACCACTGCTGGAAATCACTGTACACTTTGCTACTGATACTTTGAAGATACTTGGAAATACCTGGGAACGAGTGTACGGTTTTTTGGGGAGTTGTTGACCCTCGGGATTTATACTTCCCGAAATGAAGCAAAAATCAATAGTTTGGTGCTTTGAATGTTAAGTTCCGCAAAATACAAAACGTCAATAACATGGTCGCTTCTTCATTAAACACGCAGAGAAATGGAAAACTATAAATGTTTTTGACTGTAGTGTATATCAAAATGTACCACCAAGTATTGAACGCTTAATTAAGAAGCGATTGAATTCTGGCTTGTGTAGGATTGTTTTGGCATGATACTTTTAACAAATTTAATGGTTCGATTTGAACAGAAAACAGTATTCAGTATACTGAGGAATATTAGAATGAATGAAGAAATACATTTTTTTGTTTATCGCAAGTATTTTATATCATATGTAATTAAATGGAGCCCTTTATATTAAAATTTTTATTTTAATAAGCGTTCTAAACTTTTTAATTATGTCAATTGTCGCCATATCCGTTTCCCACATACGCTTACGCAACGGGTCGCATTATGTTTCATTAATATGTATTTAACATGTATACACCGAGTGTACTCATTTAATACAGCATCATTTAAAAAATGCGCCACTTTTATACACATAAACCATAAAAATATAATACGATTAATAAACGTTTTTAAAATACCTTTTCGTATTTTTAAAAGTTCTCAAAACCAATTTACATATAATTTCACACGATAAAGCAGAGGTTTAAGCTCTGTACAGTACTGGTATACTATACGAGCACTTTAACAAACTATATTACAATCATTTAAAAAATTTCAAATGCTATTAACTGAAGTAACTATAAAGTAATGTAAAAAAACGTTTTCAATTATGTTTTATGTATTATAATCTTTATTGATGTATTATAAAAACCATATAATTATTTTATTTACTATCGAAACCATTAGTATAATGGGACGCTATAGTAATCGAGTTCAACAAAAAAATTCATTAAACTGAAGCTCATTTCTACTGCTGTTGCTGGTTGTTCCATTTCAAAAGATCTCTATGAGTAATTCGTCGTTAACGAACATGTAGTAAAAACATTTTGTACTATATGGGTGAATGTTCTGCAAAAGTAGTTTGCAAAGAGTAATCTCGCTAATAAAGCACATAACATTGCCTTGTATACAGGGATGTTATGTCTATTACAATTGTAACAGATCTATTACATTAGCAAATCATCTATTACTCTATTACAACGAATTGTAAATCTATTACATTTTTAGTAATTCTTATTTGCTCTCTTTTCCTACGTTTCAAAGCAAAATATATTAGGCGACTGTAAATTAATACCATAAAAAAAGATTCAGCAAATTTCACCAATGCACGCGTCACGATATAGCTTTTGATTTTTGTCTGTTATTTTATGCATTCATCTCTATTATTTTATATTATTATATTCCATGCTATGTAATAATATAATAATTTGTTTTTTATAAAAAGTTATTAATACAATAACTATATTTTTAAAAATTTTAATATAATTTTTTTTATTTATATTTTTATTTTATTTTTCCTTATCATTTTTAACAAATAAATTAAATAAAAATTTGTTCTGACAACCTCCTCTTGTCTTTTTTGCCCCTAATTTTAATATTACAGGCATCTATTACAATTTTACAGAAACTGTTACATTTTTAACCTTAAAATTAGTACGAAAAGCTACCGCTCCATAACATCACTGCTTGTATATTTAAATGAAATTTATAGTATGTTTAGTGCATGAAATTTCTCTGTTCCCATAAACAACGAATTACTGAATTAATGATGATTCATTTCGATTATCTGTACTTGAAAAGACACTTAAAAAAATCGTAACTGTAGGGTAGTAGTGGTTGAAATATACAGGATGAGCCAAGGCACATTTCTTTTGTATCTTCTTTATTTTAAGAGATTAAAAAGTGTGGATGGGAACACCTTGTATATTTTTATATATTTGTATAATGCAGCTGCTGTATTTTTTTAAGTCGATGTTAGGGTGGTGCCAAATTAAAAAATTATTTCTTCACATTGTTTTACACTTACTGCTTGATTTTGCTACTTCTCCTAGTAAAAGTATTTTGATCGATTTTGAAAAAAAGAACGTCGATAATAACTTTTGCTAAAAATTTGGCAATTTACCAAATTCCAATCGCGTATTTTTCTTCCCAACAAGTAGAAAATATTTTGAGATAATGCAATAGATACAACGTTAAGTATCGCTGGATACACGCCAATAAACTTAGCACCGCCACTTTGTTAAATTTCAAAAATTTTAGTGCCATAATTTTGGACTAATTTTGGACCAATTCAAAAAATTTTGGACCAACCCTTATTCATCAGAAATGAAGATTTTAGAGTGGGGGTGCTGACTTGAGCTCGAGCTAGCACCGCCACCATATTATATGTTAATGAATAGTCTTTAATTAGTCCAAAATTATAGCCTAGTTTAAATTAATTTATCATGTATATTTATATGGTGGGGGTGCTAGCTTGAGCTCAAGTCAGCACCCCCACTCTAAAATCTTCATTTCTGATGAATAGGGGTAAATCTTAATTTCTGATGAATAGGGGTTGGTCCAGAATTTTTTGAATTGGTCCAAAATTAGTCTACAATTAGTCCAAAACTATGGCACTAAAATTTTTGAAATTTGACAAAGTGGGGGTGCTAACATTATTGACGTGCTGGATACTAAATATGTAACAATAAAAAAGTTTTTTTTCTCAAGGCATCCTATATCTGAAATTATTTATGAAATAGTATGCTGTAGGTCTTTTCGAATATTAAACCGGGTTGATGAGCAGTATGTCTGCTCATTGAGTATTTATGCCTTTTTCTTTTTTTAAATGTCGACAACAATGACAGAAATAGTACAACCTCATCAATGCGGTTCATTTTTGTAAATGATTTATAGCATACATTGCCTATAGTAGATACTGTTCCTTATCTCTAGGAATGGAGATGCTGAAGCATCATTGGAAAAGGGCTTGGAAGAAAAGAGTATGAAAGGTTATCCGAATAAAAAAAATAAGAAAAAAGTGAAGCAGTACAGGTACAACATTTTCAAACTTGCCTCTGCCTTTTTTGGTGTTCAGAGTTTTCAAGTAGGGGTCTTCGGAGGTAAGACTTATTGAGTCTATTTGAACATCTTTTGCATAGCAGCGTGCTAGTAGTTAGCCCCATCTTTGCTAAGTGATTTTCCTCTAGGTATGGTGTTGTGGGTTTCCATTCAGTGATATTTCTGGTATTCCACTCTCTACCCATCTTGATTACATGTTCAAGCCACCTTATTCTCTAAACGTTTGATAATTTTAACAATATCCGCATTTCTAATTAGCGTTCGAGATTCAAGCTTATTCTCTATATTTCATGATGATCTTACAAATAAACAAGGTCTAAGCTGAATTTTGCCTTTAGATCTGAATTTGCCCATGACTAGATACTACTCCTATATTTATCAAGAAAATCGAAGAAAACAAACCGTCTTCCAAAGATTTGAAATCTGCATACCTTTTATCAAATTCAGTTCTAAGACTTAAAAAAGTTTTTCTGCGTATTTCTGGTACGATGCAGTTTCACCTAAACTTGATTTATTTATGTTGCATTTCGGAAAGTGCGTTAAATCTTATGTTTTCTTACTGCTTTGGATAATCTGATTTTTACCTTGCAGTTTTTTAAATCGGATAAATGTTTTGTTATATTAACCATGAAGAATCAATCTTACAACAATACTATAATATCAGAAAACAAGCTGCTGCCTTGATCTTTGGTTTTTAAAAACTGACATATTTCTTATTACAAGTCCCCAAAATTATTTAAGAACCTTGGAGAATTCAATCCTACAGGATAACCAACGTAACTCAGTATAGTAAAACGAACGGGAATATTGGCAAACATTGATAAAATTTTTATTAAAACTGTTAAACGTATGTATGTAAAACGTCATATTGGCTCAGCCGCATGCGGCCCACGATCCGTAAAGTTGACATGCTTGCTGTAAGGCATCATAGAACGTTTATGCTGGTTCCTCTATTTCTTTTGTTGGTTAAGTCGTATATAGGGTAGGCCATTTAAAAGTTTCCATCAGAGTTATTTTGAAATCTCGTTATTTTATTGAAGAACCCCTAGACTCGTCGATTTTGTCTTTTCATATTTTGTACCACCACTGTCCCTATGCTGCTTTAACATTGCTTTTTCATGGACCTTCTTTTTTTAACCTGTTTTTAACTATTTTTTTAAATTTTTCTGGCCCGTACGTAGGCTTTTGTGGCTAAGTTAGGTTGAATTTACCCTAAGGTTCTAGTCTCACAATTTCCTCATCCAGCAAACTTAAGATAAGCTGCCCTTTGTCATAAGCAAGCCATTCAGGGTGTTCTTTTGAGTAAAAAGGTTGCCGGACCCTGTTCTAGACCAAATTTAGCATTAAAGTTGTCTATTATTAGCATAAAATCATGTCTTGTGATTTTGTCACATTCTTGCTGGAAGGTGTCGTAGAACACTTTTCCTGTTTCCTCTCCCGCTTCTTCGGTCGATGCATGTACACGGTAGACCATTTAAAGTTTCCATCCGAGTTATTTTAAAATCTCGTTATTTTATTAAAAACCGTTCAGACAAGTTGACGTCAGTCCATCGTTGCGAGGATGGACATATATTGGTGTCTTTCAGTAAAATAACTGTATTTCAAAATAACTCTGTTGGAAATCTATAAAGGGCCTACTCTGTATAGTTAGAATTGGTATTTTTGGGTACGATGTATGATTGTCTAGTTCTGTTTTGTAAAATGAAGCCAGTTGCATAGATACATATGAAATGACATTAAATTAATTTTTCCGATTTTTTTGACTGAAAAACGGCCGAAGTAGTAGTTTTTGGAAGTTTCGATTTTTTCGACACCAGAGTTTCGGACACATGTTCCAGATATCATCCGACTAAAAGTTTTAAAAAAAACTTTTTAGTTATCTAGCTCATCTAGCTGTCAGATCAAAGCTAGTTTTTAAATATTCCGGAGTATATCAATAAACATGAAAGACATATACAGTAGAAAAGTAGCAGGCTTTCAAAGCAAATTTTAGTGTGTTTGCAGCAGATTTTGATAGCTTACTATCGTAGCTTTGAAACTTTTTTAATAGAATCATCTTATCTTAATAAAAAGGGGGTTTTTGTATATTGAAAAAATTTACCTTCAGAGCCTGCTACTTTTCTACTGTTCAATGTCAGCACGTTTCTATCGATATACTCTAAAAGACCCAAAAAATAGCTTTAATCTGACACCTAGATGAGCCAGATAACTCATCTAATAAGGGAGTTTTTTCAAAAACTTCTACGTCAGCCATTTCCTATCCAAAGAATACGGAAAAAATAATGTATTGTCATTTCATATGTATCTACGCAAGGAAAAAATTTGAACAAAATCTGTCTTGAAGTTAATGGCTCCAGGTGATTTAGCATGAAATTAGCCCATACTCTTATCTCTGTTTAATCGTTTCCTGGTTCGTTTTCTTTCATTGGACAAAGAAAATTAAATAACTATCGATTTGGGAAAAAATAGGGTCTTGCTAGCTGCTGAATTTAACTTTCGAGATCTTTAATGGGAACGATTCCCGGGTATGATTTATGAAAAAATCTATCAACAATCGCCTTGCACGTTTTCTTCCAAAACGCTATGTTCTTAAGATTTTTTTTATTCGTTCGATACTTTCACCCTGAATTTCGTTTAGTTCAAGCATCAAACATTCAGACATCTTCTAGAATTGTCTTTCTCCTTAGGGACGAGAAGACTGGGCTTGGAATAATAGATTTAATTAGTGGTAGCTATTTCCATTTGTTTTTCTTTTTTGTCCAATTCAGAATGCGAGTTTGTAGTAAAGAGGAAGACAAATTCATTTTGTCTGGTAACCTCCGTAATACAGTTTAAACGAGGGGCGTCTCACTACTGGAATAAGTTACAGATTTTCGGAAGACTACATGGAAATACACAGAAAATAATCGGGATACACTACAATCCCTGAGAAATAGTCAGGAATACTCAGGCATATCTGAGGAATACACGGCGAGAAATACTCGGGAATATTACAGAAATACTTTGAAAAGTTGGGACAGGGGTACAAGGAACTCTGATGCTATTTCATTAAGTTTTGGTTAGGAAATGCGGGAATACATTCGGAAATACTGGAAATTAAAAAAATTTGTTTGAGGAGACGTCCCTCGGGTTACATTATTAGATTCTGATACGAGGGTAGATCAGTATTTACGGTCCCTGACATAGTAGGCTTTGCATGATATCGTCACTCATTTTTCTATGAGAACTGTCATTACTAATTATTTGTTGTGTCAAGTTTTGCGTAGGTGCGTGTTGTTCTTTGAAAGTTATTAATAATTAAGCTGGTCGATAACAGACAATTTTTAAAAATGGAAAAAAGTGAAGTCAGAGCGGTGATAAAGTATTTGCAAAAAAAGGATTAACACCTACTGAAATTCACAAGGATATGACAGACGTTTTAGGTGACTCTGCCCCTTCTTACCAAGTGGTGAAAAATATGTCTCGTGAGTTTAGATTAGGCAGAACAACTTGCGAACATGCGAAAGGTGCGGGACGTCCAGTCTGTGTCACCGTTGACAAAAACATCAATTTGATCCATGATATGGTAATGGCAGATAGAAGATTGACTATTCGCCATATCGCGGAAATAACGAACATCTCTTATGGGTCAGTTGAAAATATTTGAAGAAATGTTCTTGATCTCAGAAAAATTTCGGCGCGTTGGGTTCCAAAGATGCTGACCGTCGATCAGAAACGCTCTAGAGTGCTGCATTCGGAAGCCAATTTGGAGTACCTGAAGGCCAATCGGAAGCAATTTCTCACTCGCTTTGTGACTGTGGATGAAACATGGCTGCACCATTTTGATCCTGAGACGAAAAGACAAAGTATGGAGTGGCATCACAGAGGTTCTCCACCTCCACGCAAATTTCGAGTTCAACGGGCGGCTGGAAAGATTATGGCCACAGTGTTCTGGGATGCAGAAGGAATTTTGATGATCGATTATTTGCAGCGTGGACACACAATAACGGGTTCTTATTATGCAGGGTTAATTCCAAAATTGCGCGAAAGCATCGACCGAAAAAGACCAGGAAAGTTGGCACACAAAATTTTGTTCCATCAGGACAACGCTCCAGTCCACAAGAGCTGCATTGTCATGGCTGCCATACAGAACGCTGGCTTTGAAATCCTAGAACACCCTCCATATTCACCAGACCTGGCACCCAGTGATTACCATCTATTTCCAAAATTAAAGGAAAACCTGCGTGGAAAAAAATATGGACACGATAATGAAGTTATGACCGCAGTAAATGGCTGGTTTGAGGAGTAACCGGAAAACTTCTTCCTGAAAGGCATTGAAGCATTGGAACATCGGTGGACCAAGTGCATTGAAGTCCAGGGAGATTATGTTGAGAAATAAATAAATAATGTTTTAAAAATTCTTTCTCTTTCTATATCAGGGACCGTAAATATTGATCTTCCCTCGTAGTTTGATGGCCATCGAACTTTTGTAAAAGCACTTGTTTTCAATGATGTGGATATTGCATAGCAATAAAGATCGGCAAACTTGTACAAAGAGTACGTCATGATACTGCAGATTACAAGGAGCATAGCACACAAGATAAAAAAAATGGTTCATTTTCGTAATTAATTAAAATTCAACAGAGTGCGTCATTCATAGAAATTCTCGCAAATAGTTATCGGATATATAAAAAAGGAAGTCTAGTCAAATAAATTGTACACGATTTATGATAACAGTTAGTCAAAATCGGGCAATAATACAGGATTAAGTTTTAATAATTAAATCCATCCTAAACTAGTTACATCCATTGTCAGCCCTGTTATTAATTAACAGAGTAAATATTATTGTGATATCAACTCTTTCCGGGGTTATATTATACCTATCATAGCAAAAATAATACTTACCGAAAGATACTCTTAAAACAATATTTGTTCAGCAAAATTAAATTTTTATTAGATAAAAAAAACCTACAGTATAAAGAAAACAAAACTTTCATTATAAGATGCAAACACAGCCCAGCCCGTTCAAGAAATTATTATGGGTTAAAGTTCGGATAAAACTAAACTGATAGGTATCACGGGAAAAAGGAGATAGATAAATAAATATACAAGAGTATAGCCCAAGAGATTAAATATAAAACGTGACCTTTTTGTTTCAGCGGGGGTAACATTATTTCCAACAATTTATTCACAGTGGTAGTAGTAGCAGCAGCAGCAGCAGCAAAGATGCAGCCCCTGGATATAGCGATTGCAAGAGGGTGTGCACACACCCTCAACCTGTGTGGGTGGCGGGAATTGCGGCGGGGGCAGGGGAGGCCTACAGGAGATGAAATAAAAGGTGGAGGGTGGAAAATGGTTTTGAGCATCTTGCGCCCGCAAGGACGTTAGGGACTCTACTTTGCTGATGAGACGGGAGACTTTACGTTTATAGAGAAGGGGTCCCGGTTTTATGAGGTTTTTATTGCAATATAGGGATCAACCGATTTGGGAAAACATAAGAAAATGGCTTTTTCGAAGGAAACATCAAGAATTCAAAACTTGTTTCTCTTTGTCTTTTTTGGATTAATTTTGTAAAAAAATCAAATAGAGATTAATGAAAACAGCGTCCTTCACTTTTTTTTGGGTCAGTATCCTCGAGCCTCGACCTGGACAGCCTTGATCTTGCTGGGTCGAAATGAATTTTTATGTCACCTGCATGGAAAGTATCACCACGCCTTTATAGTATAGAAACTTTTTATATTCTAAAAATATCTCTGGTAAAAGACAACCTAAAAAGAATCTAATGACTGAATCAATTCCTGCTTATGCTACTGTAAACTATCATGTTGACAAGCCGTGATGCAACACAGACCAGACGCCGCAATTTGGCTTCCAGATGTCGAAACCATCCGAGGGGATCAACTGAACATAAAAACAACACCAGCCTGGAGGCAAACTTAAAAAGACTGTTCGTGCTTGAAAACCTTGCATGCTTTAGTTTTATGACGTTTTTCAATTCGATTGTTGTTTGTTCAGCTACTGTATTGAACTCACATGTCCGAACGTTGCCTCTTTACACAGTAAATACAAACATAACGATTAAGTACACAAATTAAAATAAAAAAAAACACTAATTGAGGTTTTCGGGTTTGTCCGGAACACAAGAGGCAGTTTCGGTTACTTCTCTAATTGTAGGGTATGGTATATACTTTACAAAAAAAATCACGAAACTTTAAAAATAAAAAAAAACATAGGAGTAGTAAACATCAAGGTGATCATGGTCAAGGTAATCTCGATTACACTCAGCACATGTAAAAGCTAAGAATCAAAAGCAGAACAAATTGGAAATAATCCCTCAAGCAATAATAAAACTAATTATTATTACTGTTACCATTTTATCCTGACAACTCTTAAACATCAATAAAAAAACAAGCAGATGTTCACATTCCTCTTCAATCTAACCAATTTAACAATTATAGGGAGTCATTAGTAATACACACAAAAGACGGACGCCACTGCGCAACTTCGGCGGGTACAAGCAGATGTTCGTCGCATTCAACTTTTAACCATAAACAATTCAATAATTAAAGAGGGTTGATTTATTTTCTTAGAAAAACTACATTAGTATCGAGCACGCCACTGTTCGTGAGATGCATCGCATCATTTCAGTGAGTAATTCATCTTAGAATAGCTCTTTATTATTACAAAGACAATACAATTCATTCGTATAGGATAAAGATTTGGCTCAAAGCCGCACAAATAAAAGCAATTTTACTTACCGGGTAATACATTCCTTGGGGAGGAAGAAAGAAAGCCCCGGCGCCCCACAGTTTGATGGCTGTTGTGGACCTTTCACATATAAAAAAAGCACTGCACGAGGCAAATGAATACCGAGCTTATATTAACTGACACACATTCAGCGAGCTTTGCGGCCCATGTAATGCTTGAAACAACGCCCGCCTGGGGTGCAAGCTCTACTACCCCGGTCTGCGGTCGCGGAGGGGCCGGTCGTGGTGGGGCCCGATCAATGAACGCAGAATCGCGCGCACTCTCTCCCGAATTCAAACGAACTGGAGTTCGCCGCGAAAATCTCATTTTCAAATTGAATCGACAAACCATTTTTAAAAGTTTTTAATAATAATCTAAGATTGCCATGACGTACGCGTTCGTGCATTGTAATAGTTGGATTTTTAAATTTTAATAATTAAATAATCATCATTGTTGCTTATACACAAAACCAAAAGAAAATTTATAAAGAAATAACAGTGATAAACAAATTAAAATTGAAAAATGCATACCCAGATACGATTATTCAACTCTTCCCACTCATTATTTAATTCAAATCTCATTTCTTCTTGAAAAGTGCGTCTTCTAGTAATGGCGCGTTTACCAGACATATTTCTCATCATTAGTTTTTCCATAATAAATTAAATAATTTAATAATTATTAAAAATGTAACACTACAATTTCAACAAACACTCACAAGAATGAAATAATTCAGAACAATGCATAAACAAACACCGCTACTTTTTTGTTTTTATTTACCTATTTTGTTTTCAAACATAACCCTTAATTGTTGTCCAAATTATTAAAAATATAGGATGTGCAAAAGGAAAATGAGATTTGTTAACAAAAATCCTTTATTTTTTAACAATTAAATTAATAATGAAAAATAAGATTTGACAATTTGAAACTTTTGGCGGGTTTTTGCTGTTTATATCTCATTCTAACTAGTAGAAACTCGCATCTTTTATCCTTTATTATTTTAAGTAAAAAGCATTATTACTTTTATATGCAGCTTTGTTGTATATCTCTGTCCCTGTCATACTAATTGAACAATGCATTTCTTATTCTTTTTATTAATAAAAATGAAAGCACTTTTACTAGGTACACTTTATACATAAAAATAACCGCCAATTTTAGATTTTAGTAAATCAGGAACAGACTGGTTGTTGAGAACAATATTATCAGATTATTGTCAACTTAGAAATCTCTAATGTTACTATTTAATTTAGTCATTAAATTATATTATTAATCACTTTTAATCAGCAATTTTAATTTTAATCACTGTTTTTTTTTCTAGATAAAAATGTATTATTAATTGATCATATAATGTTTAGTATTAATTATTTCTTGTTCATGGATTCTTGAAAGGATTTATTTGATTATTAAGTCATGAATTTGCAATCTAAAGAAGTTTTTTTTATATCAAGACCATACATAACCTCAAAATTCCCACAATTGGTGGATAATAATTGGAGAGCAAACATGCAAAAATCGATAACTCACATCTTCCCACTTTTGAATTTAGATGTACTAGATTGAGTAAAAATCTGATATTTATCATATAAAATACTACACTCTGAAAGTATGCGATCCTTGCAAATACGAATATATGCAGGCGACTATTGCTGAAGTTGTCGTCAATTATCTCAAATTGATTTATCAGTTTTTAAATATGTGCTCCTCAACTATGAGACCTACCAGTTCTCAGAATTACATATACCTACATACATAATTCGTTCCCCCATTTACGAAATATGCAGTGTCGGGCGGGATTCCATACAAATTCTTATGAGAGTGCATCGGAAATAATGGAACTATCGTAGCAAGTACATTACACTCCCCCATACCGTATCACTCACTTAATACTTTCATACCTTATCCTAACGAGCCCAAATATGAATGTACTATAAATTCAACCGAGATTTAAATTCATGTTCCTTTGATCGAGGGCCTTGACAATGAAGGGTTAGAAATTTAAAAAATAATAGCTACCAAGTCACGAATGTATTCATACAACACCATAAAGCATTGCAGATATCCAATAGAGACAACAAAATCGATAACTCACATCTCACTTTTGAATTTAGAGGTGCTTTAAAGTTAGATTGAATAAAAATCTGCTCTTTATCATATAAAATACTACACTCTGAAAGTATGCGATCCTTGCAAACACGACTGCAAATATGCAGGCGACTATTGCTGAAGTTGTCGTCAATTATCTCAAATTGATTTATCAGTTTTTAAATGTGTGCTCCTCAATTATGAGACCTACCAGTTCTCAGAAATACATATACATACATACATAATGCGTCCCCCATTTACGAAATATGCAGTGTCGGGCTTCCGTACAAATTCTTATGAGAGTGCATCGAAAATAATGGAACTATCGTAGCAAGTACATTACGCTCCCCCATACTATATCACTCACAACATACTTTCATGCCTTATCCTAATGAGCCCAAATATGAATGTACTGTAAATTCACACACCTCAAAACAACATTAAATTCTTACATTTTTGCAACAACAAACACAAATTAGACATTTTAGAAGCTTTTGAAGTATACAGACATAAACGCACAGTACCTTTAATGAATGAACAAACTGAGCTTAGTAATTCTCCTTTATTAGAAGTATTAGATATTTAGTTTTTGTTATGTATTGTATCTAGTTACCTATTTTCTGTATGTATTTATCCTTAGCAACGTGTTTGTTTATCAATCTTATCTACCTTTGATAATGACACAAAGTGTCGAAACAATATTGTCAGGTTAAGATATTAATAAAACTTGTGAAACTTTAACTAATCTTTGTATTTATATTATATTTCATACTGTAAATTCAGTCGCAACCGAGATTTAAATTCATGTGCCTTAGATCGAAGGACTCGACAATGAAGGGTTAGAAAATTTAAAAAATAATAACTACCAAGTCAGGAATGTATTCGTCCAACACCATAAAGCATTGCAGATATCCAATAGAGACAACAAAATCGATAACTCACATCTCACTTTTGAATTTAGAGGTGCTTTAAAGTTAGATTGAATAAAAATCTGCTCTTTATCATATAAAATACTACACTCTGAAAGTATGCGATCCTTGCAAATACGACTGCAAATATGCAGGCGACTATTGCTGAAGTTGTCGTCAATTATCTCAACTTGATTTATCAGTTTTTAAATATGTGCTCCTCAATTATGAGACCTACCAGTTCTCAGAAATACATATACATACATACATAATTCGTTTCCCCATTTACAAAATATGCTGTGTCGGGATTCCGTACAAATTCTTATGAGAGTACATCGGAAATAATGGAACTATCGTAGCAAGTACATTACACTCCCCCATACCGTATCACTCACTTAATACTTTCATACCTTATCCTAATGAGCCCAAACATGAATGTACTATAAATTCAGTCGCAACCGAGATTTAAATTCATGTTCCTTTGATCGAGGGCCTTGACAATGAAGGGTTAGAAATTTAAAAAATAATAGCTACCAAGTCACGAATGTATTCATCCAATACCATAAAGCATTGCAGATATCCAATAGAGACAACAAAATCGATAACTCACATCTCACTTTTGAATTTAGAGGTGCTTTAAAGTTAGATTGAATAAAAATCTGCTCTTTATCATATAAAATACTACACTCTGAAAGTATGCGATCCTTGCAAATATGACTGCAAATATGCAGATGACTATTGCTGAAGTTGTCGTCAATTATCTCAAATTGATTTATCAGTTTTTAAATATGTGCTCCTCAATTATGAGACCTACCAGTTCTCAGAAATACATATACATAATTCGTTCCCCCATTTACGAAATATGCAGTGTCGGGCTTCTGTACTAATTCTTATGAGAGTGCATCGAAAATAATGGAACTATCGTAGCAAGTAATTACGCTCCCCCATACTATATCACTCACAACATACTTTCATGCCTTATCCTAACGAGCCCAAATATGAATGTACTGTAAATTCAGTCGCAACCGAGATTTAATTCTTGTTCGTTTGATCGAGGGACTCGACAATGCAGTTAGAAAATTTAAAAAATAATAGCTACCAAGTTGCAGATATCCAATAGAAACAACAACAAAATGACATTTTATGCACTGATTTATGGTAGTGGTATTATGATTTTTAAGCGGGACCGAAAAATTTAAAAATATTTAAAACTTTTATTCCTAGGTTGCCAACAAATCACACTTCTATCAAAAACTAGACAATTATTGCAGATATTATTTGATTCCTTGATTGTTGATGAAAATTTAAGAGAAATAATTTCTATTATTCCTCCCTTACTCCTAGTGTTCTAAGAACCTGAGCATTACAATGATCACTTTCAAATATCTCTTCAATGAAAATAATGAATAATAAGTTACCAAAAAGATTAATGCTGTTTGCAAATCGAGTTATCAAGTATATTAGATATTCTCCAGTATATTAGATTACCGATGTCTCTGATTATTTGATTGTACTTTTATTATCCCTATCATGTCCCTATGTACTAAAGAATTTTTATCTACGATCATACAAAAAGTGGCCACCTTTTACACTGATTTTCATGTAAAAAGTTAATGTTTAGTGAACTAGAGTAACAAAACTTTTATTGCACGCTAATATCTATAAGACATGTATGAAAATTAATGATTTATATATATTTTACTAACTGGTTGCTAAACAACTAAGCACATAAAAATCTAAGCACGCTAATATATGTACACATGACATGTCACAAATTTTAAAAAAATATCAAATACACTGAATACTTTAGTAAAACTTTATGATCGTAGATAAAACGTTGTAAGATATACGTGTAAAAATTCTCTTCATTGCACTCACATCCTTTAAGACACCTGATCGTGTATTAAACCGTTCACGCAATAAAGAATGGCTTTTTACACTTATATCTTAAATATCTATTCAAGTCCAAATGTCAAAAGCTGTTATCTATAGAATTTTGTACAGAACTAAAATAAACAACTGGATATTTTACCTAAATTGTTAGTCAGTTTGTCTCCCACTTTTCAAAATAAGTTTCCGATATTATTAATATTAAAGTATTTGGTATTATCTATAGTAAAGTATTGACCAAGTGTGTTAAAAATTCTGTTAGCAAGAAAATGTCTTAAAAAGACTAATGGTGATGCAAATGACTCAACTCCAACTCTTAACTTCCACAAAATTTCTGGAAATATGAAAAAAATTTCACATTTCTCCTTACTAACTGATCCCCAGACCCGTAAACTCAAAGTCAGCAATTTTGTGTCACAGAAAATCTGAATAAACTTCCTCAGCTTTTCTGACCTCCACCTACAAACAGATTCAATGAGCTGGCCCTGATTTAGCAACCAATCCAACCTGTTTTGAGGAGCTAACAATTTCTGCACCCAAATAAAGTTCAACCATTTTTAATGATCGGTAATCAACCCTGCACTAACTCCTTTTGTAATGTGTTCTTCACCATTAATATTACACTCAAAGTTGAGTCAGAGGACATCATGAAGTTTTAAGGTCTATTTGATTAGGATATGTGGTGAATTGCCCAGGCCCAGGTTTAATCAGTCAGTCCCGACAACCACACAAACAACTAGCTGTGGTTGGCATTAAGAATAACACTGCTCTATAAATTCATACTATACTTCTGTTGATTGGCAACGTTAATTTAATTTAGCATTTATAACAATAATAATAAAGAAATATTTTAGAATAGAGCTGTGAATTAACGGACGCATCCTAGTATACATTATAGATGTTTTTCCTCTCGAATTAAACTAGGAAATGTTTTGTCTCTGTAGACTTAAGCACACTCTTAAATACCAACAAACGTGAAACTGGCCAAAGAGCAATATCCTGGTAGATTATTTTATGGATTAAAATAAAAAAAAAACAAGATTATTTGATAGGTTGCCAAAATAAAACGTATCAAGTCCACTAGGATTTTTTTTCAATCAAGTTCAAATAAACACCAACCATTCATCAATCAAGTATTAAAGTCATGTAAATTACATTTAATAAGTCATGTACCATAAACTAAAATAATAGGTTTATTCTAATCACGATCAGGAATTAATTTAAAATCGCAAAAAGTTTTCATTTTGACTTAATGAAATATTTAAATTGATAGTCCAGTGCATTTAGGAGTTGACCAAGCGGTTTTGTATACATTTTTTCTTTTATCCCCCGATCGTAAGGGTCTACCATGGAGAGTTTAACCCTGAGTTTGCACACCCCTAAAATTAACCCTTTCGCCGCCATCTTGGATTTAATTCTTTTTTTTTAAATGCTCATATCTCGCGTTCTAATTATCGTACAGTGACGAATCCGGCGTGGTTGGATTCGTCTTGACTTATATTTCCTGCAATCTTATGTGATCAACAACTGTACGATCAACTGGAAAAAAGATATTGCCGTTCAACTTTGAACGGCAATATCCACCATCTATAAGATGGCGGCGAAGGGGTTAATTTTAGGGGTGCGCAAACTCAGGATTAAACTCTCTATGGGAGACCCTTTCGATCGGGGGATAAAAGAAAAAATGTATACAAAATCGCTAGGTCCCTATATAAAAATTTCCTAAATGCACTGGACCATGAGATATAACTTGGACAACCCATTTTTATAGCTTCAAACTAGTCTGTAACCGCTGTTGGAACAAGTCTAATATATGCCTATGGAAACCACCAGATAGCAAAATAGATTTCCCTAGAAATATCTCTTTCGAAATTCTCCTAGTACTCAAACATATACGAGGACGTATTGAAAAATTCTTAGTGTACTAAGAAGCAAACAAAATTTGAAACTCAAAATATTTTATTATTATTCAACATAATCTCCTTGTAATTGAATACATTTATTACAGCAACCTGCAGTGCCTATAGACCTTACAAAAAAAATTGCTCTGCAAACCAGGTCTTCGCAGCTTCTATACCTCTTCGTTGGAAGAAAATCTACGACCTTTCAAACTTTTTTCAGTTGAGGGAAGAGATGATAGTCAAACATAGCGAAATCTGGTAAATATTATTTGCGTGTAGAGGTGTAGACGCAATCTTGCAAAAACAAAACATCTTTGGACAAAATTTTTCCTCATAGAAGAGAAATAATTCCCAGTTGTTGTTCTACCCTTATCCAGAAAATCAATCATAGTTACCTCATAGTAATCCCAAAAAACTGAAGCAAGAACGTTTCCAGGAGACTTTTGAACTTGGAATTTCTTAGGCCTTGGAGAACCAGAAGAGAACATTTTGAGAGTGTCTTCATTCCATCGATTGCTGTTTTGTTTCTGGGTCATAGAAATGTACCAGGTTTCATCCATAGTAACAACACAGCTTAAAAAGTCAGCATCTTTTCCAAACCGAGCACAGGCTGAGTGCGATGCGTCCACCCTTGCTTACTTTTGATCAACATTCAGATATTTGAAGATCCATTTTGCAGAAATTCTTTTATGTTCAAATCGACGTAAACTAGGTATACAATGAACGCGTTCATATGAAATATCCAGAGCCTCAGATATTCGTTTAAGACCAATTCAATGGTCTGATAATATATGTCATGAACTGCATTGATATTTTCAGGTATGGACACACAAATTGACCTTTGAATTGAATTGGCTTTTCGAAGCATGCAATCCAATTTTTCACAATCGCATATGAGGAACATTGATCGCCGAAGGTATTAAGTATATCTTCTTACATCTGCTTACCTCTTAACCCTTTCAAACACAAGTACTTGAAGATGGGGTAATTTTTCGATTTTTACAATTTCGGTCAAAATCCTGTTTTGAAATTTGATTGCACAACATTGCTTTGACTGTTTGGCGTGAAATTTTACACTGACATTTCTAATAAGCTGTTGTTCGTTGCTATGGTATCGCAATATTTCCTCGTACTTTTCTACAACCAGTCGTACCCATTTTAGATGACTCATTTTTAAACTATGGAACCTAGATAATGTACGTCAAAGGGATAGATCAGAAGGAGAACTGTGAGAAAGTTGAAAAATGTAGAATATATTTCTAGTTGTCAACACTGATTATTAACTTTACTTATTGAAGGCTCAGTCATGCACCTTAGGGTGTCCGTTATTTTGGGAAAGTTTGAATTACGTTGAGTACACTCCAAATAGAATGTGAAAAAACTCAATTTCACCAAATACCAGCTATTTTGGTCAACATTAACCCGTGCCACTGAAGGGTTAAATTGTAAATGGCATTTAACATGGGATTTACTCCTTTTCCTACATTTTTAGATGCAACTTCTTTGAGTTAGTATATTTTACTCTAAGATTGTGTTTCCCTACCCTTTTGGGATCGCTGAAAACAAATCTAATGTCAAAAAGGACCTATGACACATTTACAGCTATTAAAAAGCTGTTAACTACAAAAAAAAGTGTATTAAAAAAGGCATTTCTAGAAGATTAAATATTTTTAAATTTTTTTAGGTTCCTAACCTCGAACTCACTTTCATGAATGCACTATGACAATTGGCAGCTGTCATTTAACTGTCAACATCAAAATATTGCAATTTCTTGACAAACAATACCTTAAATCATGCATCAAATGTATCAAAATTGCATCACAATTTTTGACAGATACCAATGTGTTATAGGTCCTTTTTGACATTAGATTTGTATTGAGCAATCCCAAACGGGTAGGGAAACACAATTTCAGAGTAAAATATAGTAACTAGAAGATGTTGCATCTAAAAATGCAGGAGGAGTAAATCCTATGTTAAATGCCATTTAAAATTCAACCCTTCGGTGGCACGGGTTAATCTTGACCAAAATAGCTGGTATTTGGAGAAATTGAGTTTTTCCACATTCTATAAAAGATTTTGGGGTGTACCCAACGTAATTCAAACTCTGCCAAAATAACGAACACCCTAATGCGCCTACTTCGGATCTCTGTATAATCATTTTGGCTCAAAGATGCCAAAAAAATCAAAATATAGACCAGCAGACCATAACCATAGGGTCGCAACCCAATTTTGGGTCGCATAAATATTTATTTTTATTACATCATTTAGGTTCATGTTAAAAATATATTCCACAAGGTCCTGTAATTTGGAGAAACCCTTCTCTCCCTATCGTATGGGTCGCCTTATAATTTTATTGATAGTTTTGGATCGCAAGATAAAAAAGGTTGCGCAAAACCGCTGATATAGACCATAAAAAGTCGTAAGTTTTTTTTTCTAGCTATAAACTCACAATAAAGTTACAAACTTAACGGTAATATAGAGATACTAATTGCATTAAACTACATTACTTTTTAAAGACTTTACTATTAGTGAAGTGAGAAAACTCTTTCAGAAAAGTGACTCAACAAAAGACTTGGCTCTTTTATCTCTCTTTAGTAGCTGGTTTTTTTCTCAAGTATTCCAAAGTATGCTGGTCAAAAATGTACTCCCTCAATAAATTACATATGCAGTTCAGGTTATATTACAATGCAACATCTTTTTCTTCTTCCCTAACAAGAATTAGATCTGATAAAGCTTGTCCGAACATCAGAAGTTATCTTTTTCTCAGTCTACTTACCTATTCTTCTATTGCGTTTTCAATCTTTTTCCATAACAATAATCTTAGAAAATTCATCTTTGAATGAATGGATATAAAATTTCCTTTAATGATTTTTTGCTGTTCTGCATATTATTTGTTATTTGCAATTGATATTTGGTCCACAATGTTCATAAATTATATCACAATCAAACTGCAACGACTAGTGCATATGCTAAACAAGAGTACAGGCAATCCCGTGTATATGTCTATCATACTCATAAGGACACAGTAGCGCAACATAGTGACATGTGTGACAATATTTCATATGAGACATTCAAATTTCAAGTCCAAAAAACAGGTGCTTACTAGAGGAAATCGAAGAATGACAAACCTATCTATTACAATATCATTTCAATCTACATATTTAAAAAAAAACTATAGTAACTCAAGATTTGTTAATGCTGAGTCAAAGTGTTTCAAGTGTTACAGAAAAAGATCTCAATTCAATTGGTTGTGTTTTTTGTGTTAAAAAGTTTCCAAGTAGTAACAATTTTCATAGGTTGTGACAGCTGAAAAATGTTCAAACTAAACTAATATTAAAGATTCTTCTGACAGTAAGAAATAATATCTCTCTTGCTTTTGTCTTTGATGACAAGGTCTTGCTTTGGATAGTTAGGGTAGTTACAATTACCCAACAATTGGTTGATAGTTTTGATGAGGCTTGTAAAGAATCTAAAGAAGAAGAAGAATGTAAAGAATCTAAACTTTGGAAGCCCAAATTATCTTAGGTCATTAGATAAAGAATGAAAAGATGTTCTTGTCTGTAGTGGTATCTGAAATATATCTTTGTGGCAATCTAATTTGGGTTCAAATAGAAGAAGAATGACCTTGAGCATTAATCGCCCAAAGCCCAATTTGGGCGAACTTTAAGTTTTGCATTTGAGAAACCATGTTAAGATCCAATTCACTAATTTACAAATACATATTTTCTTCAGAAAATCTCCCTAGAAGTAGTGAATAATTCTTGTTTTTGGAAGAAAAAGGGTTCCTAAATTAAGGGTGGTCTTATTCTCAGTTCATCCCCACTCCACGTCAATCAGGAAGGGAGTATCCAAGATTCAGATATTTTTTGTACAAGCAGTTCTTTATTTTCTCAGTAAGGTAGTAATATCTTAGAAGATTACAAGTACTTCATTATTCACGGGCGTATCCGCATCATGACCTGCTAGTACTCCAGTTTCTGTTAATACATTTGACATAGCATATGGCAGGGAAAATTCAAAATTATTGATGTTAGTTATCAAAAACTAAGGATCCTGAAATAGCATTTCTCATAAGAAGTCAATCACCTGATAGTAAATAATTCAATTCGGATGTACCTGCGTCACAATCAGAAATAGCGTCGTCCCACCCCCTTTTTAAAGATTTTTCTGTACTTACTGATTTGCTTACATATAAAAACAATGTTAATTTGTTCAAAGATTATTGGATATTGCAATTTGCAGCAAACCAATAGACGCGTACGAAGCGGATCGTCTCATCCCGGCAAAAAATGAATCTGTCCGCCACTGTTGCCATTACCTATACCTATATTTTAAAATTCCTTACGGCTTTTTTATTATAAAAAATGTTATTTATTTCATATCTTCTTATTTAAACAAAATTTTATACATTTAGGAATAATAACTCATAAGTCATAAATGTATTCAGGTATAGACAAACGCATAAAATCAATACTTATTTAACTTATTTAATCAACACAGAGTCTGTACCTATACAATTTTATTTTAAATTGAAACTCAGAGATAAATTTTAAGGGTGTATGTCAACAATAACTAACTGTTTAGTTTATCAGCTGATAAGATTAATCAGAAGCAGAAAGTTTCCAAAAGGGAATGCCAGACAAACACGCATTACAAATTCATGCGCCACAGGTAGCATTTTCCTGATCGGAACGGACGTATATCAGCCTTATCCATAGAGGGGACGGCATTCAAAAATACCGGTTTTGTAGCCTTGTCAGCGGGCCCCAAATATTTCTCGCGAATATTTCACGACCATTAAATTCTAATGCAATGTAAATAACTTGACGCGTTCTTAAAGAAGGTAAAAGCAGCATGTTATACATCAAACAAAGACGCCCCAATACAGAACTCCGTAAGCTGCGTTCTTGAGTACAAAATAATCTTATAAAGACATAAAAAACAATTATCTTACCTTTACTAAGTTAATTTGAAGAGTTTTCTTTGGGAAGTAGTAGGAAGAACGTTTAAAATTCACCAAAAAACACTGAAACACATATTAGAATCAGCAAGTGGTTGGCGCCAGAGCGCAGGCATAACCGGATTGATTTGGGCACCCGATTGTTCGTGGGGACGTAGAGGGGAACGTATGTGGGAAACCTGAACAAGGATTTCGGAAGAAAGATGGAAGAAAAATACAATGCGCGCGCATTTTTTAAATAATTCGTATTTGGTGGCAAAATATCGATCTTTCCCGCCATGTTTATGCAATTGTTAATTTTAGTTATTGGACTAAATAGTATTTTATGTTCTGATAAGGTTATCTACACATTTACTGAATTTCCTTACAAAGAAACTAATAAAAACGTGCGTCCATGATATATTTGTTATTTTTTTAATTATTAATGATTAAGAAATCTTGTAGGAAGTAATGTTTAGAGAAATCGAAGCTGCTTGCGAAAGTGGATGCACAGGTAGAAAAGGAATTTCGAAGGTTTTATGTATAAGGCAATGTGTTTCGCCTTCATGCTATAGAGACCTTTATCAGTCTGATCAGGTAATATAAGATGCATATGTCGAGTAAGTAACTGTGGGTAGACCAGTAAAAAAAGCTATGTGCATGCAATTAGACACTTTATTGATAATGGTCAAGCTTGGAATACAGAAGTGTTAACTGATTGACAGTTAAAATCTTTTGAATATAACCTTTTTATTAGATAGCATTTAATAAAATAAAAATCATTTATAAACTTTACTATATTTCTCAATCTTTCAATGCAATGCTCGGGAATCAAGCTCAAAATCTTTATAATGACAGACAAACAGCATTTATCCAACACCTCTATATAAATACCATGTTTACTATGGTCATTTTAAATAAAGAAAGTGATTGTTTACTCTTATGTTACATTATAACCTACGTTGCCCCTAGCAACGTGAGTTATTTTTAAAAAACTCACTCCTTCAAAGATAACAACCAATCCCCAGCTGACGTTACTTAATATTATTAAAATCCAGTCATCGTGCTAGAGTATTACCGTCAAAACTACAGACTAACTATACATTGCAAATTCGATGTTTAAACTTAAATAAAGAGGTGTTGGATAAAATTTTGTATGGCACGCGTGAGTTAAGGATATTATCCACCCAGAAAATATCTTACTTAACTCACTTGTACCATAAATAACTATTATCCAACACCTCTAAATAAAGATGGCTAAATCTTGATGTTCGTAAGCAATTAAAGTTGAAGTTTACTCACTTGTGGGTAGAAAAACATTGTTACCTAATTTAGAATGGTGATTGGCTGATATTATAGGTAGCAACCAATCACCAGCTTACATCGCATAATATTATTAAAATCCAGTCATCGCGCTAGAGTATATTAAATTTATTATCGTCAAAACTACAGACTATAACTATACATTCCAAATTCGATATTTTAACTTTAATGAAGAGGTGTTGGATAAAATTTTGTATTAACACGTGAGTTAAGGATATTATCCACACAGAAAAATTAACCCACTCGGACCTACCCCAGTAGCACACAATATTTCTTTAATATTTAAAAAATATAAATATAATATTATATGTGTTTTAAATATTTAAAAGATTAGGAACATATTTATAAAATATTGAAAATGAAATATTTAGAAATATATTGAAATACATATTAAATAAATATGTTATTTTTGTGTAATTTCTAACATTTTGAAACAAATATCAAATAAATATTTTATTATTATTACGTCGACAGAATGTCGTAGACAAATATAAATATTATATATAAATAATATTAAAATAATATTAAAAAAATATTTTAAAAAATGTATTATCTAAATATTTAGGCGGATGTCGAAACATATATTTATTTAATATATGTGTGCTACTAGGGTACTGGCACTCGAGGGTAAATTTCTCGTTTGTGGATAATCTTACTTAACTCACTTGTGCCATAAATTACTATTTATTTTCCAATAAAATCTTTCCTTTTAAAATTCACTGAGTTGAGGCTCATTTATTTTATCAATATTTTATTAGCAAAATATTGAAATATTAAGAATAGCTGATAAAATACATCTGATTGTGTGAAATGATCTACTTATGTCGCCTTAGTGTGTTAACCTGCCAACTCCATTTAGGCAAAGTTTACAGGAGAGAAAAAACGTTACAAAAGGTAGAAAAATAAGATCAAACAAAAAAACTAAAATCCCGTTTGTGTAATATTTCACATTAGACTGTATATATGTATATAATTCTAATTTATTAAATCATGTTGGTACCACAGATTTAAAACAATCCTTACGTTGGAATATATGCAGAGATCAGCACTTACTTGGTTTTCCGTTAATGTAGAGATGGCTAACAATAATCTGTGTAATGCTATCTATAAAGCTGCTACCTTCACAAATCTAGCTGGGCAAGTTGCCATTAAACCCTAATCCACTGTCAATAAAAAAGCTTGATTTGATCAGGAATGCATGATAGCAAAAAAAACCTAAAATTAACACTTAAATGTGCCAAAGAAAACAATTTCGCTCAAGAAAGCAAATCTGATTACATTAACTCTAAAAAGGTATATAAAAAACTCATTCAAAATAAAAAGAAAACATACAATCTGTCCCTAATAGCTAATCTTTCTAACTGTAGAGATCAAAAGCTTTTTTGGGGTACTATAAAACAAATTAGACATAATAACAGTAAAGTTAATCGTATACCAAAACAAGTATGGGAGGAATATTACTCCTCCATATAGAAACAAAGGGTCGAATTGCAACTTGCCTTAACAGATGTTGGTGACTCTTATTTAACATCGGATATAACAGTTAATGAAGTGTTATACATTATAGAACAATCCAAAAATAAAAAAACCCTGGGTACTGATGGGGTGCCTTATGAGTTTTTTAAAGCTCTACCTCAAAACTGGATTTTATATATAACTTGCCTTTTTAATAAAATATTAGAAAAATAGATAGTTCCATCTAAACGGAGCAAAATAATTCTAACTATGTTATCTAAAAAGGGGTTGTTAGATGACCCAGCAAATTACAGAGGGATTGCTTTAATCAATTCTATTACTAAAATTTTCACAGGGATTTTAAATGAAAGGCTTATTACATGGTGCAACCAGCACAATGTTCTGCCAGAAAACCAATCAGGTTTATAGAGGCTGCATGGATAACATTTTTACATTAAATGTGGTTATACAGATTCACCTTAGATAAAAGGTAGAAAGGTATATACAGCCTTTATTGACTTTAAACGTGCCTTTGATTCTATTGATCACAGGCTACTGTGGTTAAAGCTCTTCCATCTGGGTGACAGTGGAAAAATAATACACATTTTAATTAACCTTTATAATAATGCAACAGTACAAACAAAAGCGGATAACACCCTCACCAAAAAGTTCAAAGTTACTGAAGGAGTTTTATAGGGGGAAGTGTTAAGCCCTCTACTTTTCTCTCTGTCTGTGATATAGAAACCTTCTTCAGAGATAATGGTGCACAGGGCTTGAATATTGATAATAGACATGAAATACTAATGCTGCTATGTGCCGATGACTTAATTATTCTCAACGGTTCACCAACAGATTTAAACAAAAAAATTACAAATTTTGGGAAGATATTGCAAAACTAATAATCTGAAGGTCAATACAGACAAAAACAAAAGTTATAGCAAGGGAGTTACAAAAACAAAAGCATCTCAAAGTATGTCATTCTACTATGATAACCAAAAAATAGACACAGTTAATAAATACACATACGAGGGGGGACCCAAAAGAAACCGGAATTATGTTCTGGAAGGTGGGCTGTAGTACAGGCTTTCCCCACGAGGTGAGTATTCTAGGGACCCATCTGCATCAGTGTGCCAGCTGGCGTTGTTGCGAGAGGCTGCGTTCGGCTCCAGTGAATTTTTTTGGAGACTCTTTAAACGCATTTGCCTATTTCGTGATGACTGATTTACACGAACGACGTGCGGCAGTGAAATTTTGTTTCCTGTTGGGGAAAAATGAGGCGGAAACGGTTGTTATGCTACAGACAGCTTACAAGGCAGCTGCTCTGAATCCAGTCAATGGAAAACTGCCACTTCCCCACGACCCAAAAAAGCACAAGTGAAGTCGAACGTGAAAACAATGATCATCTGTTTCTTTGATGTGAGAGGGATTGTGCACTCGGAATTTGTTCCTCCAGGTCAAATGGTCAACCAAAGTTTTTATCTGGAGGTTTTGAGAGGGTTGTGTCAGGATTTGCGGAAGAAACGTCCCGATTTGTGGCAAACAGGTGACTGGTTCTTCCACCATGACAATGCTCCTGCCCACACCGCGCTGTGTTCAACAGCTTTGGCTAAAACCGGCATGACCCCCGTGCCCCACCCTCCATATTAACCCGATCTTGCCCCGTGCGACTTTTTTTGTTTCCCCGGATGAAAAAAGTCCTCAAAGGGAAACGTTTTGCCGATGTGGAATAGGTGAAACAAAAAACCGCAGATGCACTAAAAGGCATAAAAATCGACAAGTTTAAAAACTGTTTTGAGCAGTGGAAAAAACGTCTCGATAGGTGTATTGCATCAAATGGAGAGTACTTTGAAGGTGACTGAAGTGTGAACATGTAAAAATAAATACACAATTTTTTATAAATAAATTCCGGTTTTTTTGGGTCCCCCCTCATATTTATGGGTAGTCTTCTCTTCCTCAGGAACATTTGTACAAATGGCTAATAATGCTGTAACCAAAGCTAAATCTGCAATTGGCTCTGTTATTGCACTTTTATCCCGAGCAAAATCAGATTCCTGGAATACACAAATTAAGTTGTTTGAGTCCATTATTTTAAATAAACTTTTATATGCAGTTCCAGTTTGAGGACTTAGGTATGCAGATATCTGGGAAAGAGTACAAGTTTATTACCTTAAGAAACTACTAGCATTATCTAAAACTACACCTGATTTCATGATTAGACTTGAAACAAACAGCGTCAAAATATCACTTATAATGTTTAAACTCACCATTAACTGGGTAATTAAAATTTTAAATATGCCCTCATGTAGCTATCCTAAAATTTGTTTTAATCGCCTTTCAAGTTTACCCAATATTGAAAATGATAAATATAATTGGTGTTTGCTGATAGAAAACTATGATGAGGGTTAGGTCATTTATATTGAATGAATAACTAATTAACTATATTCACCATATTATCTAAATTTTATATGTAAATGTATTTTTTTTTCTCTCTTTTTTAAAAGCATCGCCTACTTCCTTCCTAGTTGCTATAAATATAGTTCATATATGTATGTATTTTAGAAGCAATAAAGTTTTAATATTATTTATTAGACTGTATATATATATATATATATAAAGAAGTCAGTATTCTGATTTGCTTGTTTTTTTGTTGCTTAAATTACATAGCAGGTTTTCCGGCATCTGAAACAAATATTAAATTGGACTAAGCAGATTATTTTAATTATATCGGCTGTAATTTACTGGAAAAAGTTTTGGTATCTTGATTAACTTTATTTTTATTTCTATCAAAAATTGTAACAACCATAACAGCATGACTAAAGAACAGTAAAATAAAATAAACTTCTTATGCTGATAATGAGTTATAAACTATTGGTAACTTTAAAGAAAACCTTAAAAACTTCATAACCAGAGACCTCGTAACACTCTCCTTAAAAAGAAATAAGGAATATTATGTCAATCTACAGCCATTAAACAGAAACAGTTTGTTCTATATAAAATTTACTTACAAAAACAGATTTTGTTCAATCCTGTCATTGAAAGTTACTGTTTCTTACCTAGATACCAAAGGTGAAAGCATTTGTTTTGTCCATTCAACCTACTTACATAGCAACGGGTGAGCGAAAGCAGTGGGTGAAAAAATTTTCACTCGCTCCCGATAAGCAAAGTTATAAGCTGAACATTTAACCAATTTTATTCAAAACAGTAACACATATCAACAAAATTACTTATAAATATGAAAGTTAACATTACAATTGTTAAAAATCGGTTGATTAATACCAGGGAATTGATCTTTGTTGACAAATAATGACAAATTGATTGTTTGTTTTATGACGAATGATGACAACCATAACAACGAAAACCGCCTCCTAATTTTTCTGCAATTTTATTCTAAAAATTTAAATTTATTTATTTTTTTAATTTCTAATAGAAGGATTGAACAAAACGCTATACAGCACTCGTGGGAAACTGAGTCACTCACTTGTGTGTCGTTCCAAACTAGGCTTCGCCTCATGTGTAATCTTGACACATGCGTGAGTAAAACTTTTAGTTTCTCCACTTGTACTATAATATACTAAAGTATTTTAATAATTTTAACCAATACCTATGAATAAATAGGGTGCTATCTTGATGTATTTAAGCAATTAAAATTGAAGTTTACTCACTTGTGGGTAGAAAAGCTTTTTATCCACTGTAGAATATGATTTGCTGCTATTGTAGGTAGCAACCAATCAGCAGCTTACATTGCATTATATTATTAAAGTCATCGGGCTAGAGTATCAAATTGATTACCGTCAAAAATTACAGACTAACTATACATTGCCAATTCAATATTTGAACTTAAATAAAGAGGTGTTGGATAAAACATTGTAGGGCACACGTGAGTTAAGGATATTATCCACTCAGAAAAATTAACTAGTCGATTTTTCATTTGTGGATATAATCTTAGTTAACTCACTTGTACCATAAATAACTATTACTTAACATCTATTGAATTAGTAAATGTATTTAGCACATTTAACATTAATAATTTATTTGTGAGGTAAATTATCATAGTATCCACCATAATCTTTGGTTAAAGTTGATTTTAGCTGTTTTTTCTTAGTCTTGATTCTTCGTCTGTTTTTATAAAGATCACTCAATTGGTTTTATTGCAATGGTCTAACAGCCATGGATTTTCTTTGAGGCATAGGTAACCAAGGGTCATTAAATCTTAAAAGTTATTTCTCCATCAGAAGTATATCTTAAGGCATATATACCTGTAACTTTTGGATTTCCTTTGCAACGGGCAGGACTAATGCTCTTATAAAATTGAATAATATAGTCACATTTTTTAACAAGTCATAATTTAGATAAGCAACCCTATAAGGAAACATTTTTTTCTTGCGGCTCTACAAATTGAAATACATATATTCTGCAGGAACATTTATATTTTTGTTCTTTAACGAACGTTCCACAGTAGAATCAAATCCAAAAGATCTTGACATATCGCTAAACATTTTTTTTAAATATACTTATTTATAAGGATAATACATACCTCTAAACCAGCATTTTTCAACCTTTCTTTACTGGCGTATCCCTTAACCTATCATCACTGCTCCACGTACTAACATCGTACAATTACTAACATCTCCATACAGGTACAGTAATAACACTATAATACAGACATTTTTATTTTTACCATTTATGCAAACCCTGTTAACGCGGGTCTTACCTTTTGGTAAGGTGTTTGATCCTAAGGGATTTTGTTTTCTCCTATAAGTGAAGATTTAATGGTACGCTGGCGTGTAACAGAAATAGTGGATGATTGGAGTTTTTACTTGTTCTGTAGCTTTTCTTTATTCAAACAATCAATATTTTTATTTTATTATTACCAGTTATGCAAAAATGGTGTACATTGGTAATTATACACATTTAATTAAATTAAAAAATATACGCATATAAGCACATTTAATGGAAATCTTGAGGCTGTTTGGTAACACGCAGTAATTTAAAATCCGGATCGGAAGATAACAAATACAGTCTCAACTACGAACTTACGCTGGATAATCTGCTCCTGTACTTATTTTTTAAGTAAGTGTAGGAAGGGAAAGCCCTTTCCACTAACAGAGGGGGATGAGGAGATGAAGGATTTCTTTTCAAATTCCACCTTAAGTGAAGAATCCGTTTTCAGTTCATTCAAATTAACTTTTTCTCGGACTGATAAAGATGCACACTGGATAGACTTTTCACTGAAAGGATACGCAATCCAGTGAACATCTGTTGCACTTTGGGAAAATATTTTTCGAAAGCTGCCTTCAGTACGTTTAGATGTTGTATAATTTGTTTCTTTATTTCTTGAAATACGTGAACATCCGTTTCAGAGAGATAATTGTGCAGTGTTAAAAAAACTTCAGGTTGGTTGTTCTCAATACATAACTTCCAAGATTCTAGTTTTTAACAAAAGATTATATTTGGTCGGTAACTTGGAATCTACGAGCAAATAGAAACAGGAGAGAACATTTCAATGGTCGGGGGTAAGGAACCGACGCGACGGAAGTCGGCCATTATATAAACCACGTTGAGCAGGTCGGGGTTGTTGACGTACGACGTTCGATATTGTCCGTGTCAGGTCGGGGTTGTTGACGTATACAATCGATCGATATTCATCGGGTGCCGGTACCCTCTCTCACTCACTCGTACCCTCTCTCACTCACTCTTATAAACCACTTTTTCTAGCAGTTCCGTCGCGTGGAATATAATGCAATGTTCTCTCCTGTTTCTATTTGCTCGTAGCTTGGAATATAGTTAATGTACTGTTCTGAAAGGACAAATTTAACTGGTTTACTTTCGAAAAGATATCGGACAAGTATGCAGGGCTTTGAAGCCATTCATGATCATCAAACTTAAATAAATGTTGAAAAGGGTGGTTCTCAAAGAACACTTTGACTTCATGTCTAAGCTTAAACAAAGTGTAAGAACTTTACCCCGAGACAGCCATTGAACCTTAGTATGAAGGAGTAGGGTTTTGTGAATACTGCCCATTTCTTGACACAATGATGAGAACAGCCTTGAATTTGTGTGGTGGGATTTGATGAAATTGACCACTTTTACAGAATCATCCAAAACGTCTTTCATACCACTAGGCAGGGGCTTCGATGCTAGAGCTTACCGATGGATGCAGTATGTGCAGTATGTCCACTTTATCAAGGAAGCTATTGCTTTGACATATTGAAGGAGACCAGAGTAACAACCAGACATCGGTCAGTACTTAAACCACAGCAGTCTAACCACTTTATTCCCTTTTTTAGTAAAGTAGGACTCAATGGCATGAAAGATATCTGCACCTATCGTATGTTCAGAAAGAAGATGACAAAGCAAAAGACCTTCTGCAAATTTATTTCCTTTCAAGTACCTTACAATAACTATCAAAACTGCAAATTGTGCTACATCAGTACTCTCATCAACTTGAATGAAAAAATATTTACTGTTATTAATTTCTTTTATTATCGTCCCCTCCATATTAACAGAAATTTCTTTGATTCTACGAGAGCCTATTGGAGAGAGGGATAGCATTAATTTTGTTACTGAACAAAAAAAAAGCTGCGTCTTTAATGCTGGGCAAAATCAAATTTTCACCAATTGTGAGATTTTTATTATTTCTGGCGATACGGGTAACTGACGCGATAGGAGGCTTCAACAGCATCTTCATTAGTACACCCAGAAGACAAGTACGTAACTATATTGCACTTATTTTTATTTTCGAGCAAATTTAAAAAAAAAGTCAGATTTTTGAGTCAGAGTGTTTAGCTTGAAAATGACGAGTTAGTAGTGAAGGCTTCGTACTACCGTTAGACAATAAATCTCAGCAAACAACACATTCAGGTCTAGGGACATTTTCGATAATTACGAATGAAAATCCGTATGACAAATATCCTTCACAATATTTTCTATAGTACGACGGTTGGCAACACTGAGACAAAGAAATGGAAAAATTACAAGCAACCCGACGACTAACAGTGGGATTATCCCAGATTCTTCGCAGAAATAAAATTCTATTACAGAAAACAATGGCGAAATTCCTGCCCGCTTGGTGTAAGGATTATTGAAATATCCCTTATTATTGTACAGGTGTGAGCCGGTGGTCCTATTCCTCTCAAAAGGTACTGGTCCTGCAGATAAAATATATATACCTAAATTGAATTTAAAACATTAATTTCTTTCTAAATTAAAATTATTTCGGATTCAATTTAATTGTTTTGATTTTTCATAATGAAATATAATTTTGATTGGAAATGCCAGCTTTTACAACAACTTTTTATATTTTCAACTTTTTATGTTCAATCTATCTATCATGTCCAACATTACATCTTTTTTTCCGCGTACCCCCTGAGACCATTTCACATACCACAGTTTGAGAAACACTGCTCTAAACGTTTAAACTTGCCATAAATTAAAAAATGCCTTTTTAAAAGAGAATTTTACATTCTTTTCAAAAACTTGTTGACATTACAACAGCTCCAAATAATTATATACTTTTATAATTAAAAATAAATACTACTAAATAATTTCAACAGCAGCGTGTGGTGCATACAAAACAGTGGAAGCAGTAGCAATACGACGTATGCGCTATCACACTTGTACGCAATGTTACACTTACTTTTAAAATAAGTATAAGGTGTGTGTAATTAATAGCTGCACAAATTTCAGTACCCAAATAAAATAACTCCTTGCATACGGACAGGTTTGCATTTGTTTTCATTATCAGCTATAAAGACAAACAATTGTATAGGGTTAGTTTGGTAGTGATATTCATAACGAAAGCGTTAAAACAGAATGAGTTATGTAAACATGTTAATGAGTTTTCTGGACAACACAAAAAAAAAGACTGTAGACGATTTTTGAAACAAAAATATAAGCTGCTGGACAATCTACATTTTTTATTTTGTTTTGATAATAATGTCCAATATGAAAACAGTAGAAAACAAGGGCCACCCAAGATTTTGTGTATAAAACTGTTGCAGGAATTTAAATATGGTTCAAGAAGCAGTCTCGACACGAGTACAAGTAAATTTAAAGTATGTCAAACAATTAAATATCTAATACTTTAAAGAAAATGGGTTAAAATATTAGAAAACAATTGTGTGTCCCCGATATACAGCAAAAAAACTTGAATAGATGCTAAAAAGTGCAGCAAGCAGTACTTTTCTTCACGCTATGCCAAGAAACACTGTTTGTACCATTTTTTTCAAAAGTTTGGTAATCCCTCGAATGTACCTTTATCAGACTTGTTAAACATTTTTGAGCATTATTCTCAAGGGATGTGTATGTAGATTAATAGGAAACAACATCTACAGATCAGTTAATAAAAGAAATTGAAATATCAGTAAAAAAAAGTGAACTAGTGAATTTTAAAGTGGTTGCAAATGTGACAAAGTCTATCAAGAAGAAACTTAAAAAAAATTGAAGAAATTGCTTAAAAATAAATAGTTTTTATAGATAATATAATGTAAATTTAAGAAAATGTGTTAAACTTTTCTTATTAATTGTATCCTTCAAATAAAATGTTTTTGTAAATTGTGCAGCTACTTTCTATACATATCTTAGTATACACTAGAGTGTTTGTTATTTGGGTTATGTTGGAATTTCAGTTTTGACGGGTGCCCATTGGATTCCAAAAAAAAAAAAACAAAAATCTTAAGACCAATATGAACTTCCTATCTCTATTCTAATCATTTGCTGTAATGAGGAAAAGTTTCCTATTTAGAATAAACACTTTTGTCAATTCTTATGTATATATTTGACCACTGGGACAAATTATTATGAAAAAATCTAAAAATTAATTTTATGGAATTAATAGGCATCGACGCTACTTTTTGGCAAAAAAAACTTATATGGGGAATTCTACATCACTTCAACACTAGCTTAATGGTGTATTATTTTAAATTTACTTGAAAATCATTGGAAAGAAATCGAATACCCCATATATATTTTTTTAATAATAATTTTATTTTTTATAAAATTAATTTTCAAATTTTTTCTCAACAATTTGTTCCAGGCGTCAAATATATTCATACATACATACATCATACATAATCTTTAACCCCTTATACCTATCGGTGTCGAGGTGCCAGACGCACCGAGCCACAGAGTGGATATGTGGGCGTGAGACATTACGGTTGCAGCGTAATGTGGAATGAAAAGTGATACCGATGAAAATTAAATACACCACAATTAAATACAGGCAAGGTGTTTTACTCCGTCTGAAAAATCTATCAATTTTCTTTTAAAATCGTTATCTACATGAATTTGTATAGCATCCTTAAAATATTTGCTTTTTAATTAAACCTTTAAAAACAGGGCAAAAAACCATAAAATGAGTTGTGTGCTGAACAGGCCCATATAGTACAAACTTAAAAACAGATCGAAATGCCTTGAAATTTTTAGTTTTTTTACATACCTTAAAAACAGGGCAAAATTCTTGAAATATTTGCTTTTTAAATATACCTTTAAAAACAGGGCAAAATCCTTAAAAAAGTGTTGTGTGCTGAACAGGACCACATAGTAGTTATGAAGCTTGTGCAGGACGGAGGGGCAATTATTACTATTATGCAGGATCAACCTTCGGCTGCAGCTGACTTACAGATCGTACAGCACAAATCCCACATTTGTGTTACAGCTAAAGAAATCTGCAGAAAATCTCAACCAGATGGGAATTGATCCTGGTCCACTTGTAACTACTGTAGTGTAGACTAGCATGCTAGCTGCTACACTACTATGACTATAATTACAGGCAGATTTTACAAACCATGTTTTAGAAGTACGAGTTAATCCTTATACTTATTCGAATTCTCGATGAGACATACATACAAACCATTTTTTAATTGATTTGCTTAGTCGAAGAAAAAATATACTGTACAAGCTTCGTCCTTGTGCAATATGAACATCATTTCCACTCACGTTGTACAAACTACTATTATTAGATGCAACAGCATTATTTATGTCTCAAATTATGTATAATAACACTCTGCTACAAATTAAAAAAAAAATAAATATATAAGATCTCCCTCCTACATAACCGTTTTGATATTGAAGAATAGAGACTTTTCATAATTGCAAAATTTTCCCATCACTTCGAGTTTTTTTTTACCAGTCCTCTGAATGTACCTCATCCAGTTTTGGTGCTTTGCACTACTCTAATGACCAAAACTTAGCCATTACTTGTCACATTTTGGCAGTGGCGTGCGGTGAGAATTTAGGCTAGGGAAGCAACCACGATTTTAATTATAATACACCTAGGTACAGGTGCGGATTAACGGGGAGAGAATAATCCCCCCCCCCAATTTAGAAATAAGTTTACACAGAATAGAGACAAATAATGTTTGTTTAATTATTATTTATTAAGGTGGCTCCCCCAATCACACCGGAGTCGTTGAGAGAGAAAAAAAAAAGTTTTCGATTCACTTTTTCTCCTGAAATAAAATTAATTAAAAGTCACTTTACTAATTGAGCTACCGATTTAAGCACAAATCATCAAAGATTTTTTAATGCAAGAAAAAAATGTGTCTCTCAAATGACTAGTGTCCGGAAGTCGAAATTTTATTCTGCTATCTGTCAAATTGCGGCGGTTTGCAATGGAGCCTAATTCAACGTGTACATAATTCCTTCATGTTCAATATCCAAGTCGGCTTCTGATGTTACAGGTTTGCGATTGATGAACGGGGAATTGTATTTACACAATAAACGTGAAGCGTTTACACAATTTATAATTTTTTTGAAATCTGTCAGTGACACTGGAGTTATTTTGGTAGCGCATAACGGGATGAAATTTGACGTTCCTAGAATTATAAGATTAGCTAGTAGTCTAGAGTTAAAAGGAGACCTGAAGTCGATAGTTAAAGGTTTTGCCGATTCCTTGCCTATATTAAAAAATCATTTTATTTTGTTCTTATTTATCAATTTCAAAATCAGATTTATATTTACATTTTTCAAATGTCCGAGTATTTTCGCGCGCTACAGGGCAAATCACGTAATTCGCGTTCTCTAAGAGCAGACAAGGGAAGTTGATTTTATTTCATTAATATCTTTTCAGATCTTCCGATAACCCCACTCCATCAAAACGGCATCTTATTTCTTAAGTTTCCTTTTACCTGTCATCAGTTTTTTGTGAGAGTGTATGATTTAGTTAATTAAATAACCCCCGACTTCCGGTGTTAAAAAAACAATCTCCCATAACCACAATGTTAAAAATTCAAATTTCAATTGCAAATTTCTCTTTCATTTCCCCGATAACCCCTTGTTTTCTTGACGAGAAACGATTCAGCGACTCTCAAATTATAAATTATAATAATTTCAGATCTTTGGCTAATATTGAAAAATTTGGGGGAGCCACCTTAAAACAATTATTTTTCCAAAGATTTCCCCCTCAAAATACCTCTCTGGATCCGCCCCTGCTAGGTACAATAAAAAACAGTGTTATAATTATTAAGCTTAAAAGTTTTTCAAAGAAGCACTTTTACACTTTATACTTATGGAATTTGTTGACTATCATTCTTTATTTAAAAAAAAAAACTACTACTACGTATCAATTTTCCGGTCTTTCTTAGCAAAATACCGGTACAGGTTTTAATCTTTGTTGTTAAATTTGAAAGATCTGGTTTTGATCTGCCTTTCTTAATAATTTGAATTTCTCTCCAAAACTGTATGCGAAAAATTCCTTATTAATAATTTACAAACTGAACAAAAAATCGTCCCGATTCGGCTATATCGAAGGTACTCGAACCTTTCACCGAAGCAGTTGAATTTGCAGTCGTGACGATAATGCAATTTTAAATTTGCATACAGGCAAACTAAATAGAACTATTTGTCTTTAAAAAAATACAACTTATAAATTAAAATAATAAAATGCGACAAAATACAGTCTCATTCGCAGATTTACATTACTTAAGTAATACTAAATTGAACAAATAACCAAATTATAATAAACATTTGGGAACGAAGCACAATAAAAATTACGACCAAACAATGTTAACCAGCCAAACAGCATCCGTCTATTATAACACCCCGCGCTCGCTGATTCACGCCAAGGTTAAGAGAAGAGCATTTGTAATCAGTGCTTATATTAAGTGTATGTATCACATTTGAATCGGTATTACCTTTCCGTGCAAGTTTAATGAGCCTAATTTAAAATAGTACTCTAAATAATTATACTTTTTGCTGTACAGAGTTGATATTGAGCTTTAATTTGATAAATATTTCAATTTAAATAAACGATAACCATAATTTTACAAAAGTATTTTTGTTAGCATTGTTTTTATTTTTTATAAATTCTCAAGGCAAGCATTGCTTCCATGGACCGCACGCCACTGCATTTTGGAAATCATTTCTCTACTGGGAAGATAAGAAGTGTAGCTTTAGAAAAGTTCAAAAAGAATAAAAATCGGTAAAGAAATAATTGAGTTATAGTCTGAGACAGTCGCGAAAAAAGTTTTTTTGAAAATTTTCAAGTTTCAAAAATTTCAATTGTCAGAATGACATTTAATAGTATTTTCGAAAACTTCGAGGATTCTGCGATTAAGTCTTTTAGGTCGTGCAACAAATAGCATATACACCACAGAGCTAAATAGCCTTTTAATCTCTCGTATGTGTATTGCCCTTACTAATGCTCGGGAAAATAAATTTCATATTCTCGATTAACAGAGGCGCTTTAGTCCATTGGCATATAATATAATATATTCAGAAATTTTTTTACGTTTCAGTGATGAAGTTTGTAAAAGAATCTATTAAATATTTTTAGAAAAACAAATTTGTATTAATAGTCCAGTCAATCTGACAAAAAAACAGGCCTGACCTTCCAAAAAATCGGTAGTTCTGAGTCTGAGTTTTGGATATGTTTTGTATGTTGGGGTCCTTATTAAAAATACAAGTTTACGACCTTGGCGCACTACCCCCATATTGAAAAAAATGAAAATTTTGACATTTCTTCGATTTTCGAAAAATATCTTGTAAACGATGTGTTTTACAGCAAAAGTGGCTATTTTTAAAGTAGACTAGATTTGCTACACTTTGAGTGTTGCCGAGATACAGCTAGGAGAGAATGGGAAACTGGGCTCTTCATCTTGTTGCCATCCAAAAAATGCTGTCATTCTTTCATGCACTTTTTTATGTCGAGTGTGCACAATTGCACATGTCTATTTGCAAGACATGTTGACATAATTGGAAGAAAGAATGCATGCTGCTGAATACAATAAATTCACAACTAAAGGATATTTCACTATCAGATGCACAAAAGAGTTTTGGTCCAGTATATGGTCAGATATGACCATAGAACAAACACTGATGAAGACGATGAAAAGCTCTGGATGACTGACCCGTGGTCTTGGGATCACATACAGTGTGTTTATCCTATGAACTCTAGAAATGATACATCTTCAGAACATCTCTGCTGAAGTTAAGAAATACTATAATATTAACTTAGTAACATCTGAGCAACATGTGGATATGAAGCCTTCTTACATTACCCGAGATAATGAGAACATCGATAAGCTCAGAGAGTGCTTTTATCAACACTCTCCATTTCCCAAAACTGGCTTGATCATTAATGATGATCAGAACTACCAAAACTTTGAAAAGCTGTATCTTGGCAACTATTGGGTTCCGCAAAGCCATTCTGGACTCAAACTGTAGCAAATCTACTTTAAAATAAAAAACCATGTTTGCCATAAAACACATTGCTTAGAATATTAGATTAGATATTCTGCGAAAACCGAAGAAAGATCAAAATTTTCAATTCTTCAATATATCAGCCAGAGTAGTGAACGCCATGATTGAAAGTTTGGATTTCTAATAAGGTCCCCAATATACAAAACATATCCAAAAACCAAAACTACTTTAATCTTTGCAAGGTAAAATGTACAGATTGACTGAGCATTGGACTATATGACAGATTGAAACAATGAAAAGAAATTATTGTCTTGCATATTATCGGCCATAACTGGGTCATTTGTTAACAAATTTAAAAAAAATCCCTAGAAATGAAATAAAATATATCTTCAATAAATGAAGAGAAAATTTTTTTATTTGTTGAGTAAATATTATTTTGAACCGCTGAAACTTGAAAATTTTCGAAAAACGTTTTTTCGTGACTGTTTCAAGCTATAACTCAGTCATTTCTTTATCAATTTTTATTATTTTTGAACTTTTATAAAGCTACACTTCTTATCTTCCAAGTAGAGAAAAGATTTCCAAAATCTGACAAGAAATGGCTAAGTTTTGGTCATTAGAGTGGTGCAAAGCGCCAAAACTGGATGAGGTACATTCAGCAGACTGGGAAAAAAACTCGAAGTAATGGGAAAATTCTGCAAGTATGAAAAGTCTCTATTCTTCAATTTCCAAACAGTTATGTAGGTGGGAGGTCTTGTGTATTTCAGGTGTAGCACAGTGTTATTTATGTGCTAAAGGTCATAAATATATGTTTTGTGCAACTTTATGTGAACTGGACACATCCTGTACACAATACAGAACGCGAAATACAATTTCACTGCCATTACCCTTAATAACGGTATCTTAATGCCAATCTCTCTGCCCATTTTTACGGTTTATTTACAAAACTAATTGTTTTATTTATGTCATCTATATAAAAATGCTGCAACATGAAAGCCGCTTTTCTATTTACAAAATGAATTCTGTTGGTTTTTTAAAAGCAATAGAATTTGTAATTACATGTTTTTTACGGTTGTACAAAAAATGTTGTGTAAACCTTGTCTGCAAAATTCTTTAGCGTCCTTAAGATTGTTCTGCCTCAGCGACAATTATTCTCTTGGTACATTAAAAGAGCTCTGGCGGCCTTGGTATACAAATAACTATTGAACTTAAGGGAAGACTTAAAGGAAATATCTTGAGACTGCAACCATTCATTCTACTGCTTATATCACATTGCAGATCCACATTATACCTGCCAGAAAGGCTTACTGCCACGGCCTCCTTGGACAAGATATTGAAGTATGCTCAATTAGTATGTCAGTTATTTATGTTGAGTGCTGTCAATTATCACTGGGGAGAGCCTCTACTAGCCAGGCTAGTGCTGAAGCTATTTACGTTCTCACTTGTCAGAGTCCAGCGTGTCTATGAAGTCGTTTCACCTCTAGTTCTGCATGCGAACTTTACACGGCCGCGACTATGTAAAGTAGAGTACTCTCCGTACTAGAGTCCAGCATTGATCTGAAACAACCAATGCCCAAACTATGGAATGAGGGGTGAACACCACTCCAATCATTAACAAGAGAGTCATATTCTACTACTACTAATACTGACAAGTATCAGTCCGTTTACCGTAAAAAGGAAATTAATTTAAGAATAATTTTTTGAATTTCTATTAAATATTTTAGATTTCAAATCATACTTACTATTTATTAAACATATTTATGAAGTGGATATCTATAAGTTACAAACCTAAGACAATAAAATAAACAAACTATAAATCCAACTTACCATCCTCAAATAAGCTCAGTTTCTATAATTTATTAAAGGAGCTTTTTTTTACTGGTTTATTCTATATACAAGTTGTTGATAAAAATAGAACACTTTGAATATCTCCTTCAATTGTTTTTTTCTCATAAAAATTGTAGGACATGTCAATTAATTAGAAATTAAGACCAGTAGTTGCCTACTAAATACTTTTAACGGTTCTAAAACTCTTGGTAGATTAGCTACTGCAGGTGATCAAACTTGGGCACATCAATTTGTTTAGGTTTGTTCCTTTTTTATACTATAGGTAATTTTCTCAGCATCCATTTTCAAGGATTGACAACAATAGTCCCTTAAATGGCAATGCTTATTATGTTCATTATGTACAGTATGTAAAAATCTTGTAAATAAAGTTTTTGAAATGATTTAACTTATACCGGGTGGGGAAGTCCGATAGCTCCTAAACGGTAACAGCTAGAAAAATCGTTCTAATACGGATGTAAACAGTGGATAGAGGCGCATCTAGGAAAATTATTTTCAAATATACAGGGTGTTTCAGAAAAGTGTGGCACGCTTAAGGTAATTTTTTTTAAATAGAATGCCCCAAATATTTTTGTATATTTAACACCTCTCTTGGCAGGTTTATTCATATCTAAAATTTTAGCGCCATTTAATGACCGGTTTAGAAGTTATAAATTTTTTTCAAAATAATTGAGTTTTACATTATCCCACTTAACAATTTACCGCTTTCACGGCCGCAACTGTGAAGACGAATTTAAGTAGGGATTTTGTTGCAGGGGCTTGTAGGGTGCTCTTCTTTAAAAGAAAATGGACCCACCATGTACAGGGTGTTCAAAATTAATTTTTAAATTTAGAGAACTTCAAAGCTAAAATTCACAACTTTTTCAAATGGAACACCCTATATATTTTGTACCTCTGTGATGCAGAATTAAATAACGAACATTTTTTGTATGTACGTCCCTATAGCTATCTGTAACCACTTTTGATTTATTGAGAGAAAACTGCAAGAAGTACACAATTAAAAAATTATTTATTTAAAAAATCAAGGTTTTTCAAATAAAACAAAAGAAAAAAAATTTAACAAATGCTCCATATGTTGCCCATTTGCATGGACACACATTTTGATGCGCCTTTGGAACGATCTTTGCCGGCGTGATACTTCTGAAAGCATGTAGTATTCTATCTTGTTTATTGTTTCCAGCCTTACTTTGTGGAACTCCATAATCATGAAATAAATAAAGATTATTAAAAGTTTCACAGTTTTATTAAAATACAACCTGACAATATTGTTTCGACAGCTATGATGTCATTATCAAAGGTAATATAATTATAAACAAACACGTCGCTAAGGTAGATACAAAAATAGGTAACTAGATAAAATAATAATAATAATCAGAATTAAATATCTAATACTTCCAGTAACGGAGAATTACTGAGCTCATGTTGTTCATTCATTAAAGGTACCCTGAGTTTGTGTTTGTATATCTCAAAGGCTTCTAAAATGTCTAATTTGCGTTTGTTATTACAAAAATGTAGGAATTTAATATTATTTTGAGGAGTCATTGTGTGATTTTGTTCTAAAAGGTGTTTGGCATAATTCGATTTTTCAGGATGTTTATTTTTGTAATGACGTACGTGTTCTTTATATCTTATGTCAAAATTTCGAAGTGTTTGTCCAATTTATACCGAACTACAAAAAGAACAATTTAAACGGTAAATGCCCGATTTCATGATATCATGTGTTCTGTCTTTAGCATTAAATAAAAATGAAAAAGTGTTAGTGTTGGTTTTAAATGTTATTTTATAATTGTTGGTTTTTCTTAGTATATGTGCAATTTTTTCTGATATTTTGCCAAAATATGGTATAGATATGTAATTTGAAAGAATAACCAGTGTTACCCTTATCTGCTTTAACAGAAATTAGATTGTTCTCTGTGATTTTCTGTTTTATAGATTGAAGAAGTGATATGTTAGATGTGTTGTACATTTTGTCCTGTTAAAGCAGATAAGGGTAACACCTTGGTAATTCTTTCAAAAGATATTTACATACAAAAAGTTAATGAATTTATTAATAAAGAAAATTTAGAAACTTTAAACAAAAACCCAACCACAAAATTCCAAAAAGAAATAAAACAAGGTTTAGAAAACTGCAATATCTGCTTTTCAAAATTAGAAAAGCAACAAATCATTAATAAAAACCCACAAATACCTAAACTATATGGACTAGTCAAAACACATAAACAGAATATGCCAATAAGACCAGTTGTATCATACATCAATGCACCTAATCACATTTTATCCAAAAAACTGAACCAGATTATTAACACAATAGGTTACAAATCGAAATACTCTGTTAGAAATTCATTAGAATTAGTAGATAAACTGCAAAACATACATCTTCCACCACATTCAAAACTTGTTCGTTTTGATATTTGCAACATGTTCTCCAGAATACCCCCACAAGAATGTATTCCTTTATTAGATAGTTTCTTGATCAATAGTAATATAGAATCAGTTAAAAGGTTAGAGTTAATTCAATTATTTGACCTTTGTATAAGTCAAAATTATTTCACTTTTAATAACATAATTTATTTACAAAAGGATGGTTTACCTATGGGTAATTCTCTAAGTCCTCTATTAGCTAACATATTTATGGACAAGTTTGAAGATCGAATATTTGAATTAAACCTCTCTAAACACATTATCTTCTGGTTTCGTTATGTTGATGACATTTTAGCTTGTTTTGACAGTTCTTTTGAGGTTATCAATGAATTTTTAATTCTTATTAACAGTATCCACCCTAATATAAAATTTACACTAGAAACAGAACAAAACAGGGCTATAAACTTTCTAGACTTAAATATCAAGATTAACGCAGACAATCTATTTGAATTTTCCATATACAGAAAACCAACACAAACAGACATAACAATACCAAATGAATCTTGTCACCATAATACACATAAAATAGCAGCCTACAGATGATTAGTACACAGAGCTTTAACTATTCCACTAACAAAATCAGATTTTAGCAAAGAGATATCAACCATTAAACAACTAGCACATGCAAATCATTACAATCCGAACATGATTGACACTTTAATTAAACAAAAAGATTATAGGTTAGCTATCAAAAGAATATATCCCATTGACAATCAAACAGAAGACACAAATTACATATCTATACCATATTTTGGCAAAATATCAGAAAAAATTGCACATATACTAAGAAAAACCAACAATTATAAAATAACATTTAAAACCAACACTAACACTTTTTCATTTTTATTTAATGCTAAAGACAGAACACATGATATCATGAAATCGGGCATTTACCGTTTAAATTGTTCTTTTTGTAGTTCGGTATATATTGGACAAACACTTCGAAATTTTGACATAAGATATAAAGAACACGTACGTCATTACAAAAATAAACATCCTGAAAAATTTAATTACGCCAAACACCTTTTAGAACAAAATCACACAATGACTCCTCAAAATAATATTAAATTCCTACATTTTTGTAATAACAAACGCAAATTAGACATTTTAGAAGCCTTTGAGATATACAAACACAAACTCAGGGTACCTTTAATGAATGAACAACATGAGCTCAGTAATTCTCCGTTACTGGAAGTATTAGATATTTAATTCTGATTATTATTATTATTTTATCTAGTTACCTATTTTTGTATCTACCTTAGCGACGTGTTTGTTTATAATTATATTACCTTTGATAATGACAGCATAGCTGTCGAAACAATATTGTCAGGTTGTATTTTAATAAAACTGTGAAACTTTTAATAATCTTTATTTATTTCATAGTATTCTATCCTTCATATTTTGGATTGTGGTTGGTGTCTCTGTATAAACAATTTCTTTCACATATCCCCATAAAAAGAAATCCATTTTTGTAAGATCAGGAGATCTCGCAGGCCATTTAGTGGGTCCATTCCTTCCAATCCATTGATATGGGTAGATATTATTTAGGTGGTCTCTTACTGCATGTAAATAATGCGGTGGAGCACTGTCTTGCTGAAGCCACATCCCATTTCGGATCCTTTGAGGAAGGTTCGCCAATAATTGTGGCAGATAGTTCTGCAAAAAATGTAGATAAATAGCTCCAGTTAATGTACCATCAAAAAAATGTGGCCCTATTACATGTTCTCCAATCATTCCCCCCCAAACGTTTATGGACCATCTGTGTTGGTTATCAAGTTGTCTGAAAAAGTGGGGATTTTCTGTACCATAACAATGGAAATTGTGCCTGTTAACAAATCCATTTTTATGAAACGTTGCCTCATCAGTGAACAAAACATTGTTGAACAATGTAGCATCGTCTTGCATTTTACCTAAGGCACAATTACAAAACTGTAAACGTTTTAGAAAATCGTCATCAGTTAATTCCTGGTGCATTTGAATGTGATATGCACGAAACTTATTTTTTTTTAAGATTCGACCAACAGAACTTCTACTTATTCCTACAGATGAACTCACTTCTCTCTGACTAACATGGGGATTTTCAATCGTTGCCAGCACAACAGATAACTCATTTTCTTCGTTCACACCATTGTTAATTCGTTCACTTTTTTCATACTGTACATTGCCGGTCCTCACAAATCTATCGAGCAAGTTTCGAAAGTTGTGAACTTTAGGGAGCCTCTGTGCAGGATACCGTTGGTGGTAAATTCTGTGGGCAAGCAAACAATTTCTTTCCGACTCGCCCAAAAGAAAAGTCATATCTACAAGTTCTTCATTACTAAAATTCATTTTGAAAAACTAAAATACCTACTAGAACTAAACACTGATGGTCGATAACTGTGAGAAATGTACGTTTTGCATACGTGCACAACAATTGCTAGATGCTTTAATGTTTTTGTTGAACAAAAACAACCAACACACTTGACAACTAAATAAATAATTGTTTTTAATTGTGTACTTCTTGCAGTTTTTTCTTTTCAAATCAAAAGTGGTTACAGAAAGCTATAGGGACGTACATACAAAAAATGTTCGTTATTTAATTCTGCATCACAAAGGTACAAAATATACAGGGTGTTCCATTTAAAAAAGTTGTGAATTCTAGCTTTGAAGTTCTCTAAATTTAAAAATTAATTTTGAACACCCTGTACGTGGTGGGTCCATTTTCTTTTAAAGAAGAGCACCTTACAAGCCCCTGCAACAAAATCCCTACTTAAATTCGTGTTCACAGTCGCGGCCGTGAAAGCGGTAAACTGTTAAGTGGGATAATGTAAAACTCAATTATTTTGAAAAAAAAAATTATAACTTCTAAACCTGTCATTAGATGGCGCTAAGATTTTAGATATGAATAAACCTGCCAAGAGAGGTGTTAAATATGCAAAAATGTTTGGGGCATTCTATTTTAAAAAAAATTACCTTAAGCGTGCCACACTTTTCTGCAACATCCTGTATATTTGAAAATAATTTCTCTAGATGCGCCTCTATCCACTGTTTACATCCGTATTAGAACGATTTTTCTAGCTGTTACCGTTTAGGAGCTATCGGACTTCCCCACACTATTGCCCCACCCGGTATAATCAGGGTAGTGGAGGTGTCCTCTTTTGACTTCACCTATCAATAACACTCGGACTATAATGGTATTTCGAATAGAGCAACAACAAAAATTACACTAGTACTTGAAAAAACTGTTTGCATTATCAAGCAGCACACAATTGAAATAAAAATAATATCTAAGTATTTTTCTGAGAAAAAGCAACTGAATGAAATATTTTCAGTGGCTCATATTTATAATGATATTTCTCATTAATCTATTATCTACAAATTTCAGCTAGAAGAAGGAGAAGTAGATGTACGATTAAATTCATTTAAAGGATGCTTTATTCAACGATATAACCGATCTCGCCCATAATTACATACAATAAATAGTAACGATATTTTACAGAACACTCGAAACAACACCTATATATTACAATAGATCGTAAAAATGGCTTTCATTGTAAGCCTTAACACATCAACAATGCATCAGAGCATTAGTTAAGGAACACAACGCTCATTTTATATAAAAGGAGGCCAACAATATGAGAGATTGTAGTTCTTTTTACTATACTTTTTTAATTTAACTAGGGATGCTATTACAATAATGTATATTACTGATGTAATAAAATACAATGAGATGTAATGTTTTTGCAGTTATTAAAAATGTAGTCATCATACACATCTTTACTAATAAAGTATTAGAAATAAATATGTCAATTAATGAGAAGAGACTTGAGCCGCACATCATTCAATAAGATTCTACAGTATATCTGTAAATAGGGATCTGAAATCGGTTCTACATACATAGCGCTAAACAACTTCTGCCGAGGTGTGGGAATGGGAATGTCTGGCTGGCCTTGGGTGGTCTATAACAAGTTGCTTGCTTTGGATGCGATCGTGGAAGCACTATGTGTATAGAAGCAATTTGAGACCATGTATACACTTACTGCAATGTTACAATAGTGAATGTGTGGTCTGACTAATGCGTAACGACCTTGAAGTCTCTACTTATTAATTCATTTTGTAAGTGTTTTAGTATTGTTCTATTTTTCAAACAATAAATCTTTTACTGAAAGAAGCTCAACATGTAATTTTCACATTAGTATGTGGTTTCTTAAGGTATCAGTTATGATAACTGCAAGGTTCTATTATCAAACTGTTCTACAAAGTGCAGTGCGGAGTAACTACACCTGACAATGTTTGTGGAGACAAGTGAAGTTTTGATGAAGTTATACCTTTTGGAATATTTGAAGTATAGTCACAAAACAATGTAGTGTCAACATTTTAACAGGAACCGATAATTCTCCAGTCTAAAAGGCATACAAATGAGAGAGAAATGATATGAGTATTTATTCTTCCCATAGATAGCTTTAATAAGGAACAAATGACATATGGGCATAACTCAATTAATTCTAGAATTTCCATAATTTTTTAAATCATGTTTCCCTTACATCTTAAATAATTTGCTGAAGTGAAGTTCTTTACATCCGAAAGACAGGCTTAAACCTAGTTGTATATAAAGACCAGCATAGTCATGGAAACTTGCAGAATTGGATATATTTTTGTTTTTAGTATGTGGAGACGAATCTTACTTTCACAGATACAAACTGAGTGTGGATATCCGAACTAGGAGCAATTTATTAATACTCAAATTTTAATATAGTGTTAATGGTAAAAAGTTGTAACTTATGTAAGATATCCGCACAGAGATTTTTTTATGAATTCGGGTATATACTATTTAAACTATACTATATTATTGTTGGGGTATTGGTAGATCCTTATTTGCTTCTGTTCAATTTCCCAGCATTAATCTATATTTGTATAATAATAAAATGTAAAAGTCAATATCATGTAATTTTAAGGTTGTTTGAGGTTAGAATGTCAAAATAAATGTTGTCATTTTAATGTCAATTTTATAGCGTTTTCAATTGACTGCTCTAGAGTGCTCTGAAAGCAAATTCCGTATTCGATTGGTTCACCTGACATTCCGTACATCGAGGTTTGTGTGTTCGATTGCGGCAAGCGCTCTGTGTAAAAGCACACCGAGAGTGCTCTTCATTGATCTGTCCCACAGACACAGATTAAAACAAAAACCTAACCTCTTGTTCGTTCGTATCTGCATTACTTTAACTGGAAAAAGGCTTTCAAAGTATTATTATGATGATGAAAGATGTCGTTTGGCACTAGTAGAAATTTTTATCATCAGATTCGTCTAAGTATCAGGAAATTGAAGCTATTTATTGAATATGTAAATGAGAAACAACAATTATGCAAAGTTCGTAATTTCCTGGAGACGATAAATTCATTTTCTGATGAATCGGTAGGTTTGCTATAATAATAGGTAATATAATATTTTATTAATAGTTTTTGTTAATTTTTGCGTCCCATGTTTGATAAATAAATTTCTGGACATGTTTTAAAATGGTCAGTATTGCCAGGTGTTTTATTATTATTAGTTATAGGTTATAATTTATATAATAATGTCACACAAACATACGGCGATCGAAATGATTTTATTCGGTTGTGTATTGTGAATCACTCTTCGATCAATCTCAGGTCAACCTACATAAGAGCAATGACATCATACCCGTTTTGTGAGCAACCGCAGAGCAATCTACAATTGAGCAATTCGGGTTCCAATTGAAAACACCATAAGATTAGAATGTCAAAATAAAATGTTAATGTCAATTTTAGATTAGAGTGTCAATATAAATGTCATCTGTAATTTTATCAATTTTAGGTTAGAATGTTAATGTTAGTTAATGTGTGTGTTAATGTTATTTGTTTTAATCTAGTTACATTGTAAAAAAATAAAATAAAGATTATTCAACTGTTATTATTGATGGATAAATAAACACATAGAACGGAAGTCGTATTTTTATTGTGAAAAGAGAAAATAAAATAAACTAGAAATTATAAAATAATTAAAAACAAAGAGAGAAAGAAAGAAGAAGAAGTAATTTTTATTAATCAAAGATAATTGTAATATAAAAAAATAAATAAAAGAAGTAAACAAAGAAATATAGAAAGGTGAAAGCAAGGGTTGTAGTTAAACATAGTTGGGGAAGAACATAAAATATATATTTAATATTCAATTCATCGAGAAGATTAAGAAGAAGAAAAAGATTTCATATTGGTTGGAAAAAGTATCTGCAGAATATATTGGCGTTGTTGCATTCCAAGCGTGTTTACATCTGTTATATAAAATAAGAAACGAAGTGATATAACGAAACACAAAATATTTCATAAGTCGTAGTAGGCTGTTTTCAGTAAAGAGATTACACATATTTTTTAAAATAAATTATTCAAAATTTTTATTTACTAGTAAAGATATGTTTATAACTGTGGCCCCAAGAAGCTCTTTTTTCCGTTTAGAGTAATTTTTATTACATTTATACCTATATAGCTACATTAATCGCCAGGAGTTTTAATTATTATCTACTACAATATTTATAAACATGAACCGTCAATTGATATAATGCGAAAAAAAGAAGAGTAAAATACAAGTTTGACAGAACAAGTTAGTTTTAGGTTTGAATATTCGTTGTTATAACCACAACTATTCTAGACATTCTAAAACATCCAATTCAAAAGACATGCATTTAAACAGGTTATTCGTTTTTAAGAAAGCACTGCTCGTGTATTGCTAAATAATCACACATTTATAAAAATTTTATTTGCTAACCTAAAAAGTTCATGTCATACTTGTTGTAATTACTTTTAAACATTAAGAGCATTTTTTATCGACTGTAGCTGCATTCAGTTCACGATTTCGATCAATCTACTAATGCTTCCTACTGAGCACAGGAATAGTGTTATTGACACAAAGCTAGTGTATAACTGGAAGTGCACGCTAGTCACAAGGCTGTAGTATACGCATACAGTATTGGTAAAACTTCGCTTTGAGTATGAGCAAAGAAAATATAAGGAGTAGTAATACATCTGAGAACAATATATATTATAGCATATTTGCCAAGTCTTAAAATACAGTAACTTTTTTATAAGATTGGTGTTAAGTAAAAAAATTAAACATAATTTGCCATTTTAACATAAGTAAAAATTTAATTTACTTACTGAAGAATAGTACAAAACTGTTTTTATACAATTATTTAAAATACTAAATACATAAGTGAACATTCAATTGCTCTGTAGAGAAAATATTTTACTTTGAAGCCCAAAGCTTTTTTAGTGATTCCGCACCCAAAGCGGGGTGCAAAATGTACCCCACCTTTAACAGTGTTTAGAGCTTGTTTGTTTGGTTTGAATGTTTACGGATTAATTATTTAGGACTTCTTAACAAAACAAGAACGTATTTGGAGCATAATTTTATTCAAATTGAAAAAACATTACGAAAAATATAAAAAAATTAACAATTATAATAATAAATAAAAAATTATTAATAGTATTAACTTTTGCAGTTGTTGCAAATTGTAATACAGTCGAACTCACTAAAGACGAGCACGGGTAAGAGATTCTGAATATAATAAGTGCTTATGGTTGAATTTGAATTGCTTTGCTTAATAATATTTCTTGAGTAAAACAATTACGTTTAATGGAAAAAATGAGCAAATTTCAAAATATTTTACCCAAAAAAGATGATTTCAAGCTATTCAGGATACCTACCTAACAATAACCCTATTGTTGGTTTCTAATGCTATTTTAGCAAATTGTCAAGAATTCTCTTTATAGGATTTCCAGGAATAAGAACTCTTTTCTTATGAAAGATTGCACTTGTATATATAATTCCCTAAATTTACAATCCAACTCAACCTTGCTTGAACTTAAATCTTTAGCTAAGTGCTAAATAAAGAACTACTTACTTACTAAATAATATGGTTTTACAGGACCCTGTCATTTTTTTCTTTAAAATTTAAAATCCGATTTCGTTATTGGTTAGCTCATTGATTTTAACAATAGACGTACTATTAGTTAAAGGATGGCTACACTAAGACTCAAAACGCTTTTTATTCGCGAAAAAGTTACGATTATTCGGGAGTTAGAAAATGGAATAAAAAATTCAGTAGTGTGTAAAAAGCAGAGTATATCGTCATCTACCGTCTCAACACTGTGAAGTACAGAGAAATCAATCTTGTGAGCATTTGAAAGCAACGGAACTGATTGTAAAACATTTAAAAAGTGCAAAAAAGGTGACATTGATAAAGCCCTGCACGTGTGGTTTAAAAATCAAAGAAGTGAAGTTTTATCCATCAATGGACCTATTTTAAAAGCACAAGCAGAAAAATTCACGGTTATAGATAACAAATTGGTTATAGACTTCAGATGCAACAATGATTGGATTGACCGTTTCAAAAATCGTTATAACATTGTTTATAAATTCGGTAAATACTGATGCTACAGATAAATGGTTAACAAATGTATGGCCAGACTTGCTACAAAAAATTTAATGAGGACATATATACTGCCGTGCTTAGCTAGAAAGTAGTATCTCCACAGTAGCAATTTCCATATTTTTTATTAGCATTCATTAGTATACCACGCAGTATATTTCTACACAGCAGTTCTGGCAGATACTGCTTTCTTGCTAAGCACGGCAGTATAACGCTGATGAGGCTGGTTTATTTTTCAATTTAACAACAAATACAACATTAAAATTTAAAAATGAAGTGTATTGGTGGAAAACTGTTAAAAAAATCGTCTTACAGTTTTTGTATATACGGCAATATGACGGGAAGTGACGAAAAGAAGCTGCTGGTTATCGGAAAATCTAAAAATCCTGGCTGTTTTAAGAGTATAAATATTCATTTAAAGATACCCTTCATGCATGGATAACTAACTGCCTAACTGGGAGAAAACAAAAAGTGTGGCAAAGAACTTTCGTCAGAGATTGAAATCAATGTGGGCGTTCCACAAGAAAGTATATTGGGACCTTTGTTGTTCATGTTGTATGGCATGACTGGCAATGACATTGCCAGCTGCGTAAAAGCAAGTAGATTTCATCTGTTCGCAGATGATACAGTGGTATATTGTTCGTGTAAAAATGATATTGATGTTGTAGATGTATTAAACAAAGAAATGATAAATTTAAGTGGTTGCTTGTCAACTAATAAATTTTAACTCAATGTGTCTAAAATAAAATTTATGCTATTAGAAAAAAAATGTTTATATAATCAGTTTAAAGAGTCCAAATAAAAGAATTACGATTGAAATTGAAGAAGTGAGTTTGGTAGAGCAGATAAAATATTTGAGAGTTAAAGTAGATAGAGATTTGAAATTTTATCATCACGCTGATTAATATCTGTAAGAAGATATCAAAGAACTGGAAGTCTTGGCTTGTGTTAGCAAGGATCTGTCTGTGTATTCAAGCTTACTTGTGTATAATGCAATTGTGTGACCACTTTTAATATTGTGGTACAATATTGTACTTGCTTAGTAAGGCAGCATTGAAAACAGATTACAGGTGCTAAAGAATAAAAGTAGAAGAGTTATTAAAATGTGATAAATATACTAGAATTAGTGATATGCTTAATGAATGAAGGTGGTTAAATATAAGGCAATTGGGTAAATATCATGCAATGGTATTTATATATAAATTAATTAGAAGGGATATGCCGTCTTATGTGCAGAATAAACTTATGATTTGCGGTGACATTCATGAGCATGATCAAAAACATAGGTTGGGGTGCACTTGCACTCTGCTTCAGGTTCGAAAGGCTAAAATAGTAGTATGACTGATATTCTTATTAATCGTGTTTAAAAAATATTTATCTTTAGTTACTAAACATACAAGTATTGTTGACTTTAAAAAGTTTCAAACACAATTTAGGTTAGAGGGAAAAATAGGTATACAGTATTAAATTTTCAGTTGTGTCAAAATGCCAAACGTCAATTTATTTAAAAATTCTTATCTATAGTACCAACCTTACAAGAAAGTTACTATAAAATTTGGCAAATATGTGATGATATCTTTCTCAGAAGTATTGTTATTCGCTATTTTCCTTTGGTCACACATCAAAACCCAATCCCAAAGCGAAGTTTTACCAATACTGTATATTATGATGTGTTGTGTTCACACTAACAATTCATTGAAAGTAATTTTTAAAGAACTTGTTGCTGTTTTAAAATAATTTCTGAAATGATTTTTAAGTAAAAACAAATTAATGATTACACTGGGTAAAAAACATACTATTGGGATGTGTCAGATTGTATTCTGTTAAAAGAAATTATGTGGTAGCTCTGTAGCAATATGTATAATCGTCAGTACAGTAAACATATTATTGGGAGAAATCTATGAATGACAATTCCATTTTACTGACATTTAAAAAATTATAAAATCTAAATAAATATTTTATACTTAAAATTATCATAAATATTAAAATGAATATTAAATTTAAATGCCGGCAGTACGGGAGAGTGGTTATAGTGGATTATATCGCTTAACAGAGTTAAGTCGAGTTTACTCCGGAAAGTACTCGGATGGGTAAACTATGAGCACAGTGTACTTGCCTACATGGCTTCGCTGCCTCGTCTCACACCCACATATCCACTCTGCGGCTCGGTGCATCCCGGCACCTCGACTCCGAAAGGTATAAGGGGTCAAAGATAATGTAATGTAATGTAATTAAATTTAAATCGTCGAAATTATACAATCACCATTAAAATACAACACAGCAGAAACAACCGCTAAAAAATACAGCTACTGCGTATCGAAAACATTTCTATGTTGTACAACGCCATCTATATTTATTGGCACGTCCCAATAATTTTATCAACTTGAATCAGTTGAAAACTGTCAAATATAGTACATGATTTGTGATTGAGAAGCAAACACATTACACTGAACACAAAGCAGCATAGAGAATTTATCAGCTGATTTTTATTTGGACATAACCTTCATTTAACATTTGATCTTGCTGATCCTACAAAAAACCAAGATTAGATTGCAAGTGATTTTGATCAGCATATATTATGGTGAGGGTTCATTAATCTTGTATGATTCAATGCAAATTCATAAATTCCTTTTGAATTGCTTTAGATAAATCTAAATCTGTAAATCAAATGCAGCTTATACCTGTTACGATTACCAGCCGTAGGGTACCTTGATGAATAGTTTAAAGAGTTGGATAATATTTGTGACCTTTTTGTACCTAAAGTTAAGACATCATGATCCAATAAGAAAGAACTTACTCTAGCACTGCTTTTAATCATGACAAAAATATGTAAAAGTATCACAAATAAATATTCGTACCATTTCACTGCAAAATCAACTATCCTTCAAGGTGCCCTAACTAGTCACCAGCAGTTAGTATAAGGCTGGGAGATGTTCAAATCATCATAAGCATAACTTGATAAAATTTAAATAGGTATTGATTAACGGTGCATGTTCATAAACATTAGATGGTCATGAAATGGACGAAACTCATGACGACTATTAGAAGTAATCTACATATCTAATCAAGAAGTTAATAAATATTTCTTTGGTCTTTAAAACTGCACGAACCACAAGCTCTTAAGATATTATTTTTATATACACATCTAAATTTTTACAATTTTAAAATTTCATTCATTCATTTTGTTGGCCATAAATATGTAAAAATATATTATATAGATTTATGTTTAAATAAAACCAATTTCTATTTAAAACCCATGTAAATTAACTACGCTTGTGATTTATCCAGCACCTGAGAGCTATAAATTCAGTATGTATTACAATAATTAAAATTAATACCTGTAAAAGAGAGTAATTAGCAACAAAGCTATATTTCTTCTTTTACCATGTTGTCAGAACAATAAATAATATTGTCTACTATACAGATGTTTTTTATACACATTACTAATGTACACATTGAATCAAAAAATAGGAGTATAACAATTGACTCTTAGATATAATAGTTTCGTAACACTTAGTTATGTAAAATCTTAAATGTAATTTTTCGTTATTTGAAACGACATTTAAGTATCTATGGAAGTCTCATGTAATCGTACATTTCCTTTATTCTTATTTTTACAATAAGTACGTATTATTTGCTTATTTTTCTAAAATATAATTTACTGAACACAGGAATATTACTTTCCTATGTTCTTTACAAGAGTATCTTATACATATCTAGACATTGATAATATTTGGTTTAAATCCATATAGTACAGCTCCATAGACATATCTATTTTTCTGACAGCATTTTGTCTTATCTAATAATTAAAATTGTTAAAAAAAGACTGTAATACCTTTTAAATGAAACTTGAAATACAGATTTGTTAAATCTGTTATACCAATGAAAAGTATTTCCGTTGATAAATTGTCTTATTGTCCCTTCATATCAAATATTAATATACCTTATAAATATAAAATCAAAAACCATCTATAGAGATACTACCACAGATTTTAACCAAATCTAAATTTCTAGACAGCACTAACATGTACTGGCTGGGGAGTATCAGGAGTTGCATCAGAAAAGGCTCCAGAAACCAAACTGACCTGTTCTCGATCATTAGCTGCTACATGCATTTCTATATTTTCAGAACCTACACTATTCCTTTGTGGTGTAGGGCTACTCTTAGAAGCTTTCGGTTTTTTACCAAGCCCTGGTAATTTAGGTAGATGTTTAAGTGCACTACTACCAGATCTCGTTCTTCCTTTCTCCGTATCTTCTTGTTCTTCAGTAATGGAACCTAAAGTTCCTTCAGCATTTTCATCTGCTTGAATTGGTATATCATCTGCACACAAATATATAGTCTTGCTTTCAACCCTTTTCTGTTAATTAATGGAAGGAAGGATAGGTTATAATTCTTAAGGTTAGAAATGAGAATTGTTAGTATGCATATGCACGTACCTGGTAATTTTTTCGTCCTAAATGATGCATTTGTTATCATTGATTTTGATACTATATGTGGCTGTTGTGCTGTTAAAGCTACAGGAGGCGAACGATGTAGAAGGTTCTTAACAGCATGTGCTACTAGTAACACATCTAAATAACAAAAAACAAGTAATTAATATAACTAGTTCATTATAAAGTTAGGAAGTGGCAGATTAATGAGTAAACACATAAGGACCAATACAGGTTAGCTTTCAATTCCAAGCCCAAATTGCAAATTTTTAAACTTATACTGTACTTATATATAGCCTAGACCTCCCACCTTTTCTATTAAACATTTGATAGATGAGAATTGTGAAGTTTTATAAAAGTCGACATTCTATATATTTATTTTAAACTTTGTTCAAATTAACGTAATTAATGTCATAAAATTATCGTTTAATTGTCAAATAACTTTGATTAATGATTTATTAATAACTTCGTAAAGTATAGATTGTCGCATCATTTTATATTTGCATTTAATTAACTAATTTTATTTTGATCATTTTGTTACATACATTTATTTACAGAGTATCATACAGTTCCTCATTATCGAAGAAGAATCTAAGTTTCTGTTTTGTCAAAACAAATGTATTATATTTTATTTTACTGTCTTGAAAAACAAGGTTTTTAATTGAGAGATTACATACAACACTTTTAATAATTTTATAGAAACATATTGATTCCCCTTCTTATGAAAATGGTTTGAAAGGTGTCGCCAGTACACTCAGGTTCAGAAATTTTCTAATATTTAGCCACTCCTGTATACTGAAATCGCATCCATGATTATAATACAGTGTGGTGATAAAGTAAGGAACAAAATTTATAATTGTGTTATTTAATGTTTTCAAGCAAAACGCTCGGACAAGTGAATTTTATTTTTTAATTAGCCACCTTATGACAAAAATTTTACTTATGACGTCATGTAATTTTGCATAATGACGTCATCATTGGTTTTTTAAATGACAACCCCAATTTTTTTTGCTGGTTTTTATAGATGATCCAACTACTTAAATGATGGTGTAAAAAAATTGGTACCTTAGATAACTATTTTTTTGATAAAATAACACAGTTACCGTAAGAAATAAAAATGTAACTTTAATGGAAGAAAATCTTAATTAAACCCCAAAAACAAACAAAATTTAGTGCAAGTGTTCAAATTGCTCTCCGTCAACGATTTGGCACTGACTGATATGAGTGGAAACACTTTGTACACTTCGCTCAAGGACTTCAGGAGTAATGTGCTTCACTTCAGCAAGAATTCTTTGCCGTAGCTTGTCTAAATGATTTTGCCTATTAAAATAAACCTTTGATTTTAAATAACCCCACAGCTCTAAAAAATCGAAGGGAGTCACGTCTGGGGAACATGGTGGCCACACAATTCACCTTCCAGGAAATGTGGCATCAAGATATTGACAGACGTTTATTCCAAAGTGAGGAGGCATCTTGTTGAAACCAAATATCCTGATGAGATACATCTGCTTCGTGATCATTTGGTAACATTGCTGTCAGAGCTGGCACTAAAGCAAACCGCAAAAAGTCCAAATAACGTGCTGCTGTAAGGTTCCATTCAAAAAAGTAAGGCCCTATTAAAAACCGTCCGATTATTCCAATCCAAACATTTAATTTCCCTTCAGTCTTAAACACTCAAAACCAAGAACTTTTGTGCATCAAAACAGAAATTTTACCGTGGTCAATAATTGATATAGATCTTTTTGACTATAAATGTGAGACTTATTTAGTAACAGTGGACTATTATTCGAAGTTCATTGAAGTGCAAAAACTAAATCGTGTTTGGAGTGCCAATGTAATAAACATTTTAAAAGACATTTTATCACGATTTGGAAACCCTAAGGTAGTACGGTCAGAAAACGGAAGACAATTCGATTCATCAGAATTTCGCGAGTTCACGAATACATACAATTTCCAGTGGATCAGCAGCATTCCCTACTACCCGAGATCCAATGGCCAAGCCGAGTCAGCCATCAAACTAATGAAGACCATTTTTAAGAAGAACGAAGACGATCCTTTCTTAGGCCTTCTAGTATATAGGATATAGTATATAGTTACCGTTTTGTGGTGTTTCTCCAGCCTAGCTTCTAATGGGAAGGAACCTTAAAGAGCATGTTTTCGTAAATATCTATATCCCAAGATACCCAATCATTCAACATTTAAACAGGATTTAAAGGCGGGAAAAGAATCTACAAGCCAAATTCTACAACAAACCACATCGTGTAGATGTTAATTCTTCGTTGGAAGCCGGTGAACCAATCTGGATGGTGAAAGAAGGAGTGAGAGCCAAGGTATTGCGTTGCGATGATAATCCAAGGTCCTATTGGGTTAAAACCGATAGTGGAGAATTTCGAAGAATTCGCCAAACTTTGCAAACTTTAAAAAGAGTCGATACAAACCAAGCTCAAAGTTCGCAGAATAATATAACCAACCGAGAAGGTTGACCGTCGTTCTACAAGAACCTCAAAAGTTTAAAGACTATGATATGTATATATATATATATATATATATATATATATATATATATAATCTTTAACCTCATATACCTTTCGGTGTCGAGGCGTCAGACACACCGAGCCGCAGAGAGAATATGTGCATGTGAGACGAGGCAGTGGAGCCATATAGGCAAGTACACTGCGCTCGTGGTTTACCCATCCGAGTCCTGACCGACGCAAACTCGACTTAACTATGTTAAGCGAGAGAAATCCACTATAACCACTCTGTCGTACTGCTGACTAAAGACTATGATAAGTATTAAATATTTCAGTTTGTGTTCTGCTTATTAAAAAAAGGGGATGTGTTGTAAGATGGATGAGTTATATTGTATGTAATCCTTCTGGGCAAAGAAGCTGCGAGTAGTGTAGCGCAGTCAGTCGTTCGCTGCGGTCGTTATTAAATTGTTTCCTTAAACAAACTTGTGTTTTATTTATTAACCTAGATAACACAACATGACAAATGTTATTAGCAAATTTCCGATTTACAATGTTAATTTCCTGTATCAGAAAATTGCTTATAGATAAAATAGTTCTATACTATAGACTATACACAGCCTTGGTAGTGTAACACAGCCTTGGTAGTGTAATGTCTGGCGTGCCGGACTTTCACCCAAGCGGCCCGGGTTCGACTCCTGGCGCTGGCAGATCTGGTTAAGGTTTTCTGCAGTTTTCCTTAGCTGTACACAAATGTGGGATTTGCGCTGTTCCATCTATAAGTCGGCTGCAGCCGCACATTGGGCCTACATAATAATAATCGCCCCCTCCCTCCCGTACAAGCTTATAGCTTCTGGGGCCTTGGTTTAGGTTATGGGTTGTAGTAATTATTATTATTATTATTATTATTATAAGTACTACAAAACAGTACAACTAAACGCTGACATTCAAGTTGGCGTAGAAAAAAAATTACACTTAAGACGGTTTTGTAGTGAAATAAATAAAGATTAATAACAATTTTCACAACATTTATTAAAGTATAACCTGACAATTGTTTCGACAGCTAAGCTGTCATTATCAACTATAATAGAAATATAAACAAACACGTCGCTAAGGTAAATACAAAAAACAGATAACTAGATAAAAATAATAAAAACTAAATACCTAACACTTCTATAGTAAAACCAAAAAATGAAGAAACTAAACCGCAGTGAATTTAGCAGCAACAGACTAGCAGTCGGAGTTGATTGTGAATAAGCCTTGCTCCCAAATTGTCAAATTTAGACAGTTTGAAATTAAAAAAATAGACGTTGCAATCCCTCAAAGTTTTGTAGTACTTATAGAACCATTTTACCGGGTCTGGTTTTTGGTTTCTTGCGGCATGTTTTAGTAAACAGCTTGTATAAAACTCAAATCAATGTTGTATATAAATCCTTGACTTTTAAAAGAGTGAGCAGTATTTATGTTTCAGCACATTTTGTAGATTGGTGCTTTATTTAACAAATTTGTTTTTGCCCTCTCGCAATAAAAATCATATGAGGATCTAGCGCTAATACGAGGAACATTGACATTGATCTTAGAAAGCATTTTTGGACAATCAATACTGTTATGAGTCAAACCGTATATAAACTTTATTGGTATTATAGCTCGTCGGGTTTCTAAATCTATAATATCAAATCTACGTAATAAATCATGATGGTCTGAACCACGCACAGGAGAGACCCCATCCTCTCGAAACACAAGGTATTTTACGAATCAACGTTGAACCTTTTCTATTTCGATACCATAACAAGCATATATTGGACCTCAAATTAAAGCTCCATATTCCAATTTGGATCTCACAAATGCGTAGTACAGACACAATAAGATTTTGATATTATGAAAAGCTTTAGAGTTTCTTATTATGATGCTGAGAGATTTAGTTGCATTCTGTATTATATGATTTATATGTGTTTGAAAGGCGATTTATCTGGCACCTTAAAATTCTGCAGCCAAATCACATTCTAACTGTTACTAAAATGTTGTGTTACTAAAATGTTGGAAGGAATATTTTGACGAAGCACTAAATGGTAACACAAAAGAAGAAGAAAAAACAGAAATTACAAATGGCAACATACAACTACAAATGCAACTCTAATGGAAGCAAACGAAATAATAAGAGACATGACAAACAACAAAGCGCCCGGATTAGACAACATTGCAGCTGATCTTATAAAAGTAGGAAACCCAATACTGAGCGAGCGAATCTTCAAACTAATACAACATATATGGGTAACGGAAGAAATGCCAGAAGACTGGAAAAAAGGTGTGATCTGCCCTATACACAAAAAAAGGTGATAAAGTCAAATGCGAGAATTACAGACCAATAACACTGTTAAGCATTGCTTATAAAATTTTAACACGCACAATAAACTGCAAACGATCGTTATATTCCGAAAAAGTACTAGGCGAGAAGCAAAATGGATTTAGGCCGAGTCGAGGCACAATAGACAACCTGCACATAATTAGACAATCATCAGAGTAAAGCAGAGAATATAACATCACATTGTACCACATGTTTATAGATTTCAAACAAGCTTTCGATCAAATAAGATCAACACTATTCAAAGACATGAGTAATCTAGGAATTCCAACCAAACTCATAAATCTAGTACAAACGACTATTTATGGATCTCAAGCAACAGTTGAAATAGAAAGACAAAAATCAGATACTTTTTGCATATATAATGGTGTAAGAAAAGGAGACGTCCTATCAGCGACACTATTTAACCTTGCATGAGGAAAGCAAAGGTAGATGGACGAATAAATAACAAATCAACACAGATTAGTATACAGGGTGGGGCAAAAGTCCCGCAACGGCCAAATATCTCCCGAGGGGAAGGTTTTTTAAAAAAATGTTTCAGGCAAAAGTTGTATGGCTTTGAAAGAGGAATCATTTGCATACAAAACCATCTCCCACCCCTTCACCCCCTCCTGAGGGGTGGGGGTAACTTTTAAATTTTAAATGGCCAACCCTATTTTTTTTTGCTGATTAATATTCTCTAAGAAAAAACAAGAACTTTTGTCCGAAAAATTTTTTTTAAAAAGACGAATTTTGCGATTGACCCAACGAACAAACTTTGGATATTCCAAAATATTCCGACTCTTTTACGCGAAAATGACGGGGTTTTCAGAAAAATTACAAGAGGTAAAAAAGGCTTAGAATTTTGCAAAAAATCTAGGAAAAAAAAATAAACAAAAAAATTTTTGAACAATTTTTGAAAAAAAACATGATTTTTGAAAATGTGCACACGTTTACATTTTTTTGTTTATTTTTTTTTCCTAGATTTTTTGCAAAATTCTAAGCCTTTTTTACCTCTTGTAATTTTTCTGAAAACCCCGTCATTTTCGCGTAAAAGAGTCGGAATATTTTGGAATATCCAAAGTTTGTTCGTTGGGTCAATCGCGAAATTCGTCTTTTTAAAAAAAAATTTTTCGGACAAAAGTTCTTGTTTTTTCTTAGAGAATATTAATCAGCAAAAAAAAATAGGGTTGGCCATTTAAAATTTAAAAGTTACCCCCACCCCTCAGGAGGGGGTGAAGGGGTGGGAGATGGTTTTGTATGCAAATGATTCCTCTTTCAAAGCCATACAACTTTTGCCTGAAACATTTTTTTAAAAAACCTTCCCCTCGGGAGATATTTGGCCGTTGCGGGACTTTTGCCCCACCCTGTATATGCAGATGACCTAGTAATAACCGCAAGAAGTCATAACGCGCTAGAAAAAATAATGGAAATCTTACAATAAGCAGAAGCATAAAAAAGGACTAAAAATAAACGTCACAAAAACTAAAGTAATGATTACAGGAGAAAACAAGGTATTAAATAATACTATAATGATTAACAAACAAGAATATGAGATTGTAAACAGCTTCCGATACCTCGGGTCAATTATTACACCAGATAACATTATCAGCGAACAAGAATTGAATGAACTCTCAACACCTAAAAAAAAGTGATAAACTTAAAATATACGACAGTATAATTAAACCAGTAGTAACCTATGGTTGTGAGTGCTGGACGTTAAGTGATAAAAACATATAACGTATAAGTGCTTTTGAAAGAAAAGTTCTTCGTAAAATATACGGTGCGCGAAACTGATGTAGCATGGAGACCTTTGAATTAGAACAGTTAATACAAAACCGAACAATTGTAAACTATATCAAATCAAGAAGACTAATAAGCTGGTTCGGGCACCTATTTAGAATGCCAAATACAAGAGCGCCAAAAGTCCTTATTGAATCGAAACTGCAAGGGAAAAGAAAATTAGGACGACCTATTAGCAGATGGAACGACCAAGTTAAAGAAGATATTAAGAAATTGGGTATCAAGAACTGACGAGACATAGCGTTAAATAGAAAGCAATGGGAAAGAGTGATCGAAAAGGCGAAATCCCAAGTGGGGATATAGCGCCAGAGGAAGTAAAAAAGTAAGCATCAGGAAAGCCCAAAATCCCCAATTTCCAAAGGAGTATTGAATGATTTATCTTCAAAGACCTTACTCAAGTCAGTATACACACAATCGACTTGACTACCTTTATCTAACATTTCAGCAAGTGTAAAACAAGTTAGACTAGTAATGGTTGACAGTTTCTGAATAAATCCTTGTTTGGTTGAGTTGTTCTATGGAGATGAGATGAGAGATTTGACTATAGATTAACTTGTATGAGATCTCGAAGATTTTAGAAAAATTGTAGAGGATAGAAATGGACCTATAATTTACTGTTGTATATAGTATCAAAGCACAGTTTAAATTGAAATAAAAACAAAGCCTTGTTAAGCTGTAACCCTTAGGCCCTATCCTCATCACGCTACACGACATCAACACGATATCCAAGCGACATGTTGCGTCGATGTTGCCACTATATATTTTAATAGAAATATGCACACGACACGGAGGTAGCACGATATCCTAGCTACATTATGCTCGTCAACATTTTGAATCAGTAGCCGCGCGACATTTGTAGCGTGGTTTACTGACCTATTCCTAGATTTGTGCAAAAATGGCAACGCACGAACGCGGAATCAATTTAAAAATTGCACTGGAGATTGAAAAATAGCAATGTCTATTTAATTTTAAAAGAGCAGAATATACCCGGAAAGATTTAACCGAGAAGGCATGGAGTGAAGTTGCGAAAAAAATGAATTTGTCAGGTATGGATGCACCTAATACCTTCGTCTTTTACGTCAATTTCGTAAATACACGTACATTACAAAATCTTCTTCCTCTTCATTAGAAAAGGGATCTTCTTTACTAGACATCTCAACTATTATTATTATGGCTGACCATTTTTATCGTATGCATGTCGCGTCGTGTGAATACATAGGTGTTGGATATATTTGTTTTTGTAGTATCGTCTGCATATCGTGTTGATGTCGTGTAGCATCGTGAGGGTAGGGCCTTACATCTATGAATCGCTTGTAGAAGAGATTAATATACAGATATAGAAAAACAGGTTGGAAGTATGTACGAAACCATATGTAAGATAAGGAACGCGCTAGTAAAATAAAGAAGAGTTTATATCGGGTCACGCCTTTGCTCTTCTTAGTTTGTGTTAGTGGGGGAAATATTCGAGCATTAAAGTTGTTTAGTAAACTACAAACCAAGCACTGGTGTAGTTGTTTGTAATCGAAAGAGAATTTCATGATATTAAATTTTCCCAGAATTAGAAAAATTATTTGGCAAATTGGGACCAAATAATCACTTGCTTTTTAAATAGCTTACAATTTTTAGCCATAATGACTGAAAATAAAATAAATATTCTTATGCTCGAATATTCTCCCACTAACACAAACTAAGAAGAGCAAAGGCATGGCCCGATATAAAGGTATCTCTCAGATAACTTGAAAATTCAGTGTCCCCATCAGTGTTTTTCTTTTGAAAATGTAAGTAGTCGAAGAACTTGATATAATGCGGTAGCAGATTTAACTACTTTAAATATTTCAGCAAAAGAAGAATTAAATTGTGCTTATTATTTTCCCATTTTTACATGTTTAGCTATGAAATGTCACATAAGTTACCTGTCCCCAGTGATGTAAAATTGTAATTTACCAAATTTTTTACCGTGTAAATTACGAAAAAATACGGTAAATTACAATTTATATTTTACCGTAAATTACCGAATAAATTACCAGTAAAATCCGTTTGGTAAATTACCAAAAAAGAACCATTTAAGTGATGAAACATAATATCATGAATAAAAAAAATGTTATAAGTTTGTGCTTAGAATGCGACTATTGTATTGTAAAAGAAAAACAGTCTGTAAAAACAAAGGGAACATGAGCACACGTGCACTTTAATCGAATTTTCGCAGAATATACATAAATATTTATTGTGACTATTATTGTGATTGTGACTATATATTGTGAGACTGGAAGGACTGGATTTTATTTTAGTTTAGTTCACTCCTCAGTCCTGCGAAGTTAATGAAATTAATGGATCGTACTTGAACACTATGGGGAGAAAAAACAAAATACGCAAAATTATTGAAGACATATTTGTAAAAGTGAAAACTAACGGTAATACAAGTGTAAATTTTGTGGGAAAAATTATGCTCTTAATGTTACCCGAATGTGCAGTCATCTATTAAAAAAATGTGTACCTTGTCCAATGAACATCAGAACAGAAATATTAAGACAAACAAAAGCAGCCAGTCATACTGTTAAAACAAAATCAACTGCTGTAACAGCAACAACACATTGTTCACGTGAAGATGCAGGTAATTTATTGCTGCAGATAATGAATTAATGGTTTTAAAAACTAGATATCTTATTTTAGAATCAAGTCTTGAAACTGAAAGTGAAGAGGAAGACATCACAGCTACTGCTAGTTGCTCCTCAAGCTCTACTTTAGACAAATTTGTAGATTCAATCAATCCATCCGACCAGGTAAATAAAAATATTAATTAAGTAAACAATTTTAAAGTTTTTATTTGTTAATTCTGCAGACAACTATTTGGGAAACTCTAGCTAGGGCGTGTTATTCCACAAATACACCCTTAAATTTTACTGAAAATGTGTATTGGCAAAAATTGTTTTTGCAATTAAAACCGGCCTTAAAACTACCAACTAGATACCAATTGTCAACTCCACTTTTAGAAGCCGAATTCAATCGTGTAGAAGCTACTGTTAATGAAAAAATCAAACAAGCTCAAACTATATCAATTCAAATTGATGGATGGTCAAACATTAAGAATGATCCCATTATTAATGTGATAATAACAACACCGCAACCTGTTATATTTAAATCCATTGATACGAAAAATGCCAGACATGATGCACAATACTTATTCGAGATATTTAAAGCAACTATAGACAAAATTGGCATAAAGAAGGTTATGAGCATTGTTACTGACAATGCTAGCAATATGAGGGCTTGCTGGGACCTCTTGATGACAAATTATACATTAAGCATGATGTGTTGTTTTGGCTGTTGTGCTCACATTTTAAATTTATTAGTTGGAGATATACTCAAAGAAAAAATGTTTAAAAATGTTCAACATAAGTCAAAAAAGATTGTCAAAAGTATTAAAAACTCTCATATTTTGAATTCCACATTTAAAACTATTCAAGAAAGTAATAACATAAAAATATCATTAAAATTACCGGGACAGACAAGATGGGGTTCGATATTAGCATGCTTAGAAAGTTTACAAAAAAATAAAAAGGTACTTCAAGAATTAGCTATAAATGAACAATTGAAAACTAATTTAGATCAAAGTAACATTAAAAAAAACATTTTATCAGATAATTTTTGGAGCAATTTAGACCTAGTTTATAACTTGCTTTTACCACTTTGTAACTCATTAAATAAAATTCAAACCACAAAACCTTATATTTCTCACGTTGTGGAAATTTTCTACGAGTTAAAAATACATATCGCTGGATATAACATTCAAGAAAATATAAAAAATTCTATATTAACTAACATTGAACACCGAAGGGTCATGGCAATTAGACCGATACACTTGGCTGCCAATTTGTTAGACCCCTATTTAATGGGTGAGAAACTTAATGGAGATGAATATATAATGGCATATCAATATATAGAAAAAGTTTCGAACTACTTGCTGGGAGAATCAGAAACTCCTACAATTATTCGAGAGTTGGCATTGTATAAGGCAAAATCAAATTTTTTTTCTCATAATTTTGTTTGGAGTTGCCTTAAAGACTCGAAGCTTGATGCAGTGGTGTGGTGGCAATCAATTTGCGCACCTACATCTATAAGTAAAGTGGCAATACAAATTCTCCGTTGTCCACCAACTTCAGCTGCAACTGAAAGATCGTTTTCATTAATGGGGAATATTCACACCATGAAACGTAATCGGTTAACTAATTCTAGAGTTTCAAAATTATTGTATGTGCAACACAATCTAAATTTGGGTGATTCATCTTGTTACGATCTCCCAAAAATTCTACCAAACGCAAACCCTTCTAATGAAGCTTCTGGTAGTGATATTGCGGATTCCGAATCTAATACAGAAGATGAAGACTCCGGTCCCAAAGATTCTGATTCCGATGCGCTTCAATGATTCCAATGTTTTTGTTGATATAAACATTTTTTTTTCAATAAAATTTTGTAATGCGATAATTGTTTATTTGTTTTCAGAAAATTCTACTTTGTGCAATTTCGCAAACTGTGTATTTTTCGTAATTTACCGTACATCGGTAAATTACGCGGTAAATTACAAAAACCAACTGGTAAGTATCGTTTCGTAATTTACGACATGTGGTGGTAAATTACACAAGTAATTTACCAAAAATATAAATTACGGTAATTTTACATCACTGCCTGTCCCCAACGTGATTATTATTTTACGAACGCAGTTTTTTAAATATAGATAGCTTCAGATGAATAATTGCCTCACTGCTAAATTAAAACACAATGTGTTTACACTTATTTTAATCACATATGTAATTATTTCTACTGTAACAATTATACGACAGTTGATTAATTCCTGTCGCCAGAAATTCGGTCACATAGGTTACCTCAACTTGAACGAAAGACTTTTCAGCCTCACAACACCGTGTCACAATACAAATTAGTTTACCCTTAATAAGTAACAGTGAGGAAGCCTTGTTTATTCGCAATTAATAAAAAGCTTGTTGATTTATTTATAGAAATATATTATAAAGAAGGTTGTTTGGCGCGTTCCAGGTGAGTTTGTTTATTGTTTGTCCCCTAGGTTACCTATGTTGATAAGAAGATTCGCCAATATTCTGTTAGTAAATGATAATGCTTTTGGGAGGAAAATATAGTTCTGCATGGTCAACTAGAAAGAGGGATTTTCAAATTAATTTAAAAAAATGTCATATATGTTACCGTCAAGTAAGTTACTAAGCTGAAAGTAACGTATGTGACTAATGGTTACTTATGTGACTTTAAATGATCTTTTAACCATTTCCCTGTCAGAAAAACGCTTTTTTTATTGCAGAATATTTACAATGCCTCTTTGGGCTGCTCAAAAACAAAAGCAATACCGGGACAGAGTAAATGCTGATTCTGAAAAAATAACAAATTACCTAAGGATAAAGAGAGCTAAGCGAAGAAGAGATTTAATGTCATTGATAGAAGCAATATTTGTTTGATTACATTTAATACTATTACTTAAATTACATTTTTATATATTGTTGGACCGTCACATACGTTACTGACCTGTCACAAAGATTACCATAAGTTTTTTTTTTTGACATATTTATAGAAATAGAATACCAAATCAGTCAGTTTTAGTTAGTATTTCTAGAGGAAAAGCCTGATCTTAATGAATAACAAAAAAATTCTGATTAATTTTAAAAATGAATATTCATTTCTCTTCAAGTAACTTATGTGACGGTCACGTAAGTTATGAGACATTATTGTGCATACAGTGAACTATTAGCATTATTTAATTTTATATCTTTAGAAAATCGCCGTAACGTAGCCTCATTACTTTATTTTCATAAAGTTCTAAATAATTCTGCTGATAATTCGTTTTTACTTGAAAAAATTATGTTTAGAGTTCCTCGTGATAACTCGCGGTTACTAGATACTTTTATATACAGTCAGCCAGAACCAATTATGCCCTGTCAGCACCTGTAAATAGAGTTTGTACATTATACAATTCTATATCAGATAGAATCAATATGTTTGGCTGCTCTTACACTTCCTTTAAATACAAATTGTATTCTTTATTTGATAATTAAATTAATGTAATATTGTGGTTGCATTTTGGTAAGGAAATTTTTAACTAATATGTTATTACCTTATAAGTATAATATTGTTTAAGTTGTTATTCTGTTACTTGTTAATATGTTACTTATCCCGTGTACATATTATATATAATCGATATCCCCTTCTACCTTTCAGTGTAGGGTTGAATACTGTACATACTATATAGTAAATAACTTTTTTATTTTTAGTTAAAGTTAAACTTTCTTTTTTATTTTTAGTTAAATTGTGGAATTAATGTTACTTTAAACTAGGGTTTATTTTTATATTTTTATTTCAATTATTATTGTGTGCCGTTGACACTAATTCTTGTATATACTTCAATTATATTGCTTCCTGTAATTGGATTCTTCTGTAGGAAGCTCAAATTAAATAAATTAAAATAAAATAAAATAAAAATGGTGCTCTGTTGTGTATTGATTTTTATTTAGTTATCCGTCTACTATCCATGTGTTAAGCGTTTATTAATTTGTAGTAAAGTTAAAATTTAAATTCTTTTCTCTGAAATTTTCAACTTATATGAGAACGTCCCATAAACCCTTCTTTATTTTACTAGCACGTTCCTTATCATACACACATATGGTTTCGCAGATACTTCCAACTTGTTTTTCTATATCTGTATGTAGTAATAGATGGAATGAAGGAGGAAACTCATCCAGAAGCAAAGATTCTTGGACTAATAATTGGCAAAGATTTACAATTTAAATCTCATGTTAATAATGCTATTAAAAAAGAATTTTTACACATTTGTGTTAAGAAAATGCTTTGTGATACCTTAGTTCTATCGCACCTAAACTATGGAGATATTGTTTATGGGCAATGTATAGATAGATCAGAAGGATGTTTATAGCATACAGGGGTTACCAAAAACTTGTTTACGGTTAATTTATTTGCAGGATGACTAAATATGTTTCATTATGAAATTCTAATTTCTAAATGTCCACAGTACTTATTTAACAAAATTAGTTTTCGAACGGATGTTACAAACTATCAAATGATAGACTATGACTGTGGCCTAAACTAACAAAAACCATGTTTTTGAACATGTTAAGTAAACAATAAACGTTCTTTATAAACTTAATAGTTAATGTGTAGCTTGAATTAAGCTTACGTTGTTAAAAGTATATAAGTTTACCTTTGTTTCAGTCAAAATGTACTTTTTTCTATTTTGCGTCTATAATATAGTTATTTTTGTATCAAGTACCTAAAATACAGTTTTTTCGGACGAATCTTGCTGTTTACGGACGAGGCGAAGCCGAGTCCTGAATAGCAGATGAGTCCGAAAAAAACTGCAGTTTAGGTACGTGGCACAAACAACATTTTTTTGTTAAAGCTCCCAAAATTCACAAGAACACATTCAAACCTCTTATTATGGATGATTAATGTGATCAGAGCAAATATTTCTCAAAAACAGTGAGCTTCGCAATGTAATTATAGCAACCAGATTGTTTAATGTAAACACGAAAAAACGTTGAGTTTTTTTTCGCATAAAATGCAGAATCCAGCGAATATTTCTGAAAAAGCAAAGAAAATTGTGTTAAATTTACTTCCAGTGAAGTCTCGTCAACTATATGAAAAGGAGTACGAAGCATTTATTCGATGGAAAGAAATGAACAACATTGTAATTGTAGACGAAGATGCGATGTTGAACTATCTACATGAAAAGGTATGTACCGCTATACTTTATACATTCAATATTAATAAGTTATTGTCATAAATATTTTCGTATTTTCCTGTTACAGTCGCAAGAAGTAAAACCATCTACACTCTGGTCAAAATATTCCATGATAAAAGCTGTTTTGTCTGTCAAAGAAAATATTGAAATAAACAAGTTCGCTAGAGTCATAGCTTTTTTGAAGCGAAATTCAGTAGGCTACGAGCCCACAAAGTCAAAAGTTTTGACGTGCCAAGAAATTAATACATTTTTGATAAATGCAGACGATGAGCAGTATTTATTAATCAAAGTAAGTTTAAAATCATACTTTAATGATAATATGAATCAGTTTCATATTGTAACTTCGTAGGTTGCTCTTCTCATTGGCGTGTGTGGTGCATGCAGGCGTGAAGAGCTACATTCACTAAAAATCCAAGATATTGTCCAAAAAGACGCAGAATGTCTTCTTATAACGATCCCCGATACGAAGAGCAACATCAAGAGAGTGTTTCCGGTGGTAGCTGAAGGTGAAGCTGCTAATTCTCTTGCATTGTACCAGAAATATCTTCGACTACGGCCAGCGAAAATTGAACACGATTATTTTTTTATTTCCTATCGTAAGGGGAAATGTACGGTACAACGTGTAGGAATCCATTCTTTTGCGAAGATGCCCTCTATTGTTGCTGAATTTCTTCAATTACCGAACCCGACAGAGTATACAGGGCACTGCTTCCGGCGAAGTTCTGCGTCCTTGGCGGCAGATGCTGACGTTGATTTAATCTCGTTGAAACGGCTAGGAGGATGGAAGTAAGTTTTATCACAATATTATTGTCTTTTTATTCTAAATAATAATTAATTCCAGGTCATCTTCAGTAGCAGAGTCATATATAGAAGAATCGATTGAGAAGAAGAAAAAGGTATGCAAAATGTTAATGGGGGAAAAGAAAACCGAACCATCCAGTACCAGAATATCGGTTTCTACCGCTACTACCACAACATCCAAAGAAATTAATACTATACCCTCGAGCTCGGCTATTTCGTTTGGGGGCAACAGTTTCGAAGGTGCCCAAAATTGTTCCTTTCATTTTCATTTTGGGAAATAAGGATTTAATATGTGTAATAATAATTAATGAATGATTTTAATAGGTATTATAGACTAAATAAAGTTCTTTAATTGTTGTATTGAACTACTGTGCTTTATTTACCTAAACGAGTCCGAAAAAGTTGTCATGGCAACTTTTCGGGACTGAGTCCGAAAAAGACTCATTTTACGGACTCAAATGAATCCGTAAAACAGCTAATTTTGGGAGCTTTAACAAAAAAAGCTGTTAAAGCACCCAAAACAGTGAGTTAATAGCTCATTTGAGTGCTTTAATAGCCCAACTTTTTCAAAGTTGGTAGCATTGAAAAAATAATTGAAAAAACAGAAAATTGACAAAATTTCACTCAATTTTCTGTGTCAATCAATGAATTTTCAAATGTCACATCAGTGTTGTCAACTACCACAAAAATCCCTAAATTTTGAAATTGCGATTTTTTTATTTAAAAAGGGAATAAAAGACGCAAAATAGATAAAAATAACATAAAAAAACTCGTTTCATAAGTCATTATTGCACGAGTCTAAATTTAGGAGACGAGCCGCTTTGGACTCGTGCAATAAATCTTGCCTTATGAAACTCGTTCTTTAATATACTATTATGTTGCATTAGGAGTATTTTATTTATCTAGTTATAAAAACTAAAAAAACAAAAGGAAATTCAACAGAAAAAACAAACAAAGCTATCTGTAGAATGTAGATCTATAAAGTTAAACCAACAATTCAAAATATTTGTTTTAAAAGTTGCTTAATTGTTCTGGCAAATGAAATGTAACAAAATCAGTATTTAAATTTAACAAGATATGAGAGGAACGTCAAAGTTCCTTCGTCAGACAAAAGAATAAGGAATATGAAATATAATAAAATTAAAGGATTAATTAAAAGTTTCACAAGTTTTATTAAAATCTTTACCTGACAATTGTTTCAACATTAAATGTCATTATCAAAGGCAGATAAGATTGATAAAAAATACGTTCATCATCATCATTGAGCCGTGCAATTCTTGGAATTATGGCTAATGTCAAGGGCGTTTCCAATCCTATTATTGAGGTGGATTAATCCTCTTGTTTCTGGTTTTGTTTCATAGCTTGTTGTTGGTCCTGGCGCTCTCTGTTATTTTCTTCCATGCTTTCCGATCTCTACATTTTGATCTCCAGTCTTGTATTCCTATTACTTTTATATCGTCTTCTAGGGCGTCTTCCCATCTTTTCCTTGGTCTACCCTGTTTCCTGGGTCCGAGGGGTGTCCACTGTGTGATCTTCCTTATCATTTCCATGGGTTTTCTTCTCATAATGTGACCAGCCCATCGTAGTCGCTGTGTTTTTAAAAATCTAACGATATTTTCCCCTCCAAGTTCTTCTTCTATTTCTTTGTTCCTTCTTATTCTTATTTCTCCATCTCTTGCTTTATTTGGTCCTAGTATTATTCTCATGATTTTGCATTCTATAATTTTTAGGTCTTCTTCTTCTTTTTGTGTTAGTGCTGTTGTTTTCAATGCATATGTTATGGTGGGAAGTGTCAGGGTCGTGTAAACTTTTATTTTAGTTGATTTGCTTAATGTTTTGCTTTTTAGTAAGATTTATTTCTGCCGTATGCCTGATTTTCTTTCAACAGTCTCTCTTTCACTTTACTCTCCCCGGATTGTCCTACTGTGACTCCCAAATAATTAAAACTGTTGACTCTTTCAAAGGTGTGTTCTTGAGTTTTTAACTGATCTTGTGTATACTCTAGTGCTTTACTTATCTTCATGTATTTTGTTTTGGTTTCATTAATTTCTAGTCCGAGTTTTTTAGCTTCCTTGTCTAGTAGTTCTACAGCTCTTACAATATCTTCTTTTTTGTTCCCTATGATTACTATGTCATCTGCGTATGCAATTGTGTGTAAATGGTTGATCATGATGTTTTTCTTGTCTAGTTTAGTTTTACGCACTATGCTTTCCAATATTAGGTTAAATATAGTTGGTGATAGCAAATCACCTTGTTTTACACCTTTGTATATTGCAAAGGGTTCCGTTAGCATTCCTTGAAATTTCACTTGTGTATTTGTATTTTTAAGGGTCATTTCTATCAGTGTTATTATTTTATCAGGTATTCCTAGGTGTCCCAGTTCCCTTATTAGTTTTTTCCTGTTTATTGACTCGAATGCCATTTTAAAATCTATAAATATAATGTGTATTTCTCTATTAAAGTCTCTCATTTTTTGGATTATTTGATCTGGAGTGTGTATGGCATTTATGGTCGATAGTCCCGGTCTGAAGCCATTCTGGTAATCTCCGAGATTATTTTCTGCATGCAGCTTTAACCTTTTGTTCAGTAGGTTTGCTAAGATTTTGTAAGTTCTGCTTCAATCTCATCTCCTCCCGGAGCTTTACCGTTTTTTAGTTTGTTTATTTCTTCCTGTATCTCATCATCTTCTGGATAGTCCATTTCTTGGTGTTCCAGCTGCTGTTCTTCACTATGTGTATCTCCTTCATCATCTGTATATAGAGTTTCCTGAAAGTGCTGTTTCCATATCTCGCACATCATTTGCGGGTCGTTCTCCGTTTTACCGTTTTTATCTTTTATTCCTCTGGTTTTGGTTGTTTGATGGTTGTGCTGGGCTCTAATTTTTTTATAAAACTGTTTTAGGTTGGAATGTCTACCTTCTTGTTCTATCTCTTCTAATTTCTTGTGAATCCAATAATTCTTTTTCATATTGTATATTGTGTTTGCTACGTTTCTTTTCATTTCATATTCAGTTCTGTTTTGTTCATCCCTTCTTCCGATCCATTTGATTCTTGCTAAGTTTTTTTGTTTTCTGGCCTCTTCGCAATCTTGGTCGAACCAATCCATTTTTGGTCTTGGAGTATTTGGTGTTCTTAGTATTTTCTATGCTGTTTTTGTTATGTTGTAACTCAGATCTTTCCATAATTCTTCTATATTCGTTGTGTTTTTGAATGTGTTTTCCATATTAGATTCTTCCAGTTTTCTCCTCATTTCTTCTTTTTGTAGTTGTCCACATCCCATTTTTTGTAGTTTTTGTTGGCCTTATATTGTCTACTTAGGTCTATGTTTCTTATTTTTGCTACTACTAGGTAGTGGTCTGTATCAGCCTGAGCCCCTCTGTAACTTCTTGTGTTTATCATCTTTGGTTGGTCATTATGTGGTCGATTTGGTTTTCAGTGTCTCCTGTAGGGTGTCTCCATGTAACTTTATGTTTCTTGGGGTGTTCAAACCTTGTAGATTGGAGGGTCATATTCAGAGAGCCTGTTAATTGAATTAGTCTATGCCCGTTATCATTTGTCTTATTGTGTATTATGCCTTTACCATTTCCTGTCACTTCCCTTAGGTATGGTTCTTTCCCAATTTGTGCATTCGCATCTCCCAATATTATCACTTCGTCTTTTTTGTGTAAATCTTCACAGGTTTTGCTTAGTTTTTCGTAAAAATTGTCTTTTTCAATCTGTTCTGCGACCTCTGTAGGTGCGTAAATGTTTACTATCGAGACATATTTGGTGTTAAACTTCAGTCGGAGTGCTGCTATTCTTCCATCGATCGGTTTAAATTCAATTACATTATTTATTAGTTTTTTTTCTTACATAGAAGCCGACTCCATTTTTCCCACTTTTTTCTTCTCCGCTGTACATACAGTGAAGTCTCGCTAATTCGGACTAATTAAAACAGGGCCAATCCGAATCATCGCGGTTTTCGGATTACCGCGTCTGTAGAGTTACAATGTTTTATTTGTAAGTAAATGGAATTTAAACATTCTACAAAAACATTTATTTAAAAATAAATAAAACTACAAAAATATTTAACGCAAAAGATTTAAAAACGTAAAAATAATGTTCCGCATTAATATGTCGTTAATCAAAAACGGCGGCGATTTTGTTTGTTTCGTATTTTTTAAACTTAATACCTTACACTGAGAAAAGCATTTAGTTTGAACAATTAAATTTATTCAATTCAACTAAATGGATAGTTAAAATCTGTTAAATCAAATTAAATTTAGTTTATTTAAGTCAGCAGTACGGCAGAGTGGTTATAGTGGATTTCTATCGCTTAACATAGTTAAGTTGAGTTTGTAGCGGTCAGGACTCGGATGGGTAAACCACGAGCGCAGTGTACTTGCCTATATGGCTCTGCTGCCTCGTCTCACACGCACATATCCACTCTGCGGCTCGGTGTGTCTGACGCCTCGACACCGAAAGGTATATGAGGTTAAAGATTATATATATAATAATATATATATATTATTTAACTAAATATTTAGTTGAATTAAATACATTTAATTGGTCCTACTAAATGCTTTTCTCAGTGTAGATACGATTTTTCTTTTGAATCTTCCAGCATCACAATTGTTTCAATTTTTCTACCACCCATTGCAAAGCCACGCTAATCGCTTTGCAACTGTTTTTAATAGACCTTGCGGCTTGTGAATCATTGAATAGTTTTTCCCCCGAGATTTTTAACGGACATAAATTGTGTCTTTTTAAAATTAAGTAACCAATCTTTACTTACCCTGAAGTCATCCTTTTTGAAAACATCTTTGATAAAGTTACAGCAGCATGCGGTGCATACGAAACAATGCAGTTGCGATACGACGTATGCGCTATCAGACTCATACATATTGCATACAAGCGTGACAGCGCATACGTCGCATCGCGATTGCTTCACTGTTTCCTATGCACCACTGCACGCTTCTGGATAAAAATGCTTTGCCTTTTCGGTCAAAATTCCGGAAGTTCGGATTATCAAAACCTTTAAATCCGGATTACAATAGACTCAATGTAAATAAATTACTGATCCGGATTGTCGTGGTATTCGGATTAACGTAGATTCGGATCAACGAGGTTTCACTGTAAATGTATATTTATCTTTTTTTATCTCGCCTACTCCTTCCCATCTCATTTCCTGGATGGCAGTTATATCTATGTTATATTTGTATAATTCTCTCTCTATTTCTTCCATTTAACCTGTCTTTAGCAATGTCTTCAACATTCCAAGTTGCAATTTGTATTAGGTTATCTGTTTTTAATTTGTCCTTTTTTCTTTTTATTGCAATTTTTTTTGTTTTGTAGTTTAATAATTGTATTATATTTATTTACTATATTTATTTATTACATTTTCTTTAAACTCGTTGTCCTTGCTCTTTGCCTTTGTTGCCACCAATTTAACCTTTGTATTTTGTTCCATTAGTTTTTTGTTCTTTTTATTTGTGTGGTCTTTATCAATTTCTCCTTTAATAGCGCCTCTTCGTTTTTTGGGACTTGGCTTAGGCTTTCTGGGGATCTTTCACTAGCTGTTCTGCCTTTTTTCTTTTGTTGTATCTGAATGTTGTCAGGTTTCCCTTTTCTCTGATTATTTTCTTAAATTTTAGTAACTCCTTCCTTTGTTTTTGTACTTCTCTCGAGAATTCTTCTATGTAAATATCTGTTACTTTTAAATTTTTTGTCGCTTTGAGTATTTCCATTTTCTTTTGCCAGTTATTTAATTCTACCACAATGGGTCTTGGCTTTCCTGTACGGAATTTACCGATTCTTCTGATGTCTATTACTTCTTTAAATCTCTATAACTTTATTCCCATATCTCTTAGGATAGTCCTCGTTATTTCCTTTAGCTGTAGGTCTTCTTCTTTTGATTGCTCTTCTGCTCTGTGTATAATCAGTCTTTTCTTCCTTAATTCCTTTTCAATTACTTCAAGCCTCTTATCTTGTTCTTTTAGCTTTAAATTCATGTACATGTTCTCGCTTTTTAATTGTTCGTTTTCCATTTTAATCCTATTTATTTCCCATTAAAATTTTTCTATTTTTTCTTCTAACCTTGCATTACTTTTCTCTATTATATCTAGTTATCTAATTTTGTTTTTATTCCCATCAGGATTTCCTCCATTTTATTGGCGTTTGATAAATTTAATTAGGGTAATTTTTTAAAAAGACTCTCGAGTCCGGATGCTTTTACTGAGAGAGAGTTTAAAAGGCAGGGTTATCTTGCACCAACAAATACGTTACTAAGGATAAATACAGAAAATAAGTAACTGGATACAATTCACACAAAAACTAAATTTCTAACACTTCTAATAAAGGAGAATTACTAAGCTCAGTTTGTTCATTCATTAAAGGTACTATGTGTTTATGTTTATATATTTCTAATTTGTGTTGGTTGCTGGAAAAATGTAAGAATTTGATGTTATTTTAAGGTGTCATTAGGTGGTTCTATTCCAAAAAACAAAAATGTACGCTCTTATAAAAATAAACATTCAGAAAAAGCTAACTATACCAAACGTCTTTTGAAACAGAACCATCTAATGACACATCAAAATTTTGCATTTTTGCAGCAACCAACACAAACCAGGCATTTTAGAAGCTAATGAAATATACAAACATAAACTCACACTACCTTTAATGAATGAACAAACTAAGCTTAGTAATTCTCCTTTATTAGAAGTGTTAGAAATTTAGTTTTTGCATGTATTGCATCTAGTTACCTATTTTCTGCATTTATCCTTAGTAACGTGTTTGTTTATCAACCTTATCTGTCTTTGATAAGGACATTTAATGTTGAAATAATTGTCAGGTTAAGAATTTAATCAAACTTGTTTAACTTTTAATTACTCTTTTAATTTTATTATATTTCATAATTATGGAGTTCCAAAAAGTAAGGCTGTAAAACAGTAACTCAAATAAGGAATACTTTTTCTTTATAAAAAATGAGGTCTTGAAAACAGTTTTTTCCTAACAAATTGGACGAAGTTTGGACTATAGAGCTGGAATAATGTATCTATATCATTAATTAGAAATTATAAAAATGAAATTAAACAGTGCCAAATGAACACTTTTAATGTATTTAACTTATTATTTATTAGAATCCAATACTACTAAAGTTAAAGATTTGTATGTGTGTCCGAGCCCAATTCTCGCGTTCTATAAGGGCTAGAGAGATGGGCTTGGGCTCATTCGACGCGTAATTTGCCGAGGATAATGCACGACCGATAAATTTTTTAAATTAGGTTTTAAAAAAATTTTTAAATTAGGTTATGTTTTAAAAAATCGATAAATGCTGATTCTATCGTACTATTTAGTGCTATTTGGTACTAATATGTGCTCTATCGATAGGGAATCGATTAGAGATTTATGTAGGTCATGTAAATACTGACCTACTTTAAAAAAAATCGATAAATGCTATTTCTATCATACTTAAGTGCTTAGGCCCGTAGGGCACATTATCCTAGTAATTACTATAAGACTCAAAAGATGGTGCCCCTATACTAAAGCTGTCAAAAAATTTTCCAAAGTCATGTAAGTAAGAGCCATCAGTCTCTCACAAATCAAGGAGGCCATGTTATTTATTAGAATAATTACTACAGGATTCGACAGATGGCACCATTATGCTAAAGCTGTCAGAAAAAAATTGTTTCTCAAATCGAGGAGGCTGTAGCTTTTGCCAACAAATTGCATGAAGCTTTTGTCTGTACTGAACTTGCACTTTTGTATACAATAACACTTTTCTGATATTCAAAGTTAGTTATATGATTCAGAGCTAAGAACTAATCTCTGACTGCATTTGAAGTAGAAAATTGCAAAACAAAATTAATTTCTGAATTGTCCAATTTTCACTTTTATGTTTATTGCAGTCTCTCGTTGTTCGATTCTTTTTAAAAAATTATTCTATTTCATATAGCTTAATGTAGTGATGCACCGAAGTGGCTTTCGCCCGAATCACCGAATATGCAACCATTAAAATTTGCCGAAGCGCCGAATATTTGGCCGAAGCACAATAGAAATTTGAGTTTTGATTTGTTTTATTGAATACACAATTATGTCACAAAATAAACATAAAAATAAACATTGGTGTCCGAAAAATACGTTTCCTACTATAATGCTGCTATAATAAAATAATACAAAACATAACTAAACAAAATTAATAAGAAATAAACGTATCGGATTATAAAAAACACGATGTCAAAAACTTAAACTAATTAAAGAAATGCTTATTAAAAAACTACAACATAATATAATAGCACTAAAAAACCATTTCAATATTTAAAATTTAATTTAAGAAGGTTGTGGAGGATAAACAGTAGGTTTTTGGCACTTTCTGGGAGCAATGCAAGTCGAGCACGTGATCGCCGCGTAATTCGCATCCATTTTCATGCTCGTAATTTCTTCGACCCAGATTTCCCTTTGCGTCAACGTCTAGACAGGACTTGAAAATAAATGCTTGAAATGCTAATAAGTAAATAAATGCTGATACATATTTTAAAAATTTAGAATTTTTTTTGTTAAACACTAAATAATGAGTTTTTCAGTTAAAATGCACTTGAATAAGTCAGATTGAGACAGAAGAAATATCCGCTTCAACCAACCGAATACCGAATATTTCATGCTGCTTCGGCCAAAATCGAGTCTGTTAAAAATTGGCCGAATACCGAAGCTTCGGTGCATCTCTAGCTTAATACATTTAAAGTACATGATGGTAGGAGATCTAAAAGTCAGCTTAGTCCGCCACTAGTTATAGTCTCATAAAATTACCTGAGTATGACTCATAGATGGCACGTTGCATTAATTCATGGAGAGCATATGTAGATCCACTAATACCCCGTTCAAGAGAATGATACACTATATGAAGTAACTCCAATAATAATGGACTAGATACAACTAAACGAGGGATTGTTGTTATACTATGCAGACTATCACTATCAGTAGATGCTCTAGAACTACCACCAGTTATAAAACCTTGGCTAACCAATCTAAAATTTACAAAATTATAAACATAATTAATTATTGGAACCTCGAGTTGTACCTCGAAATTGCTTTACATGCATGCTCAAGACCTTGTGTGGAAACTTTAGCAATTTCCCTGTTGTAAAGAAATACCAATGCAGTGATAACTCGCTGACGATTTTGGGCATTTAAATTTTCAACTTGTGGCAAAGGGCCCCAACTTACTAATTTACTATTGCATTCTTCCCACCGTCTAAGAGCATTTTCAGCAATGAAAGAAGGTTCAAGATTTGTTGAATCATGGTAAATAGATGATTGGGCTATACTTGGCACACGAAATGATATAACACGACACTGCCCTTTACCATCTACTACCTAAAAAGGACACGATTAGCTTTAGTAGAAATTATTACATTTAGATATACCTCAAGATTGTAAAGACTAACAAGAAGTGTTGCCACTGTAGGAAATGCTTTGGTATCTGATAAATGTAATAATGCAAGTGTAGGAATGTATTGCATGGCGAAACGTTTCAAAGCTTGTTCGCCAGATCGATAAAAACTAAAAAACTGTTGGCACACTCTATCTACTAACTGTAATAATACAAAAAATTAGTAATTGTCGGTTGTGACTTGAAAGTACCCACGTTTTCTATTTTCGATTTATGTGGTTCTTCTAGAAAAACATATAAAGCCACCATAACTTCATAATTGTGCTCTTGTTCTGCAGCATAAGTATGTATTTCGCTTTCTGTAAGTGAATCATACTCTTCCATCCAATCCAAAATTAAGATATCTGCCATAATTGGTTCCTAAATATAAAAATGTAAAAAAATCTTGACACTTAAAAGTTAGGTTACTGTATTGCCGTTGAGTATTTATGTACAAATCTATATCACAAAAAGCGATAAATTATGTTGAGTTTTATTAAATGTTGATGCAAACACATAATTATATACATAAACGATTTTGTGTAGTTTTATGATACATAATAAAAAAACCAGTTGATTAATGTCAAAATCAAAATTGATAACTGTCACATACTACCAACTTCCCAATACCGCCATCTTAGAATCGCCAAAAGTTACTAAAGTAGGACATTTTTCATATTTGAATTTCTATTCAAATATCTACTGTGTTTAAACTATAATTTTTTTCTTACCATGCCGATTTTTGATAAAATAATATAGAACTCTTCCTTCTTTAGGCATAAACATGTAAACTTTGACTTTTTAAACTTTGATTACAAAAATCTTATTTGGTCGAACAAGCTCTTCATTAAGTACAGGTTTTTTTAAAATAGAATAACAGATAATTGCCTGCTATTTACATATTCATAAGGAAATGTAAAGTGGCCTTCCTAGGCAAACAATCAATGAAACCACAAAGAAGCCGTATTGGTTTATTCTGATGTATTATTCATAGGGCTATCTGCTTAATCAAATGAACCAAAAAAGGATTGAAAGAAAAAAATATTTATTGATTTAGCAATATAAAAATGTACATACAACAGATTATTACTTAAAATAAATTTCTTTGATAACTTTTATTCTTATAAATTAATAGTACAAAAAATAATTATAAATTAATTATACAAACTACCAGGGAATTCACTATCAGAACCCTGATCATCAGCTTCAGGTTCGTCTTCAGGATCTTTCCGTTTGCGGCCATACGCACGTTTACTTGTAGTTGGTAATGTATCAGTCTCTCCATGTACAAGTGAATTGCGATATAATAATAGTGGCTGCCAATCTTCACCTCGACTACTTGGCATTCCTAAATAATCAACATTATAAATTACTGAGTTTATGAAAATATATCAAAAATTATTTACCAGTTGCAATACGTCTATCTAAAAATGTTAAAACTACTCGTTTATCTTGTTTCAAAAGCTTATTAGTAAATTCTGTAACTATTTCCAAAAATGGTAAGTTTGGTGGTGGGCAGGTAGGATCTTCCATAGTTTCAGCACCACTCACAGCAAATAATATTCCAGCACGATGTAATGCAGTTATTGCTTCTCGATTTTTCACTGCATCCAGGCCAAATGATAAAGCAAATCTTTTTGCCAATTCCTAAAATGTTTTTTTTAAATTTCTTTATTTCTTTAAAACTAAAATAACAAAATTACCTTTAGAGCAAAAAAGTCATCATGCTGCCTAATAGAACGTCCTCCACTGGACTGTTGTAAAGACTGGAACATCATGTTCAGACTCAAACACATTGTTAAAGCACAATTTACTTTATTAATTTCTCTTGCTTTACTCAAAGTTGCTTTAATAATATCGCCATACTCATTATAATATTTAACATAGTGTTTAAAAACATCAGCAGCTGCTTTTGTCGGCATTATATTGTATACAATTAATTTACAGTATGCTGCTAAGAAATTACGTCTTTTATGAAGTTCTTCAATGCGATGTTCATCATGATCAGAGTCTTGTTCAGGTACAAAAACGTAAGATTGTACGAATTCATTTAATAACAGTTGTAGATTACGATCAGGTGAACATGACAATTCTGAAAGATGAGGGTTGGTATTGTTCAATTGCTCACTGAATACTATTAAGAGATCGCATAAACATATGTAGGATTCTTCACGTATTAAAGCGTGTGGGGAAACACGAATTAGATCTTGTGAGGCTGCAATAAATTCATCCAAACGTTCTCGCAACTCTTGAATACCAGGTCCGGTTAAACCTCCACCTTCATGTGCTGCTTCTAATCCTTGTAAACCCCACATTAAACAGTAAAAGCAGGAACTTAAACAATACTTTTGTGCTTCTGGAGGGAGACTACTCTCAGTATCCTATTATAAAATTAATTAACATTTGTATTAGAGATAAAATAGAATAAACTAAAAAATATACCTTGACATCTTGAAACAGAGTACTCCATAAATTCCATTGATTTATGTTGTGGCATGCATAGAATAACGAGACTTTTTTAAGAGAACTGACAACATTGAAAGTTTCATCTGCGTTTGGGGTTTCTTCACCTAATAGTAAATTACGCCAGTCATCTATTGCATCTTTATAGGATGCTACAATCATATCTATAATAGTTGAACGAGCCACATCGCATCTGGTATACAAAGAGTGTCCTTCTGTACATAATAATTCTAATGTCTTTGCACAAGTTTCAAGTACCTATAAATATTACCCACTTGTAAAATTCAATTAAAAAAACAAGAAGCTAAAAACTAATTTAATACACATCTTAACATCTTTTCTCCAAAACTTTTTAATATTATGTAAATATCTTCTTCATTAACCCCTTAATGGACATCTTTTTTCAAATTTCGGTTAAAAAGAGCAATTTTATTATTACTGGTAATTAATGTATGATAGAAATACCACACGTGCGAGATTGTGAGGTAAGGAATTACCAAATAAGGTAACTCGTGATATAGGTGTTATATTAAAAATGTAACTGAAAGTCTTCATGGAAGTTGTCATGACAGAACGATAATTGGTTTACATCTATGAGCCCACGCCCATAATAGTTCCGACAGGACAACTTGGAACATTTACTACGAAATTTTTTTGTGGCCCACGAAAATGCTGTTTCTTGATGTTAGATTGAAGTATTGCTCCATGCTAACTTTCATGAAATTCTATTAGAGGGTTCACTCGCACCACTGCTTCGACATTTTTGTATACTCTGTTAATCTGTGAACGCCAAAAGAACCCGAAGGAAACCACCAATAAAATTTTATGAACTTGACGAGTACATCTGGGGCTGTACTTCGGTTATCCGCAACAGATCAGCCACCAGCTTAAATATTTTCTTAGCAACTGCATATTGGTCGTCTGCTTCTTCATATTATCTTGGACTAGCTCAGTACCCAATTTAAAAAAAGTCTACTTTTAGTAATCTGTAGAGCTGTGCGATTATCGAAATCAATAATCGAAAATCGATTAGAAAATAAAATCGATTAATCGGTTGATCAATTAATCGAGTGGTTAATTGATCGATTAATCGATTTATCGAATTAACCGATTTATCGGATTAATCCATTATTTAAAAATATAATCAAAGGTCCCATTAATCACTTGTGATAATTCGTGTCTTTTATATTATAGTATAAAGCTTTTTCTGAATTAACATAAATAGTAACGTCTACTGAAATTTTGCTAAAGTATATTTTTATATAAATTATATTTTTAAAAATCCACTTCAATTTGTGTGCAGTCATAGTGTATGTTTTGGTTGATCCCAGTCTGGTGCTCTGGTCATACCTTGTACTTATAATAATAATAATAACGGTCTTTATTTTTTCCCAAAAGAAATACGTTGGTTTTACACCTTAATAACTAAATAAATGTCATCACGAGGCAGTATCATGTTCAGAATCAGATTTATTTCTGTTTCTACTCTTCCACTTAACCTCATATTAATAAATTTTATTTTGCAATATACATAGTACGAATACGAGTAATACGACAACATACATTACCAATGTTTGTGCTTTAGTAAAGAAACAATTTGTGCAATTCGTGGTCGATGTTAATGCTACTTCAACCAAAGTTTGAGAAGCAACCAGGGTTGTGCAATTATGAACATCAATAATAAAAATAGATTAAAAAATTCGATTAATCAGTTAAATCGACTGCTTGGTTAATTGATTATTCAGAACTACGATTATTTTCTTAAAATAATCGATTTAATTGTTAATCGATTGATCGATTAATTGATTAAATCGATTATTGCTTTCATTATTGCAAAATCAGAATTCATGAGTGATAAATTAGTTTTCATTACTGTGAATTCTGTTTTCATTTGTGTGGAATCAGTTTTCGGTAATGTGAAATCATCTTTCACATGTGTGAAATCATACTGTAAAAGCTATAGAACTCCTGAATGCAAACATCGAACATTGTTATTTTGGAGTTAAGACTAAAGTTAAAATGAGACCTGTAAAAAGTGAAGCATTTGGGTTGTCTAAACGTGATTTTCACACCCGCAGTTCTAAAAAAGGATGGTTTTTGAGAAATATACATATTACAGCGGTCGTAGCAGAGTTAATTGAAAAAAATATGTAAATAGTGACTAAATTTTCTTAAAATATGTACTTTTTAGCGACTTCTTTTTTTAAATATGTACCAAATATGTATGTAGTTTATAAAAAAAAGTATATTATTCAACAAGCATATAATGATGGCTAATAATCTAGGGCGAAGTTTATGAGAAGTTTAGGTTTATTAGAATCGGCCGAGCAAATACTCGCCATTATATGCGAGTCGAATACTATACTTTGTCCACAACTGTTCCATTCAATTTTAATTCGATTTTTTTATTCCATATATGTTTACGAATTGTTTAAACGCCTTTGTAGCTCAGTGGGTTAGCAATCGAGTTTGTGACGCAGAAGACTTGAGTTCAAATCCCGTGGTTACGAAGATGATGCATTTTTGTGTTCAGGGTTGAAGTTTATCAGGCAATATAATATACCCTTCTCAATAGTACATTCTAAATTGCTAATAGCGCGCTACGCTAAACAATAATGGTTCTTATTACCTGCACGACAAGGTGCAATCTGCATTTATTTTCTTACTAAGTTTCGTCCAAAATGGCTTGCGTTTTACAATCGCGGTTGTAAAATAGTGGAATTTAAAACTTGCTAACAAAATACGTACTTTTAGTGACTAAATGCTAAAAATATGTACTTTTATGCACTAGGGTAAAAAATATGTACTTTTATGTAAAATAGTAACCGAATACGACCGCTGATATTAATATATGAATTTTAGCATTTTTAGTTTTATTTCTACACTGAACAACGTGTCAAATGACATAAACGTCACGTGACGGTGCATCCAAGGGACACTAATTGTACTTGTTTCAAAATAGTGACAATTTGCCTGAAACACCCTTTAAGGGAGTTGTGGTGGGATAGTCTGATCCAAAAGTTATGGAGCTGTGCTATTTTGACAAATATAAATAATTACATAGTCTGGCTTCAAACAATGACTCAAACTATACTAGTTTTATTAGAATGCATGTAAAAACAGTTTAGTAATTATTTATATATGTTTTTAATCAATTATTAGTCTTTTTAAAGTCAGAGATTAACTTTTGACTGTCTAGTCCAAACTTAAGAACGCGAAAAAATGGCGAAAAAAACAATTCTTCTAAGCAGAGATTTCATTCAAGTTTACTTTTTTATTAATAAAAATAAAATAATATTACCATGTAAACACTAAAAAATAAAGAAATCTCTCTAGAATATAAATAAATTATACGCTTCTGGAGTAGTGAAAAAGTGACAACGTTGCCTTAAGTTGGCATCATTATTTCGTTTGTTGAAAACAAGTAAATGCAGTAACTGGCTTTGACTGAAGTTTTGAGGTTATCTTTGCAAATATTACAAATATATGTATATAAAACGATGGATGTAAAACTATTTATTCAGATTCATTTAAAACGTAGCAGTAGAAAATTTCTGAATTACGTATATTTTTGTTTAATACAACTGATTTTGTTTTCGAGATGTAAATTATGAGCAGCCGATGGTTCTGCATGTAGCTAGATAAAGCATTTAAGTTTCCCGCTCGTTTATCGCAATGCGACGTTGTTACCAAGTGAGCTATATTCAAGCTACAATCGACAAATTCTTCGTATTATTTTATTTTTTGGCAAAACTATCCTCCTAACAAATTTGAAACTTTAGCGGCACAATCTTAAAACGTCTTTACGTGAAATGTTTTGGTGTCAAATTTTTTTCATCATTTTTTATGAAGTTATTATAATAAATGTCAATAATAAATCAACAACTTACCATTTTGCATAAGATCGCGTGTTATTTTTAAATGAATTTTATGCATAAACAAACTTCCTAAACATTAAAGATTTTCTAGAAAATAATTTTTTACATTAAAATCTATCATCTCCAATAATTTTTTTAGATTTTCATCATATTTTTCTACAGCCACAACTTCCTTAAGTGTTAAAAGTGAATGTTTATTTTGTGAGAAGAAAAGTTTGGTGCACGATGTACCAGCACAGAAAAATAAACTCACTTTTAACACGTATATAATTTACACTATTTTTTCTAAAAATCTATTTAAAGAGGCTAAAAAATGATAAAAATACAAAATTTTAATGGGTGGCTTAGGATTATAAATTAACGTCTACCATAACAACTCTAGGGTCTAGGAAAATGAGCTTGCCATGTGGAGACAGTTTCTTTTTTGTAATTGATGATGAAACCTACGAGTTTGCTAGTACACCTCAGATATCGGGTGTGGAATTTTACTGTTCTGTGCCAAATCAGGGTACCCCTGAAAAAGCTAAAGAACAATAGAAGACTAAATTTATTCACAAATATTTAGTCTGGTAGGGCACAGCGGACGACCCTGATCAGGGTAAAATATCATTTTTACCCCCTTTTTCCTTCGATAATTTACGCATATCCATATTGATGATCAAATTATTAGTTTAGAATTAATAATAATGGAACATAAAATTTCTTTTGAAACCTTTTTTTTATTGCTGGAAGAGCCTAAGAATACTTTAATATACTATTTTACTCCTGTTCCCAAAGGCTTCCCAAAATGAAACACACCAAAAAGAGTCTACACCTAGCTGTATAACATACTGTAGTTCTAAAAAAAATTCTAAAATCATGTGACCTTGGAATGAAGAATTCAATATTTTTTAAAACTTTTTTTTTATGAAAACTATGCTCTTTTAGCTTTAAAATAAGCCTAAGATAAAAGTTCTACTATGATTAGAAGCAAAGTTATGAATTGATTTTGTTCACCCTGTAAGCGTAAATTTTACATTTTTTATCATATTTGCAACCCTGCTGTATGAATACTCATATCACTCAGGGCTATAATTTTACATAAGGAAGTTGCTTGATGTCCTCTACCATCCCACTAAATTTCACGAAAATCTGAGATGGTCGGGTAGAAAAGTTCATTTTTTTGTGATGATTTTGGCATAGAATGACCCGAATGACATCGAAACAACAATATTTGACTTCACCCGAAAAACCAATAGCAGATTGGTGATCTTCATACCAAAAAGCTGTAGAAAAACCATATGAAAACCTGGAATTTTTTTTTGTGTTGTTCCGTGTAATGATTGCATATGTGGATTATTAACATTAGAATATTATCAGTGTTAAAGACAGTATCAGTCTCAAAAAATACTTTGAAAACACCATAAGGTCTACTTCTGCTATTATTAATTTTTTTAAAGCATTTTACCTCCTGCTCATGATGTATTTGTGCAATATGTTTTAATTTCATCAATAAAGCGTGTAAGGATCCCTCTTGTCTTCCACTAGTGTAAAGATCAAGTTCAAAATATTGCGGAATGGTAAGTAGATTTGCTAGTTTCTCCGGATCAGCTGAATATTTATCAAGTAGTGCTGGCAGAGTAATTATAAAATGTTCTGTGAGTTTCTGTTTATCTTCACCTGCCTAAAATAAATTAAACTAAGATAATATTCTTTTTAGAACTTTAAAAAATTACCTGCTTAATTTCTCTTAAAGAAGATACCTTCCGAGTAGGGCCTCTTCCAACTGGAGCGTCTCCTGTAGCAGCTTGTTTGACGCAACATACCATTATTTCAATAAGACTCGTTTCTTGCCTGTTATCTAAAGGTTCTTCATGAGGTCCTGGTTCTTCCAATAACAGGTCAGTCATGCATTCCCAATCTTTCATCATCGGATTAGATTCTATAAGTGAATCTACCAAATAGGCTGCGTGTTCATGTAATTCAGATTCAATGAAAAACTGAACTAAATCACGAATAAATGGTGTATTTGCTAGACGTTTTTTGCCACGTTTTGTCTTGCCTGGATCAGTATCAGATGGTTGGAAAAGACGCTCGTTAAGAAATTCACCAGCAGCTTGGGCCACTGCACGATGTGAGGAATACACCTGAAATAATAACCTCCATGATGATGGTTTTGCAGTCATTCAAACAGTGCAGTGAGATTTAAAAAAGTTCTTTATTAAATGAAAAAGGCTTTCTGAAACACTTTAAGGTTACTTTTAGTTTATTGTGACATTTATTATTCAGAAAGAAACATATGAAGCAAGTTTCCACATTGTTTCTAAATTCATGAGAGTGAAAATAAATTGTATTTTTTTTGCACGTATGAGTCTACTGACTTTATCGTAAAGCAAGCAGAACCTTATATTAAAGAAAATATGTTGCAGGAGAAAAATCAACTGTTGGGCATTCAAATAGTCCATAATTATTGTTATTATCCTGGTCCAGAAAATTGTAATTATTTTACAATTCTCTGTGGTTCTGCTAACTTTACGGTAAAGCTAGCAGAATCTTATATTAAAAAAAATATATTGCAGGAGAAAAATCAAATGTTAGGCATTTAATTGGTCGATAAATAATTACTGCTATTATCCTGGTCCAGAAAATTGTAATTATTTTACAATTCTCTGTGGTTCTGCTAACTTTACGGTAAAGCTAGCAGAACCTTATATTAAAAAAAATATATTGCAGGAGAAAAATCAAATGTTGGCAATTTCAATGTTGTTCTTTGTGGTTCTGCTAAGTTTACGGTAAAGCTATCAGAACCTTATATTAAAAAAATATATTGCAGGAGAAAAATCCACTGTTGTGCATTTAAATAGTCCATAATTATTATTATCCTGGTCCAGAAAATTGTAATTATTTTACAATTCTCTGTGGTTTTGCTAACTTTACGGTAAGCTAGCAGAACCTTATATTAAAAAAAATATATTGCAGGAGAAAAATCAAATGTTAGGCATTTAATTGGTCGATAAATAATTACTGCTATTAACTTGGTCCAGAAAATTTCAAAAAAGTTCTGCTAACTTTACGGTAACGCTAGCAGAACCTTATATTAAAAAAATATATTGCAGGAGAAAAATCAAATGTTGGCAATTTCAATGTTGTTCTTTGTGGTTCTGCTAAGTTTACGGTAAAGCTATCAGAACCTTATATTAAAAAAATATATTGCAGGACAAAAATCAACTGTTGGGCATTTAAATAGTCCATAATTATTGTTATTATCCTGGTCCAGAAAATTGTAATTATTTTACAATTCTCTGTGGTTCTGCTAACTTTACGGTAAAGCTAGCAGAATCTTATATTAAAAAAAATATATTGCAGGAGAAAAATCAAATGTTAGGCATTTAATTGGTCGATAAATAATTACTGCTATTATCCTGGTCCAGAAAATTCCAAAAAAGTTCTGCTAACTTTACGGTAAAGCTAGCAGAACCTTATATTAAAAAAAATATATTCCAGGAGAAAAATCAAATGTTGGGCATTTAAATGATCGATAATTATTGTTATTATCCTGGTCCAGAAAATTGCAATTATTTTACAATTCTTTGTGGTTCTGCTAAGTTTACAGTAAAGCTATCAGAACCTTATATTAAAAAAAATATATTGCAGGAGAAAAATCAACTATTGGGCATTTAAATAGTCCATAATTATTATTATCCTGGTCCAGAAAATTGTAATTATTTTACAATTCTCTGTGGTTCTGCTAACTTTACGGTAAAGCTAGCAGAACCTTATATTAAAAAAAATATATTGCAGGAGAAAAATCAAATGTTAGGCATTTCATTGGTCGATAAATAATTACTGCTATTATCCTGGTCCAGAAAATTCCAAAAAAGTTCTGCTAACTTTAAGGTAAAGCTAGCAGAACCTTATATTAAAAAAAATATATTCCAGGAGAAAAATCAAATGTTGGGCATTTAAATGATCGATAATTATTGTTATTATCCTGGTCCAGAAAATTGCAATTATTTTACAATTCTTTGTGGTTCTGCTAAGTTTACAGTAAAGCTATCAGAACCTTATATTAAAAAAAATATATTGCAGGAGAAAAATCAACTATTGGGCATTTAAATAGTCCATAATTATTATTATCCTGGTCCAGAAAATTGTAATTATTTTACAATTCTCTGTGGTTCTGCTAACTTTACGGTAAAGCTAGCAGAACCATATATTAAAAAAAATATATTGCAGGAGAAAAATCAAATGTTAGGCATTTCATTGTTTGATAAATAATTACTGCTATTATCCTGGTCCAGAAAATTCCAAAAAAGTTCTGCTAACTTTAAGGTAAAGCTAGCAGAACCTTATATTAAAAAAAATATATTCCAGGAGAAAAATCAAATGTTGGGCATTTAAATGATCGATAATTATTGTTATTATCCTGGTCCAGAAAATTGCAATTATTTTACAATTCTTTGTGGTTCTGCTAAGTTTACAGTAAAGCTATCAGAACCTTATATTAAAAAAAATATATTGCAGGAGAAAAATCAACTATTGGGCATTTAAATAGTCCATAATTATTATTATCCTGGTCCAGAAAATTGTAATTATTTTACAATTCTCTGTGGTTCTGCTAACTTTACGGTAAAGCTAGCAGAACCATATATTAAAAAAAATATATTGCAGGAGAAAAATCAAATGTTAGGCATTTAATTGGTCGATAAATAATTACTGCTATTATCCTGGTCCAGAAAATTCCAAAAAAGTTCTGCTAACTTTACGGTAAAGCTAGCAGAACCTTATATTACAAAAAATATATTCCAGGAGAAAAATCAAATGTTGGGCATTTAAATGATCGATAATTATTGTTATTATCCTGGTCCAGAAAATTGCAACTATTTTACAATTCTTTGTGGTTCTACTAAGTTTACGGTAAAGCTAGCAGAACCTTATATTAAAAAAAATATATTGTAGGAGAAAAATCAACTGTTCGGCATTTAAATAGTCCATAATTATTGTTATTATCCTGGTCCAGAAAATTGTAATTATTTTACAATTCTCTGTGGTTCTGCTAACTTTACGGTAAAGCTAGCAGAACCTTATATTAAAAAAAATATATTGCAGGAGAAAAATCAAATGTTAGGCATTTAATTGGTCGATAAATAATTACTGCTATTAACTTGGTCCAGAAAATTCCAAAAAAGTTCTGCTAACTTTACGGTAACGCTAGCAGAACCTTATATTAAAAAAATATATTGCAGGAGAAAAATCAAATGTTGGCAATTTCAATGTTGTTCTTTGTGGTTCTGCTAAGTTTACGGTAAAGCTATCAGAACCTTATATTAAAAAAATATATTGCAGGACAAAAATCAACTGTTGGGCATTTAAATAGTCCATAATTATTGTTATTATCCTGGTCCAGAAAATTGTAATTAATCTACAATTCTCTGTGGTTCTGCTAACTTTACGGTAAAGCTAGCAGAACCTTATATTAAAAAAAATATATTGCAGGAGAAAAATCAAATGTTGGCAATTTCAATGTTGTTCTTTGTGGTTCTGCTAAGTTTACGGTAAAGCTATCAGAACCTTATATTAAAAAAATATATTGCAGGAGAAAAATCCACTGTTGTGCATTTAAATAGTCCATAATTATTATTATCCTGGTCCAGAAAATTGTAATTATTTTACAATTCTCTGTGGTTTTGCTAACTTTACGGTAAGCTAGCAGAACCTTATATTAAAAAAAATATATTGCAGGAGAAAAATCAAATGTTAGGCATTTAATTGGTCGATAAATAATTACTGCTATTAACTTGGTCCAGAAAATTCCAAAAAAGTTCTGCTAACTTTACGGTAACGATAGCAGAACCTTATATTAAAAAAATATATTGCAGGAGAAAAATCAAATGTTGGCAATTTCAATGTTGTTCTTTGTGGTTCTGCTAAGTTTACTGTAAAGCTATCAGAACCTTATATTAAAAAAATATATTGCAGGAGAAAAATCAACTGTTGGGCATTTAAATAGTCCATAATTATTGTTATTATCCTGGTCCAGAAAATTGTAATTATTTTACAATTCTCTGTGGTTCTGCTAACTTTACGGTAAAGCTAGCAGAATCTTATATTAAAAAAAATATATTGCAAGAGAAAAATCAAATGTTAGGCATTTAATTGGTCGATAAATAATTACTGCTATTATCCTGGTCCAGAAAATTCCAAAAAAGTTCTGCTAACTTTACGGTAAAGCTAGCAGAACCTTATATTAAAAAAAATATATTCCAGGAGAAAAATCAAATGTTGGGCATTTAAATGATCGATAATTATTGTTATTATCCTGGTCCAGAAAATTGCAATTATTTTACAATTCTTTGTGGTTCTGCTAAGTTTACAGTAAAGCTATCAGAACCTTATATTAAAAAAAATATATTGCAGGAGAAAAATCAACTATTGGGCATTTAAATAGTCCATAATTATTATTATCCTGGTCCAGAAAATTGTAATTATTTTACAATTCTCTGTGGTTCTGCTAACTTTACGGTAAAGCTAGCAGAACCTTATATTAAAAAAAATATATTGCAGGAGAAAAATCAAATGTTAGGCATTTCATTGGTCGATAAATAATTACTGCTATTATCCTGGTCCAGAAAATTCCAAAAAAGTTCTGCTAACTTTAAGGTAAAGCTAGCAGAACCTTATATTAAAAAAAATATATTCCAGGAGAAAAATCAAATGTTGGGCATTTAAATGATCGATAATTATTGTTATTATCCTGGTCCAGAAAATTGCAATTATTTTACAATTCTTTGTGGTTCTGCTAAGTTTACAGTAAAGCTATCAGAACCTTATATTAAAAAAAATATATTGCAGGAGAAAAATCAACTATTGGGCATTTAAATAGTCCATAATTATTATTATCCTGGTCCAGAAAATTGTAATTATTTTACAATTCTCTGTGGTTCTGCTAACTTTACGGTAAAGCTAGCAGAACCTTATATTAAAAAAAATATATTGCAGGAGAAAAATCAAATGTTAGGCATTTCATTGGTCGATAAATAATTACTGCTATTATCCTGGTCCAGAAAATTCCAAAAAAGTTCTGCTAACTTTAAGGTAAAGCTAGCTGAACCTTATATTAAAAAAAATATATTCCAGGAGAAAAATCAAATGTTGGGCATTTAAATGATCGATAATTATTGTTATTATCCTGGTCCAGAAAATTGCAATTATTTTACAATTCTTTGTGGTTCTGCTAAGTTTACAGTAAAGCTATCAGAACCTTATATTAAAAAAAATATATTGCAGGAGAAAAATCAACTATTGGGCATTTAAATAGTCCATAATTATTATTATCCTGGTCCAGAAAATTGTAATTATTTTACAATTCTCTGTGGTTCTGCTAACTTTACGGTAAAGCTAGCAGAACCATATATTAAAAAAAATATATTGCAGGAGAAAAATCAAATGTTAGGCATTTAATTGGTCGATAAATAATTACTGCTATTATCCTGGTCCAGAAAATTCCAAAAAAGTTCTGCTAACTTTACGGTAAAGCTAGCAGAACCTTATATTAAAAAAAATATATTCCAGGAGAAAAATCAAATGTTGGGCATTTAAATGATCGATAATTATTGTTATTATCCTGGTCCAGAAAATTGCAACTATTTTACAATTCTTTGTGGTTCTACTAAGTTTACGGTAAAGCTATCAGAACCTTATATTAAAAAAAATATATTGTAGGAGAAAAATCAACTGTTCGGCATTTAAATAGTCCATAATTATTGTTATTATCCTGGTCCAGAAAATTGTAATTATTTTACAATTCTCTGTGGTTCTGCTAACTTTACGGTAAAGCTAGCAGAACCTTATATTAAAAAAAATATATTGCAGGAGAAAAATCAAATGTTAGGCATTTAATTGGTCGATAAATAATTACTGCTATTAACTTGGTCCAGAAAATTCCAAAAAAGTTCTGCTAACTTTACGGTAACGCTAGCAGAACCTTATATTAAAAAAATATATTGCAGGAGAAAAATCAAATGTTGGCAATTTCAATGTTGTTCTTTGTGGTTCTGCTAAGTTTACGGTAAAGCTATCAGAACCTTATATTAAAAAAATATATTGCAGGACAAAAATCAACTGTTGGGCATTTAAATAGTCCATAATTATTGTTATTATCCTGGTCCAGAAAATTGTAATTATTTTACAATTCTCTGTGGTTCTGCTAACTATACGGTAAAGCTAGCAGAACCTTATATTAAAAAAATATATTGCAGGAGAAAAATCAAATGTTGGCAATTTCAATGTTGTTCTTTGTGGTTCTGCTAAGTTTACGGTAAAGCTATCAGAACCTTATATTAAAAAAATATATTGCAGGACAAAAATCAACTGTTGGGCATTTAAATAGTCCATAATTATTGTTATTATCCTGGTCCAGAAAATTGTAATTATTTTACAATTCTCTGTGGTTCTGCTAACTATACGGTAAAGCTAGCAGAACCTTATATTAAAAAAATATATTGCAGGAGAAAAATCAAATGTTGGCAATTTCAATGTTGTTCTTTGTGGTTCTGCTAAGTTTACGGTAAAGCTATCAGAACCTTATATTAAAAAAATATATTGCAGGACAAAAATCAACTGTTGGGCATTTAAATAGTCCATAATTATTGTTATTATCCTGGTCCAGAAAATTGTAATTATTTTACAATTCTCTGTGGTTCTGCTAACTATACGGTAAAGCTAGCAGAACCTTATATTAAAAAAAATATATTGCAGGAGAAAAATCAAATGTTAGGCATTTAATTGATCGATAAATAATTACTGCTATTATCCTGGTCCAGAAAATTCCAAAAAAGTTCTGCTAACTTTACGGTAAAGCTGGCAGAACCTTATATTAAAAAAATATATATTCCAGGAGAAAAATCAAATGTTGGGCATTTAAATGATCGATAATTATTGTTATTATCCTGGTCCAGAAAATTGCAATTATTTTACAATTCTTTGTGGTTCTGCTAAGTTTACGGTAAAGCTATCAGAACCTTATATTAAAAAAAATATATTGCAGGAGAAAAATCAACTATTGGGCATTTAAATAGTCCATAATTATTATTATCCTGGTCCAGAAAATTGTAATTATTTTACAATTCTCTGTGGTTCTGCTAACTTTACGGTAAAGCTAGCAGAACCTTATATTAAAAAAAATATATTGCAGGAGAAAAATCAAATGTTAGGCATTTAATTGGTCGATAAATAATTACTGCTATTATCCTGGTCCAGAAAATTCCAAAAAAGTTCTGCTAACTTTAAGGTAAAGCTAGCAGAACCTTATATTAAAAAATATATATTGCAGGAGAAAAATCAACTGTTGGGCATTTAAATAGTCCATAATTATTGTTATTATCCTGGTCCAGAAAATTGTAATTATTTTACAATTCTTTGTGGTTCTGCTAACTTTAAGGTAAAGCTAGCAGAACCTTACATTTAAAAAAATATATTGCAGGAGAAAAATCAAATGGTGGGCATTTAAATGGTCGATAATTATTGCTATTATCCTGGTCCAGAAAATTGCAATAATTTTAAAATTCTATGTGGTTCTGCTAAGTTTATGGTAAAGCTATCAGAACCTTATATTAAAAAAAATATATTCCAGGAGAAAAATCAAATGTTGGGCATTTAAATGATCAATAATTATTGTTATTATCCTGGTCCAGAAAATTGTAATTATTTTACAATTCTCTGTGGTTCTGCTAACTTTACGGTAAAGCTAGCAGAACCTTATATTAAAAAAATATATTGCAGAAGAAAAATGAAATGTTGGCAATTTAAATAGTCAATAATTATTGCTATTATCCTGGTCCAGAAAATTGCAATTATTTTTAAATTTTCTGTGGTTCTGCTAACTTTACGGTAAAGCTAGCAGAATCTTATATTAAAAAAAATATATTGCAGGAGAAAAATCAATTGTTGGGCATTTAAATAGCCGATAATTATTGCTATTATCCTGGTCCAGAGTATTGCAATTTTTTACCTTTTTGTGTGGTTCTGCTAACTTTACGGTAAAGTTAGCAGAACCTTATATTAAAAAAAATATATTGCAGGAGAAAAATCAAATGTTGGCAATTTCAATGTTGTTCTTTGTGGTTCTGCTAAGTTTACGGTAAAGCTATCAGAACCTTATATTAAAAAAATATATTGCAGGACAAAAATCAACTGTTGGGCATTTAAATAGTCCATAATTATTGTTATTATCCTGGTCCAGAAAATTGTAATTATTTTACAATTCTCTGTGGTTCTGCTAACTATACGGTAAAGCTAGCAGAACCTTATATTAAAAAAATATATTGCAGGAGAAAAATCAAATGTTGGCAATTTCAATGTTGTTCTTTGTGGTTCTGCTAAGTTTACGGTAAAGCTATCAGAACCTTATATTAAAAAAATATATTGCAGGACAAAAATCAACTGTTGGGCATTTAAATAGTCCATAATTATTGTTATTATCCTGGTCCAGAAAATTGTAATTATTTTACAATTCTCTGTGGTTCTGCTAACTATACGGTAAAGCTAGCAGAACCTTATATTAAAAAAATATATTGCAGGAGAAAAATCAAATGTTGGCAATTTCAATGTTCTTCTTTGTGGTTCTGCTAAGTTTACGGTAAAGCTATCAGAACCTTATATTAAAAAAATATATTGCAGGACAAAAATCAACTGTTGGGCATTTAAATAGTCCATAATTATTGTTATTATCCTGGTCCAGAAAATTGTAATTATTTTACAATTCTCTGTGGTTCTGCTAACTATACGGTAAAGCTAGCAGAACCTTATATTAAAAAAAATATATTGCAGGAGAAAAATCAAATGTTAGGCATTTAATTGATCGATAAATAATTACTGCTATTATCCTGGTCCAGAAAATTCCAAAAAAGTTCTGCTAACTTTACGGTAAAGCTGGCAGAACCTTATATTAAAAAAATATATATTCCAGGAGAAAAATCAAATGTTGGGCATTTAAATGATCGATAATTATTGTTATTATCCTGGTCCAGAAAATTGCAATTATTTTACAATTCTTTGTGGTTCTGCTAAGTTTACGGTAAAGCTATCAGAACCTTATATTAAAAAAAATATATTGCAGGAGAAAAATCAACTATTGGGCATTTAAATAGTCCATAATTATTATTATCCTGGTCCAGAAAATTGTAATTATTTTACAATTCTCTGTGGTTCTGCTAACTTTACGGTAAAGCTAGCAGAACCTTATATTAAAAAAAATATATTGCAGGAGAAAAATCAAATGTTAGGCATTTAATTGGTCGATAAATAATTACTGCTATTATCCTGGTCCAGAAAATTCCATAAAAGTTCTGCTAACTTTAAGGTAAAGCTAGCAGAACCTTATATTAAAAAATATATATTGCAGGAGAAAAATCAACTGTTGGGCATTTAAATAGTCCATAATTATTGTTATTATCCTGGTCCAGAAAATTGTAATTATTTTACAATTCTTTGTGGTTCTGCTAACTTTAAGGTAAAGCTAGCAGAACCTTACATTTAAAAAAATATATTGCAGGAGAAAAATCAAATGGTGGGCATTTAAATGGTCGATAATTATTGCTATTATCCTGGTCCAGAAAATTGCAATAATTTTAAAATTCTATGTGGTTCTGCTAAGTTTATGGTAAAGCTATCAGAACCTTATATTAAAAAAAATATATTCCAGGAGAAAAATCAAATGTTGGGCATTTAAATGATCAATAATTATTGTTATTATCCTGGTCCAGAAAATTGTAATTATTTTACAATTCTCTGTGGTTCTGCTAACTTTACGGTAAAGCTAGCAGAACCTTATATTAAAAAAATATATTGCAGAAGAAAAATGAAATGTTGGCAATTTAAATAGTCAATAATTATTGCTATTATCCTGGTCCAGAAAATTGCAATTATTTTTAAATTTTCTGTGGTTCTGCTAACTTTACGGTAAAGCTAGCAGAACCTTATATTAAAAAAAATATATTGCAGGAGAAAAGTCAATGTTGGGCATTTAAATAGTCGATAATTATTGCTATTATCCTGGTACAGAAAATTGCAATTATTTTTAAATTTTCTGTGGTTCTGCTAACTTTACGGTAAAGCTAGCAGAATCTTATATTAAAAAAAATATATTGCAGGAGAAAAATCAATTGTTGGGCATTTAAATAGCCGATAATTATTGCTATTATCCTGGTCCAGAGTATTGCAATTTTTTACCTTTTTGTGTGGTTCTGCTAACTTTACGGTAAAGTTAGCAGAACCTTATATTAAAAAAAATATATTGCAGGAGAAAAATCAAATGTTGGCAATTTCAATGTTGTTCTTTGTGGTTCTGCTAAGTTTACGGTAAAGCTATCAGAACCTTATATTAAAAAAATATATTGCAGGACAAAAATCAACTGTTGGGCATTTAAATAGTCCATAATTATTGTTATTATCCTGGTCCAGAAAATTGTAATTATTTTACAATTCTCTGTGGTTCTGCTAACTATACGGTAAAGCTAGCAGAACCTTATATTAAAAAAATATATTGCAGGAGAAAAATCAAATGTTGGCAATTTCAATGTTGTTCTTTGTGGTTCTGCTAAGTTTACGGTAAAGCTATCAGAACCTTATATTAAAAAAATATATTGCAGGACAAAAATCAACTGTTGGGCATTTAAATAGTCCATAATTATTGTTATTATCCTGGTCCAGAAAATTGTAATTATTTTACAATTCTCTGTGGTTCTGCTAACTATACGGTAAAGCTAGCAGAACCTTATATTAAAAAAATATATTGCAGGAGAAAAATCAAATGTTGGCAATTTCAATGTTCTTCTTTGTGGTTCTGCTAAGTTTACGGTAAAGCTATCAGAACCTTATATTAAAAAAATATATTGCAGGACAAAAATCAACTGTTGGGCATTTAAATAGTCCATAATTATTGTTATTATCCTGGTCCAGAAAATTGTAATTATTTTACAATTCTCTGTGGTTCTGCTAACTATACGGTAAAGCTAGCAGAACCTTATATTAAAAAAAATATATTGCAGGAGAAAAATCAAATGTTAGGCATTTAATTGATCGATAAATAATTACTGCTATTATCCTGGTCCAGAAAATTCCAAAAAAGTTCTGCTAACTTTACGGTAAAGCTGGCAGAACCTTATATTAAAAAAATATATATTCCAGGAGAAAAATCAAATGTTGGGCATTTAAATGATCAATAATTATTGTTATTATCCTGGTCCAGAAAATTGTAATTATTTTACAATTCTCTGTGGTTCTGCTAACTTTACGGTAAAGCTAGCAGAACCTTATATTAAAAAAAATATATTGCAGGAGAAAAATCAAATGTTAGGCATTTAATTGGTCGATAAATAATTACTGCTATTATCCTGGTCCAGAAAATTCCAAAAAAGTTCTGCTAACTTTAAGGTAAAGCTAGCAGAACCTTATATTAAAAAATATATATTGCAGGAGAAAAATCAACTGTTGGGCATTTAAATAGTCCATAATTATTGTTATTATCCTGGTCCAGAAAATTGTAATTATTTTACAATTCTTTGTGGTTCTGCTAACTTTAAGGTAAAGCTAGCAGAACCTTACATTTAAAAAAATATATTGCAGGAGAAAAATCAAATGGTGGGCATTTAAATGGTCGATAATTATTGCTATTATCCTGGTCCAGAAAATTGCAATAATTTTAAAATTCTATGTGGTTCTGCTAAGTTTATGGTAAAGCTATCAGAACCTTATATTAAAAAAAATATATTCCAGGAGAAAAATCAAATGTTGGGCATTTAAATGATCAATAATTATTGTTATTATCCTGGTCCAGAAAATTGTAATTATTTTACAATTCTCTGTGGTTCTGCTAACTTTACGGTAAAGCTAGCAGAACCTTATATTAAAAAAATATATTGCAGAAGAAAAATGAAATGTTGGCAATTTAAATAGTCAATAATTATTGCTATTATCCTGGTCCAGAAAATTGCAATTATTTTTAAATTTTCTGTGGTTCTGCTAACTTTACGGTAAAGCTAGCAGAATCTTATATTAAAAAAAATATATTGCAGGAGAAAAATCAATTGTTGGGCATTTAAATAGCCGATAATTATTGCTATTATCCTGGTCCAGAGTATTGCAATTTTTTACCTTTTTGTGTGGTTCTGCTAACTTTACGGTAAAGTTAGCAGAACCTTATATTAAAAAAAATATATTGCAGGAGAAAAATCAAATGTTGGCAATTTCAATGTTGTTCTTTGTGGTTCTGCTAAGTTTACGGTAAAGCTATCAGAACCTTATATTAAAAAAATATATTGCAGGACAAAAATCAACTGTTGGGCATTTAAATAGTCCATAATTATTGTTATTATCCTGGTCCAGAAAATTGTAATTATTTTACAATTCTCTGTGGTTCTGCTAACTATACGGTAAAGCTAGCAGAACCTTATATTAAAAAAATATATTGCAGGAGAAAAATCAAATGTTGGCAATTTCAATGTTGTTCTTTGTGGTTCTGCTAAGTTTACGGTAAAGCTATCAGAACCTTATATTAAAAAAATATATTGCAGGACAAAAATCAACTGTTGGGCATTTAAATAGTCCATAATTATTGTTATTATCCTGGTCCAGAAAATTGTAATTATTTTACAATTCTCTGTGGTTCTGCTAACTATACGGTAAAGCTAGCAGAACCTTATATTAAAAAAATATATTGCAGGAGAAAAATCAAATGTTGGCAATTTCAATGTTCTTCTTTGTGGTTCTGCTAAGTTTACGGTAAAGCTATCAGAACCTTATATTAAAAAAATATATTGCAGGACAAAAATCAACTGTTGGGCATTTAAATAGTCCATAATTATTGTTATTATCCTGGTCCAGAAAATTGTAATTATTTTACAATTCTCTGTGGTTCTGCTAACTATACGGTAAAGCTAGCAGAACCTTATATTAAAAAAAATATATTGCAGGAGAAAAATCAAATGTTAGGCATTTAATTGATCGATAAATAATTACTGCTATTATCCTGGTCCAGAAAATTCCAAAAAAGTTCTGCTAACTTTACGGTAAAGCTGGCAGAACCTTATATTAAAAAAATATATATTCCAGGAGAAAAATCAAATGTTGGGCATTTAAATGATCGATAATTATTGTTATTATCCTGGTCCAGAAAATTGCAATTATTTTACAATTCTTTGTGGTTCTGCTAAGTTTACGGTAAAGCTATCAGAACCTTATATTAAAAAAAATATATTGCAGGAGAAAAATCAACTATTGGGCATTTAAATAGTCCATAATTATTATTATCCTGGTCCAGAAAATTGTAATTATTTTACAATTCTCTGTGGTTCTGCTAACTTTACGGTAAAGCTAGCAGAACCTTATATTAAAAAAAATATATTGCAGGAGAAAAATCAAATGTTAGGCATTTAATTGGTCGATAAATAATTACTGCTATTATCCTGGTCCAGAAAATTCCATAAAAGTTCTGCTAACTTTAAGGTAAAGCTAGCAGAACCTTATATTAAAAAATATATATTGCAGGAGAAAAATCAACTGTTGGGCATTTAAATAGTCCATAATTATTGTTATTATCCTGGTCCAGAAAATTGTAATTATTTTACAATTCTTTGTGGTTCTGCTAACTTTAAGGTAAAGCTAGCAGAACCTTACATTTAAAAAAATATATTGCAGGAGAAAAATCAAATGGTGGGCATTTAAATGGTCGATAATTATTGCTATTATCCTGGTCCAGAAAATTGCAATAATTTTAAAATTCTATGTGGTTCTGCTAAGTTTATGGTAAAGCTATCAGAACCTTATATTAAAAAAAATATATTCCAGGAGAAAAATCAAATGTTGGGCATTTAAATGATCAATAATTATTGTTATTATCCTGGTCCAGAAAATTGTAATTATTTTACAATTCTCTGTGGTTCTGCTAACTTTACGGTAAAGCTAGCAGAACCTTATATTAAAAAAATATATTGCAGAAGAAAAATGAAATGTTGGCAATTTAAATAGTCAATAATTATTGCTATTATCCTGGTCCAGAAAATTGCAATTATTTTTAAATTTTCTGTGGTTCTGCTAACTTTACGGTAAAGCTAGCAGAACCTTATATTAAAAAAAATATATTGCAGGAGAAAAGTCAATGTTGGGCATTTAAATAGTCGATAATTATTGCTATTATCCTGGTACAGAAAATTGCAATTATTTTTAAATTTTCTGTGGTTCTGCTAACTTTACGGTAAAGCTAGCAGAATCTTATATTAAAAAAAATATATTGCAGGAGAAAAATCAATTGTTGGGCATTTAAATAGCCGATAATTATTGCTATTATCCTGGTCCAGAGTATTGCAATTTTTTACCTTTTTGTGTGGTTCTGCTAACTTTACGGTAAAGTTAGCAGAACCTTATATTAAAAAAAATATATTGCAGGAGAAAAATCAAATGTTGGCAATTTCAATGTTGTTCTTTGTGGTTCTGCTAAGTTTACGGTAAAGCTATCAGAACCTTATATTAAAAAAATATATTGCAGGACAAAAATCAACTGTTGGGCATTTAAATAGTCCATAATTATTGTTATTATCCTGGTCCAGAAAATTGTAATTATTTTACAATTCTCTGTGGTTCTGCTAACTATACGGTAAAGCTAGCAGAACCTTATATTAAAAAAATATATTGCAGGAGAAAAATCAAATGTTGGCAATTTCAATGTTGTTCTTTGTGGTTCTGCTAAGTTTACGGTAAAGCTATCAGAACCTTATATTAAAAAAATATATTGCAGGACAAAAATCAACTGTTGGGCATTTAAATAGTCCATAATTATTGTTATTATCCTGGTCCAGAAAATTGTAATTATTTTACAATTCTCTGTGGTTCTGCTAACTATACGGTAAAGCTAGCAGAACCTTATATTAAAAAAATATATTGCAGGAGAAAAATCAAATGTTGGCAATTTCAATGTTCTTCTTTGTGGTTCTGCTAAGTTTACGGTAAAGCTATCAGAACCTTATATTAAAAAAATATATTGCAGGACAAAAATCAACTGTTGGGCATTTAAATAGTCCATAATTATTGTTATTATCCTGGTCCAGAAAATTGTAATTATTTTACAATTCTCTGTGGTTCTGCTAACTATACGGTAAAGCTAGCAGAACCTTATATTAAAAAAAATATATTGCAGGAGAAAAATCAAATGTTAGGCATTTAATTGATCGATAAATAATTACTGCTATTATCCTGGTCCAGAAAATTCCAAAAAAGTTCTGCTAACTTTACGGTAAAGCTGGCAGAACCTTATATTAAAAAAATATATATTCCAGGAGAAAAATCAAATGTTGGGCATTTAAATGATCGATAATTATTGTTATTATCCTGGTCCAGAAAATTGCAATTATTTTACAATTCTTTGTGGTTCTGCTAAGTTTACGGTAAAGCTATCAGAACCTTATATTAAAAAAAATATATTGCAGGAGAAAAATCAACTATTGGGCATTTAAATAGTCCATAATTATTATTATCCTGGTCCAGAAAATTGTAATTATTTTACAATTCTCTGTGGTTCTGCTAACTTTACGGTAAAGCTAGCAGAACCTTATATTAAAAAAAATATATTGCAGGAGAAAAATCAAATGTTAGGCATTTAATTGGTCGATAAATAATTACTGCTATTATCCTGGTCCAGAAAATTCCAAAAAAGTTCTGCTAACTTTAAGGTAAAGCTAGCAGAACCTTATATTAAAAAATATATATTGCAGGAGAAAAATCAACTGTTGGGCATTTAAATAGTCCATAATTATTGTTATTATCCTGGTCCAGAAAATTGTAATTATTTTACAATTCTTTGTGGTTCTGCTAACTTTAAGGTAAAGCTAGCAGAACCTTACATTTAAAAAAATATATTGCAGGAGAAAAATCAAATGGTGGGCATTTAAATGGTCGATAATTATTGCTATTATCCTGGTCCAGAAAATTGCAATAATTTTAAAATTCTATGTGGTTCTGCTAAGTTTATGGTAAAGCTATCAGAACCTTATATTAAAAAAAATATATTCCAGGAGAAAAATCAAATGTTGGGCATTTAAATGATCAATAATTATTGTTATTATCCTGGTCCAGAAAATTGTAATTATTTTACAATTCTCTGTGGTTCTGCTAGCTTTACCGTAAAGTTAGCAGAACCTTATATTAAAAAAATATATTGCAGAAGAAAAATGAAATGTTGGCAATTTAAATAGTCAATAATTATTGCTATTATCCTGGTCCAGAAAATTGCAATTATTTTTAAATTTTCTGTGGTTCTGCTAACTTTACGGTAAAGCTAGCAGAACCTTATATTAAAAAAAATATATTGCAGGAGAAAAGTCAATGTTGGGCATTTAAATAGTCGATAATTATTGCTATTATCCTGGTACAGAAAATTGCAATTATTTTTAAATTTTCTGTGGTTCTGCTAACTTTACGGTAAAGCTAGCAGAATCTTATATTAAAAAAAATATATTGCAGGAGAAAAATCAATTGTTGGGCATTTAAATAGCCGATAATTATTGCTATTATCCTGGTCCAGAGTATTGCAATTTTTTACCTTTTTGTGTGGTTCTGCTAACTTTACGGTAAAGTTAGCAGAACCTTATATTAAAAAAAATATATTGCAGGAGAAAAATCAAATGGTGGGCATTTAAATGGTCGATAATTATTGCTATTATCCTAGTCCAGAAAATTGCAATAATTTTAAAATTCTGTGGTTCTGCTAACTTTACGGTAAAGCTAGCAGAACATTATATTAAAAAAAAAATTTAAATAGCCGATAATTTTTATGGTATATTTTGCATTCAGTTCTGCCGTTAAGTGCTTTCTAGCTTTTCCGACGTCTCAATTTTTTAAATGTGATTCGATCAGGATTTTTATGACCTTTAAAATTGTGCATCAGAAAACAGGTGCTATTTGATATTTCCAAGTTGCGGTGGTAGCTAGAAGTGAGGGGAACAGGTGTGACCTAAAATTAAATCTGTATTGGTTTTAAACATCCCTCCCTCGATATCTGAACTGGTCAGAAAAGGTGACAAAAACAAACTTAAGACTTGGCTCAATACTCAGATGTGCTGATGACAGCTCAAGAATACTCTTAAAAAAATTACCAACTAGTGTCACTCATAAAACAACTATCTTACCAATTCATAGACATGTTCACAATCTTTGTCAGTAAGGATTTCATGATGGTGTTTTAGAATGGAAATAACCAGCCTTACTGCTTGTACAGCTACATCATATTCTTTATCTAAAGTCATAGCTACAATACGATCTTTAAACTTATTCGTAAATAATTCCAATTTGCCTTTTAATTCTTCGTTCGCATATAATGGCTGTAGAGCTTGAAGACATCGTAATCTCACTTCTCCTACCTAAACGTTAAAAAGACCATGATTATAAAATCCCATCTTTCTAAAATTAATATTAATTATTATTACCTTATCGTGCAAAGTCCAACCTATATATTTTAAATAAGAGTCATCTAAAAAGTTTGCATGAAACTTGTGCATCCAAATACCAATTTCAGTCATAGCAATCGCTCTTATTTCAGGTAAAGTATCACGATAACGATGTACAAATACTGATTTAAACATGTATGTTAACATATTTTTAATTTCATCCATGTTTTCTTCCAATTCCTGACGTTTTCCTAATAGAGACTCCAGTCGATCACTGGCACGTTTTTCACGAGTTTTTTGCCTTTCAGCTTCATACTGTCTCTGTGTATTATCCAGATTTACCGAAACAGTAAGAGCAACATCTACTAAAGCAGTCATTAGTTTCATTGCCCCTAAAGTTGCTGTATGTCTAAATGCTCTAACCTAAAATTAAACATCCATCATTAATAGAAATTAAAAAAAAATAATTAAAATTAACCTGTGAATCTGATAAACCAGTCAGTAGCGAAATAATATTGTCCATGAGAAACTGGTCGTAAATTATAGAATACTGGCACTGTTTCACAAGGGTTTGTACAAAATCACAATAATTTTGTCTAAACTTCTTCCAACTCTGTCCAGCCATAATTAAAGGATATTCACCAGATTCTTCGTCAAATTCTTCAGTCATTTTACGAATTATAGCAGCATGTTCCATATTTGCTTGCATTTGTTGCGTGATTCTACCTTTACAACCAGAAGCATTTATAAAAAATTGCATTAAAATTATAAGAGCAGCTTCTCTATTGATCTGGAATGCACTAATAATAATTAAAATGTATTGTTACAAGCATCCATAATTAAAAATACCTTGTAGCTTTCAATCCAATCATCAACAATATTAGTTAAAGAAGCTTTACTGTTCCGAATAACATGATATAAAGAAGTGTCATCATCTGATGTTCCTTCAACATGTTGTTTACGACCAGGAGGACGACCTCTAGGTCTTCCTCTACCAGTATGAGTTGTAGTAGGTCCAGTTGGTGAATGCGAAGCAGTAGTTACCATTGAAGGTTGATTCATACCAGCTGCAGCAGCTGCTGCTCCTCGAGCCTTCGATCGAGTAACTCTTCGCATACCAGGTGTTGGTGGAGATTCAAACATGCCATCAGAAGAGGACGTACCTGCATGCTCTCCATAAGCATCCCCGTAAATATTGGATGGTTGTCCATAATGCATTCCATAAGCTTCATGTTCAACGGCGGGAGTCATTGGATTTTCATATTCGGGTGGAGGTTCATCCATTCGGATGCGTTTACCACCGCGTCGTTGCATTGTGATTAGTTTTTTATATGATACCAGTTTATCATGAACTAATACTATTTTAACATTCTATTTTGTATTGAATTGCTTTTGCAAACAAACAAGCTACCGCAATTCATAACGACGTTTTTTGACAGTTTGATTTTTGACACTGGAAATGTCACTATATTTCCCTAGAAAAACTATCTCATAAAAATAGTGCTTTTATTACCTCAGTGTTGGTTATCCTATTAACTTACAGATAAGCGACGTTGTCACGTATTATGTTTGTAATCACTTCAGGTATTAAACAGTATTGATTTGCATTGTATTGACTAAAAAGGTAAGTTCGCAGCTGTGCATTTATACGTTTTCGGTAATACGTCTGCTGATCACAGCTCGTTATTATCAAATACTAGCCTAGTTACTTTAGACATAAATATATAGTCTATAGCTACGAACACGACCGCTTCACAACTCCGTAATGGATAAAATTCCTTTTATTATCTGTATTCATTGTACATATATGAGTGGGAAAATCCTTGTCTGGCAGGGTAACGCTGGTCATCGATGCTCTCTGTGTAGTATAAGATTAAAAAATTCCCAGTCAAATCAGCACCCATAATTTGACAATTATTGATTTTTACCGTGTTTACGAAAATGTCATAGCAGGTGATTTTTTGAGGTTAGGGATAAGGAATTTTGAACGTTTGTAACCTTCTTTTAGATTTTAACATAGATATTTGTTGTTTTGGAAAGTTTTAAAACAGTTTTAGTAGGAAACTAAGAATTAGATTTTCGCGAATACCTACCTTGTACGTTCTCTAGTTTTACAGAACTACCAAGTACTAAAAAACAAGAAATCACTTTTACTTATATTTAAGAAATTAACTCATTTATAACCTTTGTAATAGTATAATGTACCTTCAATATGGAGAAATATATTCTTTTCAAATACAGTTTTACATTTAACAAAACTCTGCTATTTAATATTTTAATCAACTTAAATGCTATTAAAGCACTTAATTACAATAGAATTAACACTATTTTTGCTTATCCATCTCTTCTCTTGTATATTTATTATACATTACTACATAAAACGCAGCGTCTATCTGTCTGTCGTTCTGTATGTTCGCTTTTTCTGAAACTAAAAAAACATAAAGACTAAAATCAAAAAATATCAAACGTCTTACTTTCACTATATAGTTTCTCTGGCGACCATTTTAGAAGAACTTGCTAGGTCTGCAGTTTTCAACTTCTTGCTTTGTCTTTTTTTACCAGGACTAGATAAAACTCGCTGGTTTCTATTACGGGTCCTTTTAACAGTTGAAACACAAATTTTTAAAGCCGCAGCTGCTCGCTGCAATAAACAATTATAGTACAATATGATCATAAATAATAATTAACGTTTCTTACCTCTTGTACACAAAATAAAGGCAGTAAATTTCCACGATTTTCTTTTTCCCTTCGAACTAGTTTAGTAAATTCAGGAATAACTGATGAGACTGCGAATGTAGTGTCTTCCCTTATACTGACATAATATTAATATGTATTATATTAGGTAAAATTGTGATTTTCTGCCAGTTCTGAGAACTGTTGTTTATTATTATTGAAATACTATAACACTCACGAAAAACATGTAAATAAGAAATAACTTCAGCAAATGTCACCTGTGCCAATCAACATCTACAGTCTACAGGTATCAGAGATACCTGTGTCATGTTTTACAATAAAGTCACATGTTCATAACCGCATACAGCATTGCCTATACTTTTGGAATTTTCTTTCAGAAATCTGTGAAATACCTTAAAAAATCCCTAAAATTGATCAACTTTATCTGTAGTGACGACATTAATTTTTTCCTCGATAAATAATTTTGCCAATAAATGTAGTTATTTTTGCTGTTTTGTGGCAATATGTTAATTTGATCTAGAAATTTATTTGTAAGGTTGGCCATTCCGTATTCTACACTCTACAGAGCTAGTCAAATCAACTTCCAACGACCCAGAGAAGTGCTAATGTAATGCTATCTTCGTCATACTCGTAGATAATGAGAGTAAAGCAAAACAATACGCTTTCTGTGATAATTTCTTGCAAAGATGACGCAGCGCTCATCTTTCGTTGGACGGATTGTATGTTATGTTTTTTATATGAATCAAAATACTGAAAAAATACGATAGCAAATTTGCCAGACAAATATTCCTCTGATTAATTAGTACCAGATCAGTACTAATTAATTAATTACATATTAAAAGATTTCAAGTACTATAAGAGCATTGTGCACACATAGGCAACCAGTTATACATAAAATAGCGTAAGTTTATTAACTTTCCAGGGATGAAATCAGTGGAATCTTGATCTGTCATTTTGCAATCACATTATACACGGATTAACTATACTTAGTAAAAAAGACAGACATTACACTTATACTTAAAATCTTTAAATAATTAATTAATTAGTGTTGATCTTAGCAGAGGAATATTTGTCTGGCAAGTTTGCTATCGTTCTTTTTCAGTATTTTGATTCATATAATATATATTATGTAATTAGGAGATCAAGCGATACTTTAAATCCGAGATGTATTATAACGCCCAGGCGGTAGCCGAGTTTGCTATCGTATTTTTTCAGTATTTTGATTCATATAAAAATTAGAAAAACCATTACATATACTTTGGCAAAATATCAGAAAAAATGCACATATACTAAGAAAAACCAACAATTATAAAATAACATTTACAACCAACACTAACTTTTTCATTTTTTTAATGCTAAAGCCAGAACACGTGATACCATGAAATCGGGCATTTACCGTTTAAATTGTTCTTTTTGTAGTTCGGTATATATTGGACAAACACTTCGAAATTTTGACGTTAAGATACAAAGAACACGTACGTCATTACAAAAATAAACATCCTGAAAAATCTAATTATGCCAAACACCTTTTAGAACAAAATCACACAATGACTCCTCAAAATAATATTAAATTCCTACATTTTTGTAATAACAAACGCAAATTAGACATTTTAGAAGCCTTTGAGATATACAAACACAAACTCAGGGTACCTTTAATGAATGAACAACTTGAGCTCAATAATTCTCCGTTACTGGAAGTATTAACTAATTCCAGTAATAATTGGATATTTAATTCTGATTATTATTATTTTATCTAGTTACCTATTTTTGTATCTACTTTAGCGACGTGTTTGTTTATAATTATATTATTTTTGATAATGACAACATAGCTGTCGAAACAATATTGTCAGGTTATATTTTAATAAAACTGTGAAACTTTTATTAATCTTTATTTATTTCATCATTACATATGTGTTTCAAATGTGACATTTTTTAACCACACTATTTGATCTTTTCCTCCATAAATCAGAGGGGTTGTCCTGCCAGACAAGGGTATTCCTATTCATATACTATGAATACAGATAATAAAAGGGATTTTATCCATTACGGAGTTATAAAGTGGTCGTGTTCGCTAGCTTTAAAGTCTAAACTATAAATCAATATAAAATTAATATAGTACATACCAAAGATTAGAGAGGGTTAAGATAGGAAACTAAGGAAACTGGCATAAGAGCACTATGTAAAAAAACGACTACGTTTTTTGTGGTCCAATTCCCCCTGAGGCGTTAGATGTCGCAATATTCGCTATAATATCATGGCCATTCATATTCGCTGACGGCGAAAATAAATGAGGTTGATCATGATAATCCGACTAGCATCGAGTTTTGAACGGGAGATGTCGCCACAATCGCTACAACGTGGATGGCGCCAAATTCAGAAAAAAGAGTATAATATATTAAAAAGTTACTCCTATTTAATTTCCAAGATCATCTAAAAGAAATAAATCTAGTGGTTTGTTTATAGACATTATAATGACTGTATAATACAGATTATACATTGAAATAATGCTGAAGTTAAATGTTTATAAGTAGTTTATTTTCAATATAATATTAATAGTAATAACAATAACAGTAACAGTAATAATAATCAATTCTTGCTACTCCTATTAAGTTATACATTTGGTAATACATACATTATAAATATGCGTCGCTTAGCTTCCTATCTTAATCCTCTCTAATCTTTGGTACATACATTGACCCTAAAGTATGTTCGGTAATTATAGGAAAAATATTAATAGGTGGCAACTACGCATATTTGAAACTATTAATGTAGTAGCGTTGACGTTTATTAACTCTTGAGAACTTTTCAAACTGTTTTATAAACATCTGTTCTTACGATCGCTCTTTCTTTTATTTTTACGATTTGCACATTTTAAAATAGTATAACAAAGATAATGCCTAGAACTAAAGCAAAAAAACCAAAACCCAAAATCAGCGATGAAAACATAAAGCCCACGAAAACCAAATTAAAACATGAAAGTATAAACTGTTTTTTCAAAGCTGTAGAAAATGATAAGAAATTGAGAGACGAAAAGCTGCACGCAGAATGGGAAGGGCTCTTGTTGAAATTACATAGTGATTTGAGTGAAGTTTCTATGAGATTCCCCCTTTGTGATGCTGGTAAGACATTAGCCCAACTTAAAACTGAAAAGGTTGATGAATTACGTTTTGATACTACTTCATTTAAAAGTATTTCAACAAATAACAGCAGAGCTAGACCTAGTATAGTTAATGATATTCAACCCACTACTTCCAAAAATAAAGATATCTTATCGAGATCAAGAGCACGTGCTACTACTGCACAAAAAACCGTAATTCGTGCAAGCTCATTACCACGAAACAAATTACAACAACCTGCACAATTATCATACGATTCTTATGTTACTCCATTGCAAAAATCTTCCTCGTTGGTAAGCTTGAGAACAATTACCCCAAAAATAAAACCAAACACTCCTCAGGTGGTTTTGAGACGTCCTAAAGAAGGTGAAGTAGCATTATCAATGCAAGGAAGCCCACTTATGGTTAGTAGTGTAAGCAGTGATGTTGTAGCAAATGTTAATATACCATTACATGATGGTCGTATACTTACTATTCAACCAGAACGTGGATTACGTCCCTCACTGATTCCATATTTGGATCTAGAAACTCAACAGCAAATTGAAACTTTACGTGATAATCTTAATAAAGTTTGTGCAATGCACACTCGTTTATAGGACATTGTGTTTTGTGCAGTATTTGATAAATTGCCTCTAAAAATGATTGATTTTGTGATAAAAATATTTAACTTTTTAGATTGTTTTACATATATTAAATTTATTTTATTATAATTAAATTTTAAATGTACTTTAAGACACATTATCTCATTATTATAACAGTTTCACTACCATTAAAATATTGTTTTTTTTGTATGGAGTATTAATATTATTGTTTATTGATTTTATTTTGTGCTTTTATTTGTTTATTATTGTAGTCTTATTATGTAACGGATTATCTTAATTAACTTCAGAAATTCATTTTCTAAACTTTATGCTCCAAAAATATAAATTAACAACATATTATTATTAATTGACACACCCTAATTAGTTAAATAAATAATATATTATACACCAAGGTGGTGAAGACTGTCATTATTGACCGAGCACCAAGATTATTTCGCGAGGGGCTTTCCCCCGAGCGGAATAAGGTGCGAGGCCTATTAATGTCTTCACCACCGTGGTGTATATACTATTTTTTCCACTACTAGCCAAATTTAAGGCAAAAATTAAAATTTTTCTTGTAAAAATCAAGTAACACAGGAATGCAAATTCGCCTTTTCACTAATAACTAATGGCATTTTTATTCAAATAATTTTATCTTGTTAGGTAATTTCAAGCAGCAAATACGTTAAAGACAATCTCCTGGGTATACAAAATTATGTTGCACAAGTTTTTGTTATCCCTGGATTCTCAAAACATTTGAATTTATCCATTATTAATCTAGGTTAATAATAGAAAAAATTATTAACCACTACTAGAGAAATTCAACTTCTCAGTTGGCTAGGAGACGCAATAATTGTCAACTTCATAGTTAGTAGTGGAAAATAGTATATTGTGTTACAAGTGCAGAAAAGTGCCAATTTCTCACGAGTGTGAAGATTTTGCGGCATGAGACGTAGTCGAATGCCGCAATCACACGAGTGAGAAATTGGTGTTTTTGCACACGTTACACACTATACTTTATCTACGACAACAAAAAAAGTAATAAACCACCGACAGCTAAGAAAGTTTTTTAATCTAGAATTTATACTCGCATTCATATTTTTTACGTGAAATATTTGGCAATTAGAGATGTAATGCGAGCCGCTTCCACGATGTTTGGAGGTGTACGAGTGTACACCCCAATTTTCCTTGCATCGGATTCACTCATGATACATCTAGAATTTTAAAAACGACACAAGTAAACATTAAATTTGTAAAGACAATAGTAATAATACGTTTACAATTTGTATAATTTCAGTCAATCTACTATTTAGTACTTACAGCTAAATAATTATGTACTCGTTTTCAAAATAAATTTATATGTACAAAAATCACAATTCAATTGTCAAGGTTATTAACCTCTGCGCAAAATGTCAAATATAATTATAAATGTTTTCAATGTTTTTATTGTAATTTAGCAATAATAATAAATAAAATTACATTAAAAATTATATAATAATGTAAAACATTAATTAATTTTACGTTTTAATTGAATAACAATCATTGTAACTTTATATAATGAGAAAAAAAACATCATTGAAAGGCGTCCGATAGCTCAATTAGGTTACGCTTTAGCTACTAACCGAGCGATCCGGGTTCAATTCCCCGGGTCTGACCTTAGTTTTTTTTCTAGATGGATTTCCATTCGAAATATAATTTAATGTAAAATATTAATTAAACAAAATAAATTAACCTTTATCTAAAATTTATAACATTTTATATTTCAAATAATTAATAATATTATAAATATTGCAAGTGGTGACATCTATGGCGTTTTAATAGAACTACGGATTATTGAGAACTCCTTCCTCACATACTTTACCGTTGAGTTTGGAGATTGTTTGCAATTGGTCGTTTTCACGGTTACTAGATTGTGCGGAATATGTAACTTTCTATGGTGGTCGTAGATAATAGTATATTGTGTTACAAGTGCAGAAAAGTGCCAATTTCTCACGAGTGTGAAGATTTTGCGGCATGAGACGTAGTCGAATGCCGCAATCACACGAGTGAGAAATTGGTGTTTTTGCACGCGTTACACATATTTTAGGTTAGATTTAGGTCGCGCGCGACCTAAATCTAACCTAAAATATATTCGTAGATTGTAACCCAACTAATATTATATGTAAGTTTTTCGAATGTTAATGACGATTTTGTAAGTAGCTACAATGGTCTAACCTAATAAATATTTTATGAACTAATCTTAATAGAGATTTTTTGTAAGTAGCTACATGCTCTAACCTAATAAATGTTTTATGAACTAATCTTTATAGAGATTCTTGAATCTTTGCAACAACCGGAGTCTAAAATCTATAACCTTAATATAATTTTTGGGGGTCTAACCTAGATTGCTTCATTTAATTTAATCATTTATATTAATATTATATTGATTTATCATGCAATTTTGGGTTTTAAAGTAAAGAAGAATTAATGTTTTTTATCACAGAATTTTGAAATAAACTTCTAAACTTTGTATTCATCGTTTTGTTCCGAGCTATCTCAATTTCAAAATCAAGACTACAGCTATGTTGTTTTTCCTTACGGCGCCAATCTTACAAAACAAATAGTTTCTAAAAACGATTTGATTATAACACCCTCTATTAATCTAACCTGACTACTAAAAACTTCTAACTTTAAATATGTTTTAAAGATTACATCTTCAGTTTCTACAATTGAATTTCTGTAATAATTAGATTCAGCCACTAATTTTAAAATATCAAGTAAGCTCTATTATATTACAGGTGGTATAATTGTTCATGATTTTACTGTCTATCATCTATAGTCTAGTCTAGTCTGGTCTGATATGGTCTGGTCTGGTCTGGTATGGTCTGGTCTGGTCTGGTCTGGTGTGGTCTGGTCTGGTTTGGTCTGGTCTGGTCTAGTCTGGTCTGGTCTGGTCTAGTCTAGTCTTATGAACCCTCTAGAGGTCGAATACAGGCGTATATATTCTGTATATAACCTCTTAGTTAACATAGTATTTTATAAAATAATTAGATATAGTTATATTTACTATCTATTCTTTTAAACTGCTGTTATACTTACCATGTTTACTTTATAGTCGGGTATGTAGTACCATTATTAGTGTATACGAAATGTACTATTTTAATAGATATTATATATATATATATAAGTTATGTATTATGTTTTAAGTAGCGTCGAAACTACTCGTATCAATAAACGTTCTTGTATGAAAGTATGTTGTTTTGTACTTACTCTGCTCCCTACGTTCTGCCCTAAAAATGTATTCGTAGGCTCTAACCTAATCTAACCTAAATTATATTCGTATGCTCTAACCTGTGATGTAATAAAAAACAATAAGGTTACAGATTATTATTAATCATAAGAGTTTACTATAGATACGTTGAATAACCTACAAGAGTATATAGTATATTATTACATATCTGCATATTTCGAACCTATTGAAAATGTATGATGTATTGTAAAATAACGTTTAAATATGGCGACGAACTTATTTCTTTTAAACTGACGACAACTCATCATACAAAACATACTGTATTTATGTATTCCCTTTCTCTGCTGATATGTTTTCTACAGTGTGTTTTTAAATATTATACCCCGTTCTCTCAAGAATGCATAAAATTTTCGAAATATCTGTTTATTATTTTACTTAACACATATAACCTACTAAGTATGTCCTAATGGTAAAACTGTAATCGACGAGATCTAATATCATAGTAATATTATAACAGATTAGGTGACCTAACAAACTCTTTAAAGAAATGTTTATTTACATGTATGAGATAGTATTTAACATTATGTCCTTACATACTGGGTTACGATAGAGACGGATAATCATACGAGCTGCTGAAATGTATGATATATTGTAAAATAACGTTTAAATAAGAGTTTACTTTAGATGCTACGAATATCTATATGGTGTATAAACAATAAGAACGTATATGTAGAAATCGCTTACAAGGGTAGTAGATATAACGAAAAGGGTTAAAATCTGTTCAAAATTACATTACGTCTAGAAAACTAGAAATTAGATAATTGTAGCATACGCATGTTAAATGTACCTATTCTTCACCTCGTAGTAGATATAATGAAAAAGGATAAAAATCTGTAGTATAGGGTTTATGCTTATACTCAGGCTCGCAATCATATGTAGCGTATTTATGCTTACATAGTATAATTATTTTCTCAACGTAGGATAGAACAACCGATTGCTCTGGTCGATCAGTATAAATCGACGGGTAGTGTTCCTGTTCCTTCATTAGTCGAGATGGACCGGCGTAAGAAGAAGAATGGCTCTGGTCGACAGGATTGCAAAATACAGTGTCCGGTTTGCTTCAAGTCTTTCGCGAGGCCATTCACCTGCAAGAGACACGTAAAAACCATACCCGATTCAAACAGAATCTGCTGTTCTAGCTGTGTCAAAACTTCTTCACGCTCTGACAACTAAAAAGACATACGAAAAGCGTTCACGAATCAATCAAAGTCCGGTGCTCTAATTGCTTCAAATATCTTTCACGCATCGACAGCTATAAAAGGCATTTAAAAAACGTACATAATAACGAAAATGTTGTAAAGACAGCTCTGGTAAAGGAAGCAAATGGACCTACTGATATCGTTGAGACAGAAGAAGAAGAAGAATATATGACTTCAGCCATGAATTTGGGTATTGATGAATGTGATTCCTCGTTTACCAACTGTGATAGTAACGAAGAGTTGAACAAGGAAAGGGCTACCGGTACAGTTCCAATGAGTCAGTCGTCGGACTTTATACGTATTAGTATTGCTGCGAGGGCATACGACGACTCAGAGACCCGTAGAACTACAACAGTCGTCATAGAAAACAACTTATGATCTATATTCTTGTATTATGTTATGTATACTAAATAAATGTTTGTAAAATAACTTTATATGTTTTATTTATCACGCCCATACTCTGATTTCTTGTCTAACAGGGTGGACTCAGCCATTTTTTTTGTTTCAAGACTGTTTCTAGCCTAAGGATGTATAGCCCCAGGGTTAATTAATTGAGTTTGACCTGTAGAGCATATTATGTTAGCGTTCAGTTAGTATGGCTTTGATATCCCTAATTGTTATTTACGCCAAACCTGACTACATGTATTGTTAAAGTAAAATTTAGAGGTAATATACAGGAATATATGCGCCTGTATCCGATTTCTAAAATATAAGCCTTTTAAGTCTTTTAAATATTACTTTGTAGAGCTATGTTTAACAGGTATGCGCTAAATATGTTAATGTCAGCCTTGTGCATAAAATATATATATAGGTCATTTGTTGCACGGAAAATTAAACTTCTCTGTAACGTATATCCTATATTACTTTGTACAACTGCGTTCATCAGGTATGCAATCAGCAGTAGAGTATCATACGTACCTGGTATAATATAACGCTTATCAGTAGGTCCCTCGTTAGGAATTTTAAAAATAATGAAATTTTTATTGAATCAGCTAAATAGATAGTGTACTTATAAGTGAATCTCTAAATAACGAATGCGTTAACAGAACTCCTGCATTAATATACATAACGTTTCATCGTGTTTTTTCAAAACACATTTCATTGTAAAAGAATAATTTCATTGTAAAAGAATAAGAATAATTTCAATTTTATTTATCAGGCGATATACATTATATTATTTTCATATATTAGTATGCAAATTGAATAGACTACCTGTTACATTTCATACCTTATTCGTCTCGATGAACATACAGTCAGCATACAGTTGATATCTTTCTGTCTTTACTTTACCTAGGTAAACCAATCCTAGAGACAGAGTTGTATTCGCTATCTTTTGTTTGAGATCGACCACTTTATCTTCAGTAAGTTTGTCGGTGAATCTTTTGGGTAGATATGTTATAGACTTATATTTCGAAGGTATCGAAAATAATTACAAATTAGTATTAATTATACGAGTTAATATCCTACAAAAGTATATAGTAAATTATTACATATCTTCATATTTCGGAGTTGCTGAAATTTATGATATATTGTAAAATAACGTTTAAATAAGAGTTTACTTTAGATGCTACGAATATCTATATGGTGTATAAACAATAAGAACGTATATGTAGAAATCGCTTACAGGGGTAGTAGATATAACGAAAAGGGTTAAAATCTGTTCAAAATTACATTACGTCTAGAAAACTAGAAATTAGATAATTGTAGCATACGCATGTTAAATGTACCTATTCATTCACCTCGTCTGTAGTAGATATAATGAAAAAGGATAAAAATCTGTAGTATAGGGTTATGCTTATACTCAGGCTCGCAATCATATGTAGCGTATCGATGCTTACATAGTATAATTATTTTCTCAACGTAGGATATATCGATATTCTTCTAGTTTGATTAAATCCTATAAGTTATATTCATTTCACCCTTTTTATTCTGTTAAGACATTTATAATAATCATAGGGAGCCTGGTATGGGCATAAACCGATTGCACTTATTCTTTCACCTCGTCAGTAGTTAGACTCGAATTTTATGATTTCATATATGAAGAATACGTTTAGTGATGAATACTCTGTGTTCTAGAATACTTGTATAGGGGCTAGGAAGCTTGATTTGAATACTACAATCTTGATCACGCGGTCGGAGTGTACTGATACCTCGATTGTGTGCATAGAAGTATAATGAGTATCAGTTATCGTATATTCAAATTAGTTGAATATATGTAGTACAACTTTATAGATTCTAGAAAGTTCCTATCAATATTAGAGCAATGAATGTAGACTGATGTGTGTGTTATATAATACCGATTCTCGCATATACGAACTTAGGAGCTAGCTGCTGACTCTGCATGACATTAGATGATTATGATAATGATAGATGATCGTGATAAAGAATGTTGTTATTTATAGCAGTGACTTTATTACAATTCTTACTAGAATATAATTGTATGATATCACATCATGATATGTACCTACAATTCGATTACCTACATTTTGACTACCTAAATTAGACCTTAGTCTAAGAATAATCATATGTTTTATCGTTATCTTATGATATCAGGAATGCAATACTTCTATTAATCTTTAGTTTAGCGTAGATATAAATCTCTTTGTATAGCTCAATAAATGATAGTTATAGGGCTGTATTGACTTATATAACATTTCTCTCATATATGAATATTTTAGTTCAGAGAGCATTTACAAACAATGCACAATTTATACAAAGCAGTCATTCAGAACAGGGTAAGATAATTCGTATGATCTATTAAATTTAAAATAGTAATCTGCTGTTCAGCTTGATTTAATTTTCGTAAATGTCTAAATATTACAAACATACAAACAAAATAGACTTAAGTAAGAAACAAAACGTATACATTACATATCTAAAATTGTACAACATATTGATAGGGTAGGTGAATTGCAGGCATTTAGCAGGCCCGTGTTTCTAACTGCTGATCTATAGGCTAGAAAAATCATAAAAGTATTAGGCAGTGTTCATTGAATAGACTCCCTGCTTCATTTCATAACTTATTTGTTTTAATAAATAGACATTAGTCAAACGATGGATATCCTCATGTCTTTACCTTCAATATATAATATATTTATTTTTGATATCTAGTTAATGATATGTGTTGTGATCTTGATTGACTGTAATCTTTTTCCTGTAAGATGCTATAAAAGCCGTAATTAATATTTCTTAATATATATAGTTTAGTTTAATCCGTGTATGTATTTTATTCTCGCATTTTTTATTTCACAATGTATAACTATATACAATTTATGTTAAAACCGTTTTTCTGAAATTTCTAGATTTTAATACAAACAAAATTAATTTAGGCTTCAGGAAATATCCAAACAGATTTACTAAGAATTTACGGTTGTTATTAAATAATAATTAGCTGTCGGCAACTTTTAAAATATTTCGATTAAACCAATAGTCTTTCATGTTTGAATTTTAACTTTCTACACCCGCTAATTGGAAATTCATTAGCAATGGTGAAATCATCGTTACAGAAAATAAATTTTACAATCAAGACGTCATGTCTTTACCTTACCGATCTCATTTTTCATATAAGTTAATGTAGGATAATAATGGTACTACATACCCGACTATAAAGTAATCATGGAAAGTATAACAGCTGTTTAAAAGAATAGATAGTAAATATAACTATATCTAATTATTTTGTACTGATATAAAAAGCCGCGGATCGACTGATGTTACGGGCCTCGTGTAGTAATAATATCTGTATATAGTTTTCAAATTGTTATATTTAAGATGTATCAAGAAAAATTTCTTGAGTTTATTCACGATTGGCTCATATAAGGTTAATAATTGTCTCATCTCAATGACTCATGATAATAATCATAATTGGCTTATAATTTTTGAATCCTAAAGATTTAATATTATTAATGTACAATATTTATAAATATTTTCCGGGAATTATTTTTAAATAAATTGGTTTTAATCAAATATACGTGAAAACATTTTTATAAATAACTCGTATGCAGTAATTTAAAAGACAAGCTCTAAAAAGCAAGACTTAATTTATTTAGCTTTGTTTGTTCTCTGATTATTTACTGATAACAACTCTTGAGTTTGACACCCGACATTTGTTTGTTTTTCTCTTCAACCAGTTTTACTTTTGTTATAGTTAAAACGTCATTAAACAAATGTATCAGCTTATGTATATTTCTTTTATTATTATGGGTAATTATTAAAATTTAGAAACTTTGCCATTGCTATAGATATTTATAAACCCTTAAGTATAGTTTGTGCTATATAATTATTGTTAAATACTCAAATTTTAAAATTACTTTGCTTTTTTAATACCCTCTTAATTATTATTCTGTTTATTAATATAAATGGTACTTATATGTTTAAGTTTTCAAATGACATTTTTTTACCTACTTAGTTTAGGCTTAGTTTTAATTTTACTAACAACCTTCACAAATGTATACTTTTTTTTGCTACGTTGTGCTAATCGTTAGTGGGTCCTATCAATACCCGTTGATTAGCCATTTCTGTAATAAATAAATAAATCTTCAACAGATGTAACTGGAGATGAGTGTTCAAGTTTTGGTGAGAGATTAACGGTCCCCGGTCGAGGTTCAGCTTTATCACGGTGAAAGTAGACTAATTTATTACGTATAGCATTACGAGCGTTTATTATTTCAGCATCATCATCGAGTCTTATTTCTTTATTTGTGTCGCGGAGTTCATTGGTATGCATACGTTTCAGACTCGCGTCTTTAATTATTACATTATTGCTAGATGAAGTCTTATTATCATCATCTAGGGTACTATGAACAATTTTCAAATGATTTCTGTAGTTATCGAGACGTGTAAAATACTTTAAACAAATAGAACACTGAACTTTGTGTCCACGGTGTATATTCATATGACGTTGCAAACCCTGATCGTAAAACGCTCGTACGACACACATCACTCTCACGTCGCCGTTCCATCTTGACTAATGATTGAACATGAACTCCTATTTATATATCACGTTCCGTTTAACTTAATTAACCCTGGCTAGTCACCCTTTACCCTTCAGGATCGACTGATGTTACGGGCCTCTTGTAGTAATAATATCTGTATATAGTTTTCAAAATAATTTCTTCTTTATATAGTTTAATAATGTTTGTATATTCTTCACTATGTATTTATATTAATCGTATGTAATAGATGTAATAGTTCACCCTTCACCCTTCTCCCTTCACCCTTCACCCTTCGCCCTTCTCCCTTCACCCTTCACCCTTCAGGATCGACTGATGTTACGGGCCTCTTGTAGTAATATCTGTATATAGTTTTCAAAATAATTTTTTCTTTATATAGTTTAATAATGTTCTTTATATTTATATTAATCGTATGTAATAGATGTATGTAATAGTTTAAATAATACCTGTATATAGTTTTCAAATTGTTATATCTTTTATATAATGATGAATATGATTTATTTTTTGTCTTTTTATTTCTGTAAATTAAGGTAAAAAATGAAAAACAAATATTTTATACAAGAACTTTTATTGAAAGAAGAAAATACATTTCACATTGATATATAATACTAAATTATATCTAGAAGAAAATACATTTCATATTGATATATAACACTAAATTATATCTAAAATAATACATAAGTATACTAATAATATTACTATAAAGGAGCTAGTGAGTGAGTAGATCTTCCTTTAAATAGAATGTAAAGTAATATATCCTACGACTATTGTGAGGTTCTTTGAGTAATTAACAAATTTTGTAGGTCTACTAGCGGTGATCTATCAAAATTTTTAGATCTAGAATCTGCTTTAGCAAGAAGCCATACAGTTGCCCTAGACAGTTCTATACAAAGCGAGGTCAAAGTTTTAATATTATCACGTAGCGTGTCGTGACTGTTGTTAGATATCTCGCTATCCATATACCATTTTGTAACTGCATCCTCTGCATCTACGGGGTCCGTTAAATTGATTAATCTTCGTTTCTTACAATCAATAGTTTTATTTTCTAGTATTAAAGCATGTTTCTTTGTTACCAGATCTGAATCATTAATAGCGTGGCTTGCGTTTGTAATTCTTTTGTTTTCTAAATCGAAATTCTGATCTTCTGTTAGCTTAAATCCGACCCCGGGAGGACCTGGAACTGTTACAGCATCTCCAACTATTGAACGTCCGAACAAATCTATAGTAGCATTCATACTGCGAATGATAATGGTAACGAACTGACTACTTACAACCGTGATGAAATCTTTTATTCTATAATACCTTCTTCTTTTAACTCGGAAATAATTGAAATTATTTCGTTTTCATTCAAAGAACTACTGTTACCGGCTTCTTTTACAGCATATAACAAACGTAGCCTGTCGACTAGCTCGTTAGCCTTATTCCAGTAGACGTATTCGACTTTGCAATCGCTTAATTTTTTAAAATTTGACGATGATGATAGTCTAATGCCTAAACCTTTGATTTTGGGTAAGTTCGGTTTAATTATATAATCATACTTCCAATGTTTAACAGCTGTTAGTTTACCGTGTGGTCTATAGGATTTCTTATGCGCATTAGTAAGGGCTATTATCTGCATATAATTATTGATATCATCTTGCGATGGTGTAAACTCTAATTCTCTAGACTGGTATGAACATAATCCGATTGTACCAATTCTTTTCTCTCCGTTTGTATAATATAAATATATATATTCCGCGTCAGACTGATTAGTATCGTCATATGTACCGGTTGTTATATTTCCGTGAATATTTGAGTTTTCGCCAATACACAGGATAAATTTTTATCTCTAATTTTATATATGGCGTTTTATATAGAGCAGGAGTCTCACGATAATTATTTATACATATATTGTCTTTGAATATTCTAAAACAGATAAAGAACCCTGAACCCTTGTTAGGAATTTTAAAAATAACGAAATTTTTATTGAATCAGCTAAATAGATAGTGTACTTATAAGTGAATCTCTAAATAACGAATGCGTTAACAGAACTCCTGCATTAATATACATAACTTTTCATCGTGTGTTTTCAAAACACATTTCATTGTAAAAGAATAAGAATAATTTCAATTTTATTTATCAGGCGATGTACATTATATTATTTTCATATATTAGTATGCAAAGTTGTCGTTTCAATAAAGAGTAAAATATTTATCTTATTTATTTCTCCAGGTTAAGTCTTCAGGGTTCTCATAACTGTAAATATTGCAAGAGGTAACTACCCTGTGTTTCGAAGTTATAAAGACGTATTACAAACATATGTTATAGACTTATATTTCGAAGGTATCGAAAATGGTTACAGATTATTATTAATCATACGAGTTTACTATAGATACGATGAATATCCTGCAAGATCATTATGGTATGTGTATATGTCTAGTCTCAATTTCAGCAAACGCATTGTATTCTATCAACGAATCATGTAAAATTAAGCAGTATGGTTTAGTTGTATCAGAAAGTGAGTTGACCGATTCAAGCTCTAATCTCTAAATTCATGAATACCTTATACACACGATATAACTACGATGTAAGATTACAAGAGGGTACATGAAGAAAAGGGTATGTTATAAGTCGGTTCTGAATTTCTTAAAACATTACTCGAATATCAAAAATTCGTAACGGCAATGCATAGGTTTAATACTATCAACAGCTCATATAAAGGAAATGTTAGATTGTTAACAGTTTATGAGCATTAATCAAAGACTATTCTATAATGATGTATTATTTATTTATAAATGTTACATAGTATAGTAGCTAAATACATGACTGACCGAAAAAGTTACTTTTATTAATGATGACTATTGAATTCGATCTGTCACTAGCTTAACCTTTTAATTTCCACTTTTGACCAAATTATAGTTAATCTGATCAAATATTGCTTACAAATCGGAACTGTAATCTAATGTCTACAGTAGGATCCTTAAAACTCTCTATGAAGCTTTAGAATTGTCAATTATTAAGACACCCGTTTCTTCTACCTTCTTTAGTAAATTCATAATGTTAGCTTCTACTTTGTCAACTGTTACTAAAATGCTGTTCTTTAGATCATTTACCTGACTCTATGTATCTGTAGTCATTACAATGAAAGTTTGTACTGTTGTGTCGAGTTGACGATTTGATTAGAAAATTTAATAATGTAATTTATCGTTTAAACTAACCCTTGTTTACTTCTATATATGTTTAATTAATATTTAATTAGTACATCAAAATATGTTCTTAATATGTTTTTATAAAATATAACTATATATCATTGAAATAAAACATTATTAAAATATTAAAAAATAATTTTATTTTATCACATCCTAAATATTTACACGACTGATCACCTTTCTCGTCAGCTTCTTTTCAAACAATTGCAGTCGTTTATCATAAACCTAGTGGTAAGCTTGTATTATTCGTATTGCGATATGGATATATTATTCAATTTTCATGTCTTTTGCTAACCCTGCATAACGTAAGCTTTACATAGATTTAGACATGTTTTATATTTCGTATTTAGATACATAGCACGACATATCTGAATGATATATTAAATAAAAATAAATTGCTACTAAACGTAAGCTAGACTTGAATGATATCGATCGATATGCTATAATATGTATAGCTTAAATGCTAGATTAGTGAAGTAACATGCTGCTGAAGTCTATCGATTAGTTTGTTAGCCTTATTCCAATATACGTTTTCATCTTTATAATTGTTCAACTTTTAAAATTTGATGGTCTAATACCTATATTTATGTGTTGTATTCTTTTACATAATAACTTAAACAAGACAGGAATTGTTACGAAACCATAATATTAAAAATATTTAAACATATTATTTATAATAAATATAGTAGAAATATGAAGAAAAGAGTACTAGTTATGCTTTAACGTTTGAGTAGCAGCAAACTTAAAAATAATAAACATGTTTCTCGGTTAAAAAAGTTAATGAAGCGTACATCAAATCTGTACGATTCAGTTGAAAGCAGTAATACTAAACAAGTGACTATATTGAGATTCCTTGAAGTTTCTTTATGACTAGCTCATACAGAATAACACAAAGGATGAGTAATTGTCATTACTTTTTAAAACAATAATTTACTGTTTTGTAGAGTTGTGGTTTTAAGATGTTAATGATTGACTATAATATTCTTTTCCTGTAGGATAATACTAATGGGAGTTTCTACTTAAAACATTTATAATATTTTACAAGATTTCAAATAAGTTTTTTAAATTTAAAAAGGTATTACACAATATTCCTTTTCTAAGTTTTATGTTTTTTAACAACAATACATTTCAAAATTTGTCATTCAATAGTGTGTTATCTTCGAGAAGCTATTCCTTTTGTTATGAGTGTTCTTTAAGCTTTTAATTTTTAAATAAATAAAAGGGATTTAAAATATACTTGTAACCATTTATTCTTTACATCTGTATTGAAATTCCGCGAAGTTTCTTCATGAATAACTCGTGATTAACACAAAGGGTTAGTTATTGTCATTACTTATTTAAAACAATCATTTATTATTCTTGTAAAGATGTCGTTTTAAAAGACGAAGATGATTAATGCACCTACAAATACTTCAACTTGATAATTGCTTTTACGGATTAACACCTATTACATAAGAGGGAAAGAATTTTATCTTGTAAATTCCTGATGATTCCTGTTAAATATTATTTATCTGCGTTTACTATGTATAGCGATAGGGTTAACATACATTTCAAGTTTCTACGTGTTAATTATGTTACTCGGATGTATTTAAATGTTAGCCCTATGACGTTTAGATTTATATTTAAATAAAACTTTAAGAATGACAGCAGTTGAAAAGCATGGGATTTATTTTAAAATAAATTTATGAGAGAGAGAGAGGAGAGATGAGAGACGACAAATGAGAAATGACAGATGACAAATGAGAGAGGTGAGATGACAAATGAGAGATGAGATATGCAAATGAAAGATGAGATATGCAAATGATACCGTGAATTAATTTAATTCGCGCATGCATGTGAGAAATGATATATGTAAATGAGAGATGAGATATGCAAATGATACCGTGAATTAATTTAATTTAATTAAATTAGATCAATTAATTTAATTCGCGCATTTAATTAAATCAATTAATTTAATTCGCGCATTTAATTAGACCACGCCTCATTTGAATATTAATTAGATCGCGGGTCATTTGCATAAAAAGGGAGGGGTTGGACTCAACTGCCGGAATACCTACTAACAGTATTCAAACAGTCTAGTATCCCCCCATCCCAGACATAGTAGAAGGTTAGCCATGAGTACAAGAGAGAGCGCGTCATTCGTGCACATGGGTGAGAGCATTAGTTAAGTTTCTCCTCGAAGCTAGTCAGAGTTTGCCATCATATACTACTTTATTCTAGCGTCACATAATATATTAATAATTCATCTGTGCCCATCGGAGATATTGAGGGCCAAAGTTGACCAAAAATATAAAAGAACGAGAACTTTAAAAATCCATAAATACCAAAATAGTGAAGTTTTAGATTTGAAATATTTTATACATAAACTACCTCTGACTTTGTACCATTAACAAAAAAATCAGCCCTAAGGCTTCACCTTTATCTGGAAATATAGCCCCCTAAAAAGTGAAAATTTTGAAAAAACGTTATTAAACTTCGTTAAATTACACGCATAAGTAAGCGTTCTACGAAAATTATGTTTAGACTGAAAAATGTAGTGCGACATGTGCTTAGGATAATGGTTTTTATTGCAGGTCTCTAGGACCAACCGTTCTTGAGATATCACGATTTACGTTTACATAAAAAATGCAAAAAACCTCGTGCACCACGAAACAAATATCGCTGCCATATTTGAATTAAAAGAAATGAAAATAAAATAACAGAGGCTTCAAACTACCAATACTTGGGGGTGATATCACACAAAAGATTACGTTTTTAAAATGGTCGAGCGACCAATTTATTTTATTCTGCACCACTTCAGATGGATTGACCCAGCTGTAGAAAAAATATTGAAAATTCAGAGTGCAATTTAATTTGCCGCACGGTGTACATTTGTTATTTAAATTAAATTTATCAAATTCTTTTGTTGGCGACATTGCAAATAACCAATTCACCAAAGATAATTGTACATAACCTTAATTCTGCATGTTTTAATAGAATGTGTTGATATTCGGTAAGTTATTAAAAATCTGCTTAAAATGGAAAAAATGGACGAGACTGGCGAAGCTCAGTTACAAGTACGCTTTATTACAAAGCAAGAAACGTATGTATTAATTGGAATTCAGTGTGCATATGAATTTATTAATTTTGTAAATTTTTAGTTATGCAGTTCCAGATGTACCTTTTTCAGTTCCACAAAATATAGACACAGCGCATTTAAATAAATTACTAAATGAGTTACTAAAGGAAAATGCAGAATTTCTTAAACCTATAGAATTTGACTTTTTAGTCCTCGGACAATTACTTCGAGTATCGCTTATTGCACACCTTCAGGAATTTAATGAATCAATAGAAACCACAGTTGAAATAGAATATGTACAAAGAACGCCTGCACCTGAACCAGAAGATGCATTATTACACGATGATTGGATTGGTGGTATTCAAGTTGCTGATAAATGGTATGCGTATGAAACTAATTATTATCTATAAAGTTTAAGATTGTGTTACGTCCCAATTTTCAATTATTTCTCTCTTTTTGATTTAATAATTATTATTTAGGTTAATTTCTATTTATGCTTATGTGAACGCGCCTCAATTTTGATTTTATTTAAAATTTGTCTGTGCAACGCTAGGTTTGTTGTGGCCGTTTTGGCTTTTATCACGACAGCAGGTGTGTTTTTTACTTTTGTTCGAGATTCGAAAGACGTTATCACATGTATTTGCACTCTGCAAATTTATTGTAATTCTCTTTGGATTTATGTTTTAATTATTATTAATTATTGGTGGATTATTATCGACGTTTGTCAGAGTATTTTTGCAGTAGTGAATTGTAGAAGATTTTATTCTACTTTTCAACGAGTTTGGAGTATAAAATTCACATGTGTCGTCTTACCTGAAGGCCACCTTACATCTTTGGTAAATATTTTGCGTTTAGCATAATTTGTTAGCATTTCTTGAATTATTTTATTTTGGAATTTTGTGGAAACTGTCGTGGTTTTGTTTTTTTAGGCCTTTTTTTCTTTTTCTTTTGTCTCTTTCCGTCTCTCTCGTTCTTATGGGATTTCCTGAAGATAATTTAAATTAGTATTTAATTACTATTCTGAAGATTACCTGGTGTGGATCCCAATATTATCGTTTCTGCAGCCGTTGGAGTTAGATTGCGTCTCATATCTACATTTATCGAAGGATTCCAGGCATCTGCAACGCGAGAGGAACCAACCCACAGATAAGCCTTTCTTTAAATTTCGATTGTCAATTCATCAACATGTGTCGCTTAACACAAGTGCAAGTGCAGAGTTTCTAAGATTTGAAATGGTCAATGTTTGGTATTAATTTAAAAAATTAATTTACTCAATCCTAGTGAATACTTACTAAAAAGGAGTAATAGTGTAATTAAAATCGAAACGTGAAATTTATAAAAATTTAAATTTTAGAGGTTAGTGATAGTGATAAAAATACCATGATAAGATCATAAATAAATTTTTAAGTTGTGGATTTTTAATATAAATCTAAATCAGAACCTATATTGTACAAATGGGCAAATATTATAACTACATGTTTAAATTTTCATGACAAATAACATATAGCCTGCAGGTAAATTAATTGATTTTATAATACTATAATAATAAACTACTTATACTATTTGGATATTCAAAGTGGTTGGGTTCGGTGGCACATCTTTAATTCTCAGTTGTCACTAAAATGGGTGGAATTTGTAATCTCTGTTCCAAGTTTATTACCCCAAAAGTTCCGTCGCTAAAATGTTTACAATGCATGTCATGGTGGCATACTGCATGCTCACAGCAAGATGCAGGTAGACTAAATCATTATCTTTCTGAAACTAAAAAAGAAAATGGTGAAAAGTGGCTCTGTGACAATTGTAATCCTAACAATATATCTGGAAGTATCAACACACAACTCAGCTCTATCGAGAAATTGATAAAAAATGCTATAAGTAATTCGTTGTCTGATCCAAACTCGGTTTTAATTAAAATGATAGAAAATCAATTTACCTTATTTAGAAGGGAATTCACTGATCAAATGAAGGAGATCAAAGAAGAACTAAATACAGTAAAATCGAATGTATCAGCTTTGGCAGATGAAAATGAAGACCTAAAGAAAGAAATCGCTAGTATGAAACAGTCTGGTGTGGGAATATCCGATCAAGAAGAAATATTTACTGAATTTAATAACCGTGCCAATAAACGAAAGAATCTAATGATTTATCATATTCCTGAATCTACTGCAAATAATGCCAATGATAGAATGAAGGATGATCTTAATGAAATTAATAAATATTTCCATGCTTCTAATATTGAATTCAACCCCGATAAATTAATTAGAATTGGGAAGAAGACACAAATCAAAATCAGACCACTAAAGGCTATTTTTAAAAATGCTGAATCAGCTGAACTAATCTTAAAAAGCTCCCGAAAGATCAAATTTGAAGGCAAAATTGCAGTTACTCTTGATTACACTCAACGCCAGCTTGAGCTAATTCGTAATACAAAGAAGGAATTTAAAAGAAGAATCGAAGCAGGTGAAGAAAATCTGTCGCTTTATTATGTGCATGGTTTACCCACAATTCAACAAAAGAAAAAGAATTTTCAACTTAGCGATGTTTCAAAAAACTTAAAAAACAACTAACTATATATTTCCATAACACTGGCGGTCTAAAAACCAAAATAAACGATTTCTCACTAAATGTTGTATGTGCAAGTTATGACATCATTATCATTGTAGAATCTTGGTTATGTGCGGACATTACGAACGCCGAATTTAAACTAAAAGAATATGACCTGTTTCGATGTGATCGGTCTTTGAATACAAGTAGTAAAGTGCGAGGTGGAGGTATTCTTATCATGACAAAAAAATATTTGCATGCCGAGGAAATAGTGATTACTAATAATATAGTTGAACAATTGTTTATCTCATTAACAGTTCAATCTGATAAATATGTAATTGGAGGAGTGTACTTACCACCTTCTGCGCCACTGGAATCATTTGAAAATCATTGTCAGATTATTGACAAGATAATAAATGATAATTCTGAAGCTCAGTTTTTAGTATGTGGAGATTATAATCTCCCAAATAACAACTGGTTTAACGATGAATTTGGTATTTGCTCTAGTCCAAACCACGATCAGAAAGCAACTTGCATTACAGACACGTATGGATTTTGGAATCTTCACCAACTCAATACTATCCCGAACTCTAGAGGGGTTTTCCTTGACTTAATTTTTTCAAACACACGCACCGCAGTATCAATATGTAATGACCCTCTGGTCCCTACTAGTCAACATCATGCAGCTTATTATGTTAGTGTAAATTGTGGTGATATTTGTGATAATTTAAAATTCGAGGATTATTGCTTAGATTATACTAAGGCAGATTTTAATGTAATAAATAATCTGATTTGTAACATTGATTGGACAAATGTTTTTAATGAGTCCAATACAATAAATGAATGCGTTGATAATTTTTATAAAATAGTTTATCATATAATTAACCAGAATATTCCTCTTAAAATTATTAAAAGTCATAAATTTCCCCTTTGGTTTAACAATGAGCTTAGAAAGCTCTTAAAAGAAAAAAAGTCAGCACATAAGCTGTACAAAAATACTGGTGATTTCTTAGATTATATGCATTTTTGTAACTTAAGATCTCGATGTAAATCTTTGCGTAATAGTCTATATAGTAATTATTTAAACAGCATAGAAAATAAAATATGTCAGGATGCTCGTAAGTTTTGGAGCTATGTACATGAAAGTAAAAACGAAAAAGGCTTACCTGCACAATTATTTTATAAAAATAGAAAGTGTAATGATGTTCAAGATATAACAAATCTCTTTGCTGAATTTTTCCAGGAAGTCTATAGTCCTGTGCAACAAAATGACACTGTCAATTTAAACTTCGTGTATAATTCACATGTCAACCACGATTCTACTCTTTCTGTAAATTTAACAACAATCTTTAATGAAATTAACTCACTAAGTGATAACTTTCAGAGTGGCCCAGATGGACTATCAAATCATTTCCTAAAGAAATGTGCCTATTCTATATCGCCACCATTATTATTGTTATTCTCTAGGTCTATTGCAGAATGTAAAATTCCAGAAGTATGGAAAATTAATCATATTGTGCCTATCCATAAATCTGATAATAGACAAAACGTAGAAAACTATAGAGGTATTTCTATACAATCTCCTATTCCTAAGCTTCTTGATAAGATTGTAGCTGATCAATTGAGTAATCTGTGCCAAAATATAATTGTAAAACAACAACACGGCTTTGTGAGTGGTAGATCAACAACATCTAATTTGTTGGTATATCAAAAGTACATATTGGAGGCGATGGAGAGTCAGTGCCAAATTGATTCGATTTACACTGACTTCTCCAAGGCTTTTGATCGTGTTGATCATGCAATTTTGTTAAAAAAGCTTGAAGCGTATGGTTTTAGCAGTAGTATTGTTAAATGGATAACCAGCTTTTTGAAAGATCGTATACAATATGTCAAATACAAAGCTACCTTGTCAAATAAAAAAGTAGTTGTAACGTCAGGGGTCCCGCAAGGGTCACATTGTGGTCCTATACTTTTCATTTTGTTCGTAAATGACATAGCTAATTGCATTAAATATTGTCAAGTCCTAATGTATGCGGACGATCTAAAACTGTACAGAACTATTATAACTATACATGACTGTTTGTTAATACAATCAGACTTAAACAGCTTATATCAATGGTGTTGTGTAAACAGACTTTCATTAAACATTAAGAAGTGTAATAGCATTAGCTTTACAAGAAAATTAAGTAATGTTCACTTCATATATACAGTTGACAGCAATAACTTAAAACTGGTTACAACAATAAAAGATTTAGGTATATATTTTGACAATAAATTATCCTTTCAAGATCATATCCAATACTGCCGAAATCGAGCCCTTAAACTACTTGGATTTATCACACGTATAGGAAAAGATTTCTCTGTAAATGCTTTAAAAATATTGTATTGTAGTATGATTAGATCTATATTAGAATATGGTTCAACTGTGTGGTCCCCACACTATCAAATTTCAATTAAATGTTTAGAAACAGTTCAACATAAATTTTTGCGCTTAATTGCATTTAAATTAGGTATTAATGTAGCTGTAATTAATTATGAACATATACTTAATATTCTAAATCTACAAACCTTAGAATTTAGACGTAAGGTAGCCGATATGAGCTTTTTATATAAAATAGCCAACGGTCTAATCGACTGTGATATACTATACAATGATTTAAATTATAATACGGCAAACATTTACAATCTTAGAAGTTGCGATATTTTTAAAATTAGATTTCATTCAACTAATTATGGCTATCACAGTCCGTTAGAAAGAATGATGCGTTTAGCGAATACATTAAATAGTTGTAAGCAACTGCATTTATTATATGTTTCTTTCCATGTTTTTAAGCACAACGTGTTAGCTGCCTCATATATTCTAGAATCGAGATCTTGATTCTTATTTGTATATGTAGTTGATATCTATCTAGTGTATCTTATTTTGTGTATGCACTTGCTTTAAAATTGTTTTAAAATTGTAATTTTTTTTTTCTAAATGGGAGATTCCCGTAAATAAATAAAAAAATAAATTCATTTAAAGTATTAATATCATTTAAATATTATTATTTTATTTGTAAGATCACGTACTAGTAGCAGAGTTCTTTTATTAGTGGTACGGTGTTTATGATTAATTTCTAATATTGAAGAATTTTAACGTAATTCATAATTTTTGGTTACGCAAGAAATTTGAATTAAATTTATACGTAATTGTTATTTGTGCTGCAAAGTTTAACATAATTTTTGAGTTACAATTACTAATTAAGATTGTTGGCTATAATTTAATTTAATTTTGAGCAGATAATTTCTCAGATAAACTGATTATAATTCTGTTTGTTTTGAATCGGTTGGGTTTTGAATAACTTGTTACCATATTTATGTTTAATTGTATTAATTATTTGAGCTGTTGATTAATCTTATTATTTATTTTGGGTATTGCTACACATATTTTGCTACATATTTATTTGTGTTTCAATTTATTTATTTTATTAGTGTGCGTTCCTGGTCGACCATAGCGAACTCCCACCTAGCGTGAATTCTAACATTTGTCTTATTTAGGGTCAACTAATTTGAGTCACTTGCTTTGTGACTTTCCCTTTTTCTAACGCCTAACGCAGGTGGTTAGTTGATTAATTATTGAAATATTGTAATTATTGGGAATGTGGGATATTGACAATTAGTTAAGTAACGTATACCCTATCCGCTTTTGTTTTTTTTTTAAATTTATCTTTGTAAGATTATTACTGCCTCTTAATATAGTTTCAATATATGCTAATTTAACCATTAGTTTGATTTTTTTTATTGTATCTGGTGTTAATGTACTTGAGCGATATTGGGAGCCTCAATTTCTTTTTATTTGTTACTGCTACGGGGTCACAATTCGAGCTTGTTGGTCGGCTAGAAGAAATACTGATATTATTCTTGGACCAACTGACGCCTTGGGATTCAATTTATTTATTAGTACTTTGTTGTGGTAAGTATTACTACACAATTTTGAAACCGCGCGACCGTCTCCACTATATAAAAGTTAGCCGCGGACAACTGGCCCGATTATATGTAGCAGGAACATTGGTTTGACGTAGCAATTGCATGGGTATCAATTAATAAACGACAACTGAGAATGCCTTTTTCAGTCTAGAATAATTCATAAGCAAATGAAAACATTAACGTTTGTTATTTCCATACTGTTCTAGCTAAGCAGCTCGGTTCGACAGTTGATAGACACTGACCGAGTTAAATATCACCAAGTATGTGTGCACTAGAATCAGCGTACAAACGTGATTTGAAGTTTTTAATTTTTGACAAGCTAGCCGAAAACCAGTCTGTAGCAAAAATATGTAGAATAATTTTTTTTTGTTTTACAACCGCATGAATATGACATAAATAACACAATGACAAAAATAGACCATTTACAAACTGTTACTGATTACCATAGTGACTATAGAAAAAGTAATCATTTTTTTGTACTAGAATAAAAAGTAGTTTGAGGTTATGTACGACGTATTTTCCGCAGTGCTCTAAAACATTATCTTTTATACCAATAATGCAAAATAAGCAGAAATTTTCAATTAAATAATAATCACTTATCTTTTATTTGATAATATTATAATATCAAATAAAAAAAAATAAAGTCAACATAATAGAGCATGGGGTGGGTAAAACAAACTTAATTCACGCTTAACACTGGTTTATATTGATGCAGAAAACCAAATTGAGTAAAAATAATTACATACAGTAATATATCCAGAATCAGTATAAATAAAATATTTATACTGATTTTAGGGACTGACCAATTTAGGGGATGATTCCAAAAATGGGTTGCGTCAATGAACAGTCCTTAATTAGTCCAAGATTATATTATATATATTTTAGGGGATGATTTCAAAAATGAGTTATCTGTCAATCAGTAGTCCTTAATCAACCTGAAGTTGTAGGTTTTATCAGCACGGTTTGTTATTTGATTTCTTGGTTTTACTCGCAAGAGGCGATTTACCAATTTTAGGAGATGATTTCAAAAATGGGTTTTGTGACAATGAATAGTCTTTAATTAGTCCAAAATTATAGCCTAGTTTAAAGTGATTTATATTTATATGGTGGAGGTGCTAGCTTGAGCTCAAGTCCGCACCTCTACTCTAAAATCTTCATTTCTGATTAATAGGGGTTGGTCCAAAATTAGTCCATAATTAGTCAAATTATGGTAGGATTTTTTTTTCTAATTTTTATCATCTTTAAATCGCAACATTATTCATGGGAAAGGGGATTTTATCAATTTAGGGCTGATTTCAAAAATGAGTTATCTGTCAATCAGTAGTCCTTAATCAACCTAAAGTTATAGGTTTTATCAGCACGGTTTGTTATTTGATTTCTTGGTTTTACTCGCAAGGGGCGATTTACCAATTTTAGGGGATGATTTCAAAAATGGGTTATGCGACAATGAACAGTCCTTAATTAGTCCAAAATCATGATATGGTGTTTTCCTGAATTTCATCGTTTTTAATTTTGTGGTATTATTCATGTGGGGTAATTTTCTATTTAGGGGTTGATTTCGAAAATGTATTATATGCTAATGAATAGTCTTTAATTAGTCCAAAATTATAACCTAGTTTAAATTGATTTATCATTTATATTTATATGGTGGGGGTGCTAGTTTGAGCTCAAGTCAGCACCCCCACTCTAAAATCTTCATTTCTGATGAATAGGGGTAGGTCCAAAATTTTTTAATTGGTCCAAAATTAGTCCAAGATTATGACACTAAAATTTTTGAAATTTTACATAGTGTGGATGCTAACTTTATTGACGTTTACTACAGCAAATTTATAGATCTTATTGAGTACTGTTTAAAACACCCCCACTTTAATGTTCTGTGGTGCTATCAATGTAAACATTTTAATAAAATAAGTCTATAAATATTTCTATAAATAAGTCTATAAATGGTTTTTATTTTAGTCATATTGGAATTTTGCCAGGTACCCATTTGATTCCAAAAAAAACTGAAAATTTTAAGAGCAGTACGAACTTCCTATCTCTATTCTAATCATTCGCTGTAACGAGGAGAGGTTTCCCATTTAAAATACATGGGTTTTTTCAATTCTTATGCATATATTTGACCACTGGGACAAATTAAAAAAAAAGAAAATTGATTTTATAGAATTAATGGGCATCGATACCACGTTTAGGTGAAAAAAAGATTATATGGGACATCCTACATCACTTCAATACTAATTGAACGGTGCATTATTTTTTTGCTCGTTACAGCGAATGATAGATAGGAATGAAATAAATAAAGATTAGTAAAAAGTTTCACAGTATTTATTAAAATGTAACCTGACAATATTGTTTCGCCAGCTACACTGCCATTATCAAAGGTAATATAAATATAAACAAACATGTCGCTAAGGTAGATACATAAATAGGTAACTAGATAAAAATAATAATAATCTGAGGGCCGGCGGTGGACGAGTGGTGTTAGTGCATCACTCGTGTTCCAAGGGTCGTGGGTTCGAATCTCACTTGGGGCGGCGGGATTTTTCTAATTGGAAAATTCCGTCACCTCAACTATGGATGTGTGTATTTGTGTTGCATGTTAGATGGGGGACAGATGACCTTAGATGTTGGTTCCCCCGTAGTGTAGGCGTCAAATAAAAAAAAAAAAAAAAATAATAATAATAATCAGAATTAAATATCTAACACTTCCAGTAACGGAGAATTACTCAGCTCAAGTTGTTCATTCATTAAAGGTACCCTAAGTTTGTGTTTATATATCTCAAAGGCTTCTAAAATGTTAAAATTTTAGAGAGATCTTAGTCCTTTATGGCGGTAAATCGGAAGCTGGCGGAACTGTACCCGGCATAGCTGTAGCGGTTCCACAGTATATATAACAATCAGTAGGTTTACTTGTATGCGGCACCATTGATGTTTTTCATCCACCTTCGAATATCACGCCTATAAACGAAGCAGTGCACCGACGTTGATCGGTCGGCATCGCCTGCAGATAATATCCAGTAACGTATTCAATAAAATACGAAATAGAATTGTTTGAATCAACAAAATTAATTGATGCCTTTGAACAATTAGTTTGTTATTAACTGAACTTAAATTAACGTAGATAATTGAATATTCATTTACAAAACGAAAGTGTTTCAATACAATTATCTTTTTACGACTTTTGGATGATTTAAAATTTCTGTTAACGTCTTTTAAAGTGTAATACACTCACAGTCGAGCGTGTAAATGATATACTATATTATTATTATACTTAAAATTATTGCACGAATGTAGAAATATTAATGATTTGAAGATGGATAAAAGCGTTTGACCACATTTTCATTTACACAAATATCTTGGAAGTGTTGTTGAAAAAGTATTTCTATAGATAAAATAAATTAAATAAAACTCATGTTTCACATGTATGTACCGATAAACATTTTTTTTCAAATGTGTCCCTTCGGATGTGTCTGGCTGTTCGAATAATATTGTTAAATAATCGTCCCAATAACCGGAATAACATATATAAAATTCAAATTTAATACTATAACCTAAATGCCACCATTATTTCATGAGCTTAAAAGCATCTGTCGGAAATCTATAATGTTCGAGCCGGGTTGCGTGTATGATGTATCGACGGCCGATCTTTCTAGTACAATTTACACACTTCCGTTTGGGTATATATCGTGGCCACGTAGGCCCGGTGATCAATTAGTGTTCAACCTGTGAATTGAAATGTGCTTTGTGCAATTAGTAATATTAGTGAATAAATAAAGTTTAAATAAATAAACAAACAAACACAGAATATCTGGAAAATGAATAAACGAAAATTTGAATTAATTATACAAGCGTCATGCACAACTAACAAGTGATTGATGGATATTTGACAGTAAACGAATTGATATCTTTTTGGTACAATTAAACATGCCTTTCAATTTGGCGCCCCAAGTGTAGGCTAATTGCTCAAATATGCACATTAACAAACAATGGCTGCTGGTACCAGATCCAATTACAATATATTTGTACCAATCTGTGCAATCTAAATCAGTTGGAATCAATAGTGCACATGATCCTGGAGTGCCTCATTTATAAAGAAATAAAATCAAAATTTATATAGAATATCACAAATCTTAATGAACTCATAATTTTTCTACACCAAGTTACTCTGCCCCCAAAGTTAATGTAATTCAAGTTGGATCATTTATATTAAACGAATAATTAATTAATTATATTTACCACTATTTAAATTTTATATTTAAATGTATTTTTCTAACAGTCTCCAACCTACTTGCAGCGGTCGTATTCGGTCACTATTTTACATAAAAGTACATATTTTTTACCCTAGTGCATAAAAGTACGTATTTTTAGCATTTAGTCACTAAAAGTACGTATTTTGTTAGCAAGTTTTAAATTCCACTATTTTACAACCGCGATTGTAAAACGCAAGCCATTTTGGACGACACTTAGTAAGAAAATAAATGCAAATTGCGCCTTGTCGTGCAGGTAATAAGAACCATTATTGTTTAGCGTAGCGCGCTATTAGCAATTTAGAATGTACTATTGAGAAGGGTATATTATATTGCCTGATAAACTTCAACCGTGAACACAAAAATGCATCATCTTCGTAACCACGGGATTTGAACTCAAGTCTTCTGCGTTACAAACTCGATTGCTAACCCACTGAGCTACAAAGGCATTTAAACAGTTCGTAAACATATATGGAATACAAAAATCGAATTAAAATTGAATGGAACAGTTGTGGACAAAGTATAGTATTCGACTCGCATATAATGGCGAGTATTCGCTCGGCCGATTCTAATAAACTTAAACTTCTCATAAACTTCGCCCTAGATTAATAGTCATCATTATATGCTTGTTGAATAATATACTTTTTTTTATAAACTACATACATATTTGGTACATATTTAAAAAAAAAGTCGCTAAAAAGTACATATTTTAAGAAAATTTAGTCACTATTTACATATTCTTTTCAATTAACTCTGCTACGACCGCTGTACTTGCTATAAATATAGTTTATATACGGTGGAAGCAGTTCCGACGCATTAGTTTTAAGGGGTGATAGAAGACATCAAAATGTTATTAGCTATGTTAATTAGCTTTCGAGTAATTAGAAAAAACTATTGCCATATCTAGCAACCTTGCTTAAGTATAATCGCAGCTGGGTCTTGACCTTGTTTTAGAAAATCTAACAAACAAACTGATGACAGCCGCTGTTTAAAACTAATAAACATCCGAAGCAGATTAGTCGGGTGACTAATTCTATGAAAATTGTAATCTGCACTGTTCTTCCGTAAACAAGATTTGTACGTTGTACGTTAAAAACACGCTGATTCATAACAAACCAACTGTAAAAATAAGACACTAATTGACCTACATTTGATATTTATTAATTTCCGGAATATTTTTATATTCCTTGCCTTGGTAGTGTAATGTCTAGAGTGCTGGACTTTCACCCAAGCGGCCCGCGGTCGATTCCCGGTGCCGGCAGATCTGGTGAAGGTTTTCTGCAGTTTTCCTTAGCTGTAACACAAATGTGGGATTTGCGCTGTTCCATCTGTAAGTCGGCTGCAGCCGCACTTAGGGCCTACGTAATAATAATAATCGCCCCCTCCCTCCCGCACAAGCTTATATAGCTTCTGGGGTCTGGTTTCCAGGCTATGGGTTGTAGCAATTATTATATTATTATTATTATTTTCATAATTTCTTGACGTATTTGTTTATTAAAAATACTATCTTTTGTAAAAAGATTTTGATTAAGGAACCTAAGTACCATAAAATTATTTTTTTTTAATGTAGCCAAAACAAGGTGTCAACAAAATCCCTTAACCTAATTTAAATTAGATAAATCTTCTCTTTAAAAGATATTTTTTTGTAAAATCATTAAAAGCTGTTATTAGATAAACAGCAACTCGTGCTTTATTGACAAATTATTTACACAGCTGTGATCAGGCATTGATCCAAATATTCTTCATTAAATTGCAAGGTTGTAAACAAAACGTGCTTTTTTCAAGTTCAACAAACATCCACATCAGCATTTTGTGCGAATGTGGAGCAAATCTTTTACAAAGTTTACAGGGTTGTCACATTTCTTAATTGAGTAAAAAGAATTCAATTTTACGCGGAAACGGCATACGATACAGTAAAATGTTATGAATGTTTGTTGTTGTGATAGATGAGATGCATCTACCGACAAAGCCCCCATAAGTAAAGTACTATTATTAACGCGGCAAAATGATGTTAAAGTTTCCAACTTTATTATTTTTTTCTGAAAAAGTAGTAAGTTCTAGAACAAAGTTATATAAGACTTTTTTGTTCCTTTGGATGTCTTCTATCACTCCTTACAATTAATTCGTCCTCACTCCAACCATGCTGTATATGTATTTTAAGAAGCAATAATGTTTATTATTATATTACTACTCCGTTTTTAGATTAATTTATATAACTTCCGTTTGCAATGCACATGCAATCTTAAATTTTATAGACAATACATATATTTTCAATAAATAATTTCAAATAATTTATTTTCTAGGGTTTTAACTGGTTGTTATGATCAAACAATAAATATCTGGACGACTCGTGGAAAACATCAAGTCAGTGCTCGTGAACACACAAATATAGTAAAAGGAGTATCTTGGTTAAAGCAAGGTGACCCATCTAGTGGTTTTGTAACTGTTTCTCATGATCTAACAGGTATCATCTGGAAATGGGAACCTAGTGAAGAGCAACCGAAACCTGTTACAGTTTTAAGAGGTCATGAACGAGGTATTGATGCCGTTGGTGTTAGTGGAAATTCTGAAAGACTTGCAACTGGTGGTTGGGATACATATCTTAAACTGTGGTCAGCTTCATTAGATGTAGACGATTCTTATGAACCGTTCCATAAGAAAATCCGCGGTGTTCAAGGGAAGGGTATTGTTGCAAGAACACCTTTACATACATTAAAAGGTCACAAAGAAAGTATTGTAGCTATACAATGGATTGAATCTAATACTATTTGCACCGCATCAATGGACCACACCTTAAAACTTTGGGATACAGAGGTAATCTTTTTATATACTTATTCATTTTCTAATGCTTCCTGTACAAAGTATGAATGATGCCGATGTCAAGTCAACATGTTATTATGGTTATAGGGTCATTCCATGTGAAATCATCAAGTGGGAGAAGTTGTACCAGTTTTGATTTTGATGAAAATGGGCTAGCTTGTTACCCTAACCTTTAGATGAAAGAAAATATATTTTTTAAATTTTTACTGGCAACTGTTTGATAATGGCGGCCATTTTTCATCAGCGGTGTCAACAAATTTTACCAATTTCAGAGGTTTATGCATTTGATCACAGCTTATTGTGCAGTTGACCAATTTGGAATATTTTTATGTCATTTTAAAGCTTAAGATATGCGCATTTTATTTATATATTTACAATTTGATAGTAACTTATTTCTCCAAGATGGCATCTGTGAGCATTTGCCGTTGAAATTGCTATTTTTTCCTGATTTGTACACCATGCTGCACTCTCCAGGCTAAATTAACAGATCTGGTTTTTTGTGTACATTATCTCTACAGATAGTATAATAAGTACTTACAAAATTATCTTCTTTAAAGCCCTGTTTATTTTAAAAAAAATACCTTCAAAGTTGACAAAAAATGAAAATTATTAAAATTTGGAGCCCAAAAAGGTGATGTGGGATAAAATGTTGAAATTTAAAGAGAAATTTTTTGTAATAGGTAGTCTTTGTCGGTATCTGTATGGGGGGGGGGTAACAGGGCATGGATTCGTCAAGTACATCATAAATGTGACCAACTAATAGTGAAATAGTATCATTTGTTGACTTGTTTTCAGTAAAACCGAATTAGTTTTCCAAAAATATTTTGCTACTTGAAAAAGATTTAACTAATCTTTTTTTGACTAAAGTTTCAAGAACCTTTGCTAAGCTCGTTATCAATGATATAGGCCGATAATGATTTGCCAACTCATTATCACAACCTTAAGTATTGGAACAATCAATCCCGACGTTAGGGGAATGAGGAAGATGTGCATTAAGGGAGCAATTGTTAAACAGAGTTACCAACGGCACAACGATTGGAGCATGATCTTTTTAAACTTTTTATGATATCTAATACTTCAGTAGAATCAGTTGGTAGTAAAAAGAAGATATTATAATTTATAGGAATATTATTTAGTATGTTATCAATTTGCCTTTTATTTACCTTAATATTTTCAGCAAGGAGTTTTCCAACATTTACGAAATAGTCGTTGAATTCATTACAGATGTTTTTTTATTAATTATTTCTGTTGCTTTGCATTTTAATAACTTAGCCAGGAGCTCGTGGGGCTGAAGCCCCCTCGAAGCATGCATGCGACTTCAAGTTTTTGTACTTTAAAGTTTATTTTATTCTATAAAAGAATTTTTTGTAATAATTATATTTTAATATGTTAGCCCCCCCCCCCCTCCCTCGAAAGAAAATTCTGGCTATGGACCTGTATATTAGGGTGGGTAGCTAATGTATGGGAAAAAATAAAAGTTATTTGATCATATTCTAATAGTGATATTATGTTGTGTTAGGTCTAAACAAATAATAATTGGCTATAAAAAGTTAATTAAGTTATATTTTTAGCCCGCGCATGTGATTCAAAGTTTCGGGAATTTTCGAAAAAAGAACCTTTGGTTAAACCTATATTTTATTAAACAGCAATTACATGTTAATAAAAAATTAAGAAGTATTACATAAAATGCATGAACAATCAATATAGTACAAAAATTTGGTAATAGAAAACATTAATATATTGTAAAAAAAATTTTGCTTATTATGTTTTGTCCACAAAATCTCGTTTATTCTCAAATCGGGGTATAAGTTTTCTGGATGTAAGTTTCGCTTGTATTAAACCTTCTCTTGATTTTTGATCTTGTGTGTTGATCACTTCAAACACACGAGGTAGCTTTGATGTATGAGGTGAATCTCGTGCTTTAAGTATCCTCCTGGCAGCTTCCCTTACTGTTTTGTTTTCATCAGACAACATTGGCAGAAGCAAATTTTCAGGGTGAGCAAACTAGACGTTACGTTGAATTACGGGATCTAATATTAGTTTAAACTCTGCTGGCAGGTATCAAGAACTTTTAATTAATTTCTGCAAATTGAAATTCTTGGACCCATCTTTGCAAGTCGGATTTGTTTTTATTTGAAACCATACTGGGGCGTATACTTTAACACAATATTCAGCTAATAGTTTTAAGTTATTTGATGGATTTGATGTAGAAATATATAGTCGCAATATTCTATTTAGTTTGGTTAACCATCAGGCATAGGACATCTTTCCTGGGGACCTGTTAGTCAAATCATCAGAGCATTTTCCACTAATAACTGACATTGTTATTTCGAATAGATATTTTTGATCTGTACTTAGATCTTCAAATTTAACTTCTGGAAGTTCGCTTTGTATTTTTGCATAGTTTGTTATTGGTAATTTTTGCATAGTTTGTTATTGGTAATTTTTCGCAATTTTCTAATGATTTGCCAATAGGACCAGCATGTGAGGATGGCCAGTGGTAACACCATCTAATTTGTTAAATAGATGTCTCAAAGGCAATTCGTTTAAATGTAGCATGCAAATAATCCACTGTAAGGGGCGCGTTGAAGCCTTTCCTCGAAAAGTCTAATCACCCCGCAGGATTTTCCTGTGTTAGTGACCATCCCATCGCAACCAAGAGCCATCAAATCATCTAGTTTAATTTTTTGTGACAAAAGAAGCGCATTAATCGATGTTTCATACTTTTGGCAGTACCTTGATTTGGCATAGCGTAACCAATATAAACTGAATCTGGCTCTTTAACAACAGATATATGTTCCTCAATCACTATTTGTCTGAACCTTTTTGCTCCTTTCTTTGCAACATTTAGCGTCTTATCTTTTCGCCCATCAAAGTATAAAGCAGCTAAGTGAAGCTGCGTTTGTTGTTTATATAATTCATTACGTTGTTTGTTCCTTTAAAGACGTATTTTTGATTTATTAACCACTTCAAAATCCGAAGATATATCCTGCAATACTGAAGAAACAATGCTCTGTCAGAAATACCGTAATGGTCGCAGGTTTTTGACAACATAGGTAAACTTTTTACTGATTTTGTTGTTTTTTTTTTGTTTGTAATGTGGAAGGTAAGTTTTCCCTATCAGGCAAACAAATATTGCCTTCTGACTCACTCGAAGATGACACCAACTTCTGATGTTCAGTATTACTTACACTTCTCTTGATTTTTGTTAATGTTCAAACTAGATTTTTTTGTCTTAGAGGCTCGTGTTACCTTTTTTTGTAATTTAGTTGTAAGAATGTGGTCTATTCCACCAAACCGCATCTCCTTTCCTGTCTTTGATCAAGCAAAAACTCCTGCTCTTCTTTTGGTACCTTGCTTTCCTTGACAACAACAAAGTTGAATTGGTTTACATTTGCATGAACAAATGTCGAAAAGAACTCTGCTATGCTGTATAAAATCATTTTTCTGATCAGCAGATAATCTTTTTAAAGATTTGACGGGGTTTTTGCACTTCAAATGATAAGCCTTTAATAGTTGAATGACTCTTGTGTGTGAAACCGTAGGAAGGGACGATTTTCTCCAAACATCTTCTACTTTTTGAGACACAAGCTCGGCAAGATCTAAAAATGATGGTTCATTGATAGTATTCCTGCTAATTTTAAGTTGTAATCTATTCCATTCATAACATTTCATGACATCTTCGTAGGTCGGCAATACATGGTCCTTAATATCTTCTATACTCCCGAATATAGGGTACTGATAACTTTGTCTTCTAGTTTCCATAATAATCTATTAGTTATTAAAGAGCAAATAATGTAACGAATGTTAAACCACGCACAACCGTACTCTTATAATACTGCCGTAATATAGGAAAATCTAATAAGTCTAGTTACTATTTATATTGTCAAACATTATAGATATTTAAAATAAACCCATACAAATCTTATGGGCTTATTTTAAATATCCATATGTCATAACATAAATAGCAACTAAGTTACTAGATTTTCCTATATTACGGCAGCTTATTTTAGTCGCACTAAAACTACTAGCCTCTCAAAGTTATAAAAACAAACCTATTTGTAAACAATGGCGGGTTTAATAACTCTATATTACTTAAAGCTACACAATAATATGCGTTTAGTTTACAAAATAATATTTCAAGTGGTTTAGGATGCTGTTGCTTAACACCACTACTTTATACGTTTGTATCAAACTTAGGAATCGATGCGCGGGCTGTTGCACTGAAAGTAAATGAATAATATTTTACAGGTTTGTAATTGACCGAATAAGACAACATATTTTCACTATTACAAATGGATTTGAAAGAAAGTTTTTTTTTACCCACCCTACTGTATATACCTATACAGGGTAAGTTCAGCATTCAGATCTATTTAACTCGAAGAGCTCGGTTTTCATAGCATCCATTATTGCAAATAATTGTAACTATGATAATAGAGCTTTTGGAGCAAAAAGAGTTACAATGCCGAACTTACCCATAGCTGTATCATAAATGGTGTTGTCAAGTATGTCAATCATTTTAGTTTTTAGCTAATAAAAAAAATTGCCTGGTAATGTCAACTTTTCTAACGGAATTACATTTATTGTTATTTAACTAATCTTTGTGTAAAATTTTAAATAAAGTTCAGTATTCTCAGTAAACTCCCATAAGAGCCTATGTTAAATTTCGTAAATTGAATTTACAAAATCTATTTTCGCAGAATTTTGCTTGGTAATGTCAAAATAAAAACGACATAAATTTTCATTTGTGTTTAAGAACATTTAATCAAAGTTTGAATTTCTATGTACCTATTTTCATTTTACCTACCAACCGTTCTTGAACAATGACTATAAAATTAAGGAATAATTTTATGTAACATTATAGTATTTATAAAAAGAATTTAGTGCAAGTAGATTTTCACATTAATGGATCAATAAATACTGAAATGTAGTCTTTTCTGTCCCTATTATATAAAAAAAAACAAACTATTACATTGCTTTTGCGTAGTTTATATCTAATTTTAATTATTGTTTCAGTTATGTGGTTTACGTAATGAAGTAGTAGCCGAAAAAGCGTTCCTGGGTGCATCATGGTCACCATTATCAAGAACAGTTATTACTTGTTCTGCTGACAGACATATTCGTTTGTATGATCCACGGTCTACTGAAGGATCTGTTTGCAAAACGCTGTTCACATCTCATACCTTATGGGTTTCTGCAGTCGCTTGGTCTCAGCATAATGAACATTTATTTTTGTCTGGAAGTTATGATGAATGTGTTAAGTTATGGGATACTCGCTGTCCAAAAGCTCCACTTTATGATTTATCTGGACATGAAGGCAAAGTGTTATGTGTTGACTGGTCAAATCCTAAACATTTGGTGTCTGGTGGTACAGATAATAGTGTACATATTTTTAAAAATCGTCAATTTAATTAAATAGAATAATAATATCACATTGTAAATTTTTTAATTAGAATGTCATATTTTACTGGTATATTTTATAATAAAAACAATTATTTATAACGTAATGAGACAGAAAGCTATTGTTAAACAGTGTCTGTTAATGTTACAATTACAAGAAAAAACAAAAATTAAATACAACATTACATTTATACATGAACTTTAAATTAACGCCATGTTGAAAATGAAGATCCCCTGAAATAAAAAATACATTAATCAATATTTAATTAAATTAATAAATTAGTTACCCTCCGAAAGATGACATAGATGAGTTAGGCTGTGATGACTGTTGTGCCAAAGAACCAAATCCTAATGTATTTTGTGTTGCTAAATTAGCAAAGGTGGGATTTTCTGGCTGAGCTGCACCACCACCAAATGTACCTAATATTAAAATAAGTATTAGCAAGTGGGAAACAGATCATGACCACAGAATGCTTAAGATGTTAGGTGTGGCAAAATCTAAATGAGGGTCCATAGCATGAATCAGAGGTAAGGGTCCCCAAACAAAATAATATTTTTGGGTAATCATCTGTATTTACTCTTAATTTTTCTTTTAAATCCTAATAAGGGCGATTTTTTCAATGTAGCTTGACATACTAAAAGTCGCGACATGTGTGTTGATAGAAAAATACTGCCAAACTATTTGCAAAGTACTGCCATAATAACAGTGATGGGATCTCGATACTACCTGAGTGTCGCGGCACTTGAGAGTCGAAACAATTTGCCGTGTGAAGTGTCGACTCTTCACGATATTTTAACGACACTTCACATTTACATCATGCATGCCGTAATAGGAGCGATACTATTTAGACACTCAAGTGTCGTGACACTTGAAGTGTCACGACCACGAGTAGTCTCACAACACCCAAGTTCCGATCACTAATAATAACTCAGTTTTCTATCCAAATGTCGTGGTTCCATTCTATTTGTTTTAATTGGAATAAGTCTTCATAAAACCATGTGTGATAATTTGACTTACAGGCAATTTTATAGTTATTAAAAAGTTTGTTGTATACCTTTTGCTTTTATTTAGGGATAGATCTAATAAGGTAATATGTGTACATAGAGGATGTTCCATAATTTTTCGTCTTTCTCTTTTCTTTGATAAGAGCTGTTTTACACTGGTATATACTGGTGTTTACACAGCTGTTTTAATTTTGGTAAAGACACTTTGACGTGTATAATACAGCATTTTTATTCCGAAATTTATTGTGAATAATTTCACAATAAAAGTTTGGAACAATTCCTAAAAATTTTAGAAATTTGCGAGTAATTAACGTGGAAAAGTGCACACAAAACACTCGTAGTTGACATGCAACACGTCAGTTTATTTTGTTTTTAAAAATGGTTATTTGCTTTGTAAAATATTATTAAAACAACCATGCAATGATAATAAAGCTAAAAATCAAGTTACATTTAATCGCTAGGTGCGTAAAATGTCTTTAGTTTTACTTTATTGAAGTGGACAAAATGCAAACGGCCATATTGCTATTACAGTAACAGGTCCAGAATTCTTAAATTTGTTATTGTATGTTATAAGTTAATATTAAATTGTACTGTATCCTAAAATAAAGGTTAATTAACTATTTATAATTGTATATAAAATATATTTAAAACTTTTAACACAAATGGCATGAAAATATCACGCATATTTATTAATAATATTCTTATTAAAAGGTATAGTAAGCAAGATTTTTCTGAATACACCAACTATTTTTATACGTCATTCTTTGTTCACAATGAACGGCCAGCTGCTTCGTAAACACGTGTGCATATAACCATAAATTTGAAGAGTATCTTATTGCTATGTGTAATACAGCTGTTATTATAAACGTCAAAGTTTCTTTACCAAAACTTTGTTGAAAAATTTCAGCAAAAATTTGGTTAAGAATTTCGCTTATAAACTTGGAAGTGTAAAACAGCTCTAAAGCGGCGGTTTCACATAGCAGTAGACTGTTATAACAGTTGAACTGTTTGGTGGGGGTTGTACTGCTATAGCATTACTGTTATGTGATGTTTCACAATACTTGCAAAGGTATATTCAAAGGAGTAGTTGCAAAATGACACCGAATAAACGAAACATGTTAAGTTGCGTTGTTATGTGTCTATTACTTAAAAAAAAGTCAATGTCAAGACAAAAATACAAGCAGAAAAGGTATTGGGTCAAAACACCTTTATTAAATAGACCACGTTTTGACTTGGAAAATAATTTATTGACAGAATTATTAACAGTAGACGATGATTTCCAAAACTTTACACGTCTCCCATATGAAAAATTCAAAAACATTCACTTTGCCGATATAATTCGATTAGATGAAACATTTTTTCATCTGAAAACGCAATGCGTTTCACAGATTTTGCAGATTGCGCCATTTTGAATTGGCTATACGAGCTTACTGCTAGATAAAAAGTAGAAATATTTCTAGTTAAAACAGTAGTCATGAAAACGGTCTACTGCGATCGCAGCGGCATGTTTCACATCGAAGTTTAGCATAAGAAAAAACAACAGAAAATACAATACTACTTAGACAATAATAATGTACAGTGTGCACTGTATGTGGAAACGAAAACAATTCAAGATACAAACATCTATTACAAAAATTGGAAAGCAATAATAAACAATGGTAACATTGTAAACACCAATGTTAGGGAAGGCAGTTTTGTTCAAGCAGATCCTATACTTAAAATTGGAAAAGCTAATAAACCAACCATAACAAACCCCTTAAACGACATTATACATTTTACGATACCTTTCAAAAACAATAAACTGCACATCTTAGTATACCTCCATGCAACGTCCAATATAGAACAGAGCCTACTTACAATGGCCGCTCTTCAGAAGTATGCAATCATAATAGGAGACCTTAATCTTAATGCTGCCAAGAAAAAACTGGACAATTTCCTTAGAAATACCAGTTTTACTAAAGCCAGTATCCCTCCAACGTTCTTAATGGCAAACAATCCCGATACAACTCCAGACTTTCTATTATTTACTGACAACATTAGAAACAATATTACCGACATAGAAATACATCCAGATTTGGGAGCAGACCACCTTTCAATAACCTTTTCATTTGATCTACAAATAACGCCTCAACCATTAGAGGGAAAATTCATAAATACATCAAAATGCAATATTCAAAAGGTCAATGAAGATATGATAAAATTTATAGAAGAGGAATCTAACAAAACAATAAATCCAACCATCATTAAAGCATTCCATACAAAACTGACGCAAGCCATAATTAAACATTCCCCGTTACAAAAAACAAATTACTATACCGAACTCCTTCCCCCATTCATTGTTAAACTTATTAAATATAAAAGAAAAATGTTCAGAGATTATCAAGCAAATAGAATGCCTGAATTAAAAACTAAAATTAATCAATACAATAAAAACATACAAAAACTAATATGGGAATTTAAAACACACAAATGGTTTGAAGCAAACAAAGAAATACAATAATATGGCGGCCCATTAAAAATGCAAGAAAACCCAAAACTTATGCACCACCTGTTAGACAATCACTACCAACCATTGGACCTTGGGCGAAAAGCAACAAAGAAAAATCTGACCTCTTTGCGACACATTTTTCAAATACCTTTACCCCCACAAAGACGATCCAGATATTGAAATGGAGTCAAACATAGCAAGACCAATTGAGACTCAACAACAACTGAAACTTACCACTCCGGGTGAAATTCAAAATGAGATCAAATTCCTGGGACTCAAAAAAGCACCGGGAGTTGACAAAATAACGCCTAAAATGCTAAAAGAACTTCCTCGAAAAGCACTAGTGTTATTAACGTATATATTTAATGGAATAATAAGGCTACAGTACTGGCCACAGCAGCTCAAACTATCTCAAATAATAACTATAGCCAAACCAGGGAAAGATCCCACAGACGTTAATTCCTATCGACCAATAAGCCTTATTTCAGTCATTTCTAAAGTCTTTGAAAAACTTATCCTTAGTCGAATTCACACTGACATCCCAGAAGAACAGATCCCACATCATCAATTTGGTTTTCGCAGAGGTCACTCGACTATTCAGCAGGTTCATAGACTAACAGATAAAATAAATAAAGCACTTGAAGACAAATGCTACTGTTCCGCAGTATTCTTGGATGTTAGTCAAGCATTTGACTGAGTCTGGCACACTGGGCTCTTATTTAAAATTAAACAAATTCTTCCATCCTACTTTAGTATACTTAAATCATATCTCAGTGACCGGAAATTTCAAATAAAAGTAGGCAATGATAAATCAGATTTCCACCCAATAAGAGCAGGTGTACCGCAGGGCAGTGTTCTCGGTCCGCTGTTGTATGTTATCTATACATCGGACATACCAACCTCCAGAAATACAACACTTGGAACATTTGCCAATGACACTACCATACTATCAATAAACGAAAACCCCGATAGCTCAGTCTCAGACCTACAAGAACATCTTAACTCACTACACAACTGGTTTGAAAAGTGGAGAATCAAAATAAATGAACATAAATCCAGTCACATTACTTTCACACTTCGTAAATCCCCAACTCCTGACCTATACATTAATAACGAAGTAATACCCAAAACAACCGAAGTAAAATATCTAGGAATGAATATGGACAGCAAATTAACTTGGAAAAATCACATCCTAAAGAAAAGAAAACAAATAGACTTAGTAGCCAAACAATTACACTGGTTAATCGGAAGAAGATCAAAATTGGCTATAGAAAACAAAATTCTAATCTATAAAACGGTTATTATCCCCATTTGGACTTATGGTATAGAACTATGGGGATGCTCCAGTAAATCTAATATCAATATAGTCCAAAGATGCCAATCAAAAATCCTGAGATCAATTGCAAATGCACCATGGTTTGTTACCAACGCAACACTACATACTGACCTCAAAATAAATTTTGTACAGGACATCATCCAACATAAAAGTACTACTCATCACTCAAGACTTGAAACGCACAACAACCCCTTACTTGAACCGCTGTTAACTAGAGAAGACAACAGAAGACTCAAAAGACACTGGCCAATGGACTTAGTCTGAAGTACTTGTGATTTCGTCAATGGACGAAATCTCATCATGCCACCCTACTACTATAACATACTATTAGCTTATAGAATATGTATTCTGATTGCTGATTAAAGTAAATAAATAAAAAAAAAAAAACGAGAGCGACGAAGACAAGGTGAAAGTAATGGCAAAGCATTTGGAGAAGACATTAAATGAAGGGATGGACCACAACTATGACATTAATAACCTTAATCATATCAATACATGGTATACCAATTTTTTTAATATAGAAGAAAATTATAAAGAAAACCTCACAATTGAGGAAGAGCTTTATTAGCAGATACTAAATCAGGGAAAAAGTACAAGTCCAGGTTGGGATCATGTTACTAAAAATTTGGTGAGAAAACTAAATAACAACATACACAAGTACATCATCAAAATTTACGAATATTGCTTTTCGAATAATTATTTCCTGGATGAATGGAAAAATGGTATAACAATTACAATAACAAAGCCAAACACTGACCACTCAAGAGCTAAGAATTATCGGCCAATCATGTTACTACCTGCACTAGGTAAGAATCTGCAGAAGATACTAAAACATATAATAGAAGCAGAGATTGGACAAAGAATTCCTGTATACCAATTTGGATTAAAAAAAGTGCTCCACTATCCATCCATTAACAATACTAGCATCAAACGTGGAAACAGCTCGCCTAACAAAGAAACATAGTGCAGCGGTATTTCTAGACATCAGCAAGGCATTCGATAGTGTATGGCACAAGGGTTTACTCTTTAAAATGAAACAAATAAACTGCAACAATTCGACAATTGCAATGACGAGGAAATTTTGGAGCAGCGAACAACAAAAATTAAAATAAATCAAAATTTATCAAATCCCATAGCTCTGGGGCAGGCCCTCCCTCAAGGTTCACCATTATCTACCCTGTTATACAATATTTACTGCTACGACATCTATAATTTCCACAGAGCAGATAAAGCAGAAATAGAGCCCAAAGCATACATATTACAATTTGCTGATGAAACAGTCTTAGTCTCACATGACCAAAATTTAAAGAAAACAACTGAACAGCTACAAATTCTAATGAACAAAACTTCAGAATGGTTTAAGCTATGGAGATTAAAACAAAAGACCCAATTTATAGTATTTAACCATAGACTTAAAGCAGCATCGCCTAGAATGATAATTGACGGTGAACAAATTCTACCCAAGCAATCAATTAAATATCTTGGAATGACAGTAGATAATAAGTTAAATTTCAACGAACACACCAAATCAATAAAGAACAAGGTAATTACAAGAGCCAAACATTTTCGTAACCTAACGTATAAAAATAACGGCATATCTACTGAAGTTGCTGCACGAATATACAAAGCCATCTGCAGACTGTTATTAGAATATGGCCATTCAGTTATGCTTAATCTCAAGAGACCAGCTCGGAAGCAACTACAAACTGCCGAAACCTCAGCACTTAGAGCCATCCTAGAAATCCTTTGCACAATCCTTCTAACATCTTATTGTACGAAACCACCAACATTCAACCAATCTATGAAAGACTCCTAGAACTGAGCAAGAGATTCGCAAAACAATTCTACAACTTAGATATTATCAGACCGCTATGTATGCAACGCACCCTAGACCAACAACAACAAACCTGGATGCACCCGCAAGAATCAATCTTTGAAAAGCTCCTGGCGATTCAAGAAAATTAATCATGTTATACATATATTTTGTTACTGTATTGTATTATATCTCTAATCATATCATGTCCATCAATCATTCCATCAATTTAATCTATTATGTTAGTTAACTTCATTAATTTATTTGTCAATTTAGTGTAAATAATATTAATTTAATTCAATTAAATATATAGTCATAATTCAGGGCAGAAGCACCTTGGTCGATAGCCCTTTGATGTATGTATGTATTTACATATGTATGCTACATCAATAAAGAACATTATTAATTAATTTATTACATTATTTTCACACAAACAATTAATACGAATAATTAGTTATATAACGAATATGGCCCTTCCTTAAATACCAGGTGGCCCCATTATATTTCGACCCTTTATAAACCTATATAACTTTTGAATTAATAGTTGAATTAATTAATGTAATTTGAATTTTAGTTCGTCAATTTGCTTTCTTTTCATTTGTAAGATCCATTCTCTTTGTAAAAAGGTGGGGGTTGACCAGGGGCGTCGAAAGTATGGGTCAGAGGGGACGAATAGCCCCCTCTATCTTGGAACAGGGTGGGGCAATCGCCCCCCCCAGAAACAAGGATGAGCAGCTAGCTGAGAAATTTCAGCGAGGGATGTGCATAGGCTTATAGCTGGTATTCAAGCAGAAGTTAGAAACTTCTATTATTTTTTATATGAGTAATAGACGTCGATATAAGTTGTTTTGTAATTTCAAAATAGAATAAGTGAAATGTAGTAAAAAGTTTAACATTTCAATTTGTATCAATAATTTAGTGTCCGTTTAGTAAAATGAGCAGTCCTTAAAACAATTTCCTTATGCGTAAAGCGCGATCTTATGGAAAGTAAAAGCATTCATAAACATAAAATAAACACTATCTGAAACTTGTATCTGTTTTTAATTATTTACTTATAGACAAATTGATTTGTTATCATGTAAGTTTGACTATTTCTTTGTCTTATGAACGCACATATACAAGATGCACATGCACCGTATCGTTCCTATCTAATCGGAAGTTTCCAAATAGCAAAGAACAATGGTAAAAATCTGCTGATTTTGGTATTGGAGAGGTCAACGGACAAATTAAACATCATTTTGTTCGTGTTGATGTAAGGATTCTAATGGTATCAAAATCAAGGACAGACTCCCGAGGGAACAAAAGTTATTAACACATTTGTGAGTTTACACGAAAAGGAACCTTACGGAACTAATGAAAGATAACAGATATGATTTTTAATTAATAAGAATAAGAGAGATGCATAGTAAAAGCATTTACGTACTACATTTTATACACATGACATACATTTTGATTAACTTGATATTTGATATCGGCGATTTGAAAGATGTGACGGGAAAAGGAATCCTATGGCTTACTTCCGTAAGGTCCTTTTTCGTGTAAACCCACAAATGTTTTAATAACTTCCGTTCCCTTGGGAGCCTGTTCTTGAATCCACACATCAAGACAAACAAAATGATGTATAATTTGTCCCTTGACCTCTCCGATACCAAAATCAGCAGATTTTTACCATTGTTCTTTCCAACTTACTACAGTATGAAAAATTAATTGGAGTGTTTCTGCACCCCCACAGTTTCTTAGGTAAGTTCTGAGGTAAGTAGTATGAGTTCTAGCATAAAATCGCTTGTATTTTTGTGTTCATTTTGCATTTTAAGGTCATCCGCCGGCGTTTATTGAAATCGATATCGTTTTTATCGCTTATCGATCGTTCATTGATAAACGATATCGTTCATCGAAAAACAATATCGTTTTTATCGTTTATAAACAAAACAGTAACAACGATATCGTTTTTGATAAATAACGAACGCCGATGGGTGACTTTGAAATGCAAAATAAATCCCAAAAGAAAATACATCCTTTTGGATAGAGGATCATAATACAGAACCATTGTTTCATCCAGTGACAATGGACTCCAAAATCGGCTTTGGGTTGTCTCCACACAAGTTTAAAAACGAGCGCGTAGTCGACGCGACGTTGACGTTGAACAGCAGAAAGAAGATGCGGTACCCACCTTGCACTAATTTTATTCATACCCAAATAGTCATGAAGAATTCACAGCCACAATTATTGGCGAACCTTCCTCAAAGGATCCGAAATGGGATGTGGCTTCAGCAAGATGGTGCTCCACCGCATTATTTACATGCAGTAAGAGACCACCTAAATAATATCAACCCACATCAATGGATTGGAAGGAATGGACCCACTAAATGGCCTGCGAGATCTGATCTTACAAAAATAGATTTCTTTTTATGGGGATATGTGAAAGAAATTGTTTATACAGAGACACCAACTACAATCCAAAATATGAAGGATAGAATAATACATGCTTTTAGGAGTATCACGCCGGCAATGCTAAGAAACGTACAAAGATCGTTCCAAAGACGCATTGAAATGTGTGTCCATGCAAATGGGCAACATATGGAGCATTTGTTATAGTTTTTTCTTTTGTTTTATTTGAAAAACCTTGATTTTTAAAAAAATAATTTTTTAATTGTGTACTTCTTGCAGTTTTTTCTCAATAAATCAAAAGTGGTTACAGATAGCTATAGGGTCGTACATACAAAAAATGTTCGTTATTTAATTCTGCATCACAAACTTACAAAATATACCAAAATGTTCCATTTGAAAAAGTTGTGAATTTTAGCTTTGAAGTTCTCTAAATTTAAAAATTAATTTTGAACACCCTGTACATGATGGATCCATTTTCTTTTAAAGAAGAGCACCCTACAAGCCCCTGCAACAAAATCCCTACTTAAATTCGTCTCACAGTTGCGGCCGTGAAAGCGGTAAACTGTTAAGTAGGATAATGTAAAATTCAATTTTTTTGAAAAAAAATTTATAACTTCTAAACCGGTCATTAGATGGCGCTAAAATATTATATATGAATAAACCTTCCAAGAGAGGTGTTAAATATGCAAAAATACTTGGGGCATTCTATTTAAAAAAAATTACCTTAAGTGTACCACGCTTTTCTGCAACCCCTGTATATTTGAAAATAATTTCTCTAGATGCGCCTCTATCCACTGTTTACATCCGTATTAGAACGATTTTTCTAGCTGTTACCGTTTAGGAGCTATTGGACTTCCCCACACTATTGCTCCACCCGGTATATAGTTTAGACCTCTTACATGTACACCTACGACGCAACCGAGTTTGAACTTGTTGGCACCTGTAGAAGCCTGCCAGGTAGAGAATTTATAGTGCTTACCTCATACAAATCCTAAAAAATGGCAAGGCTGTTTTGATGCCATATGATTGCCAAGATTTGTAACCTTGCAATTTGTGGCGTCAAACACTATAAAGACTGAAAGCTACCAGAAAGTTATGGCCAATCCTCATCATTTTTCAATGTGAATGGATAGTATAGTGAGATTGAAAAAATTTAATCAGAGTAACCTTTGCTTAGAAATTAGTTTGAAATCGTTAAAATAAATAAATAAAAATAAGGAAAAAAGTTTAGATAAACATATGTCCTAAAATGGTTTGATACTGAGTTACAGTAGTGAATTTAAAAAAAATGCTCTGGTTTTCAGACCATTATCAAGTAGGTAATCCCTGCTCCTTGTTTCAGTTGATTGAGTCATTAGTATTGTTTTCTAATTAATTGTACAAAAATGGCTAATTATTCTTTTAAAGAGATGTCCCCAAGAAGACTTTATGCAGACCATTTCCCAAACCTTTAACAAACGAGAAAACGTTCGAAAAGCTTGATACTAGATTAAGGGAAACAGAATCTTTTAAACCGGTAATCTAAGATCGTAACAGACTACGAACTACAAGAACTTGGAAGAACATGTGTTGAGGAAAATGCAGGTGAGAGTATTCAAAGAATTGTATTGGCGGAAGGTATCGATCATATGACTGGGTGGCGGATGTTAAGAACCAATCAACTGTATCCGTACCACGTGCAAAAAGTATAGGAACTTATTGAAAATGCACCACCAAACCTGTTTTTACCATCCGTGCTCTTTACTGATGAAGCTGGCTTTACAAAAGATGGTATTATGAATTTTCACAACTTAAATCAGTAGCAAAATGAAAACCATCAGCAATTATTCTAATGACTTCTTGGTTGATCCTTTTGTACTACCCGGATGACTTTCTGGCCAGAATTATCAATATTTTTTTGAAAATGACTTACCAGGTTTGCTGGCAGCTGTTCCACCATGTTAGAGGGCGCGTGTGGTTCATGCATGATGGTACACCGGCCTACTTCAGTCACACAGCACGTGAGTTTTTAAATGCAGTATATCGTGGAAGATGGATTGGTCGAAGTGGACCTGTAGTGTGGCCTGCACATTCTCACGATCTAAATCCTCTTGACTGTTATGTATGGGAACATCTAAAATCTATGGTGTATTCTACTCCAATGCAAGACACTTCAACAGAGAGTGGAAGGCGGATGCCAGCATATTCGGAACACACCAGGAATTTTTGAGCCCATGAGGCATGATCCGACGAGCTCAGCAGTGTATTGCTGCCCGTGGAGGTCATTTTGAACATTTATTATGATTTCAATTAAGCAATTTCGTTTTCTGTTATCTGTTTGTATAAAAAATCAAAAACCTCAAGTAGCTTTAATTCGGTAACGAAGCAAGCGTTTTAGGACATATGCTTATATAAACTTTTTCCTTATTTTTAGTCGTAAAAGCCGCCTGTGTATAGTCAGCCCACCATCTTTGTTACGCCCTGTATATAAACTTTATAATATTGACTTGTATTGACTGATATTTAACTTAAAATATTGTTCGCCACACGTGCGTTGTCAGGTTCTTGACCTCTGTTAATAAGTCTTAAATTAACTTTATTAAAAAATTTTACCTTAACTTAATTTTTTGACAATTGAATTAGACAGACAATTAGAACAGAAGATATACTGGATGACTCATTCAAATCCAAAAAATATTAAAAACTGGTGCAAAATTAAAATAAGCTTGAATGCACTAAAGAAAAGTAGTCGTTTTAAAAAATCAAATCCATTCCATACTTTTGCGTAACTTTTTTTTTTAAATTTATTTCACGCCGACACTACTGCTAAGGTCATCTATCCCCATCTAACATGCAACACGAATACACACACTCATAGTTGAGGTGGCGGAATTTTCCAATTAGAAAAATCCCGTCGCCCCAAGTGGAATTCGAACCCACGACCCTTGGAACATGAGTGATGCACTGACACCACTCGTCTACCGCCGGCCCTACGTAACTTTTGTCTCGCCAGATATTTCATAAACATTAGTGTTTAGTGAAGTAATAAAATAAATCATTTAAGACTTTCATACCTGTAGGACTACTCGGGCTTCCAAACATTTTAGCAGGACTACCAAAAGAAGGTGTCGCACCAAAACCTGGTGAAGATCCACCTCCAAAACTGGGTGGCGATCCAAATCCAGTAGGCGATCCACTAAAAACTGGAGCAGCACCAAATCCTGCTGGTTTTGGTGATTGGCCAAATCCCCCAAACCCTGTCTGGGCAACAGATTGGGAACCTCCACTAAATGGGCCTGCTGTTTGTGATGGATTTCCAAATGAGGAGGAGCTTCCAAAACCTGGACTCGGACTAAAAGCTTGCTGTTGGCCAAACGATGATGAACCAAATCCAGAACTGGATCCGAATGATGTATTACCACCACCAAAGCTTGAATTTGATCCACCACCAAATATGGATGCTGACGAGGTGGTGCTTGGAGTACCAAATAAACTACCTCCACCAAATGCTGGTTTCTGTTCTTGAGCAGCCGCCTTGACAAATGGGTTAGCATTTGCGGATTGACCAAATGCAGAGCCAAAACCAGAATTTGTATTGGAAGAACCCACATTTAAATTTCCAAAAGAAAAGGAATTTGTGTCTGAAGTAGGCGAAGTTGCTCCTCCAAATCCAAACGCAGATGGTTTATTAGAAAATCCAAATCCAGAATTACTGTTTTGTGGAACATTTGCTGCAGCAGTAGCAAAACTAAATGTTGATGATGGTGATTGACCAAAACTACTTTGTGTTGTGGTGGCTGTTCCAAATAGTGAATTATTTGAACTAAAACCAGAGCCAAAAGCATTTGCAGAAGTTGATGCAGGCGGCGCGCCAAATACAGAACTGCTTGCAAATGCAGCTGGTTGAGCAAACGCAGGTGTGGAAGCTGTTGTGGTGGTTCCAAAAGCATTAGAGCCTCCAAAAACGCTTCCTGCATTACTTGTGAAAGGTGATGTTGATCCAAATGGTGCAGATGAACCAAATGCAGAAGATGCAGTTGTAGTTGTACCAAATCCAGATGATCCAAAGATTGAAGTGGTAGGTGTACCACCAAATATCGAAGGTGTTGTAGTAGCAGGGGTTTTGAAAGCAGTTGAAGCAGTTGTAGTAGTAGTAGCAAAGGAAAAGCTAGAAGTTGTAGAAGCAACAGGGAAATTAGAACTTGAAGTGGTAGAAGTAGGAGTTGCAGCCGAAGTAGAGATCGGAGATGCAAATACTGATGGTACTGTAGTAGTAGTAGTTGTAGTAGTGATAGTGTCAGTAGTATTGAAAGCTGGTGTAGTTGAAGTCGTTCCATTTGAAGGTGGTTCCTGTTGGGGTTGGCTTCCACCAGCAAAAGCAGATGTAGAAGTTGTTGCAGGTGTGGCTGCAGCAAACAAAGATCCCGTTGTGGATGTTGCAGTTGTACTAAAAAGGGAGCTTGATGTTGTGGTTGTAGAAGCACCAAAAAGTGGTTTGGCTACAGTTGTAGTAGAAGTACCAAATAATGATCCAGCATCAAATAATGATCCGGAAGTAGTGTCTGTAGTACCAAACAAGGATGATGTGGTAGTTGTAACGGCTGCAGTGCCAAATATTGATGAAGTTGTACTTGTAGTACTAAATAATGATCCTGAAGAACTTCCATCAGCAGCAGCAGTAGTAGTAGTAGTGACAGGAGTAACTGTTGTAGTAGCTAATGATGGTGCTGACGTACTTGTAGTAGTTGCAGCACCGAATATTGATGTTGAAGTAGTTGGACTACTAAATATAGATACTGAAGTGGTAGCCAAAGTAGCAGTAGTAGGAGAACTAAATAATGTTGCTGATGTAGATGCTACTGGTACATTAAACAAGGACCCTGAACTTTTAGTAATAGATGCTCCAAATAGAGAAGTAGATGTAGTCGTAGGAGCAGTACTGGACAAGGACGTACTATTATTTTCAAAAAGCAATCCTGTTGTTGATCCTGAATTAAATATTGACCCTGACGTTAGAGCTTCTTTAGTTGCTAACGATTCTTTTTCTGATGTAGTACTTGTAATGTTATTAGTTGTGTTTGAAGCAACTGCAACAGGTTTTAAAGTGAAACTAAATGCAGACCCTGCTTGTGTTGCTGTTGGTAATCCCTGATTAGGAAGTACAGAGACTGTAGAACTTTTAGTAGTGGCAGTCAGAATGGATGATATAGCAGAAACTGTCGTACCCTGTGTTATTGAAGAAGAAACAGTAGTAGTAATGCTAGTTCTTGGTGCCAAAATGGTTTGGAAAACATTAGTACTCGAAGGAACACTAGTGGTTGCAGTACTGGATACTACAGGTGGCTTAAATAATAATCCTGATGAAGAAGTGACTGCAGTAGTTGAACTTGTTCCAATACTAATAGTTGTCTTTGGTGCACTAAACAATCCTGCTGGGGTTGTTAAAGAACTTGTTACAATTGTTACTGTTGTAGTAGATGGAACAGATGATATAGCAGATTCACTGGAGGAAATACCACTGTCACTGTCAGATTTTGGAGAACCAAATACTGATGCAGTTTTGCCAAAAACGAATGTTTGACCTTTTGATGTAGCATTCATTGAAAATGAACCCGATGAACTGATAGGAGTTTTTATATTAAAATTAAACGGTGGTGCAGTTGTTGGCACAAATGCAGAATTTGTTGTGTTTGTAAGAGGCTTAGCTGTTGTTGAAGGAGTGGTAGTAGCAAAACTGAAACTAAATGTAGATGGTTTTGTTGAATTAAATGACACAGCAGATTTTGCTGCGAAAGAATTGGTGTTGGTACCGCTTGTTTCAATGATTGATTTTGGAGTAGTATTAAATGAGATAGGAACAGTACTTGGTTTGGATGTTATGTTAGCTGGACCAATTTTTATTTGTTCTACAGTTGAAGTGTTTGGAGAAAATGTAGGAGCACTTGTAACTGCAGAAAAACTAAATTGAACAGACGAACTAGTTGTTGTTACAACTGATTGTGTTTTACCAAATACAGTTGGTGCTGAAGTAACTTCCGGGGAAAACTGGAAATAAGAAAGTTGTTAAAAACTGTAACAATCATAATAAATTAGAAACCCTACCTTCATACTTAAAGATGATAATGATGATTTAAAATTTTCAGTAGATTGCTTTGGTATGACTTCAGATGGTGTTATAGGAGTTGACTGAATAAAATCAACAACTTTTGGGTAAGGATGCTTTCCTGTAGTAATAGGAGAAAGAGATCCCACCAAAAAGGAAGACTCTGGAATAGCTTGTGGTTTCACCATAGTGGTATTTGCTTTTCTAAGTGATAACTGCAAGGGAGTATTTGACAATTTTGGTTTGGTATGTGTCACTCGAATCACTTCTTTGTCTAATATCAATTTACTTAATTTTTGTACTTTATTTGTTGTTAGACGTTTCTGATTCTGAAGAACTCGTTCATACTGTGCTTGTAAGATATGTTGAGGCTCTAACTGAAGCCTTTCAAGTTCTTTTTCTAACTGATCTGCATTATTTATTGACAATAAAAGTGAAGGACCATTGATTTTGCTGCGTTGACTTCGAACCCTTCGAGATATATCCTTCAAAACATACTGCTGCTTTTGTTGCACGGCATTTTGGCGAACCATAGTTTGGTAAATAGCTTCCATGGTTGGTATTTTCATTTTAACAATTTTTTTACAAGAGTCTCGGAAATTTTCCCATTGTTCGTCTAGTGTTCTTTGTGCTTGCATAATTTGAGAATTTAAATAATAACACATATATTTTATATCTGCTGAATAACGTTGTGAAACTGGATCTAATTTTTGAATACGGAGCAGAGTTTCTAATGCCACATCCTGTATTTGTGCGATACGAGACCTTGCATCTTCATACCAAGCCCATGTCTGAATTAAGGCTTGTTTCAAAGAATGAACCTGCAATATATCATCTGATTAAAAATTCTTTCATTCGTAGGCAGCTATGAATGCTAGAACATATGTCTCTGTGGTAACAGTTATAAATTCCATTTCTATAAATGACAAATTAATATGGCAAAATTTTAAAATGATATACATTCTTGTCTTCATAGCTGCCCACAAAGCCACAACTGAAAAGGTATTTGATCACACATATAACATACAATACATAATAAGATTCTAGGATAAAATGATACTTGTAAATGGTAATCAAAGTCAGTAACACAAGAACATAATTTTTGTAAAGTTCAGTGGTGGAAGGTGTAAACTATAACATGTTGCTTACAGCAGGTCAGTCAGATTGAAGATATATTGTCAAAGAGTAGTTTAAATGAGTGCTATATATGATAAACTTTACGAAGTTGCTTTGCTTCTATCTAGAATTAAGGTAGAAAATCTTTTGACATCCAAGTCAATAATAATAATAAGCATTCCGTATTAAAGCTTTTTTCATCAAATTTAAATTCCACATGAAAAATTACCTTATAATTTTAAATTTCCATTATTATTAAAAAATCGCTTGTTCTAATAATTTACTGACAAATGTATAGAAATATTGGTCTCGTCTTTGACTTGCGTGCTAGGGCACTCCGTGAAATGTGGCAACGCAGTCGGTTTTTTACACATGGCATGTGTTTTGAGGTTAGCTCAGCTCAAACCACACATGGAACAGCCGACTGCGTTGCCATATCTTGATTAGCTTCTCGTGCATATGCGCACTCACTCGTAGTGTATTTTGTTCATTCGGAAGTTGGATTTGGGTCGTTACTGTTAGGCCGTGTAGAATTATTAGAATTATAGCAGTAAATTAAATTTATAATCTTTTTATTAGTAAACAAGATGACACAACACTTAACAATAGTTTTTATTAATTGACAACTGATTACTTGATTAATATAATCTTAACACCCTCACTTAATCTGTTGGCTTAAGTTGGCTCCCCCAAATTTTTCAATATTAGCCAAAGATCTGAAATTATTATAATTTATAATTTGAGGGTCGCTGAATCGTTTCCCGTCGAGAAAACAAGGGGTTATCGGGGAAATGAAAGAGAAATTTGCAATTGAAATTTGAATTTTTAACATTGTGGTTATGGGAGGTTGTTTTTTTAACACCGGAAGTCGGGCGTTATTTAATTAACTAAATCATACACTGTCACGAAAAACTGATGACAGGTAAAAGGAAACTTGAGAAATAAGATGCCGTTTTGATGGAGTGGGGTTATCGGAAGATCTGAAAAGATATTAATGAAATAAAATCAACTTCCCTTGTCTGCTCTTAGAGAACGCAAATTACGTGATCTGCCCTGTAGCGCGCGAAAATACTCGGACATTTGAAAAATGTAAATATAAATCTGATTTTGAAATTGATAAATAGGAACAAAATAAAATGATTTTTTAATATAGGCAAGGAATCGGCAAAACCTTTAACTATCGACTTCAGGTCTCCTTTTAACTCTAGACTACTAGCTAATCTTATAATTCTAGGAACAAATTTCATCCCGTTATGCGCTACCAAAATAACTCCAGTGTCACTGACAGATTTCAAAAAAATTATAAATTGTGTAAACGCTTCACGAGCTGAAACAGCGTGCAATCGTTTATTGTGTAAATACAATTCCCCGTTCATCAATCGCAAACCTGTAACATCAGAAGCCGACTTGGATATTGAACGTGAAGGAATTATGTACACGTTGAATTCGGCTCCATTGCAAACCGCCGCAATTTGACAGATAGCAGAATAAAATTTCGACTTCCGGACACTAGTCATTTGAGAGACACATTTTTTTCTTGCATTAAAAAATCTTTGATGATTTGTGCTTAAATCGGTAGCTCAATTAGTAAAGTGATTTTTAATTAATTTTATTTCAGGAGAAAAAGTGAATCGAAAACTTTTTTTTTCTCTCTCAACGACTCCGGTGTGATTGGGGGAGCCACCTTAACATTTTTCCTTTTTTAACATAAATTAAAACTCTTAAAATCAAATAAGAGATATTACATTGTTTCAATGCCTATCCTTTTAGTATAGCATAAATGTTTAGGTTTTGCCAAAGCCTTTGTTAACATATCAGCTGGCATTTTATCTATTGAAAGATATTTAACAGCTACATCTTTCATTTCTACTCTTTCCCTAATATAATGGTACTTAATGTCTATATGTTTAGTACGCCCTTGCAGAATTGGATTTTCCACTAGTTTGCCACAGCACCCTGATTATCATTAAATATTAACACTGTTTCACTGAAATCATTTAACTCGTGTAGCAGGCCTTTTAAGTACATTATTTCTTTACTACTTTCACATATAGCTATATATTCTGCTTCTGTCGCACTTAGCGCCACTGTTTTTTGTTTTCTTGATAACCAGCTCACTGCTGCACTGCAGTACATAATAACGTATCCTGTGTATGAATGTCGGACAATTACACACGATCCCCAATCTGCATCAGCATACCCTACAAGTTGATCGGGTACCTTTTGAAAGTTGAGCGAATAATCTTTAAATATAATATAAATACAAAGATTAGTTAAAGTTTCACAAGTTTTATTAATATCTTAACCTGACAATATTGTTTCGACACTTTGTGTCATTATCAAAGGTAGATAAGATCGATAAACAAACACGTTGCTATACGTTGAACTACTTTAGCAACGTGTTTGTTTATCAATCTTATCTACCTTTGATAATGACACAAAGTGTCGAAACAATATTGTCAGGTTAAGATATTGTAACAAGAGAGAAAAAGAAAGAACCTCTTCTTCACACAACAAATGGAATATTCTACAGCATTCGAGAGAATGACGCATCGCACCAAGAATGTAAATCAGACGCGCTTTATCTAGCGCCTTCTAGAAATACATAGTAGGTTCCAGCGGCTTCTAGTACGATTGTAGGAGGGTATAAAATCGACTTCGCGGATAAAAGGGGATCAGTCAACAGCAAGTCATGAACTGTGTATCGCGAAATAAATAGTGAATGTAGAGATAAATGTTGTATTAGAAATTCATAGTCTGTAAATAATAGTTTTAATGGTTTATAATCATAGCGTTAATTTATAGTGTATTCATTAGTGTTTGTAAATAAATATTTCTTATTAATAGACGATTTAACCAGCACTTTTGTTATTATTTTAAAAAGAACGTTACAGTGGTGTCAGGTGTGGAGTTTTAAAATAAATAAAATCGCGTAATAATTAAATAAAGTGCTGTGAGAATAAATTTTTAGTGTTAAAAATAATTTCAACAAACAATTAAAATGGTGATGAAATTGTTGAAAGATCTCTTAGTGATGGATTTAAAACGGGAATTGGACGAGAGAGACTTAGATAGTAATGGAAAAAAAGAAGTTTTGATAAATCGGCTAAGAGAATGGCTTTTAGAACAGAAGGAAGATCCTGAAAATTACCGCTTCGAGATACCTGGACCCGCAATTGATACTAGTTTGTTGTTAAGTAAAATGGAAGAGAATTCTAGAATGCTAAAAGAAGAACTATTGGAAAAGCACGAAGAGAGTTCTAGAAAGTCCGAAGAGAATGCTAGAAAACTAATGGAAAATACTAAAGTACTGGAACAAAAAGTTTTTGAAAATTCTAAAATGCTTAAAGAAGAATTACTTGAAAATACTAAAGCACTGGAAGAAAAAGTTGTTGAAAATTCTAGAACGCTTAAAGAAGATTTATTAGGAAACACAAGATTGCTTAAGGAAGAATTACTAGAAAAGTCCGAAGAAAGTTCTAGAAGGCTTAAAGGAGAATTGCTGGAAAATGTCAAAGCGTTGGAAGATAAAGTTTTCGAAGAATTGTTGGAAAACTCCAGTGCGTTAGGACTATTAGAAATGAAATTGGAAAAACAGGATAGGGTAATAAAGATGGTAGAAGAGAAAATGGTCCAAATGCAATTACCACCAACAGCTGAGAAAGATAGCGTAACTAAACTGTTGGAAGAGAGAATGAGTCAACTACGGTTTTCCTCAACTTCTGAGTGGCCGTTTAATGAAGAAAAGAAACAATTTAAAGAAGAAAAGGGTCCTGCCGTAGGAATAAAAGTAAAACCACCCACGTTCGATGGAAAGATACCTTGGTCTACCTACTACAAACAATTTGAGGCAGCCGCTAGGGCTAACGGATGGACAGGCAAGGAAAAGGCCGTTTCTTTAACTGTGGCTTTGCGTGGAGACGCGTTGAACGTCCTGCAAACAATCCCAGCAGGACAGTAAAATGATTACCAGTTGTTAGTTTCTAGATTGGAGATGAGATATGGAGACGCGCATCTACAACAGATGTATCACGCGCAAGTGAAGAATCGTATCCAGAAGAATGGAGAAAGCCTGCAGGAGTTTGCAGCCGATGTTGCGCGGCTTGTCCGATTGGCGTACCCTACGGCACCCGATTCATTTCTGGGACAACTCGCTGTGCAGACCTTCATTGATGGGTTAAGAGACGGGGAAACACAACAATCATTGAGGCTGGCACGACCAAGAACAACTGATGATGCGCTCGCTCACGCCTTAGAATTTGAAGCTGCAAAACAAGCGTCCCGAGGTCACGGGCGTGTTCGGACCGTTGTGGAAGAAGATGAAGGTTCTAAAGATCGTCTAGAAGAATTATTAATGAGAGTTCTTCAGAAGGAAGAGAACCGTAAAAAGAATTCTCAAGAAGTTCGAGGACCCCGTTGCTGGAACTGCGGTGAACAAGGGCACATACGACGCCGGTGCCCTAAACCCAAAATAAGGGAAGTACAACCGTCGAAAAAGTTAAAGGGGGTTGGCAAGAGGGGGCGAACGTTGACCATGAGTGAAGAAACCCCGGAGATCACCATTCATGCCGTAACATCAAAGAATAGTACCAGTAGTTTGTTCGTAGATGGAAAAATTGCTAATCGAACTGTTCCACTACTTATTGATGGGGGGGCGACAAAATCCATCATACGCCCTAATGTTCGACGAACAAGTATGAAGCTGTTACAGACAACTACTCAACTCCGTACAGCTACAGGTGAAGTGATACCAACACGCGGAGTGGTGAAGATGAAGATTGGCATTGGAAGTGAAGAACGTGATCATGAGGTGCTGGTAGCCGACATCGTTGACGAATTCATCTTGGTAATGGACCTCCTGAGAAAATTTGGTTTTACATTGGACTTGAAGGAGGGTGTTTTGAAGGTTGGTAACGAAGAACTTCCGTTGCACCCACAAGAAGATCCTGTCGTAAGGGTTTTGCTGATAGAAGATGTGATATTGCCAGGTCAAAGCGAGATGGTTGTCGAGGCAGGTTTGGATGGAGATCTTCGGGTAGGATGTGTGCGAATGATGGAACCTGTTTGTGATAAGAAGATCCATAGTGGCATACTGGTGGGAAAAGCGCTGATCAAGGTTGGAAAGACAGTACCGGTGAGGCTTATGAACGTTAATGTGGATCCGGTGACATTGAAGAAGAGTACCCTTGTGGGACAGTGTGTGCCAGTATTCCGAGTAGCCAGGTGTATGGCTGATGTTCCAAAACCAGCGCCCAAAGACCATGGTGGAAAATTAGTGGGTATGGTTACTAGTTCGTGCGAAGACCTTAACAGAACGGAAGTGAAAGAGGTACAGGGTTTGGTTCACCGATACCAAGATATCTTCGCTCTTGACGATAGCCAGAAGGGACGAACAAATATAGTAAAACATAAAATCAATACAGGCCACTCTATGCCTGTCCGTCAGCAGCCGAGGCGTCTACCTCTAGCAAGGCGAGCAGAAGCCAAAAAGATTATTACCGATATGGAAGAACAAGGGGTCATCGAGCCGTCCAACAGTCCATGGGCATCACCGGTGGTCCTGGTCAGTAAGAAGGATGGGTCAACGAGATTTTGTGTGGACTATCGGCAGCTCAATGACGTGACCAAGAAAGATAGCTATCCCTTACCACGCATCGACGACACGTTAGATACCCTGTCTGGTTCACGATGGTTTTCGACTTTGGACTTGAAGAGTGGTTATTGGCAAGTTGAAATGGAACCTGAAGACCGGGAGAAGACCGCGTTCACTATTGGTTCCGGACTATGGCAGTTTACAGTTATGCCTTTCGGTCTATGTAACGCTCCGGCCACCTTTGAGCGACTAATGGAGACCATCCTGAGAGGGCTGTCGTGGACCTGCCTGGTATACCTAGATGATGTGATTGTAGTCGGAAAATCATTCAACGAACATTTGAAAAATCTAGAGGAAGTGTTCCGAAGACTACGTGGAGCCAATCTGAAACTGAGTCCGAAAAAGTGCCACATATTCAGAAAGGAAGTGAAATATCTCGGGCACGTCGTATCACAAAATGGAGTGGCAGCCGACCCCGATAAGATTCGTGCAGTTCAAGAGTGGCCAACACCGAAAGATAAACACCAAGTTCGTAGTTTTCTTGAGTTATGTACCTATTACAGGCGTTTCGTTCCTGGGTTTGCCAATATAGCGAAGCCTCTGACAAGGCTAACTGAAGATGGACGCGAGTATGTTTGGAGCGGAGAGTGTGAAACAGCTTTCCAACAGTTGAAGCGTGCCCTGACAACCGCACCAATATTGAGCTATCCACGGACAGAAGGGAAATTCATACTTGACACAGATGCAAGTAATCTGGCCATTGGGGGTGTACTTTCTCAGATACAGGATGGACAAGAAAAGGTCATCGGCTATTTTAGTTAAGGTTTTGTCGAAAGCCGAAAGGAATTATTGTGTGACCAGAAAAGAACTATTGGCCGTCGTGAAGTCCGTTGAGCACTTCTACAAATACTTGTACGGACGGAAGTTTTTATTGAGGACGGACCATGCAGCGTTGAAATGGCTTCTACAATTCCGTAATCCTGAAGGCCAGGTTGCAAGGTCGATCGAACGATTACAAGGATACGACTTTGACACAGAACATCGAGCGGGCACTAGTCATCGAAATGCCAATGCTCTTTCAAGAAGACCCTGTCCAACGGACTGCCGTCATTGCTCTCGTTTGGAAGAGAGGGTTTGCCAAGTATTAAGGACTACCATCGTCAACGACAATTGGTTGCCGGAAGAATTGCAACGACAGCAGGAGGCTGATCCCGAACTAAAAATGGTACTGGAATGGAAGCGTGTGGGAGAAAGGCCTGCCTGGGAAGTTGTCAGTCCTTTCAACAGAACCCTCAAAGCATATTGGGCCCAATGGGAGTCCTTGAAGGTGGAAGACGATCTCCTGAAGCGAGTACTGGAGAGTGAAGATGGCACCACCATTAGGTCTCAGTACAATGTGGGTAGTCCTCTGGAAAGAATAGCTATAGATATTGCCGGACCATTTCCCGAAACCGACGATGGGAATAAATACATATTAGTGGCAATGGACTACTTTACCAAATGGCCAGAAGCATATGCCCTACCAAACCAGGAAGCTGCGACTGTTGCTGACATACTAGTCAAAGAGTTTTTCAGTCGTTTCGGAGTGCCCATGGAGCTGCATTCGGATCAAGGCCGCAACTTTGAGTCTGTACTATTTGGAGAAGTCTATCGATTGTTGGGCATTCGCAAGACTCGGACCACACCGTTACATCCGCAGTCCGATGGAATGGTAGAACGCATGAATCGGACAATGGGCAAATATTTGGCCAAGGTCGTCTCCGATCATCAACGAGACTGGGACCAATACCTGCATCTGTTCCTGATGGGTTATCGTGCATCGGTCCACGAAACAACCGGTCAGTCACCAGCGTCTGTGATGTTTGGACGCGAGTTACGGTTACCGTGTGATCCGGAATTTGGGTCTCCACCTATAGAGCAGGAGGTAGCCGGAAATGATTACGTCATCAACTTAAAGAAGAAGTTGGAGAATATTCACGACCGAACCCGAAACAATAGTCGAATCGCGAGTGACCGGACGAAGGCTACGTACGATGTGAGAGCCCAAGAAGGAGGGTTTCAACCTGGAGAGCTTGTCTGGTTATACAACCCTCAAAGACGTCGTGGCTATTCTCCAAAGTTACAGCGGAATTGGGAGGGCCCATACCAGGTGAAGAAACGAATAAATGACTTGATTTATCGCATCCAGAAATTGCCAAGAGGGAAACCAAAGGTGGTACACTCCAATCGTCTGGCGCACTATGAGGGAAATAATGACGCAGTTCCGGATCGGGAAGATGAGGCTGAGGTGGCTATCAATACCGTAAGGCCTGAAGATGATCAGCCAGCCTTTAGAAAATTTATGGCTGCGTTTTCTGGAACTAGAAAAGCGCGATTCGGAGTCACGACTGAGATGCAACAAGATCTCTTCCGGGTCCCTGGTGATTATTCCATTGCCCACTGTGTCTCCGAGGATCTCCGTATGTCCAGGGGGATCGCAGTAGTGTTTAGAAATAAATTTGGACGGCTGAATGAACTTCGAGAACAAAATCCCTCTGTTGGTAAATCCTTACGCTTGCCTGATCATGACCGATCCATTTACTACTTGGTAACCAAGCAGTTTTACTACCAGAAACCGAGTTACGCCGACTTGTGGAGGGCATTATGGAATTTGAGGATCGAGTTGCTTACCAGGGGTATTAACAAATTGGCAGTTCCCAAACTCGGCTGTGGGCGGGACCAGCTGGATTGGAGAATCGTTAGAAACATGCTGGAAGTTATCTTTAGAGGTACGGATGTCAAGATCTTTGTCTGCAGTTTTGACCCACAGCCCGCATCAAGGCCAACGAAGAGTGTAGACTGTTACTTCTACCGTAATGGAACGTGTAGTCGAGGTGAAGACTGTCGATATCGTCATGACCCGTTCTACAGGAACCAGAGCATAAAACCTGTTCTGGGACAGAACAGACTTGAAGAGGGGGGCAGTGTAACAAGAGAGAAAAAGAAAGAACCTCTTCTTCACACAACAAATGGAATATTCTACAGCATTCGAGAGAATGACGCATCGCACCAAGCATGTAAATCAGACGCGCCTTCTAGAAATACATAGTAGGTTCCAGCGGCTTCTAGTACAATTGTAGGAGGGTATAAAATCGACTTCGCGGATAAAAGGGGATCAGTCAACAGCAAGTCATGAACTGTGTATCGCGAAATAAATAGTGAATGTAAAGATAAATGTTGTATTAGAAATTCATACATACATACATACATAATCTTTAACCCCTTATACCTTTCGGTGTCGAGGTGCCGGAATGCACCGAGCCGCAGAGTGGATATGTAGGTGTGAGACGAGGCAGCGGAGCCATGTAGGCAAGTACACTGCGCTTGTAGTTTACCCATCCGAGAACTTTCCGGAGTAAACTCGACTTAACTCTGTTAAGCGATAGAAATCCACTATAACCACCCTGCCGTACTGCCGGCTTATTAGAAATTCATAGTCTGTAAATAATAGTTTTAATGGTTTATAATCATTGCGTTAATTTATAGTGTATTCATTAGTGTTTGTAAATAAATATTTCTTATTAATAGACGATTTAACCAGCACTTTTGTTATTATTTTAAAAAGAACGTTACAATATTAATAAAACTTGTGAAACTTTAACTAATCTTTGTATTTATATTATATTTCATGATTATGGAGTTCCACAAAGTAAGGCTGGAGACAGTAAACGAATAATCTTTAGTAGCATTTAAATATGCTAGAACCCTTTTTGCTGCTGACCAATGTTCTTCACCATGACACGTATTAAATTGGCTTAAATAGCTTACCACATGAGCTATATGTGCTCTTGTGCATACTGCCAAATACATTAATGCTCCTATTAGATTTTGGTAGGGTCTCTGGCTCTCGCCCTCATGTTTTTTAAGTTTCAAATTGACTTCTAATGGAGTACCTACCAGTTTACTATTTTCCATATTGTATCTTTTTAAAATGTTCTCAATGTATATAATTTGATCAAGTTTGATTATACCATTTTTACGATCTCTGCTTATTTTCATTCCTAAGCATTCTTTAATTTCGCCTAAATCTTTCATTTTAAATTTTGTGGCAATTTTAGACTTTATATCATGCACATCTTCCTTACTATTACTGAATATGTAAAAATCATCCACATGCAATGCAATCACTGTTAATTGATTGTTTATTCTTTTAATATAGACACATGCATCATATTTTGAACGGTTAAAACTATTTTGTAAAAGAAAAGTATGTACCTTATTATTCCAACATCTTGCACCTTGCTTTAAATCATATATTGCCTTTTTGAGTTTACATACCTTATCTTCCATACCTTGCTTAATAAAACCTTCAGGCTGTTCCATAAATATTTCTTCTGTTAAACTTTCATTTAAAAATGCTGTTGCTATATCCACATGATGAATTTCCATGTCCATTTTTACAGCTAAACCAAACAGTAATCTGAGAGATGATAATCTCACAACAGGAGCGAAAGTTTCTGTGAAGTCTTCCCCATACTTTTGAGAGAAGCCTCTAGCTACCAATCTTGGTAACGAGATGACCCATCAACTGCAGTTTTGAGCTTAAATACCCATTTGCTCTTAACTACATTTTTTCCTTCGTGTCTATTAACAATTTCCCATGTTTCATTATCATTTAATGATGCCATTTCTTCCTTCATTGCTGATTTCCACTGCTTCTTATCTGGTCGTGACAGAGCTTCCGTAAAATTCTGAGGATCTGATGTTGTCACAAGAAAAGAATATTCAAAATCATCATTTCTATTGAGCCGACGCTCTCTTGATGGATATCTTCTATATTGATTTATGTTATTAATATCCATTTCAATATTTTCCATCTCTTCGTACACTTCATCAGGGACTACTTCTTGAGTTTCCTCTTTTCTTTCCTTAACTTCTTCATTTACTTTTGTTGTATCACTCTGAATTTCAATAATCTTCAATTCTTGCTCATTATTTTCAGACTTCTGGATATTTTTCCTAACATTTTCAATAAATACTACATCTCTGGCAGTAATAATCCTTTTAGGATTTTCTATATCTGCCAAACGATATCCTTTCGTGTTTTCTGAATAGCCTACCATCATATACTCGACTAATTTCTTGTTCACTACATGTACCTGTGCTCTACTGCCAAATATATGATGTGAGATATATACTTTTGATGCTGTCCATATTCCTTCAGGCACATTGTCTTTAACGGCAGCAGTTGGACTGTGATTTTTCAAATAAATAGCTGTATTCATTGCTTCAGCCCAATATTTTTTACTGACATTTGCATCATGTATCATACATCTCACCTTTTCAATTAGAGTATGGTTCATTCTTTCCGCAATACCATTTTGTTGTGGTGTATGAGGAACTGTAGTCTGATGTTTTATGCCATGCTGCTTTAGAAAATCTTCAAAAACATTACTGGTATATTCCCCACCATTATCTGTTCTGAGAATTTTAATTTTCATCTCAGTTTGGTTTTCAACCATAACCTTAAATTCTTTAAACTTCTCAAACATTTGGCTTTTATTTTTGAGCATGTAACCAAAAACTTTTCTACTATAATCATCAATGAAAGTAAGACAGTACCTTGAACCACCCCAGGATTCTTCTTCCATCGGTCCTAAAATATCACTGTGTATTATTTCTAATATTTGCTTCGCTCTCGTAATTAATTTCTTAGGAAACTTCTGCACTGTCTGTTTTCCTTCTAAACATCTAATGTAGGGTTGACAATTTTCCTGAATGTATTTGATACCGCTTACCAAACCATCTTTCAGCATTTTCATCCCCTTTCTGTTAAGATGACCGAGTCGCTTATGCCATACTTCTTGATCATTTTGTACTGCAGTCATTGCCCTCACTGTTTCCATATTGTATTGATCTACAGTGTATAAACCATTTCTCTTTGTTCCTGTAAATTCAATATTTCCTGATATTTCTAAATCATCTTCATTGAACACCTTACAGCCAAATTTATTAAACACTGCAACATAGCCATTTTCAGTTATTTTGTTGACAGATAATAAATTGGCAACTAGATTAGGAACATACATTACATCTTTAGCTATTTTTACATTACTTGATACAGTTTTACCTTCATCCTTCATTAGGGTTTTCTGCAGTTTTCCTTAGCTGTGACACAAATGTGGGATTTGCGCTGTTCCATCTGTAAGTCGGCTGCAGCCGCACATTGGACCTACATAATAATAATAATCGCCCCCTCCCTCCCGCATAAGCTTATAGCTTCTGGGGCCTTGGTTTAGGCTATGGGTTGTAGTAGTTATTATTATTATTATCCGCTACTTAAATTTCTTTACAATCAATTTCATTGAATTCAGACATCCATTCTTTATGAACGGACATGTGTGACGTAGCTCCTGAATCAATCACCCACTCAGACTTTGATGTTTTTGTTAGCAATGCATTGCATAAAAGGGTTGTATTATTTAACTTCTTCAGATGTAGGTTTATCTTTGCCATAAGTAATGGTTGAAACTATTGACTCATATTCCTGCGAAACCCCATTCATTATCACAAATGTTATCCATTTGTCTTCAACAGGTTCGCCTAATTTTTGTGCTGTCAATAGAATGTCAGCTATATAATCTTCCATATTTGCATACTGATTTTGCTTTATAGCAAACAATCTTCTTGTTAATTCAAAAATTCGAGACATACCACTGCCTTCGTAAGCTACCTTTAACTTTTCCCATGCCTCTTTTGCATTATTTACATGAACATAACATGAAGGTTTAAGTGACAGGCACATTTTTGCTAATGCCCTATTATCTTTTTCCTTGTCTTGAGCCATAGCCTCATTTTCGACCACCTCCCATAAACCTTCCAACAGTAGCGACATTTTCATAGAAAATTTCCATGATCCATAATTACACTGACCCTCTAACTTTTCTATATTAGGTACAGATGTGGAAATACTTGAAATATTTAATGAAGACGTTGCCATTGTTGAAGTTGTGGTTGAGTCTGATAAACTCGTAGTTGTCATCTCACACCTACTATCAAATTACTGCAAAAAAATTGGAAAACACTATTTTTTCCTTTTTTAATTTAACTATGCTGGGCCCGTAACCTGTTAGGCCGTGTAGAATTATTAGAATTGTATCAGTAAATTAAATTTATAATCTTTTTATTAGTAAACAAGATGACACAACACTTAACAATAGTTTTTATTAATTGACAACTGATTACTTGATTAATATAATCTTAACAGTTACATCGGAAATCATCCAATGCTGGTAGCTTGACCATTTTGGAAAAAATTTATATTTTGATATATTGTTGCTGCATATAAACCATTAGCAAAATCGTGAATAAAATTTTTGTTTTGCCTCCTGTTTATCTTTGGCAGCCATTTTTCTGTCATGGCCGACACTCAAATCCTGGAAAATAAGCATTTACGGAAAAACTTACGGAATAACTCAAGAACTAAAAAAGTTAGAGATGTAAATCAAAAACCACATGTAGATATTAAATGGGGCTTTTTTCATATGTAACTCACATTAAGCTATTTTTAATAAAACATGCTAAGATTCAATCATAACCTTTAGACGCAAATTATTCAAAAACGCTATTTTGACAATTTTATTTTGCTATGAAGGAGTGATTTCTAAGAGCTCAAATTTATACCAGATGTCACCCCACCCCAAGGGAGTTTACACAGTAAAATTTACCCCCCAGATATTTACCCTTCTCTTCTGACCTAAGCATGAATATCGTAAGTTTGTGAAAATAACCGAAGTTCGAAACTCTGTATCTCTGGTGGGGGACCTCCAAAAAATATGAAACTTTTAGAAAACAAAGTTCCTTTGGTAAGCTATTAACTGTATTGAGTTGAATTACTAGACTTTTATTGTTTATGTGCTATGAATTTTTTAAAATGTGCTAGCGCCATGCATTAATATTTGTATTTAAATAGGCAAAAATTACATATTTTTATTGTAACTTGGTAATGCATTATGAGAGACGTTATAATTATATTTGTATAAGGAAATTTATTCATGTTTAAAAATATAGTCTCAATTATTATGTTTTTAAATTTAATATATCCTCAGTAATGACTGGAGGGACCACAAAAAGGGAGACAGCAAGGGCTAGTTTACAAAGGCCATATAGAGAACAAATCCTCACTCCTCAGCAGTTTTTTGAGTTTTGTGACAAAAATCTCTCAGGTATTAAGTACATTTTTGTAGGAGCAGAAGTAGAACAAAAATGAAAAATATTTGAAAAAGAGGTTTGATGAATGCTGTGCCATCCCTGATACTAGAGAAAGACACCGCCTTGTACCCATCGACAGGAATACAATGAGATGCTACCGTACATCTGCCTCCAAAACCTACGAAGACATTGTAATCACAAATAGACCACTCTGCACCATTTCTGAACTTAAGAAAAATGATTTCATTATTTGTGTGTATGATAATGAATGGTATCCAGCTGAGATTCAAGACATAAATAAAGAACATAATGATGTCTATGTCACATCTTTTTCACCTCCCGGACCACAAACCTCGATCAAGAAGTCTTCTGAGCAATGCTGGGTGCCTCTTGCCAATGTACTGCAAAAGATTACACCACTTCAGTTAAGCAAATCAAGTGCAAGAAATACCTATCATATTTCATCCAAACTGTGTAATGATATCTCAAAATTATTCAATAGATACAAGCAGCGAAAACAACTTATGTAAGTAAAAATAATTCGATTATTTTTTTCGTATTACTATAGTGACATTAGTGTTTAGAAAAATTAAGTAGCATGTTTGAGAAGTCCTAAAACTTAGATTATTATGTAAAGTTTATTTTTGTCTTACTTCTGGGTGTTACTTCTTACTTTGTGGTTACTTCTGGGGTGCCACAAGGCGGACATCTCTCACCTCTGTTATTTATATATTTTATCAATGATCTTGTATCTTGCCTTAAATACAGTGAATCATTACTATATGCAGACGATCTTAAGATTTTTAGAATAATTAGGTCTCCAAGCGATTGTATGAAACTTCAAAATGACCTTGACAACCTTATAGTGTGGTGCGAAGAAAATAATCTTCATTTCAATGTAAATAAATGTAAAGTTATGAGCTTCTATCGAATAAAAAGTTCAATTTTTTATCCCTATCATTTAAATGGTGATAACCTCGAAAGAGTGGAGTATATTAGAGACTTTGGAGTATTATTCGATAGAGAGCTTACTTTTTCTATTCATATTGAATACATCTCAAATAAAGCTCTTAGATTGTTAGGTTTTATGTTAAGATCTTTAAATGATTTTAATAATATTTATACACTGAAAGACGGAATGATGGGAAGAGCTCCTGGCATAGGGAATGTGCAAGCAAATAATTACGCTGCGTTTAAATTTTCGATAGAAACGAGTGATTTAATGTGAAATAATTATAAGGTGGCGAGTGAATTAATAAAACAAGTGTAATAGAAAAACGCTAGCAGAATTGAAGGTAGGATTAGATTTTACAGTAGTAATAGTAAATTTACAATTTGGAAATTAGATAAGAAACGGACCAACGAGTCGTTTGTGATAAACAACGAGTAGGGTCGGACTAAGGAATTTAAGTTTAACAAATCGAAATTTTTAAAAAATTGATAATTGAATTATAAATTAAAAAATCAATAATTTAGTAATTAAAAGAAAGTTTAAAACTGATTCTAAAGTAAGAGGGAAAGTACAAATTGCAGGACAACGCTCAAAAGAATTCGAAATGAGGAAAGGAATAAAACAAGGGGACAGCCTAACCCCTCTCCTATTCTTGATAATAATGGACAGAATAGTAAAACAAACTAAGAAAAAAGAAGACCTGAAAACAACAGTAGGATACAATAAACTAGAACCCATACAAATAAGCAGCTTATTATACGCAGACGATGTAGTACTAATAGCAGAATCACGAAAGAAAATACAGGATTTATTAAATATCTGGGTAAAAGAAATAGAAGAAATGAAAATGGAAGTAAACAACAATAAAACAAAACTGATGATAATAAATGAAAAACAGGTAGAGAGTAAAAAGAAAGAAATAAAAAGCAAAAACACAATTCTAGAAAAAGTAACAACATTCAATTAACTAGGTACAATACTGACAAACGACGGGAAAATAGATTCAGAAATAACAAGTCGGTCAAATAAATCAACAAAGCTATATTACGCACTTAACCATATACTAGGACACAAAGAAATAGACACAGAAACGAAAAAGAAAGTATATAACACAATAACACTTCCAACAATTACATATGCAGCGGAGAATTGGACATTGACGAAAAAACATGAAGGGAAGATAAACGCGATGGAAATGAAGCACATAAGAAAAATAACAGGGAAAACAAAATGGGATCAAGTCACAAACGAAATATTAAGGAAAGAAATAGAACAAACACCAATACTAGAAAAAATTAAAGAGAAACAACTGTTATGGTATGGGCATGTCACAAGAATGAATAATAACCGACTGACAAAAGAATAATGGAAGGAGGGAAACCAAGAAATAAGAAGAGAGGAAGACCAAGAAGAAAATGGATAGACCAGATAATAGAATATGGAAAAAATAAAGGGAAGACAAGGGAGAAGATGATCATACTGGCAAGAGAAAGGAGGGCATGGAAGAAATGGATTAAGGAGGACCGGAACTCGCAATCCGGCGCTTGAAAGGGCATGAAGGAAACGAGAAAGAAGAAGAAGATACACTGAAAGAAGTTTACTGTGCTGTAGTTCGTTCTGTGTTAGAATATGCCTCACCTGTGTGGTCGCCATATTATAGTATTGTAACAAATAGTAAACCCACATATGACGTCATCAAACATTCTAGATGTGAGTCATCAACTGTATGACTCATCAATTAACACGTGCAAGTATGACTCATCGACACGCCTCATTGACGTCACTTATCGACAGCTGCGTGTATGACTCATCAACATGTCATCGAATATTCTAGAGGTATGAGCCATCGTATGAAAGATATAAATTGAGTCCACGGGTAGAAGGAGTTCAGTTAATGCTTGACCGGCATAGTGAAATGTACCCTGAATAATTAGTTAATAATTATTGTAATATATAAATAGTTTTATATAAATAGTCCTCATATAAATTTGTAAATACCTAGCATTTATTTAAATGCTTTATTAGTTTGTTAAATAGTTTATAGTTATTGTGTTTTTAATTAAGTGCATTGTAAATAATCTTTTCATTATTAATAGACGATTTAAACAGCATTTTTGATTATTATTTTAAAAAAAACGTTGCAGTATTTATATAAAGTCAATTGAAATGGTTCAAAGAAAATTGTTAAGATTCATAGCTTTTAAGCTGAAAATCTCTATTGAAGAAATTAATTACAAGGATTTGTTAAGTCTACTTAATATCTCAACTCTTCAAAATAGAAGAGATTACCTTGACTTATGTACCTTTTTCAAGATATTAACAAATCAAATAGATTCTCCAAGCTTCTTAGCAGCAATAAATTTCTGTGTACCTCCAAGAAGTACTAGACAAGGTGATCTTTTTGATATTACATACCATAGAACAAATTTCGGTTGTAATTGCCCAATCACTAGATTCTGCAAACAAGCAAACACTCTGCCGAGTCATGTTGATATCTTAGCTGTGTCATATTCTCAATTTAAAAACATTCTTAGAAAAATGTAGTGATAATAATTTGTGATATGTCTTTATATTTTAATTATATATTATTTATACTCAAATTTTATATTAATATTTAAATGTAAATGGTGAAATCCGTAAAATAAATTTATATATTATATTACTTAATGAATGGCATGGCCAGACATCGTATCTAACGGTAATTTCTGATTGAAACTAATCCTTTTTCCTTTGTTGACCTTTTAAAGACCGGTTGTAAATAATTTGTATGTATTGGAAATTGCTGTTTACTGGTTTCTTTAAAAAAAAAACACTGGTTAACAAAAACCATCTGTGTAAGGCGACACTTTTTTGACAACTGCCTTTTTTAATTAATAATTTGCTCAAGAAATTGATACAAATAAAACCTTAATTCTAAAATAAGAATTTTAATTGAATACTTTGTATTTGTATACAAAAGTCTCGCATCTGAGACAACAAAAAAATAAGCAATCTCTTACATTAAGAGACACAAAATAAAATTTATGTTACCTATGACACTTGTAAAATAATCTTTCTGTTAAGTCACCGTATTTGAAGGTCATTGCATGTAGAATATGCCAAGAAACTGTGCTTGTCAATAATAATAATAATAATAGGTACGAAGGGAACACTGATAATATCTAGAGTGCCATGTTTCTAAAAACGAATGAAATTTGTTTTTAGTTGACAGCTACTTTTTAATGTTTTGCGAGTTGATTGCCGTTTAGTTTGTTCGATTTGCTCTAATAGTTTTTTAATTATAATAATTTAAAGATTGTGTTCACCCAAAAATGAATTTGACTAGAGAACATTTCCGGGCTATGATTTTTTTACGATTTTAAATCGTCATTAACGCCTAAACAATGTGAAGATCGGCTTAGAAGTGCATTTGGCGAAGAAGCCCCGTCTAAGGCAACAATTTATAATTGGTAGGGCGAATTCAAAAGAGACCAGTTTTTTCTTAGTGATGAATTTCGTGAAGGACGCCCAAGAACTGCTGTTACTGATGAAAATATTGCCGCTGTTCGAGCAATGCTTGAGGAAAATCGACGGACATCTTATGAATTTATTTGGGTGACATTGGGCATTGGTATGCGTCAAATACAAAACATTTTACATCAACAGTTAGAAGTGAGAAAACTTTGTTGTCGATGGATTCTACATAAACTGACTCTCGATCAAAAAGAATAACTTATGGAATGGTGCAGAGAACTCTGGAAAAATTCCAAGGCGGCACTCAAATTTGGTTTGGAATATCGTCACTGCTGATGAATCTTGGATTTACTGTTATGATCGTCAATGGGTCTTTCGAACCGAACCTAAGCTTACAAAAGTTCAAAGAATTCGCAGTGCTGGTAAGAAGATGATTGCTAGTTTTTTTTCTAAAACGGGTCATATTGTTACTATAGCATTAGAAGATAGATGAACCGTTACTGCCGATTGGTACACAAATGTCTGTTTACCACAAATCTTTGAAAAAGTTCGTGAAAAACGCCCCAAAGGAAAAATAATCTTACATCATGACAATGCATTGTAGCATAAAGCAAAAGTAACAACTGAGTATTTGGCTGCCCTAAAAGTCAGCACCATGGACCCTCCACCGTACAGCCCTGACCTAGCACCTTGCAATTTCTTTTTGTTTCCTAAAATTAAAGATAAAATGAGTGGAATCACTTTTGGAACATGGAACATTACAAAAACCTGGTTTCTGAGGTGTCTCGGGAAGAGTGGCATCATTGTTTTAAGGACTGGTTTCATCGAATGCAAAAATGTATTGATGTTAAAGGGGAATATTTTGAAAAACAATAAAATCATTTACATTTTTTTAAAACTAATCCTTGTTTGATTTTCTAAGAATTTTCAGTGTCGCCCTCGTATTATAGGGATATTAGATAAGTTGTTCAGTATATCTTAATTATAACTACTCTTGTGTTACTCACTGTATTTTTGAATTCTTTAAATATAAATCTAATATATACCTCAGCATCTTGTCCTGAACTAGTTTCGTTCATTTCTTTTATAAATTCTTCTAAGGCATCAGCTCCTTTTACTAAATTAACAGCTTCTGTATCTGTTCCTAGATTAATTTTTATAGATTGGCCTTTATGAAGTAATGCCTTTAATTCTGTCTCAAGTGTTTCACATTCTTCACGTATTAGTTTAGATATAAGAACATCAGCATCTTCTTGAACAATATTCGTATCGCTAGATTGAGGGATAACCATTTGACTTGCATTTGTTAAAGATGTGATCGTAGGGCCTTGCAGTGATTGGACTGTATGTTGTAACGACTGTGGTGGAGTTGTAGGAGTAGATTGTACAGTTATACTAACTGGCTGGCTAATTGGTTGGCTAGCTGGTTGATTAACTGGCATTGTTATTGTTGTTGGTATTGTTGCCATCGAAAATGGCGTTCCAAATGAAGGAGGTGGAAATAAAGTTGAGGGTTGGGTCTTTGGTGCAGTGAAGATCGATGAGGTTTGAGGCGTAGGAATTTGTAGAGATATTGGTTTAATTGGTTGCTCAAGAAATGAGGTTGGCTGAAAAAAAGTGTCAGTTAATAAGCCAGTATAATTGATCAAGATATGTTATACCTGTTTCTGTGGTTCTAAAGTAGGAACTTTTACAGGCGAAACCAATTTTGAAATCGTGGTAAACTGATTTAGTCCACTAGTGTCAGGAAGGACTTCGCGTGGTTGACAAATTGATGGCGCCCCATTTTTTAAATTAAGTACTTTAAAACAACAGAGTAATCCGTGATGTGATAGCAGTAACAAATATGGTGCAGGTGGAAGAGAAATTTCACCCCAAATTACTGGCTGTGTGGCTCCTATATCAAAAACTAAACCAACTGGTAAAGTATCTTGATGTTTTGAACTTAATGGAAGTTCAGCTCTTGCTGAATCAGCCAACGCCCATAGCATCCAATTATTACCATCACTACCTATTACACCTACTTCCATACTATTTGAAGAAGCCACCATTAATACATTCCTGTTGGTAGAAAATACTAGTATTAGATTTTTTGAAAAACAGAAATAAATTTTAAACTAACCAATTGGACTGAAAGACAGTATAAAATTGATACGGTCGTGTATTTCCATAACTATAGCAAATATCATCATAGTTGGTATATATTGTATCTCCTGTTTTAGGAGCATCTATGACTATAAGGCTAGCACCACTTTCTGGATTTTGAGGTTTATACAATCCGATGAATTGATAATTTGAAATCCACTGCAGAGCTATTATTGAAGGTGATCCATCTAGTGGTGGTGCATTTATAACTTTTACTGCTTTCAAATCAGGTTTATATTGAGTTATTTTGCCATTACGTGAGCCTACAGCAATTTGTTTGCCTTTTGGACTCCAACACATACAACTTGCTTGTGAATCTGCTGGCAATTCATTTATATCAATGCCGGTTTCTTTCATTTCATATAAACCTAGAAAAATAAAAATAAAAGAGTTAAAGGGCATCATAATATGATAAAATCGTTAAGTTTTTCTTACCTAAGGTACCATCATTTTTACAAGCCGTATAAATATTGGGAATAGTAGGATTCCAACTAGTTTCAGTAACACTAACACCGGGTGTAGGCGATAATCGAATTTCCATAGGTGCTGATAATTCCTGAAACCGTCCATTTAATATTATTTTATGTTTTTTGATTATATTTTGTCCATTCGTTATCTTTGTTATTATTGGAGATTAATAAAAACGTTTCCTATGAAAATTGTATTTTTATACCTATATTTTTTTGATGTCATCATAAAACAATTACATGTATGTAATGTATTAGGGTGGTCTTTAAAAAATAAAATTTTGGGTCCCACCTCCTAGATTGATTCTGTATAAATAACAAAAAATCTATCAAAAGAATTTCCAAAAATATTAATATTAACCCGTGCTCCACTACGGTTGAAGTTTAAATAGGATTTAGCGTGGGTTTTAGACACTTGTGGATACTGTAAGCAGGTACGTGCTGGCCCACTGGGATACCGGGAGTTTCCCGGTGGGCCTTTATAAAGTTGCCTCGAAGGGCGCGACTGAATTTAGGTTATCAACAATTAAATTATATTTAAGTAGAAAAAATATACCTCGTCGCTGTTCAACTCGACCATACCTGACGAATAGCGACAATTTAATATAATCTTCTTCCTGGTTTTTTAGCCTTGCTTACCATTTAAGAACTTGCTAATTTTGGAAGAATCTAAGTATCCTGATGTTGCGAATACGTTGCGTAATCATATTTATATTGATAACGTAATTTGGGGATGAATGATTTTGTAGGTTCTGCCCAGAAACTTCAATTCTATCTTTATTAAGGTTTTAGGCCTTTATTGAGACCCCATGGCCGACGTTTCTTCTTACTTGTGCCACCCTATAGATCGCCCTTGCACAAAAAAATATCTTATCAGAAGTAGCGCAAATTTACGATCCTTTAAGATTTCGAACTCCAGTGGTTCTCTTCGCAAAAAGTTTGATGCAGCAGTGATGGATGATGAAAACAGATTGGGATTACCTGTTCCTGAGAAAGTGATCAATAACTGGAATTTATTCAAGTTGGAACTTTCTAAACCTTCAAATTTAAAATTGTCTAGATGTATTATATACCAGTAAGATTAGGTCCAAAAAAGGACTGCTTTACAAAAATGGGTGGAGTTCTGGAAATTGTTTTAATCACTCATGCAGGTCTCTGATATGAATAATCTAAGTTTCCCCCGATTTCCGAGTGGGGCTTCAACCGTAATGTTAAGAAACCTCGAAATTTTCGGATTTTCTCAATGTTTAATCGAAAAGTCCATTATAACCAAAAATAAGCAAGAAAGGCCGATTAGGATTATGGTAAAAAACTTGCATCCATCTTGCGATTCGAAAGAAATATCAACTGAATTAAAAGAGAGAGGTTTCAAAGTAATCTCCGTAGAAAATAAATTAAAAAAAGTTAAGGAGAATGACAGGGTTGAACATATTAAGCTACCGTTGTTCGTGATAACCTTCGACAAAACGGAGGACATCAAAAAAATATTTGAAATACGGTATTTGGCTAACATGAAAGTCAAAATCGAAGCGTTGAAAGCCAACAAGTTAGTACCTCAATGTAAAAAGTGCAAAAGAAGTCCTGTCTGCATCAAATGCGCTGGTGGTCACCTCACAGCTGATTGTTCTGAGCCTAGAAGTATCCCAGCTAAATGCTCAAATTGTGCTGAAGCTAATCCAGTGAGCTACAGAGGATGTGTTATTGCAAAAGAATTACAAAAACAGAAGATGCAACAAATGCAGAAAAAACCGCAACCCAGAACATTTAGCACTAAGAAAGTATCTAATGAGATTTCATATGCTAATGCTGTTCAAACTCGTAAGGTCCAACCCTCAAATCCTCAATCTTCGACCACATACGAAGAACATGGTTCCATGTGGCAGATGATGAAACAATTGATGGATATGTTTAATCAGTTTGCTGTTAGACTAGACCGATTAGAAGCCAGAGCCACTGGTGCTATTCCCAAAAAGAAATAATTCATGGATATAACTGACCTACGAATTGGACTCTGGAATGCCAATGGCATTCTAAATCGTAAACACGAATTAGAAGTATTCCTTATCAATCAGAACATTGATGTATGCTTAATTTCAGAAACACATTGTACTAATCAGTATACCTCAAATTTAGTGGATATCAATGCTATCAATGCATATATCCAAGAAACCAAGGTAAAGGAGGTAGTGCAATCTTAATTAAAAACAATATTAATCATTATGAAGAACGTCACCTTCAATCTGAAGAAATACAACTTACTGTAGTAGGCATCAAATCAACCAAACAAAAATTTAATTTGGGTGCCGTATACTGTCCACCCAAATATAACCTTAAACGACCGTAATATCTTGAACTTATACATCATATAGGTGAGAGATTCATATTGGGAGGAGACTATAACGCTAAAAATGTAGATTGGGGATCTCGCCTGACCACAACCAAAGGTAAAGAACTTAGACAGGCACTAGGTGAAACTAGTTGCAATTTTCATTCTACAGGCAAGCCCACCTATTGGCCTACAGACTTAAATAAAATACCTGACTTGCTAGATTTTTTTATTACAAGAATGATGTCACCAAACTTTGTTGATGTACAGGAAAACTTTGACTTAAACTCTGATCATTTGACAGTTATTTTAACACTCAGTGAAAGAATTATCAAAAAAGAAACCCAGCCAAGATTAGTTAATAGAACTACTGATTGGGAAAGCTTCAAAATTGACCTTGATAATAATATCAACTTGAATGTCAATCTAAAGCCCAAGGACCAATTGGACAATGAAGCTGAGAAGTTCCGAATCATTTAATCGGCGGCGACTAGCAACACCAAAGAAATTACATATGTCACCAAAGGGAATAATTACCCACTGGAGATTAGAGAATTGGTCAAAGATAAAAGAAAGGCTAGAAGAAAATGGCAGCATTCAAGAAACCCGTTGGATAAAACTATTTTAAATACTAAAACTCAGAGGCTTAAAAGAGAGATTCAAAAGTTGAAAGAGGACTCCATAAGAAGATATATCATAGACTTGTCTGCAGATGAAATCACGGACTATTCCTTATGGAAAGCCACCAAAAGAATTAGAAGACCTGTTTCATCTATTCCACCAATTAGGAAGGAAGATGGATCATGGGCTCGTAGTAATAAACAAAAAGCTGATGTGTTTGCTGATCACTTAGCCAATATCTTTAAACCAAATCAAATCCAGTCAGATGTATTACTTGAGGACACATTTGATCCAGTTTCAGAAATAATGTTGGTTACGCCGAAAGAACTGGGCACTGAAATTAAAACTAATCTGAATCCTAAAAAAGCCCCTGGTTTTGATCTCATTACTGGAGAAATCTTGAAACAACTGCCGAAGAAAGGAATAGTGATGCTTACTTATCTCTTTAATGCAGCATTTCGTCTCAGATACGTTCCTGCTATCTGGAAGGTGGCAGAAGTAATTGTTACCAAAACCTGGTAAACCAGTAAATGATGTCAAATCATATAGACCTATTTCTCTACTTCCAATTATCTCGAAACTGTTCGAAAAACTACTATTGAAAAGACTGCGGCCTATAATAGAAAACAATAGTTTAATCCCAGATTTTCAGTTTGGATTCCGCCAGAAACACTCCACCATCGATCAAGTGCATCGAATTACTGATGTTATTGAGAGAACTCTTGAAGAAAAATTAGTATGCTCGGCTGTCTTCCTCGATGTTGCCCAGGCTTTCGACAAGGTCTGGCACGATGGTATAGTCCATAAATTAAAAAGAATGCTACCGAAACAATATGTTGAAATTTTATCATCATACATATCAGACAGACTATTTCGCATCAAACAAGAAGACGAATATTCAGATCTCAAAGAAATAAGTGCAGGTGTACCACAGGGAAGCGTCCTGGGACCATTACTTTACAGTTGGACACAATTCTGAAACCTCTACCGCTAAGCTGCAAAACGCTAGTAACAGAATTCTTGATTGGACAATAAAATGAAAAATAAAACTAAATGAACTTAAATCTATCCATGTCTACTTCACCAATAAAAGGTTGACGGACCCCCCTACGCTTCATATCAACAGTAACATTGTACCTCATGCAAACAACGCTAAGTACCTTGGCATGAACTTGGATGCTAAGCTACGCTGGAAGGAACATATTAAGAAGAAACGGTCTGACCTTGGTATGAAATACAAAGAATATTATTGGCTCCTTGGTAGAAATTCCAAGCTGTCATTGCACAATAAAATTCTTATTTATAATCAGATTTTAAAACCTATTTGGCTTTATGGAATTCAACTCTGGGGTTGTGCCAAAGATTCCAACATAAAACTAATTTAGACCTTCCAAAACAAAGTGCTGCGTAACATGGTAAATGCTCCATGGTACGTACGCAACCAGGATCTCCATCGTGATCTTGGCATCCCAATGGTTCGAGAGGAGATAAAAAGGTTCGCAGGCAAACATCAGGCCAGACTATACCATCACGTCAATGCAGAAGCCCTTCAGCTACTGGATAACCAACATCTTGTCCGAAGACTGAAGAAGACCAAACCGTTTGACCTTGTGTAGTGTTTTGTATAAAAGCAGAGCATTGTGCGCGAGTGAGTAGTATAAGTGTATTTTGCGCAGCCAGTACAAACTAAAGGACATGATTGGATGAACTCTAGCTTATAAATGTTTAGTTAATAAGATTTATCAGATTCAAATTATTGGTTAGTCATTTGTGACTAGTTTTAATATCCCGAACACCATGTAGGTGTTTATTGAAAAAAGAAAAAAACCAAAAATGTAGGGCATTAAATTCTGCGTCGATTGAGTACCAATACTAATTTGCCTGGCCTACTAATTTAGACTTGGCCGTCAAAAAAGAACTTCGTGCAATCTCGGATGCGTCTGAAATTGGTTACAGTGCTGTTGCGCAGCGTTCCGCAACCTTTTTTTATCTAGCTACCCAGAAATATCAATAAAATGGAAAGGCTACCCATATGTGAGGAAGAGGGGGGTTACTTATATTTACAGGTCCTTATAGCATATATTCTTAAGATGAACCTAAATGATATAATAAAAATAAATATTTACATGACCCTTTTTAAACTTTTTAAACTCGCAATTGTTAATTCATAGTTTGCGGTGGATGGGACCTCCATAGCTCTCTCATATCCCAGACTCGTGTCTACAACAACCTTTATTCTCTGCAAATTTTTTCTGCAAGAGGAACGTAAATTTGTATTGACAGTAACTAATGAATCCCATATAATAGATGATGTAATAATTATTCTAAATAAACAAATTATCCCAAAAAAATTAACCGGTGGGGTGGTGGGGCCCTCTAAGTAATATTTTCCCGGGCCCTAGGATTGACCCAGCACGCGCCTGACTGTCAGGTATATAACTCTGTTGGTTTTCAATGTTTTGATATTAGCACATGTTTTCCAAGTGATTTTGGAGATGCTGAATCCAAATTTGGAGTTAAAAATGTGTTTTGTGACATGACAAGTGTCAAACATGCTGTCCACTTGAAAAAATTTAATGTAAATTTGCATTTTTACATGTTTTCACTATTTTCAGGTTTTTTAGGATGCTGAATTCGATTTTGAGATTCAAAATTTAATTTGACACATTAAAGCTGTCAAGAATGCTGTCAAAATGAGAAATTCCGATGTAGATTCGCATTTTTTATACTTTCTTACTACTTTTAAGGTTTTTGGGGTCGCTGAATAGAAATTCGAGGTTAAAAATGTAGTTCGGCATACGGTTGCAGTCAATTTTGTATAAAGTTTTTTGAAAAAACAACGCATTTGTTATATAAAAGAATTTTGAGGTTTTTTAAAAATATGTATTTCTCTATGAAATATGTCTCTCAAATTTAATGTCGTCTGTTTGATTTTTCCCCAGTGTTTCGAAAGTAGCTCGCGCTACAATATGTTCTGACATCTCACGTCAATATGTTTCACGGCATGTAAAGATAACCTCAAAAATATTCACGTGATGGTGGACTTATAAATCATGGAGCTGCGAAAATTACGTGAAAACATTTTTTTAATCAGAGGTTTCGACAAAATATTAGGCAATAAATTGCCAACAAGGTTACAAGCTTTAAAGGTGTTCTTTCATTTATCGTGTTCTAAAACGAGTAGTACATGCTAGTGTTGCTACAGTGATTGAAGACGTTTTAATTGTTTGGAAAAAAGCTGAAATTTCAACTATGCGTGTTGACCATTGCAAAAATAGGCTAAGTAATTTATATGATGAATGGCAAGTGCTCAGAAAGCATAAAGATTACAGCATTGAACGGCAACAACAATCTGTTCAAAAATTGTTTGATGTTGCACATAGTGAAGCTTTTAACCTTATCAACGAAGAAAAACAGATTTTTTTTGGTGAATCAACAATCAAGATGCACGACTTGGATACATTGGCAATGTTAGGACGAGATATGACGCAGAACAAGATGAAGAACACCAATTGTCAAGTCAAACAAGTTTTTACATTAAAATTACTCAAGTTGACAGCAGTTTTGACAGTTGTAACGTGACAAATCACATAACCCAAATTTGGATTCAGCATCCCTAAAAGCACTTAGAAAACATGTGCTGATGTCAAAACATTGAAAACCAACAGTGTTATACCTTATACAGGGTACGTCAGTGAAGCGAAAAAGTTTTTATTTTAGCATGAATGTTTTTACAATTTTCTGTTAAGTAAGAAACGCCATTTTATGTTAGAAAAATAACGCTTGGCAGGTGGGCACCATTATGATCTACGCACTCTTGTAGTCTTAACCGAAAATTTTCCATTACTCGCCCTAACATGGCCGATGTAGAGCATGCAACTTCTTGAATTTTTAATTTTAGTTCTGCTAATGTATCTGGTCGCTTGACATACACCTTGCTCTTGAGCAAACCACAAAGAAAAAAGTCGCATGCGGACAAATCAGGAGATCTAGCTGGCCAAACAATGTCCCCGTTTTTTGTTATGGCATGATTCGGAAGGAGTTCTCTTACAGCAGTAATAGACACAGGAGCAGTATTGTAGCACTTGTAGCACCGTCTTGCTGGAACCACGTAATTTTTGGAAATCGAACCAATTCTTGCCTCAAAAATGTTGTGACCATGCTTGTGTAACATGCTGCAGTAACGGTTGTAGCGTTTTCTCGATCGTCTTGAAAAAAGAACGGTCCAACAATGCTAGCTGACGAAAGTGCACACCATACTGTGACCTTCGGACTGTGCAATGGTTTCTCATGTAACTGAAGTGGGTTTTCAGCGATCCAATATCGACTATTCTGCTTATTTACGTAGCCGTTCAGGTAAAAATGGGCTTCATCTGACATAAACATATGGTGGGTGAAGTTGTCATCGCCATCCAAACGCTGCAACATTTCTTGACAAAAATTCATACGAGCAACAAAATCAGCATCTTTTAATTCCTGAACAATTTGAATTTTATAGGGGTGAAAACTTAAATCCTTATGCAAGATTCGACATATCAATGGTTCGCTGATATCTAATGCTAATGCATGTTTAATCGCAGAACGTTTTGGACTGCATGTTATGGCAGTTCGAACTCTATCAATGTTGTCTGGCGTTCTAACACTTTTTGCAGTTACTTTATGTTTTAAATTTATTGTGGACCCAGTTTCTTCAAACTTTTTAACCCATAAGTTAATTGCATGAACAGACGGTACCTGCCCATGACGTGGAATATTGAACTGATTGCGAAATCGTACAGTTGTCGCGGAATCACCATTTTTATAAAATGATTTAACACAGAAAGCACGATGTGCACCTGACCGCTGTTCCATGTTTACTAAATGGCAATAAATGACTGATAATATATCATCAAGTTCAGCGCCCTCACCAAAACGTCAAATGAATTACCAAGCTTTTAAATTTTCCCGCTTCACTGACGTACCCTATAGTATCCACAAGTGTCTAAAACCCACGTTAAATCCCATTTAAATTTCAATCGTCGTGGGGCACGGATTAATATTAGCATTTTTGGAAACTTTTTTGATAGATTTTTTGTTATTTAATACAGAATCAATCTAGGGGGTGGGACGCATGAAATTCAAAATTTTACTTTTTAAGGACCACTCTAGTATGTATAGGTCACGTGATATGGAATATACAAATACTTTTTAATAGAACACTCTGTATATTATTACATTTTCGAATAGCCCTTTCTTTCCCGATTCTAGATATATAATTATATATGTCTATCATTAATACTTTTTAACGTATATGATTTTAAAAACATGAAAATCTCTATTGGAAGAGCAGTGGACTATGATAGTCGAAATACGATTACACTAAAAATAACAAAGTAGGCTATGAAAGCAATTAGTTTATTTTTCATTGACATTCTTTTAATCAAAATAGGTTATAGTGAGGCTGAGAAAGTCATCTCAGTTCGCTCACATTTAGAAAAGCATAGCCTACTGTTATTTTAATAGATTTTTTGCATTTTGAAAGTCAAACATGTCAAGAAATATAATATGAGCAAAAAGCAACTCCATCAAAGGTACTTTTGGAATTTTGAATTCATGTGTATTATAACACCAGAAAATTATATCAAATAATAACAACTGTCACTGTCACAGGACTCTGATTTTGTATAATTTTCTGGTGTTATAATACACATGAGTTCACAATTCCAAAGGCACGTTTGATGGAGTTACTTTTTTACTGTTAGAACAAGCATAGAGGATGCAAAACAGCTACCGATGAAGAAACAATTGAAAAAGTCTATGAAATCGTGATGAAGGATCGCCAAATAAAGTTGAGAGATATAGCAGAGAAAGTAAGCATTTCATACGACCGTGTACATTGCATGTTACACCAACATTTGCACATGAGAAAGCTTAGTGCTAGATGGGTGCCGCGTCTGTTGACAATCGACCAAAAGCAAGTTCGAATGACCATTTCTCAGCAATGTCTAGACATGTTCAAACGAAATGAAAAAGATTTTTTGCGACGTTTTATAACTGTTGACGAAACGTGGATTCACCACTACACTCCGGAGACCAAGGAGCAGTCAAAGCAATAGACAAAACGTGGTGAGCCAACTTCAAGGAAGGCAAAGACGATTCTGTCTCCTGGGAAAGTCATGGCTACCGTATTTTGGGATTCCTGAGAAATAATGTTTATTGATTATGTTATTAGTATTATGCGTCGTTATTAGACAGACTGAACAAAGAAATCAAAGCTAAAAGGCCTCATTTGGCAAAGCTATCTCATCGAATACTGAAATCATCGAAGCTGTAAATGGATATTTTGAAGGTTTGGATACTTCTTATTTTTGTGAAGGGTTGAAAGGTCTTGAAAAGCGTTGGACTAAATGTGTAGAGCTGAAAGGAGACTAATGTAGAAAAATAAATACGATTTTCCCCAAAAAGTTGTTTTTTCCGTCTTGTTCTAGAAATTTTTCGATCTCCTCGACATCGTCGTATGTAAAACTATTTAAGCACCATTTCAGAAAAGCTCATAACTCTCTGAAGTAATTCGTGCCTCAAAAACTCAATAAAGAAAATTGCGTAAGTACCGTTTATGTTAATAGCACATAACTCCCAGTTTGTTCATGTGCTTATACTGGCGTGTATGTGCTGAGGTAGACAATTTAAAAACAATTTTTTTGATCTGCACATTTTATTTTAATGGAGTTACCCGCTTTTCTTCCTAAGGCGACGATATATAATGTTATATAAAGTGTATCATTAATATAGTACATATGAGCAAAAAGTAACTCCATCAAAGGTGCCTTTGCCCAGAAAAAAAACCTATACATGCAATTTTTTTGAAGACATTTAAAAAATATAGGTATTAACTGCAATAAAACTTTTATAGGAAACTTTTTTTTATCTCCAATATTAACAAAAATAAAGAAATGGTCAAAATATAATTAATAACCCTGTAAAGTCAAAGTAATACTACTATGTTTAATCTTGTTGCAACCTGTGACATTTTACCAACTAGATATACTACCTTTTAATGTATTATTAGGATATTGTTAGATATATTGAATTTGGTACGATGTCACAATCTCAATTTTAAGAGGATAATTGAAGACCAGGTTTGAGCATGTAAACACAAAATTCTTATAGGCTGTTAACATCTTGTAAGTAAAGTTTTAATAAATTAAAAACTGGCTAGGCTGGTACTAATGAGGAAAGTTATCATTTAGGCTTTTTCTTCCGAGCTTTCTTTTATGGTATGGTGTTTTATTGGTATGGTTACTACCATTTGTAGTTAATAATTATTGTTTCTGCCTTTTGATATGAATGGCCTTTTATTTAGTGTGCTGACATGGTTCGTACATTTTAGGTTCTTATTGGCTTCTGTTTGATGGTGGGACAACTATAAAGAGTTTCTTTTGACTTAGCCAACAATCGTTTATGCTTCTAGAACTATGACCTTTTCAATGCAAGCATCTAAACTAACTTTTTTTTCATTATGACTCTTATTTAATGGGATGTTTAATAGGGAATTAATTAACGTCAAGATACCATCTATTTGTAACATTTTTTGTAAGTTTTGAGTGATCATAGTATCAACAAATATATGAATTTGCAGAAATTATTTATTTATTCAATAATTGAGAATGTCTAGTCATAAGATAATTAAGAGTACAATTAATTGAACATCTACTCTTAAAGTAATTAAGAGTACAATTAATTAAAGTTTTTTTGTAACAGTCTCCAGCTTGGGGCATATTTAACCTTTCGGAGGTCGTGGTCTGTTTTGTGACAGTGTAGATTGCGGTGTATCTCACAGATCACGTCAAATTTCTACAACTTTCATGCTTTTCTATGCACGTTATGAGTTTGTTTTATTATGATTTGGATTTTTTAAACTAGATCTTTTTCTGCGAGTGCCGTGCTCTGTTGGCATTTCCCTCCTATACTTGTGCTTGCCTATAGCTTATTTTGTACGAAATTGTTGTAAAATGAAGTGCCGAAGCTATGCACAAACAATGCCACTCGACTAAACAATTGCCAATAATTAAAACATATTATTATTATTTATCAACCAAAATAAATCCATTGGGATGAGCAGAACGAATAGTGTCAAAGTTATACAAAAGCTCAACAAGATATCTTTGACCAAATAAATTTGAGGTATAGACAAAAAAATTGCTCATGTATCTGAAAGATACACAGTGTTAATGAATTTATTAATCATTTATTGATCTACTTGTTTGTTTTATTCATTCGTTTACTTTATTTATGTATTTGTGTAAGCTTAACGAACCCATCTCAGGAGAAAAAGTTATAAAAAAGCTGAGAAAAAGCTGAATATTTCCATTGTAAACTGAAACTACTGGGTAATTACAGAGCCTTGTCTGGTCCCAGAGGCGTGGAGTTGTTATATGGCCACTTAAATATAACAATTGAATCAATGGCGCCTTTATCTTTTGATAGAATTGCATACAATCTTTGGTTTCTCTAGCTTTTCAAAATCCCACGGTTTTGTGGAGATATTTCACATACCTTAGTAGTTTTTTAAATTCATTTTACCATCTGTTCCCCAAATCCGAGCATGCTACAAATTACAATGACACTTAAGTTGCAAAGTTAGCTGTTTTAAATTAAAATATCATTCTACCTACTGATCAATGGGTAGTACAATATGGATTTACAAGAAATGCATGATACATATTTATAAAATGTGCCCGTTTTAACAAAGAAGCATATCTACAAGATAGAAACCTACTAGTGCTGGAATACAAATTCATATGAAAATTGCGCACCTCTAATTCTTTTTTCATGCCACAATTGATATTCCAAAGTGATGCTCAATAGCATGTACCACACTGTATATCTTTGGCGCGTTAAAATTAATACATGAAAAATGTCTTTATAATGTCTTAGTCATTACCATAACATTCACATGATTTTGATGAGTACGTGAGTTGAATAACACATTTAATTTATAAAATTCCTATACATAGTGTTACTGACAAAACATTTAGATTCATTTTTAGTGCAATGGAAATTTATACTTTTCGTTAATTTAAGACGAATTCAAACAAATGGAACATTAAAAATTTGATAAAAGCTAGTGCTCTAGTCTAGGATTCGAAACTATATTGTTGTTGCTTGTATTTATTATTAATTAGATTTACATTAAGATATTATTATAAGACAATTAATTAAATTAATAATTTTTCCTTTGAACTAATACAGTATTCTTAAATAAAATAATTAAGTATTCTTTAAATCAATATCTCAGTATTGTAAATTTGTTAAATAGACTAATTTGAGCTAATATTTACAAATTATTTGAAAATTCTTTATCATTTAGTTTACTTGCAACAAAAATCAATCCTATATCTGCTGTTGAAGATCTAAGTGTTGATTCTTAGTTTTATTTTAGAAATTCCCACAATCTCATCGAGATTTTAGATATCATGTATTCGAGCAAAAAATAAAGTCGATTCCTTATAAAAATAGCTATTTATGTAACAAGTACATAATGTAGGACTTTATAGACAAGCCCAGTTTATGGCTGAGCGAGCGTAGCGAGCAAGGCCTATAAAAAGGGCGAGTCTATAAGGTCCGATTATGTAAGAGTTGCCTACAAAGCTTTAGGTGCGATTCCTAAAATTGGCTAATTATCAACAAAAAAAAATCAATTTATAAATTTGACATCTAATATACAGTTGTCATACTTTTTTTTTATTGGTAACCTATTTTGCTTATTTAAAGTACGCCGCTAAGCGTGCATAAATCCAGCTTTCAAAAACGCGCGTGTTTTAAAGTTTCCCTGGCAACATCAACAATCCGAGAAATACCAAGTTTAAATGTGAACTTTTCAATGACTGATCTGACAGGAGTACCTTGTAACGTCAAATAAAATACTACTAATAAATGTTTCAAAAGCTTTATTCATATATTCAACAATCTTAATTTTTTAAATGAATGTGAAAAGTACAGTTGGTATTATTTGAAATACTTATACTTCGGTTTTTTAAGTCAGAAGAAATGTTGTTCAAATTAACAATGCTAACATTTTCGGAACTCACTGGGGTTGCGCTTCCACTAATGGCACTTCCAATTATGTTCGAAACATTCTTCTTATTGCTTATACTTTCTTCAACGTAACCAGCCGCCACCGCTGCCGATTTCCATCCTACTTGTCGTTGGATCTGATCTATTGTCATGCCACTATTCGCCATAATGGTAGCAGACGTACGTCGAAACGTATGACCCGTGTATTTCTCAGGATCGTCCAATTTAAAATAACGTGCAATTTGCAAGGGACATGATCCAAATGTATTAATACCAACCACTTGATTGGTGCACTTCCCCTTATCATACCGTAAGAAAACTCGGTTTGTACTTACATTTTGGGGGCGCAATGATAAATACTGCTTCACCAAACGCACATAACTAATTTCATCACTGTCGGCAACAGTAAAACGTCGACCCTTGACTGTCTTGGATGGTCGGATTCTAATAAGCAATACGCTTCCTTCTTCCTGGATGTCATGTAATCGTAAATCGCATAATTCACATCTTCTACAAGAGCCAAAGATTCCGCAAATGGCTACCATCTTTAAAAATAAATACGTAATGTCCGGTGCATCTATGAAAAACTTCCGCAAATCGTCTTCCTGGAATACATATGCCTTCTTGGCTACGTCATTCTTGCTAATTGCCTTCATGAACGGCATGCACTTTCACAAACGATTTTATATCAACCCCTTTGTTTACCCTCAACATACTTTGCAATTTCGAATGGATAGCCCACATAGTTGACGCCTTGTACTGCTCCGACATTTTCTGAAAGTAAGCAAGTACAACTCGTTCATCTGTATCTGTTATCTTTTGCTCTTCCATCCATTTGATAAACTTGTCGTATTCTTTTTTATAAGCGTGTTCCGATTTTTGGGGTATTAACCGCGATTCTGCTTTGCTGTATAAGTTATCAATATTATGACTCATTTTTAAACGAAATACAACCAGTAACAACTGTGGTCAGAAAAATTATTCTCAAGTGACAGATTGGTGACATGAAAGGTATACTGATTTTACATCACTAACGTAACCATTTTACATTATTAGTTCTTATTTCCATTTTTTGTAATATTTACCAGTATTATTTATGATTTTAAAGTGTACCAATAAAAAAAACTAGCGTAAAGTATTCGTAGATAACTGGTCTTTAAAACACTTGCTCTATTTCAAGCACTCCGGCTATGCCGTCGTGCTTGAAAACTCACGCGTGTTTTAAAGACCTCAATATCCACTTATACTTTAATATACTATATTTTACTACTATATACTTTATTTTACTACTACCACTTTATTTTACGAGTACAATAATAAGCCAGTTCACTGCCGCAAAACAATACAATAAAGAGCACTTTATAATGCAATCGGACATAAAACAAATAATTAATTTTGAAGGACATTATAATATGAAATGACAGAAGCTGTTTAGTTGCCGGATGGGTGCATATTGCCATTGCATTATAACGATATTTTCAAATGCTAGTAAAATTATAAAAGATTTGTAACAAATACTAGTGAAGAATTCTTCAATAAAATAAATTTAAATTAGAATTTTTAATCCATACTACTACTGAGATATATTACGAGGGTCGTTTTTTTTTCAACCTCCGATAGGCTATAAATAAAAGACAAATGTATATAAAAAAATCATTTTATTACTAAAAGTTCTGTATACTTATGGCTACTTTTCGACATACTCACCATAAATATTGAAGCATTTCTCGTATCTGTGGACAAGCTTTCTAATATCGTCTTCATAAAATGTTGCCGCCAACGCATTTAAATGAGTCTTGACGTTGTCTTGAAGATCCTCGGTAGTTTATTGTGAAACTTTACGACGAAACTTTACGGAGAGACGTTCAAAACAAGAGGAGAGGAATGCTGACTTCTGGAATTTGTTCTGATCCATGACAAGCCCGTCCACATAGTGCTGTTGCAACACAACGGATCCATGAGCAATTTCAACGGGACATTTTTGATCACCCGACATACAGTCCCGACCTGGGGACTGTATGTCCCCGTATGTAAGACGTGGCTAGGAGGACAGTGCTTTCAAACTACCGAGTTTCGTCGTCAAGTTTCACAATAAACTACCGAGGATCTTCAAGACTCATTTAAATGCGTTGGCGGCAACATTTTATGAAGACGGTATTGGAAAGCTTGTCCACAGGTACGAGAAATGCTTCAATCTTTATGATTAGTATGTCGAAAAGTAACCATAAGTATACAGAACTTTTAGTAATAAAATGATTTTTTTATATACATTTGTCTCTTATTTATAGCCTATCGGAGGTTGAAAAAAAAATGACCCTCGTATGTAGTTTGTATTAACTAAAAAAAATCTTTTGGATCGTTATATTTAAGAAATTGGAGAATTTGGTAAATCAATTTGGAATCAAATCACCAAAGACTATTGGAATCAATGCTTAGATCTTCAACGGTGTATTTTTTCTGCACACTGCTTTTAATTCCAAAATTAAGCAAACACATAGTGCCATTAGCATGCTTGGTGACACGTGAGATTCATGTAATAAATAAATCCTTTTCTGATCATCTTTGTATATCACAAAGGCATGTGCACATCTTTAATAGAATAATCAACTACAATCAACATTCTAATGCTATGATATGGGAATCACATAATAAAACAGATATCCAATGCTAAGTCTATTGTCTCACAGCTTATAATATTTCTTATAGTACTATATTATGTTGGAACATAAAAGTAAGAGTAAAAATGAGTATCTAGTTAGTACAATGTTGAGGTTTGTTAGACAAACAACGCTTTAGTATATCAGTATACAATGTTTTTTACCTGTTTCAACATGGATATAACATCATATATTAAAGCTACTGGGCAATTATTTTGTTCTACAACAACAGCTAGTTTTGTACAATCACAGTTAACAGAAAGATGTTTCGGTCTTGACGGTAAAGAAACAATCCTACGTGGATAATCTGTTGTTTCTCCATCTTTTACGTCATGTCTTTCTATTGTATCTAATTGTACCACTGAAAATTTTTAAAGATATTCAAATATTAATAAACAATTGAAAAAGTGTATAATAGTATACTATCTTTCTAAAAATATTAAAGAATAAAACTAAGCAGCATTTAGCAGCAACCCAACATCAGTAAAGTTAGCGCCCCCATGTTGTTGAATTGCAAAAATATTTGTGCCATAATTTTGGACCAACCCCTATTCAACAGAAATGAAAATTTTAAAGTGGGGGTGCTGACTTGAGCTCAAGTTAGCACCCCCTTTAGAATATAAAACTGTAGGAAGGAACATAATCATCTACCACATAAGACCGGGATAGGGTCTCAATATGGCGGAGTAAGTGTTTCCGGTTTTGTAATTAGATATTTCCATTGGCGGTTCTCACTGTCTCGAAATGCGCACATAAACTACATAACCTCAATTCTAAAACATAGTATTTTGAAATTAATCTTAGAATATAAATTTTACATTTAATATTTTAAACAAACGAATACTTACTTATGAAATGTAATTTCCTTCTTTGTATTTGTCGGAGTTTGAGAGAGAAGCAGATTTAGTTGGTGTCTAATGGCGACCAGTGTGACGTCATGTCCGTCGCTTTTAAAGCTCATTGCGCCGGGTACTTACGCTCCTTCCTACAGTTTTATATTCTAAGGCACCCCCAGACCTCCACCATATAAATAATAAAATCAATTTAAACTAAACCCTAATTTTGGACTGATTAAAGACTATTTACTAGCATATAATACATTTTCGAAAACTACCCCACATGCATAATGGCAAAAATTAATTCAATACTATTACATCCAGGAATAACCCATGTCTTAATTTCGAAGGGTTGAATATTAAATGGCATTTAACATGGAATTTACTCCTTTTCCTGCATTTTTAGATGCAACTTCTTCCAGTTACTATATTTTACTCTGAAATTGTGTTTTCTTGCTCTTTTGGGATCACTGAAAACAAATCTAATGCCAAAAAGGACCTACGACACATTGACAGATATTAAAAAGCTGTCAACTACAAAAAGAGTGTATTCAAATAAACATTTCTGGAAGATTATGTATTTTTTTAAGTTCCTAACCTCTGTTGAGGAATCTAGTGGTAGTTACTAAGATGGTGGTGAAGATAAATAAATGTTATTGTTTATTGTTTCCAGCCTTACTTTGTAGAACTCCATAATCATGAAATAAATAAAGATTAGTAAAAGTTTCACAGTTTTATTAAAATACAACCTGACAATATTGTTTCGACAGCTATGCTGTCATTATCAAAGGTAATATAATTATAAACAAACACGTCGCTAAGGTACATACAAAATAGGTAACTAGATAAAATAATAATAATAATCAGAATTAAATATCTAATACTTCCAGTAACGGAGAATTACTGAACTCAAGTTGTTCATTCATTAAAGGTACCCTGAGTTTGTGTCTGTATATGTCAAAGGCTTCTAAAATGTCTAATTTGCGTTTGTTATTACAAAAATGTAGGAATTTAATATTATTTTGAGGAGTCATATTTTGGCAAAATATCAGAAAAAATTGCACATATACTAAGAAAAACCAACAATTATAAAATAACATTTAAAACCAACACTAGCACTTTTTCATTTTTATTTAATGCTAAAGACAGAACACATGATATCAAATCGGGCATTTACCATTTAAATTGTTCTTTTTGTAGTTCGGTATATATTGGACAAACACTTCCAAATTTTGACATAAGATATAAAGAACACATACGTCATTACAAAAATAAACATCCTGAAAAATCGAATTACGCCAAACACCTTTTAGAACAAAATCACACAATGACTCCTCAAAATAATATTAAATTCCTACATTTTTGTAATAACAAACGCAAATTAGACATTTTAGAAGCCTTTGACATATACAAACACAAACTCAGGGTACCTTTAATGAATGAACAACTTGAGCTCAGTAATTCTCCGTTACTGGAAGTATTAGATATTTAATTCTGATTATTATTATTATTTTATCTAGTTACTTATTTTGTATGTACCTTAGCGACGTGTTTGTTTATAATTATATTAACTTTGATAATGACAGCATAGCTGTTGAAACAATATTGTCAGGTTGTATTTTAATAAAACTGTGAAACTTTTACTAATCTTTATTTATTTAATAAATGTTATGTTGTATGTCATATTTGTAAGAATTTGTAATAAACCTTGTTACAGAAGACTTAGTGTATTAATAGACTCCCTAAACATGGTGACAGGGTTAAAATGGTTAATGTATGAATAAACTTATCTAAAATAGTATAAAGTAAAAGAGAAGAAATATAAAAAATAAATAAACAGAAGAGAATGAAAGAAGCAAATGACACTAGTGGTATAGCATTAAATTTAAAACCACCAGAAAAATTGGATTTTGAAGATTCAAATTTATGGTTTAAATGGAAAATAAGGTTTGAAAAGTATTTAAAACTAAGTCAGCAAGTAAATAAGCCTAACCAAGACAAAATAGATCTTATGTTATCTTTGATGAGAGAAAAAGCAGATAGATGATATATTTTTGACATTTAAGCCACTTGAAATAAAATGAAAAGAGGTTGCATGGAATTATGATACAGTAATTGATGCTTTTAATAACCATTTTAAACCACAAGTTAATGTTGTCTTTGAGCGGTATAAATTTAATTCTCATGTTCAAGAACAGGGAGAAAGTGCAGAAAGTTTTATCACTGCGTTACATAAATTGGCAGAATCCTGTGAGTATGGAAAGTTAAAAGAAGAATTGATAAGGGACAGAATTGTAATTGGAATGGCTGATGGAAGAATTAGTGAGCAAATGCAAATGAAAGGCGAACTAACCTTACAGCAAGCAGTGCAGATGTGTAGGGAAGGAGAGCTTCAGAATAGAGTCGCGTCAAATTCGAAACATGAAAGAAGTAAATAATATACTAGCACAAGAAACAAAAGCAACTGGTACTGGGCAAAAGAAACGAAATTTAAAATCAGCAGAATGGGGAAAACAAAGTCAAATGAATAGTACAGGTAACTGTTGTAAGTATTGTGGTTTTGGTAAGCATAATAGAAACCAATGCAAGGCGAAGAATGCTACCTGTTACACATGCAAGAAGGTAGGGCACTATGGTAAGGTATGCAGAAGCAGAGTTAATTTTACACAAGAAAATGAAGATTCAAATACTGAAGAATTAGCAGTAAATAGAATAAATACAACAGATAGGGAATGTCAGTATAAAATTACAATAAAAGTGTTAGAAGTAGATACAATGTTGAACTTTGTCATAGATACAGGTTCAGATATTACTTGCATAGATATAAAGCAATTAAATAGAAATATTAAGTGATTCAAGACGAATCGTAAAATTTGTGGACCTGATGGTCATAAATTGCAAGTGATAGGGTACGCTAAATTTCATCTATGCCATAACAGATTAAAAGAATTTGTTAATGTATATTTTATAAAAAATTTATTAAACCCAATATTAGGGCGTGATGCAATCAACACACTAAAAATAATTAAAATTGTAAATCTGCAAGTCGAAAAAGAATTTCCTCAGTTATTTAAAAGACTGGGTACATTCAAAGGTGAAATGAAAATTATAATTGATGAACATGCTAAACCTTATTCTTTAACAACACCTCGAATTGTACCTATACCTTTATTAAATAAAGTGAAAGAGAAATTAAATAGGATGATAAAGTTAGATGTAATAGAACCTGTAGATTTTCCAACTAAATCTTGTGCTCCTATGGTAATTGTTGCAATGAAAGACAAAGTAAGACTTTGCGGAGATTTTACTGAAATAAATAAATATGTAAAAAGACCAATTTTTCCAATACATAAAGTTGAATATACTTTGGCTCAGTTAAAAGCAGCAAAAGTTTTCAGTGAAATAGATGCAAACTCAGGATTTTATTAAGTATAGCTAAGTGAAGATAGTAAGCCTTTAACTACTTTTATTACACCTTTTGGAAGGTTTATGTATAAAAAATGTCCATTCGGACTTAATTGTGCACCTGAATACTTTAGTAAAAGAATGTCAGAGGTTTTAGAGGAAATTCCTAAAATAGTTTTTCTCGTAGATGATGTCTTGGTTTTTGGAAAAGATGTTGAGGACCACGATAAGATTTTGAGAGAAGTTTTGAAACGTTATTGTGAAAATGGCATCACGATAAATAAAGAGAAAAGTACATTCAGAGTAAATAAAATTAATTATTTAGGGCACATAGTAAGTGCTGAGGGAATTAGCATAGAACCAAATAGAATAGAAACAATAAAGACATTTAAAGAACCAAAAAACAAAGTTGAAATGATAAGGTTTTTAGGTTTAGTAAACTTTGTAGGTAGATATATTCCAAATAAAAGTAATGAGTTAGAACCACTTAATAGTTTATTACAGGCTAACCAACCATTTACTTGGGATACTGACCAACAGTTAGCGTTCGATAAGATAAAAGAATTACTCCAAAAAGCTCCCTGTTTAGCACATTTTGATTGTACAAAGAAAATCATTGTTAGTGCAGAGTTCATCATATGGCATTGGGTGTGCCTTAATGCAGGAGAATAATGATGGAGTAACAGAAATTGTAGGGTACGCATCGAGAACACTAACGTCTACTGAGCATATTTATGCATGCTCAAATTAAGAAAGATGGGTTAGCATTAACGTGGGCAGTGGAGAAATTTGAAGAGTATGTGTTAGGTATTCCTATTATTTTGGAAACCTACCACAAACCCTTAGTTCAAATTCTAATGAAAAAGAATATAGATGAACTGACTCCACGACTACAAAGATTTAGAATTAGATTAATGAAGTACAACTATTCAGTTAATTATATTCCAGGAAAGCAATTAGTAGTGGCAGATTGTCTTTCTAGAAATCCTCAAGAAACAAATGAGGATGCAATAGGTGAAGAATTAGGCGAAGCTGTAGAAGCTCATGTTAATATGATAATAAGCAACATTTCTATAATAATAATAATAATAACTACTACAACCCATAGCCTAAACCAAGGCCTCAGAGGCTATAAGCTTGTGCGGGAGGGAGGGGGCGATTATTATTATTAAGTAGGCCCAATGTGTGGCTGCAGCCGACACAGATGGAACAGCGCAAATCCCACATTTGTGTCACAGCTAAGGAAAACTGCAGAAAACCTTAACCAGATCTGCCGGCGCCGGGAGTCGATCGCGGGCTGCTTGAGTGAAAGCCCGGCACGCCAGGCATTACACTACCAAGGTTTTTTTTATTTATTGCTCAAAATATCTTAAATAGAATTAAATATTTTCAAAAATTAGATCCTATTTGCAAAAAATTAAAAGAATTTTGCATTAATGGTTGGTCAGATAGAACAAAATTAGCAAAAGAGTTGCAGTCTTACCATCAGTACAGATTTGACATTTCATTTAATAAAGGATATATATTAAAAGGCTATAGATTTATAATACCTCCACCTTTGCAATTGTATGTATTGCAGCAGCTACACAAAGGACACTTGGGAATAAATAAATGCAGAGCCAGAGCTCAAGAATCAGTTAGGTGGTTAGGTTTAAGTACATAATTATACACTCTTATTGAATTTTGTCCGGCTTGTATGGAGAATAGAAAGAATTTAAAAGAACCATTTTTTAAGGAGAAAATCCCTGATCAACCTTGGGAAAAATTGGGTATAGATAAGAATTTAATTAAAAAGTCTGAAGACATATATGAGGGATTATTACCGTACAGAGCAACTCCCTTAGAACAAGGATTCTCTCCTTCCGAATTATTAATGTGTAGAAAAGTTAGAACTACGGTCCCCTCTTTAAATTTAAAGAAACCATTTAATAGTCAATATAATTCTAGATTAGAGATACGTAAAGAAAATAAAACAGAATTATAATAAAATACACAATGCAAAAGAACTTTCTATTTTGAAAGAAGGGGATAGAGTGGGTTCAAGATCTAAGAAAATATGGAAAAGTTGTTGGTACACCAGTCACATTAAAATGTCCAAGATCTTATTTAGTCAAATGTGATACTAATACTTATCGTAGGAATCTGGTTCCAGCATCCTTTCCGCATGAAGATAGACAGGTGACAGAAACAGAGTTCTATAACTCAAATAAAAAAGTCGAGAATTCAGAAAGTGGATTAAATAAAAATGTAACTAATGATCATTTAGAAATTAATGATAGAATAATGAATCAAGATGATATAAGTGTTAGTTTAAATAATAAAGAAATATCTGAGCCTGAAAAGTGTGCAAATGTTAAGAATAAATATGTAGAAGTAGAAGGGATTCAGAAACATGCATCTAGTGAAAGTGAAAAGAGAATTAGAAAGTCGCCTAGTTGGCTTAAAGATTATGTTAGATAATTAGATTAACAAACTTGAGCCGTTGAAAGGTAAAGTGGTGTAAGTCAGTTAACTACTAATTTGAGATATTATGAGTTGAAGTTGAAGCCACACAAAAAAATCCTACTGGCAGTTTTATCTAGCTTCTGTGTTTTAAGTTATATGTATTAAACCGACTTACATTTCACAACTAATTATGTAAGTTAATCTTTATTAAAAAATGTTTTGATTACAATATTAGTTCAATTATTACATCTTCATCTGCAAAAGAACTTCAGACATTTTATTAACTTTGTCAATAAAACTTCTTAGGATTGAAATTATTTATTTATTCATAAAAAATGCAAACGAACATTTTTATTAAAGAACATTTAATAATAATAAACAAAAAATTTAATTCTAAATACACATATCACTCATACTAGTCCAGAAATTCAACAACTTCGAGGGGTCCAGAATCTTCCGACTCGTCGGTTTCGTTTAAATTTTTAAAATACTTGTGGTCCACTGGAGGGATAAATTGTAAAAGTTCTAACATATTCTTCTTCTTCTTAGTTGACACAGGCAAAGGACCATTATAGAGATTATTCAATATGACATTAACCAGTCATAAAGGCCTACCTTTTTTATTAGGTTGTAGGTCGATCGATTCAAACTCGATAGTATCATTCAAAGTCTCTTTGTAAAATATTTTGAATGGTTCTTCTTTTCTGAACTGTAACCATTGAATTGTGAGCCAATTTACAGGACCTTGCTTTTCATTTTTTTTTCGGTGGCAGATGACTTCCTCCAAACTCTTGGAAGAGAAAATTTCTGATTGCTCCATTTTGTGAACAACAAACGGATTTCTGCTTCTTGCCTTTTGCATAATGCTGTACCAATCTCTGGGTAGAAAAATAGATTTTCCTTTAGCAAATGTCTCTACTGTCCCAAAGTCTCTATCATTTGGTAAGTAAGAGTGTCTCGAAACCAGAAACTTGTGATCGATAACTTCCAAATTTTCACTATTCGCCAATAACTTCAACCACATTAAACTTGTTTTAATGTTTCTATTTTGCCCGGTACATGCATCACTGTAGGCAATAATATGATGGTAAGATGCAGCATGCGTCGAGATATGTTTGCGTAAACACGATGCTATTTCTTGCGAACCACGGGACGCCAAAGTTTCATCCCAACAGTACATGTAAGCTTGTTCTGTAGCGAGATTATGACAACCCAGATTGTAAACGTACATATTCCTTTTGTAATATGCTATAGAACAGGCAAGTTGAGGAAAAGCTAGAGCTTTTTCAAGATCAAATGTAAAAGTGTAAATTTTACCAGGATTTAGAATAGCTAACGTTTTATCTTCTTTCATTGATGCTCTAGCTTTTTCAGCTTTATGCAGATGTAACTCGTGTTCTGTTTTAACTGCATATCATTTTCTGAAGATATTTTCATTTTTCAAGTGTCGCATTTAAAACATGTATCTTTGCTTGGCGTATGAAAATGGAGATTAAAGTCCTGATGAAATATTTTTCTTTACATAGCTTCACTTGAAAAGTTCTCGTTTTCATTCTTATACTTTTCTACATAAAGTTGATACATTAATCATATATTTAGATTAGATGACAGGTACTTCCTGTTGGGGTTGTGCTGTCGAGTGTAATGCGAAGTAATAAGCTGGAAAACTGCTAATGTGGTTTCGCATTTACTCAACAATCTGTGCTGGCGTTTTGTTAGGTGGCTCATGTTTACCACGTAAATCTTCACCAGGTGAAGTTGAGCTAGCTTTCTTTATTGCTCTGGTCATCCTACCATCTGATATATTAAATGTATTAAGAAAGAACTGCTTACATACGTTAACCTATGTTAAGATAGTATTTATTCGAACAAATCTTAGGTGATCTAGAGTTATCCTTTGGACGCTTCTGCTTAACTTCTTGAGGTTTAACAAGACCACAAATGTAAGCATTCTGTGTGGAGAAACTGCCAATTTTCCAAAACTTATTAAAACTAGCTAATCTTTCCTCTTCTGTAATCTTCTCGATACATTTCAACCTGCAGTTGCAAATTTTATTCGTAAATCGTTTTTCTGGAACTGTATTTCCCTTCCTATTAATGTATTCCAGTCCTTTGTTTCGTTTGGCTTTTCTTTGATAATCCATTCGACTTTCTACATCTCTAAATCGTTTTCTCCCTTTTCTGTTAGTAACCTTTGATTTCAAATTGATACTACTCGTAGTAGCCTCATTTTCTAAAATAATATTAGAGTTGGTTATTCTTGGACACTTTTATATAGAATTTTATATCTTACCGGAAGTAGAACTATTACCAGTTGATACAGAATACTCATATTCAGATTCAGACGCACTGTATGGTTCAGATACTTCTGAATCACTCATATTGTCTTAATAAAATTCACAACTTCACAACAGCCATAATATTACACTTTTAGGTTACAAACAGCTAACGTTTTATGGCATAGTGGTGTAAGTCAGACATACACCACTTTACCGTCAAACAGAATCGCGTTTCTGTGACACTACAAAAACCAACTGGCGCCACATGGCGACAAAAATAGGAATCTAAGGGTTTTGATACATGCTGCAGGTTACTACACACCCTAATAATAGGCAGGCGGCGGTAATTCAAATATGGTAAAATCTTGACTTACACCACTTTACCTTTCAACGGCTCACTTAAGGAAGGGGATGTTGAGGAATCTAGTGGTAGTCACTAAGATGGTGGTGAAGATAAATAAATATTGTTATGTTGTATGTCATATTTGTAAGAATTTGTAATAAACCTTGTTGCAGAAGACTTTAGTGTATTAATAGCCTCCCTAAACAACCTCGAATTCACTTTGATGAATGCATTATGACAATTGACAGTTGTCATTTAACTGTCAACATCAAGATATGGCAGTTCCTGACCAGCAATACCTTAGATAAAAAATTCTATGGACGTTAAACACAAATCTAATGTCAAAAATGCATCACAATTTTTGACAGATGTCAATGTGTCATAGGCCCTTTTTGACATTAGATTTGTTTTCAGCGATCCCAAAAGTGTAGGAAAACAGTTTCAAAGTAAAATACAGTAACTAGAAAAAAGTTGCACCTAAAAATACAGGAAAAGGAATAAATTCCATGTTAAACGCCATTTAAAATTCAACCCTTCGGTGGCACGGGTTAATGTTGACCAAAATAGCTGGTATTTGGGAAGATTTGAGTTTTTCCACATTCTATACAAGATTTTGGGGTGAACTCAACATAATTCAAACTTTGCCAAAATAACGCACACCCTAATGTACACTGCCGCTCATTTGAAAGTGCACGATAGACCCGATTTACTTCGGTTATATTTTTTATAACTAACTCTAAGCTGATAAATAAATTATTTTAAACAAGTATTTGAAAATAATAAAAAAACCTTTCATTCCGCTGCAGCTGTTATAAACACAGCCCATGAGATTCTGACTTACACGATGCCATTTTGGAATATTACATATAAAGAGTCGTGCACTTTCAAATGGGCGGCACTGTACAGTTGCGATCATTCGCTAAGGAACGATGAAAAAATATTGATCGAGTGTTTTTTAGTTTTTTGTACAATTTAGGCTGTAATTCGGATTTATGAACTGGGCGATTATAATATTCAAAAATGAAATGTTCTTGAATGCCATGTAATACATTTACATTTGACAAAAAGCTGGAAAATCGGCGGTTATGATTTTTTCATCGTTCCTTAGCGAATGATCGCAACTGTACATGCAAAATGTTAAACATATATGGAAAAGAAAAATTTACAATTATTTAGTTTGTAAGCTAACATTAACAGTAACAATGTGTATAATTTATAAAAATAAAATTGAAATTTGAGGAAAAGGAAATTTGGATTTTTAAAGTTTTTAGTACTGTCAACGTTCACAACTGAATAGTAAGTAAATTAAGTCGCCAACTTCCAGACCATTTAACAATTTCAGCGTTTTGTAAATGGATAGTATATACAATTATTTAAACATTATTTACAGAAATTATTTCTAAGAATAATTGGAATTTGTTCAATCGATTCAAATATTTTTCACACGTTAAGTTTCTAAAAGCTTAAAACACTGTAATTCATATACTCTAAAGACAAATTAGACATTTTAAAGGGTAAACACCCAGATAAGAAACCTCAACTTAATAAACTTAATGCACTTTTATTTGAATTTTATTAAAATACCTTGAAATTCTGGAGAAGTCGCCCCAATAAAAATAAGACCAAAACGACTGGCTGCAGCAACTAAATTACATGGTTTATCAAAGACGCTACTGTCTTCATTAGCAAATACCTTTAAACGGCATTGTAATTTAAATTGAAAATCCTGGAAAAATATTTTTTTGTTACTCGACATAACCTCATTAAAAACGAGGTTATAAAATATTCGTACCTGAACGTCTATGGGATCTGGTGCTTGTTTGGCCATTTTTTCCTAAATTTGTCTTAATAATAATATACTCAGTAAATTTGTCTACTTAATAATTAATAAATCGCCACTTTTAACAAATTCCAAATTCAACGTTCAAAACACGCCCGGTAGAAAATCAGCATCAAAACAAACTTTAACTTTGAAAAAATAAGGAACCACACCTGACGTCATCAGAACTTAATGCGCTTGCGCGAACATCTTAAATATTAGTAATAATTTTTTCAATTTACCTCTATTTTATTAGATTTATTATTATAAATAAAATACAGAAATTAATTTAAAACTGTCAATATATTTCTAGATCCTTAATTATTAATAAATAAGTGAAATAGTACAAAAAATACTTAAGATAGATTACATTTAAACACAACTAAATTATTCATTAAATTATTGAAGTTTCATAGAAGCTTTAAAAGATGCAAACGAGCCCCCAGCAACTTTGAAGGCACACAACATAGTTAAGACTACAATTGCATACAAAGGAATCAAAGTAGCTGAATAGATTTGATAGCGATTTAGTAACGTTAGTAATGACACTAATAAATGTGAGACTACAACTGTTGCTACTTGAACTTTATTTCCATTGTCCAACGCATTAAAAAATATCACACTCCAAAAAGTGTGAAGTAGAATAAAACACAGACTTGTAGCGGCACTAGTTATAAAAAACATTTCAGTTCCAGATTTCAATCCCATAGTTGCAGGCCCAACGGCATCAGCGACAACATTCACTAGTGAAAATGCCCCACTAATTATACCAAATCCCAATCCACTAACATAGGCCAAAATGTGTTTATTTTCTATCAGTTGCGTGCTATCATCTGTAATTCGTTTAAGTCCATTTTCTGCTTTCCTTAATATTTTATATATGAGGTAACGAAACACTTCTTGAAAAATAACTGAAAAGACTAGTCCAAAAGCCAACTGTCCTCTTAATGGTACAACCATAAACCACCACATTGATGACAATAATAAAGACAACAACCAGAAGAATGATGCTGCTATCAGAATTATTATTCGTACAGGATCATGAGCTATTGTGAATATAAACATCGCAAAAGGCGGCCCAAACGCCAAAAAGGTACACCCGAAAAATTCGACTACAGTCATTTTTATACAATATTTACATTAATTAATAAATATAAAGTTCTTCACAAATAATAAATTTTATTAGGATTGTTTGTCACTTTAGTGAACTAACCTCTACGCCTACTAAATCGATCCAACTACACAAAACCAAAATAACTATTACGTTGTTCTAAAATGTGTTCAAGAAATACTGCTTCAGTTGGTAATAAATATTGCGTTCCTCTAACACTCCTTTCATTCCTAAAAGCTTCGTTTGCGTCCTTTTATTAGAAACTAAACTTTGGGAACGATGTCCTCGAGTTTGTTTAATGCTTTTTTATATTCTAAGGTTTAATACAATTGAAAAGGTTAAGAATTTGCTCCAAAGAATAGAGAAGATAAGAATGGAAGGCTCCATAAGAACTACATGTAAAAACCCGACCTTATTTTACAGTAATAGTAACACCTGACACGTAAAGAAGGCGTAATAATCGCTAGACATTTTTAAAATTTTAATACATAAAAAATAGTATATAATACTTTCCATAAAAAGATCTGTCTAACAAGTGTTGTTAACCGCAAGATGTTTACTTTTCTTAACCTATTTGATTCAACACGTGTCAACAGCATGCAAACCTACGTCAAAATATAATCATCTTCCCAACAGTTAACATCCAACACGCTAGATGGCGTTACTATTTTTGAGGTCGTTAGCCTTCAGTTCTTATCCTCTCTATTCTTTGATTTGCTCCTTTAACTCTGAACTGAAAATGTCATCTAGATGGCAGTGGAACTGAGCGAATTGCAAGAGAGGCTTCTAAGGTTTCAAGAACAAGCAACCGAACGCGGTTTTATAAAAGATTGTAAGCAATTTCTTCATCCATTTCTTATTTTGCAAATTGAATAGCTGTATTCGTTTTAGATCATTAATCAAGAAATACCTAGATTTGAAATTGTGAAATTATATAAAAGGTTGAATAGTTATTTGTCCAACTAGAGAGGAAAGCGGTTCTTTTCACTCGAGCGTCAGAGAGTTTGCGCATTTGAGCGAGAGTGAAAAAAAATACCGGTTTCTTCGAAAATTTATAACTGGGTTCTCATCTCAACATTAAAACGGATTTTAATAAGGGTTCCCACTCCGGTTTCATAAAAGTAATCGGTTCCGGTTGCGATTTCGGTTCTTTTTGGTTCCTGTTCCAGTCCCTGATTATTAGTACCTACATAAATTTTATACTACTATCTAATAATTTACGACAGCTTTTAATAAAGTATTTATGTTTCACTTACATATTATTGGCTGTTTATACCTGTGATACGAACTACATAAACAACTCCATAACAACCAGGGCATTATAAGCGGGCGTTATAATTCATAACGCCCGCTCATGGTTTACTTTACAATCGGAGCGGCGTTACCTTCAATAGCAATTTGGATCACAAACTATATGTTTGCGTACGAATATGTATCAACACAGCAAATAACGAGTATTTGCGCGTAGTTTCTGGGCGCGTGATCCACGAATTCTTTTGTGCCGACTTAATTGCCGACAAAAATTTCTTAGCTAAAATTAACCTATATTTTAGATGACATTAGTGCTGTTAGGGCTTTTTTGTTTTTATGTTGGTAATAACAACAAAAACATTTGAATTTAAATTGTCATCTGTTTGACTTTTGCAAATTTAGTAAAAGTTGTTACCATCCGATAAACAATAAAAATTCATAATTTTTGGCATGCTTAGTTTTTTGACTATTTTGAGATCTGTTATATTACAATTACAATTAAAATAAAATTGGACGGCGGTACAAAAATTTTATTTTTACATAGTACATAAATAATTATTATTACAACATGAAAAAACATATAGGTATACAACATTATTTAGTAGCATCTTTTCTAACATGGAACTGACAGCTATGAAACGTCCCTGAAAACGAAACAGACCCAACACGAAACTTTTGCGAATTTTTAACGATCTTCGATATATCGTCGATAGTCATCTTTACCATTTCATCCCTTCTCAAAGCATCAAAACACCCATAACCAAAACTACCTTTAATTATGCATTTACGTAACAATACGCAACATAAATAAATGTTAGCCTTTTACCTTATGTAGAAGATATGTTTCATTAGGCGCATCCTTTATAAACGTCAAAACCTGATCCCCTGTCAAAACCCTACACTTTTTTGGAATATATCCTTTTGACTTTTGTTTCAGAAATGAAATCAAGCGACTATAGTGAGAAATGTCAACGTTGTCATTAACAATTAAAGTCGACTGTAATTACACGAGAGGTCTTTTTTTGTCCGGATAAAATTGATTTTTTTAACGATAATTTGGTTGCTTGGTAAATTGACGATACAAACCACCTACGATAAAAAAACGAGTCCGAAGGACGAGTTTTTTTATCTGGTGGTTTGTAGAGTCAGTTTACCAAAAAGAAACCAAATTAGAGTTTAAAAAATCAATTTTATCCCGGAGAAAAAAACCTCGAGCGTAATTCGATGAGATAATTTAATGAATAATAAAAAGGAATAACTAGGTAATTATGAAGAAGTCAAGAACACATTTATTAACTTGAAAATGACAATTATTAAAAACAATAATCAGGTTCGAGAAAGTTAGCCATGGAAGTTTAAACACATTTTATCCAGATGCAAAGTTAGGGCTAACTTTATCCGATGTCAAAGTGACAAATGTATCGCGGCTTATGGGATTTTTTATACATGAATTAAATTATCGATTTTAATATGGAATATTTTGTCCACAACGAGTTGGGACTATATTTGTCAGCCTGCAACGAAGGAACAAAATAAACAAACATATTGTAGGGGAAGTCAAGTAGTAAAACACGATAATAACATACCAATTCCTGAAAGTAGGCCAACATCACCGTCTCGTTTACCATTTTAATCGCACTTTTCAACTTCCAGTTAACAAAAATTTTAAATTCTTTTTCATAATTTACTCTAGATTTTGTTGGCAATAAGTTTTCAGTTGCCCTTTTCGGTTTTTCAAAAATACCTTCGAATCGTCACAGAACAAAACGTATGTATGAAGTCGACGCTACTTTCAACTGTTTCAAAACAAATAGAGAAACGAATCTTAGCAACACCAAGGTTACTATTTTTACGCGTTTATCATAATTTTATTATTATTAGATAAATTAAAAATAATTCTACATAATCTTGTGAAACATAAAATTTTGTATGCACCACGAGCGTTACTAGATGATAATGCCCATCGGGCGACTTCCAGCCCGAGGGCCCTTCAGGCCCTCGGGCTGGAACATCTTCGCCCTCCTTGCATTATCATCATTCTAACGCCCTTGGTACATAAATAACTATAACTGTACCCAATTTCAGATTTACATACCTAATTATCAAAGATTAGAGAGGGTTAAGATAGGAAACTGGCATAAGAGCACTATGTAAAAAAACGACTACGCTTTTTGTAGTCCAATTCCCCCTGAGGCGTTAGATGTCGCACTTGATATCGCAATATTCGCTACAATATCATGGCCATTCATATTCGCTGACGGCGGAAAAGAATCATGCTGATCATGATAATGCGACTGGCGTCAAGTTTTGAACGGAAGATGTCGCCACAATCGCTACCATATGGATTGCGCCAAATTCAGGAAAAAGAGTATAATATACTAAAAATAGTTACTCCTATTTAATTTCCAAGATCATCTAAAAGAAATAAATCTAGTGGTTTGTTTATAGACATAATGACTGTATAATACAGATTATACACAGAAATAATACTGAAGTTAAATGTTTATAAGTAGTTTATTTTCAATATAATATTAATAGTAATAACAATAACAGTAACAGTAATAATAACCAATTCTTGCTACTGCTATTAAGTTATACATTTGGTAATACATTCATTATAAATATACGTAGACCTGGGAGTAATGATATTCATTACACAGCCGTGAGTATTAATAATTATGTTTTTACCCATTTCTTTGCACTGAAACAAAAAAAGAAAAAGTAGTCCTGAAGAGCAATAATGAATACAACCGAAAGTTACTTACATATTTACGTCCTTTGGTAACGTGAAATAAGTATGTTGAGGATGATTATTTTTATTATTGCGGCAATTTTCCACTGTACAATACGAGACTATTTTTTTCTTTCAATTTGGAGAGCAAATCTCGCCCAAAACCAAAAACTATTCAAAATCTTGATGATGCTTTGAAGATGATTTTTTTTTGACAGTTATCAACCAGGTTTTTATTTGTTTTTTATAGGTGATGTTACCAATGGTTACCAAGAAATGACAAACAAATAAACATCAATTACTGTTTTACCGACCAACCTGCTTTCCCCTGAGACTATAGATGGAAATACCTACAACATCGTCGTAAAGTCACTAGATACAATAAGTAGCGCAATCGTCCGCCATGTTTGGGATTTTTAAAGCGGAAAATTCAAAATGAGATGTCTCAAACATTTATTTCACTTTCTGCTTGCTGCAAGTGAAATTGCTGTTGTCCCTAAGATAAAAATCTTTGATTTCATCAAAATGAGGAAAATTAGTAAAAAATGACTGAAAAAGAACCAGAGCATAATGTGAATTGGACAATAACACAGAATATGTAATGGAAAATTATTTATTTACAGAAGCTCGCATTGCCATACTGCGGCTACTCTGCGTCGAAATATTACAATTTGGTTTTTTATGTTTGTTATTCAACAAGAAATAGACCCGACACTTAAAAAATAATTTTACAATTTTTTCAAAAATGTCATGACAATTCGGAATGCTATCAGGACACATAAAAGTATTTATAGCATTGCTTATAAAATCATCTAAAATTAATCTATTTTCTAAAATGTCATCTTCATGAGCTCTAAAACTAAGTTCTATATTAAATATGCAATCATATAATGATAATTTAGGATATACTAAAATGTTAGATTTATATTCTCTCAATTTAGTAAATCTAGTTAAAACTGTAACTTCATCTGGAACCTCCTGTACTGCTTTATAACAATTAGCGCATATTGCATAATGCTTTTTTATTTTATGTAAAACAGCACCTAACAAATAACATAAGCCGGCCTGCACTGCGCTCGACAAATTAAGATATGAATAAAATTCATCTTCCTCTTGTAGCTCGTGCACTACAGTGGTTTCTATTGTTACCAGTTCTTTGTTTTCTTTTAACTGACTACAGTATTTAATCAGTAAATTACCCTCATCATTTTCATAACTACTGCTTTTGGAATGACTTACAAATTGGTAACGCATAGGTTACGAACTGACGCGTGACGACAACTAAGAAACTTTAGGTTAAAATCCCTGGTTAAAATCACAGGTTAAAATTAAAGTCTCTATAATTACCTAGGAACTTTAGTTCAAATTATGTCACATGTCAAACTGTCAAAAAAAATTGTCAAACGGCAGCCATGTTTGGGATTTCGATAGCTATCTTTTTCTATCTTATAGGCCTAATTGATTGCGCTACTTATTCAAAAGGGAATTAATTTCTTTATCCACAATCACTATATAATAAGGTAATAATTGAACTCCTTGCCAACGTATAATGTGGTTTATAAAACTCTAGGGTTTCTATACATAAAACACATGGAATTATAATGATTGTTGAACACACTAGCAACCAGTAAAGCAAAGGTACTACGACAAATGGAACACGAATAATGATTTTCAAGGTAACATCCGCCGTCGCAGTAAAATGTCAAATAATTTTTTGATAAAATTCGGCAATTCTGATTCTAAATGAGTGTGATTGTGGATAAAACATTGTATTGCATACGGGTTTTAGATGCATTTTATTCACTTAAGAAAATTAAACGCTCGAGCAAGCTCTCGCGTTTAAACATTCTTGCGTGAATAAAATGCTATCTAAAACCCTTATACAATAAATTACTATTAAAACTAAAATTTGAAAATGTAAATAAAAACATTATTTGATCGCATCGCAGTTCTCTGCTCACAGTGTTGCCAGACATGCGTGAACTTCAAAATATTTTAAGTTTAACTGAAATTTTTAATTTTTAAATGCCAAGGAATAATTTAAGGTAGTTGAAATCAAAAAGGGGAATATAAAACTGCTAAATATCTTTAAAAATATCAGTTGTTCTTGCTGGTTTTAAGAAAAAGAAAAGTATTACTATATTAAAATATTGAAAATATATATTCGTTTTAAGAAATTAATCAGGACTAATTAAGAGTGAAATAGTTTATTCAAAAATTAACCGTCACATGCTCTTCTTAAGTAAAGAAAAACAACATTTACTTCGGGAATTTATTAAATAATAGTCAAAAGATTAGGAAAGTTAAAGTATGGGAAGGGATATAAACAATAATCTGTTACTTTACATCGACAATCACAAAAATATCTGTAACAATAACGAAAATGCGTTAAATGTATTAACAGTCAAATCAAATCATTAATGTTGTTAGTGTTCATGTTCATGCAGTATTTGTTTTGTTTTATTATCCGTTAGTTATATTTTTTCTAAAAATGTAACTCTTTTCGGTTTCAATTTGATTTATTTAGAAAGTCCAATAGAGTGGAAGATAAAAGTATTTATATATAGTTACCGATCTAATCAAACTGCGTTTTTTTTCTCTCGAAACTAAGTAGGTACCGCTCTAAATGCTAAACTACGCTCCTTAGGTTAAAAATTATCTATGTTTTGCATCTTTAGAATTTTCACTATCAAAATACTAAATCTTGTTAAAATTTAAGTTGATAGATTTAGAAAATTGCAGTTTATACCGCGATTCAATAAAATGATTTTAAAAGGATTTGCAACTGAATAACCAAGAAAAAGAATAACGATGACAAATTTATTACCATGTACAAGGATATATTATGATTACAGTATGACAAATATTATATATAATTAATCAATACGAATACAGTATTAATAATACACATTATTTTTCCGTAAGAAACATTAAAGTTAAGTGTATTAGTACATCTGAAAGTAGATGTGGATCACTTGCTAATGGTTCTAGTGGTTGTTCTTTCTGTTGCTCTTTTGGGAGTATTTTCTTATGGGAAACGGTCCCAAATGGTCGTATTCTCGATGTACTAAAAATGGAAGAAAATTAAAAAGTATAATTAATAAAAATAATGAGAATTTATTACTTTTCATGTGCCGTTCTATGTCCAAGATCACTGCGCTCTGAGTTAAAAGATTTCCTAAATTCATAGGGCTTGCTAGGTGTTTTTTTATAAGTAGCAATTGAGTGTATGGAACTGGAGTTAGTTAATTTAGCACTTACATACGATCGAACTTTAGAATCGTAAGAAGCTACTCTTGGTGGAGATAGTTCTGAACATTTCCGTTCAAATCTTTTAAAACTTTTGCGTTTGCTCCACCGAGATGATTTACTTTTCTTATTGCTTTATTATCGAACAATGCTTGGAGTTTGCATTCTATATATGTAGTATATTATTATATTATCTATGCATCGTCGCATAGATAATATAATAATATACTACGTATATAGAATGCAAACTCCAAGCATTGTTCGACGAATAATTCGTGCGCCATCTGTATTTTTGGGGCTAAGTATCTTAAATGCATTTTACCTGTACGGTTTAATCTTTAAGAATTTAAATTATTTTTTCCTTTTGGCTTAGAAAGAAATCCAAGTAATTATTTAAATTAATTTATTCTTACATCGTAACAAATACCTACATTTTTCTTGATTGGTTCAATAGTTCAGATTATATTTACAATTTCTACTACATTTGTCTTATTATTGTTGTTTAAACCAACTATCTTGCAAACAATGCTATCTTTTAAACTAGCTTTATGACTACAAGAAAATGTACCTGATTTTTTTACAAAACCTATAATAAATTGTCTATTGATTGTTTGTTTTAACTTGTTAACTTTCTGATATAACTTTTTTTGCTTTTGGACACAGTTTTGTTTTTGGTTGGCCTGACTTAAAATTTGAAATGTATCCTAGGAACATGCGGTGTCTTCGAAATTGATGTATGGCTTTCCAGCAATACTTTATAACATCTCTAAATTCTTCCTTAGCTACAATAATAAAATTGTAATTAACTTATTTAAAGAAATTCGACGAAACATTTACTCGGTCTGCTTTACAAGTTATCAGCATTAAATACCTTACCTTTAGAACAGGCATTATTAACTAATTTTCCGGTGCTAGTTATACCTATCACAAATACGGTAATTGTTAATTTTCTTCTCAATTAGTTGTTCAATGTAAGAGTGTTGACAAAAGTTCTTCCATTTAAAAAATGTCGTCAGGTTCTTTGTAGAATTTAAAAATCGATGGCAAATAAATTTTGTAGCGAAAACTTAAAACGGCACAATTATATTTTGGAGTATTTCATTTTTTGAGAAATGTCAGTTTCAATTTTAAAACAAAAAACTGAATTTATAGGATACAGCCCACGTGATTATATTATACAGTTCTATTAAATTAAAATGTAATATGCGTACTATATTGCAAAAGCAAATTAAAATAATCATTTCAAATGCAATCAACAATACGCAAGCGCTGAAAATGCTGTAGTCGTTTAACCTATCATTTCAATTACACTGTACAGATATTATGTAAACAGCATTAGTACGGTTTGCCACTAAGTTATAGAGCAAGCTGTAGGTCTAGTAGGTCCATGGCCAGTTGCATCGGGTCTTGGCTTTATTAATGGAGATGGTCATGGTAGACCCACGGCCTACTAGATTCATATAAGCTTAGCTTATATACGGCCGTCTCATTTCCAGTTTTTTCATTGTTGCAATTAGAATCCAAAAATTACAGATCGGTACGTTAAGCGCCCACTGTCGATAATTTTGCAACGAAGTTGGTTTGTATTCAGACTGCAGTCGTTAATTTTAAGGTTATAGTTCATACCAATAATTGTCATTTGCTATTGTGCAATATTAATTTATTGTCATTTGTACATACTATTTAAATATAATGTACATAAATAAGACAGAAATATGTTGCAATAGGAATTTGGAAAGCAAAATATCCTACATATAAGAAAATTTTACTTTTTTTAGTAAGTTTTACTAGATTTTATATAACATTACTAATTGACTGATATTTTTTAGACTAGAAACACCTTAATAACTACATAATAGCCATAATATAAGTACAGTGTAATATTTCACAAATTACGAATACTCTTTTGGGATTTGTAGCACTTGAATTACCACAGCAGATGATGTAGACACCTAATGTTAATGCACGACCTATGAACTGAAGCTACGACTAGAAGTATAACCATGGAATAAAGAAATCTCACGGTGAAAGACATTACTGAAAATAAATATTTTTAGACATAAGAGCTGATGAAATCTACTTGAATCTAAGGCCACTCGTTTCAGTTAAAAGAGACTGACAAGATTTGTCTCCTAAGACATTAGCTTTATATAGAATTTTTGATATCGCATATCATAAACCAAAAGCGATGACAGAGAAAGAATTTTAAAATTTTGAAGGGTAGGTATAGGATAGGTAACGATAAGTAAATAACGGTTTTGTAGTAAAGCTGAGAAAGTGTTCCAGAAAGAAGATGGAGTCGGGAACTTTTCTGAACTTACTACCTATTGATAATAATAACATGACAATCGTTGTAAAATCAAGTCAATAGTATAAAAAATACGTGTACCTGTGAAGTAGTTGTTGAAGTACCTATGTTTTTTAGTTTTAATGTAGCCATAAGTGTTGTTCTTAATGCATAATTTAACAACATCTGATCGTTGTTAAGAGATTTTTTGTTATTACCTACTGTTAATGTCCGAGTAAATACTTGTATTCTGAAAGTGAAGTACTTCCTTTAAGTGTGATCTCTTCAATCGGAGGCAGTTTGACACAATTGACATAAAGTATAACCTAAAAATTAACGACTGAGCTCTGACTTTAAATATCTTTGTTGTAAAATTACCACCAGTGGGCGCCATTTAACGTACGAATCTGTAATAATTTTCAACAATGAAAAAACTTTAAATGAGACGGCCGTATATAAGCGAAGCTTATATAAATCTAGTAGGCCGTGGGTAGACCGCATTACAGGTGCCATCTGTATTTTTGGTGCTAAGCTCATAAAATTTTGACACGGCCTCCTCGATTTGAGAGACGAACGTCTCTTAGACGGCCGGTCGCTTTGGAAAAATTTCTGATTTTTGACAGGTACGTATTGTGGCGCCATCTGTCGAGTCCTGTAGTGATTAAACAATATTGGCGCGCAATCTAGATTGCCGCTTGTTTAATTTTAATAAACATTAGCATCAATAATTTACTTATTGTTAGTGGTAAAATCTATTGTAATTTGCTGTTAAAATTATTAAAAATGCCTCGAAAGTGTTGTGTTACAAACTGTAGCTCATATGAATTAGAAAATGTATCTCTCCATAGTTTTCCTGCAAATGTAGAATTAAATTCTAAATGGAAAGAAGCTCTAATTAATCATACTGGTACATAATCTATAAATTATTTTAATTTCTTAAATTCCTAAAGTTTCTACTGTTAAGTGTAACAACAAAAACAACAAAATAATCTCGTTTTTTATTCTTTTCATGTAGATATTAATCGATTGACGGAGTATTCATTTGTATGCAGTGAACATTTCGCACTTAACTGTTTCCTTGTAACCGAAAAACAACGGAGACTAGTTACAGGCGCCATACCATTTAAAGTATTTTCTATTAATGTTTAATATCTTCCATCATTTTAATGTACCTACATTTTAGATTCCAAACGAAAATCCTGATTGTTCCACTAATTTACCATCTTTAAATTATCCTGAGGAATCCGATAACTCTCGTACATCCCAAACCTTACTTACAGCTGCAGAAATAAAGGATTTACTTTATACGAAACAATCGTTAACCCAAAAATTAAAACGCTTAGAAATGAAATACAATAAGTTGAAACAAGAAATGGAAGTAGTTAAAAAAAAACAAAACGATAATTTCGAATGGAAATGCATGGAACAAATTCAAGAAGATGCAAATGATATGGTTCCTAGAGCAATATTTATACTTGATCAAATCAAAAACTACAAAAAAAAACATCCAAGATGGTCTGAAGTAACCATCCGCCATTGTATTTCCTGGAGATTTTGTTCTCCTAAAGGGTACGAATTTCCCAGGAATGTATTGTTTAGATTGCCGTGCAAAACAACACTACTAAAATATTTTGGCAACAGAAATGAAAATTTAGTTAAAGATAGATTACTGTCAGAGAGTGGATCTTTGACCAACGCAGAAAAAGTCTGTTCCCTGGTAATAGATGATATGGCTGTTAGAGAAACAGTTTGTTACTCAAAGGCAGAAGACCGAATATTTGGGCTAGCAACTGTTCCCACAACACACAATAATATTGGAAATAAGCCAGTAGTTGCAAATCAACTTTTGTGTTTTGTTATTTATGGTTTATCGACAAAATATATTATCCCTGCAAGTTATTATTTCCATAGGCAGTTATATAGTAAAAATTTGTATAACTTAACATTGGGTGTTTTAAAGTTGCTTGCTGAATGTGGATTTAAAGTAGTACGGATTGTGGGAGATAATCATAAAAATCATGTAGCACTATTTAAGTATTTTGGAAATGGTAGACTTCGTAACGTTGTCCCTCATCCATACAATCCTGGTCTTAAGCTTTTTCTAAGTTTTGACTATTGTCACGCCCTTAAGAACGCAAGAAATTTATTTCTTCATCATGACATGGCTTCATCATCTGGAATTATTTCAGCAAGTTACCTAAAAGACCTTTTTGAAATTCAATCAAGTTTTATAATTAAGCCCGTTAGATACTTGACAAAAAAGCATCTATACCCATCCAATTTAGACAAAATGAAAGTAAATTTGGCTGTTCAAATATTTTCCCCATCCGTTACAGCATCGTTAACATATCTTATTCATCATGGTGGTGAAGAGTTTAGTCATTTTAAAGATGCTGTCGCAACAAGAGAATACATGGAACACATGTATAAATTCTTCCAACTTCATGATGTCAGCAACAGAACACAGAATATTCAACAGAATGATGCAAATACCGCACCTTATGTTCACATCAGCGATGAACGCCTCGTTTGGTTGAATGAAGTATTTCCTCAGTATATTAATGACATCCAGTCCACCTCATCACAACTACAAACAACTGGCTTAACTAAGGAGACTGCTGAAGCTCTAATTTTTACCTCAAGAAGTACCTATTTATGTATTAGATATCTAATTGAAGACCTTAATTTTTATTATGTTTTGACTAGAAAATTCAGTTCGGATGCTGTCGAATCACTGTTTGCCAATGTTAGACTTCGTGGTGGATCCAATGATCTTACAGATTGCAAAGCTGCTGAACACGCTATTAGACAGATTCTGAGAACAGGTTTAATAACAAGTGTAAATTACAGCAATACCCTAAATAATTCTGAGACTGAATACATCAGTGACAGAACTACAAACCAGAATGTATATGATTGTGAGAACACCGACATAGTTATAACACTAAATGACGAACAAATTGAAAAATTGGAAAAATTACATTTAGTTGTACCCGATAGTCCATGTACGTCATCTAATATTGAAGCAGCAGCTACAGCTTTTCTATGTGGTTACCTCATCATGAAAATAGAAGAGTTTGTTGACTGCCAACAATGTTTATCCGTTTTACGAGATAGTTCCCCAGTAAAGACAAATCCTTTGTTAGAATTAATTTACAATCAGGATAGGGGGAAATTGATTTATCCAAATGAACAATTTGTGGTATTAATAGAATATGTAGTTCAACTGATTGTAGAAATTCTACCAGCTCTCCCAAAAGAAAACATTAGTACAATTTTAAAAACAATATTTGTGGGCTATCTACAAGAAAATCCCATGTTTCAATGTGAACTTCATGGTAAACTAGTTTGTAACATAATAATTGGCAAAGTACTATCCCCAATTCTTACAAACTATTGTATGTCAGAGAGTCAAAAAGTGAAGCAGTACGGAAACAAGAAGAGAAAGCTTTTAAAATTAAGCTAATCTAAAAATTTCTACAATTTGTAATCAAAATGGTCCAGCTTTATTTCCAAACTTCATCCAGTTCAATGAAAAAAGGCCCTTTTCAGGGCCACAATTTTTATATGGAAAAAGAGCTCCTTTTGTTGGTTCGACTGCCAAGACGGTTGATATATTTTAGCCTACCCTCTCATATCTCATTAAATTTAAATACTGATTTACATTTTATTTGTCAGAAAGATTAAGCAACTTCTCAAGCAGATATTTTAAATTAATAATAATATTTATTAGTACCATCTACATAAAGGGTTTGCACTAATTAAAGATACATTTCATAAAATACAATATCACATTAATATCACAAGTTATTACATAGCACTTACAAATTACGAACAATTTACGTACATATCACTGAGTTCATCATCAAATAATTCTTTTATGTTATAATAGTAAGCTTGGTTCAATAGAAAATTCATTAAATCTAATTGTCGAGCATTTTGCAGTTTATTATATAAGTTTATAGATAAATAAAAGTAGGACCTAGCTCAAATTTCTTAAGTTTATGTTATATATTCATACACATTACTATGATGCAAAAACTCATTACATTTTTTAACTAACAATAGATTTTCATATTTATGCCAAGTTGGCAAAACTTAGCTTTGAGGTTGAATTTTCATGTGTGAGCAAAGGAAAAATAGCAATACATTTGAGAAGGATAGATATTTATGGCATCTTTGCTTAAGTAACATTTTTGATAGGTAAAAAAATTTAAAACTAATCGAGTTTTGTCATTCTTACGAGTAAAGCTTCACAAGTATGCGATATATTCTATCTTTCTAAATGTATTGTTATTTGCTATTTTTCCTTTGCTCGCATGTAAGAATTCAAATGCAAAGCAAAGTTTTACCAACGCTGTATATGAAAATCTCATTGTTAATAGATGTCTAATTATATTAATAAGTCTACTTGCTAACAACTTAAAATACAAAGTAGAGTACCCTTATGGCAGCGGTGATTCGTACGTACCCTTTTGGGTGTTTTGCTAGCAAGCACCAGTTGCTTCGTAATGATTTACATGATACGTTTACCTCTCGCTAACACAACATTACTACCCAAAAGGGTATGTAATAATTGCCGCTGTCTTATAGCTTTTACAAGTAAACTGAAAACCCTATTGCAGGAAACACTATGATTCTAAGCAGATCGTAACATATACTTTGGTGGAATAATGTAAAGTAAGTAATCCTAAAAGCACTAGATTACATAAATGGCTTGAAAGAAATACCAATGATTTTTATAATTATGATACATGATAAGAATTGATACATTTGCGTGTTTTGTAAGGTATAACTTATTTGCCCCAAACCATTTGTGTGTCTTGTTTAGAAGTTCCCATGTTTTCTGTAGATTTCTATTCATCTGCAAAGATATGTTGTCAGAAAAAAGAATAAACTTTTTAAAAGCACTTACAGGTAAATCATTTATATGCAGTACATAAAACACTAGTCCTGTAACGAAGCCCTGCTGGATATCCATTGTTTAAGATGGTTTTGTTTGAAAGGTTATTTTCCAGTTGTACTATTTGCAATTTGTTTTGAGGACAAGTTCTTAGTAACAATGATGTTATGTATTTATAATACTGGTATTTCTCTAGCAAAATGGAATGGTCGACATAATTAAAAACTTTGCTGGTATCTAAAAAAGAATAGGTTATATTAATGTTTTTCACCAATTTCCCAATCACTTTTAATAATAGTTTAGAAGTATGATCGTATATCAGCACTTTTCTTATTTTTGTAATAGTTAATAAGGCACAATGATTTTTACAGTGGATATAATCTATTATTATTTGATGAACCAATCGGTTTCGTTGCATTTAATCGTTTGCATTATTGCTCAATTTATTTATAACCATAATAAATAAGAAGGATTTAAGCACAATATTAATTTCCTCACGATTAAAAATGTTACTGCATTGTTGCTTTAATTCATCAGATTCTACAGAAGGTTTTGTTTGTTTCTTTTGTTGAATTTTCTTTACGATTTTTCATTTTTATAATCGAATTTCGACATTAATATTAACTCATTACAATATGCAAGTGCGAATTTTAAGAGGTTATGTTTTATTAACAACTTTGAGAATTTGCAACCGGGTAGTAATGTAATATTTCGAAAGAAAGTTTGATAATACGCAACCTCGATTTCCAGTATTGTGGCGCCCCCTTCAAAACAGAAATAATGCCTGGAACTACAAATGCGAACGGCCGTGTAAGAGACCTTTGTCTCTCACAAATCGAGGAGGCCGTGAATTTTGATTGTATTCAGTTTGCATTCTATATACGTAGTATATTATTATAGTATCTATGCATCGTCGCCAAGGTCCGTAGATGCAAAGCAAGCTTTGAAATATAGGTCATCGCAATGCCGCCATTTTCGCGCTCAGTAAGAGTTGCAATACAGCTGCTATCGAAGCCGACACGAGTCATATGAGGGGCATGCCGTTCTAAAACGTTGAATTAACGCTTAGTACCCAACTGAAAACAAGTCGAGTTGTCGATTATTCCTGTTTTCATGTTAATTAACATGTTCCGCCATTTTCGCGCTACTGCTTAGTGGAAATGTATGAGACGACCTATATTTCAAAGCTTGCTTTGCATCTACGGACCTTGCATCGTCGCTTAGCTTCCTATCTTAATCCTCTCTAATCTTTGCCTAATTATATTACTGACAGTTTAATATTTATTTTTCATGATTACCAACCTTCTAACAAATAGTTAATAGGAAATGTTACTAGGGAAATTTGACATGCGTGACTGAAATCTAAAATAAATCAGAAATCACAGAATGCAGTTTATATTTAGGAACTCTAGTACATAGTAGCTATACAAAAAACTTTTAATGTTAATTATAGAAGTGAGCAAATATAACAATATCAAAACAGTTAGAACAAAAGTCGTAGAAAGGCGTACAGTAATCGATTAGTTAGCTTCAGATTTCAAATAAATCTAAGGGTACGTTTATGTTGAAGCTCCGAGCATCGCTGTGAGCGTTGCGTTTAGCAACACAGTGAATAGGTTTTCTGTTAATCAAAAGTATGCTTTCATAGTGAGGATTAGTTTGCACATAGCGTAAACTGTAGTAGTGCGATTCTAACGACGAAAATGATTTTTATTATTTTCAAAGGTCGCATTAGATAGCAGGCGAAAACGGACACAGAACATTTTATTGGAAATATTTTTCAAAATCAGCTTTGTGGAATCAAAAAGATGTGATCCGTCGAAATCTATATACTGGGTGTATTATCGGTTTTGTTGCATTGGCAAATAACATGCAAAAACATAATTTCTCAGATATTGGCCCAGGTATTGCAACGTTTCAACATTCAAGTAATTATAATTTAAATAGTCTTACCATAGTATAATTTATAATATACCGTTTATTACTTATGTACATTACTCATCTTTAGTTTTAAATTTAAATTACATTTTTTCTTTGTTTTGATTAAAGGAGAAATAAGTTAAACAAATTCTTGAATTTGTTTAACTTATTGTTGATTGAATTTGAATTTCTTCCGTGATTTAATTTACTTACTCAAATAAAATAAAATATACAATTTTTTTAAATAGATGCATGAATCAATTTATTACGGATGTAAACTTGGTATCAATTGAAGCAATTGAGATCTATGATCCATTAGCATTTAATAATATATTTCCAAATACTGAGAAATTTAATTTATATCATATGAATATTCGTAGCATAAATAAAAATTTCGACGAATTAAAAATATATTTAAGTCAATTACAAACAGAATTAGATTGTTTAATTTTAACGGAAACGTGGAAAATACATAATCTAGAACTCTTTTGTCTGAAAGAATATGATATAATTTATAATGAAAGAGATTTTAATCAAGACGATGGGGTTGTAGTACCCATAAAAAATTTTATTAATTATAAATGTTCAGTCATACATTTAAAACATAACCGTATATTGCAAATCAAAACAACAAGTCAGAATAAACATATACTAATTACAGTTATTTATAGATCACCCTCTACAAGAGTGGAATCATTTTTAATAGATTTAAATATTTATTTAAATTCTATTAGAAAAGAAAAGAATGATTATAATATTAGTATTATTGGAGACATCAATATCGACTTAATGTCCGAACATAAATATATTGGCAGAATTTGGCTTTGTTTACATGATCAATAAATACACCAGAATACAAAAAAATAGTAAAACATGTGTTGATCATATATTTTTGAAAACGAAAAAGAATCTTAATGACATTAAATCAGCTGTTATATTTAAAGCACTACTGATCATTTTTCGGTCTTATTACCTATTTCTATAAAAAACCTATACAGTATTAAAGTTTTATATAATACTTCTTTAAAATATCGGAAAACTGTAAATCATGAGCAGTTAAAAATACACATTAAAGACATAAATTGGGAACGCTATTTAAAAATGATATATGATATGTTAAATATTGATGTGGATGAAATGGCTAATGAACTTACAGATTTGATAGCAAAAGCAGTAGATTCTTGTACAACTACTACAATAATTAATCATAAAGATTTTAAAAGAAAAGCTTGGATAACTGATGGGTTAGTTAAGGCTGTAAACAAAAGAGACAAAATGTATCAAAATCTTCTAAAACATCCTTATAACGTTAATTTTGTAACCAATTAATTTAAATGTAAAGTTTACTTTAAAGAATTGAAAATCAACTACATAAAATCCTTTAATAAAATGAACCAATACAATAATCTGGTCTACCCAGCACAGCGGGCTCTATAATAGACTGCCCTCATAAACATATTTTTAAACATTTCTTAAAACTACATAATCAGTTAGGTCCTTTCTTGTGAGTCTCCTCCATAATGTTTTTCTGTTAATAATAACTGGCACCCTTTCGAATGGGCAATTTGACCCCAACCCGGCCGTGACGCCAGTCTACAAGAACAAACATCCATTCATCGGCGATATATACCTCACAACTTAGGAATTGAATTTAAGGTATATTGAAATACGAAGAACAATTTAATTAAAACAACAAAGAGAAATTATTTTGCCTCAAAAGTTCAACAAATTGATAGAAATTATAGCAAAGCTTTAAGGAATACTGTCAACTAAATTACAAATTCGTCAAAAAGTAAAAATGTTCATATAAAAAAAGTTAAAGCGGAATATTAACATCAGATTTATCTGAAATAATTAATACTTTTAATAATTATTTTATTAACGTTGGTAAAAAGTTAGCTAGTAAAATTACTGTATCATCCATGGCACCACCTAGATCTTCATTACCATCCTCCATTTATCTTTCACCCAGTAATAAGAATGAAGTGGCAAATATTATCACTTCATTAAAAAAATAATGTTTCTCCAGGTATTGATAATATTACAGCAGCGATCTTAAAAACCGTTACCGAGGACATAGTGAAACGAATTGCAATAATAATTAACAAAATATTAGAAACCGGTATTGTTCCATAGATATTGAAGTTTGTAGTGGTTAAACTGATATTTAAAAAGGGGATCGAGCTGCTACAACAAACTAGGCCTATCTCTGTAATAACAAATTTTACAAAAAAATTTGAGAATATGCTGAATGAAAGAATAAATAATTATTTAATGAATTTTAAAATTATATCACATAGACAGTTTGGATTTAAGAAAAATATTAGCATACAAGATGCTATAGCATATCTAAGTTTCCTAATTAATAAATCACTAGAATTTAGCAAACCTTCATTATGCAACTTGCAGTGGTACAGTCTCTGCAAGATATAGGTTTTAGTGGAGTTACACTCAACGTATTAAAACCCTATTTGTCAAACAGAAAACAAATTTTTGAAATTTATTCTACAAAAAGTTCTAAAAGTGTAATTGAGTTTGAAGTACCACCGGGAACGATAATAGGTCATCTGCTTTTTAGTATTTATATCAATGATTTACTTAAATTGATTAGTTCAGGTACCATAATCAGTTTTGCAGATGATACTGCTATCTTTTATCAGAGTACTACGTGGTCAACATTAAAAGTAGAGGCAGAACAAGACATGACAATTATAATTTTATTAATTATAAACATAAATAACCACACTATAATAAACTATTAATTGACCTTTAAACCAAATTTGAGGAATCAGAAACAAAAGATATCTGGGTGTCACCATGGACAGGCATTTACGTTGAGATAAACACATTATTAACGCGGTTCATAATCTCAGAAGTACCTATTTTATTCCGGTTTTGAGAATTGAAAGGTATATTGCAATTTTCAGATCTAAGAAGGGTTTATTTCGCACTAGTAGAAACTCGACTATCTTACGGAATTAATGGATTAATTAATTATTCCAGGATTGATTAATTTGGGTTAATAATTACGTAAAACAATTTCAAATCATTCAAAAAAAATTTGTACGTATTATTTTAAATAAAGAACCCACTTGCCCATGAGAATGTTTTTACTAAGAAGCTAAAATACTACATTCTCGTCAGATATATTTTTTAATAGTAGTCTTATATACATGACAAAACTTGATCATAATTGATCATAACTATGAAACTAGAACAAAACTATTTACTTTTAAGACTCCATTATCAACTAAATCCGGAGGACAAAGAACTTATACTTATCTCACTCCTAGACTTTTATAATTACCTACCGCACGAGATTAAATATACATAATATTAGGAATAACGAAAAAAACTTTGTTTGAAATTGGCGTAAGAGAAATAAAAAATTATTTTGTTAAATGAGTGATTTTGGCTGCAACATATTCTATTTAATTTAATTGGATATCAATACTTCAGATTGATACATGTATCTACTTATATTTAATATGTACTTCTTATACATGTAGTTAATAATACAGGCGTGCAATATTATAATTTAAAAATCATTGTGTTCTTGTATTCTTGTGTATTGTTTTTAAAATGCTAAAGTAAAAATGTTTTTAAGTTCTCTAAGTGATTTAAATTTCAGGTAAGTTAATATTTCTTTTTTAATAATGTATCAATCAAAAAGTTTACACTTTTATTTTACAATGCATTTTTACAAACGAAATGAATTATTAAGAATCAAGACTTTCTCAGGGTTAACGTGAAATATAATAAGATAAGAAAGGAATTCTAACGATTCTTCCCTACTTCCATAACAATATTACGAACACCAGATTTTTAAAGCGTCATAAATATGTCTAACGATTCGTTTCGCCTTAAATTCAATATCAGCGAAAAAGAATAAGACAACATACAGTAAAACAGAGTAAGAAAGAGCCAGATGTTTATTTTACAGCGACAACGTTGCAGGACGTCAAAATACCGAATTCCACATTAGTGTATATCTCTGGGACGTCCTTTAGTCGGAAATACTTATATGGATATACAGTGGACGTTGTAAGACTGTATTATGTGCGGACGTCGAATGGCGGTGTATATTAACTTCTTTGTTTTTGATTTTATTCAAAATCTAACTCGCATACGTAACACTACTATGTGAAATAGTGTATATACACGAACTAAATCTTCTCTAACGTTATTAGTTGTGGTGGACGTCCAATTACTTATATATGAAAGGACGTCCATTTGTTAGACTGATGTAAATATATATATATATATATATATATATATATATATATATATATATATATATATATATATATATATATATATATATATATATATATATATATATATATATATATATATATATATATATATATATATATATATATATATATATATATATATATATATATATATATATATATATATATATATATATATATATATATATATATATATATATATATATATATATATATATATATATATATATATGATACTTTACCACTTTTCCGGGTTTCACTCCGCGTATTCACTATTCGGCTCCTAGAGGAACCAGACAATGGTTGACGACGTTTCGGCAAGATCACACTTGCCATCTTCAGGTCACTTCTAACTTCCTTCTGCTTCGCGTGGTTACACGATGTAGACTGACGTCTTGTTGCAGCGGTTGGTCTTTATATACGGTTACGGTGTTGCGCATGGTTGCGGTCGGCTGGTTTTTGGCGCGGCTGCGTGTCATTGGTCTCGCTTGATCCGGTGGCTTTCTCTCGCTTTCCCTTTTATCGTTCTGCTGTGCTGGTTTTCGCTTCTTGACGGTGATACTGGTTATAGCTGGTTTCCAAGCTGATGGTAGTCGCTGTGTATCGTCCCTGGTATTAAGATTGTTCGGACGTTTCTCGATCTCAATGGCTTCTCTTATGGTTCGTCGGGTCTTATGTTGTATATTCGCTAAAACTTTTGTATTTTCGAAATCTATGTTATGAGATGTACCACTTACATGTTGTGCTAGTGAAGACGTTCTCTCATTTTTGTTGACTGCATTTCGGTGTTCTTCTCTTCTTACTTGAATTCTTCTGTTGGTCTGCCCTATGTAGGATTCCCCGCAGTCTTTACATGGGATCTCGTATACTCCTTGGCTTTCTAGTGGTATTTTTGTTTTTGCGGATGGTAGCATGTTTCCAATCTTTTTGTCGGTGTTGAAGATGGTATCGATGTTGTGTTTTCTCAGCACTCTACTTATTTTGTCCGTGGTCCCTTTGATGTACGGTAAGTGTGCTTTGGATACCGATGTTTCTTCTTCTTTTGGCTTTGGGTCCCTTGGCGTTAACGCTTTCTTGATATTTCTGGACGAGAAACCATTTTGTTTTAATGCCAGTAATATATCTGCTAGTAAGCTTTGATGTAACCTCTTTATTCACGAATGTTCCAGTAAAAGAAGCAGTAGATATGATACAACGGAAATACCAAGTCCCAAATGAAATCATCGAGTTAACAAGACACTGCCTAAACAACACCTACTTCATCTACAAAGATCAACGGTACAAACAAGTGGAAGGAGCACCTATGGGATCACCTTTATCGCCGGTAATAGCGAACCTATTCATGGAAGAATTAGAAGTCCGAGCAATAGAAACGGCAAGTGACAAACCTAAACTATGGCTAAGATACGTAGACGATACTTTTATTATATGGACCCATGGAGAAGAGAAACTGCAGACCTTCTTACAGCATCTAAACAACATACACCAGAAGATCAAATTCACAATGGAGGTGGAAAAGGACAATCAACTACCTTTTCTAGATGTATCTATAATCAAGAAGGAAGACGGCAGCCTGGGATACACAGTATACCGAAAATCAACCCACACAAATCGCTACCTGAACGCGCAGTCACATCACCACCCAGCGCAACTACAGTCAGTAGTCAAGACATTAATAACCAGATCACAACGATTGACTGATGACGATAATAAACATCAAGAACTAGAACAGGTGAAGTTGGCATTAAAACAAAATGGTTTCTCGTCCAGAAATATCAAGAAAGCGTTAACGCCAAGGGACCCAAAGCCAAAAGAAGAAGAAACATCGGTATCCAAAGCACACTTACCGTACATCAAAGGGACCACGGACAAAATAAGTAGAGTGCTGAGAAAACACAACATCGATACCATCTTCAACACCGACAAAAAGATTGGAAACATGCTACCATCCGCAAAAACAAAAATACCACTAGAAAGCCAAGGAGTATACGAGATCCCATGTAAAGACTGCGGGGAATCCTACATAGGGCAGACCAACAGAAGAATTCAAGTAAGAAGAGAAGAACACCGAAATGCAGTCAACAAAAATGAGAGAACGTCTTCACTAGCACAACATGTAAGTGGTACATCTCATAACATAGATTTCGAAAATACAAAAGTTTTAGCAAATATACAACATAAGACCCGACGAACCATAAGAGAAGCCATTGAGATCGAGAAACGTCCGAACAATCGTAATACCAGGGACGATACACAGCGACTACCATCAGCTTGGAAACCAGCTATAACCAGTATCACCGTCAAGAAGCGAAAACCAGCACAGCAGAACGATAAAAGGGAAAGCGAGAGAAAGCCACCGGATCAAGCGAGACCAATGACACGCAGCCGCGCCAAAAACCAGCCGACCGCAACCATGCGCAACACCGTAACCGTATATAAAGACCAACCGCTGCAACAAGACGTCAGTCTACATCATGTAACCACGCGAAGCAGAAGGAAGTTAGAAGTGACCTGAAGATGGCAAGTGTGATCTTGCCGAAACGTCGTCAACCATTGTCTGGTTCCTCTAGGAGCCGAATAGTGAATACGCGGAGTGAAACCCGGAAAAGTGGTAAAGTATCATATAATATCCGCGGAAACTTAAAATGTAACATATATATATATATATATATATATATATATATATATATATATATATATATATATATATATATATATATATATATATATATATATATATATATATATATATATATATATATATATATATATATATATATATATACAGTGAGAATTTTATTTCACTGAACATAGGACTATTAACATTCCCTATGTTCAGTTTTAAAAAAAGCCAAGTCAATGCATTGCAAGCAATTAAAACATATCCAAGCAACCTATAAAACAATTGCTATTCTTAGTGTCATTAGAAAGTGTCAAAACTGTGTTTTTTTTTCAAAGTTTTTGCCAAGACAGCTGCAGATCCTGACCTGACCTGAAGCTGTCTTTGGCATCAGTGAGGACTTTATGCCTTTATTATGATTAAATGAATATTCGTGTCGATAATTATTGTCAAGGATTACAATCATGTTGCAAACATTGTCGCTGGGTAGGCAACCAAACTTGCAGGTCTGCTGGTAGCTGGTGTTTTTTTTATTGTACATTCTTTTGACACAACTGAAATTATTTAGTTTTAGGTTAAGTATAATTACATCCAAATAACAAGTTTAAACAGAAACTTTTATTTAAATTACTTTAACAAATGTTCAAAGTGACCACCCTCCTGTTCCAAACAATATGCTAACCGATTGTAAAATCCTTGTACACTATTTCTAAAAAAATTTGGATTTATTTCGTTGCAGGCGGTAAGTATTCTATTCTTTAGCTCTTCTGTATGCTCTATTACTCTATTATTGTAGACTTTGGATTGGATATAACCCCAGAGAAAGAAATCATTTGGTGATAAATCTGGGGACCGAGGTGGCCAAGCTATGGGGCCAAATCTTCCAATCCAGCGATCCTGGAATGTTTCGGTTAGGAAGCGTGTAATAGGGCCCGTGGAATGTGGTGGAGCGCCGTCCATTTGAAACCATGGGTTTTCAATATTTAAAACTTCTAGTCGTGGTATAATGTTTCTCCGCAGAAGTTCCAGAAATTTGGCAGCGTTTAGGGTGCCATCGATAAAAAATGGACCAATAAGGGTACCGTCAACTATTCCAGTCCAAACATTAACACTCCTATTGTATTGAGTGTGTGTTAAATTTTGAACGTGCTTGTTTGTACGTGACCAATACCTGTAGGAATTAGCAACGAAGGATAAGGAGAAAGGAGAGAAAAGTGTTAGATACAAACCGATAATTCTGTTTATTGACAGTGCCATCTAAACAAAACGACGACTCGTCTGTGAAAACTATTTTTTGTAGAATATCTTCATTTTCATTTAGTAAATTAAATACTGTTTCACAAAAATCTGTTCTTTTAATTTTGTCAATAGGAAAAAGCTGCTGGTGATTGGAAAATTTGTAGGGTTTGTATTTATACTTCTTGAAAGTTTTAAGCACAGAGTCTTTCGAAATGCCAAATTGCTGTGCTACTATCCGCGAGGGGGTAATGGGATTTTCTTCTGCATAACATAATATTTGTATTTCTCGTTCTTCTGTTAAAACGGGGCAAGCTTTTCTTCTTTTTTTATGTGAATTTATTACACAACCTTCACCATTAAATTTTTTAATTATGCTATGAATAGTTGCGACAGATGGTATCGGTCTTTCGGGATAACTTACGGAAAACAAATCGCGCACTTGTCTCATACTATTATTGGAATTGTACCAGCGTACAATGGCAATCTTTTCATCTTTTGAGTACATATTGCAAAGCACAAGTTGAAAAACTTTTTAAAAAAACAGTTTTGACTTTTTAATGACATTAATGGCAATTGTTTTATCAGAGGTTGCTTGGATATTATGTTGTAATTGCTTGTAATGCATTCCTATGCATTACCTCTGATAACACAATTGACAAAATTAAATGAACAGATTTTTGTGAAACAGTATTTAATTTACTAAATGAAAATGAAGATATTCTACAAAAAATAGTTTTCACAGACGAGTCATAGTTTTGTTTAGATGGCACTGTCAATAAACAGAATTATTGGTTTGTATCAAACACCTCGCTTCCCTTTCTCCTTATCCTTCTTTTCCAATTCCCACAAGTATTAGTCACGTACAAACAAGCATGTTCAAAATTTAACAGTCCTCTGGAACTTCTGCGAAGAAACATTATACCACGACTAGAAGTTTTAAATATTGAGAACCCATGGTTTCAAAAGGATGGCCCTCCATCACATTCCACGCGCCCTATTACACGCTTCCTAACCGAAACATTCCAGGATCGCTGGATTGGAAGATTTGGCCCCATAGTTTGGCCACCTCGGTTCCCAAATTTATCACCAAACGATTTCTTTCTCTGGGGTTATATCCAATCCAAAGTCTACAATAATAGGGTAATAGAGCATACAGAAGAGCTAAAGAATAGAATACTTACCGCCTGCAACGAAATAAATCCAAATTTTTTAAGAAATAGTGTACAAGGATTTTACAATCGGTTAGCATATTGTTTGGAACAGGAGGGTGGTCACTTTGAACATTTGTTAAAGTAATTTAAATAAAAGTTTCTGTTTAAACTTGCTATTTGGATGTAATTATACTTAACCTAAAACTAAATAATTTCAGTTGTGTCAAAAGAATGTACAATAAAAAAAACACCAGCTACCAGCAGACCTGCAAGTTTGGTTGCCTACCCAGCGACAATGTTTGCGACATGATTGTAATCCTTGACAATAATTATCGACACGAATATTCATTAATTAATCATAATAAAAGCATAAAGTCCTCACTGATGCCAAAGACAGCTTCAGGTCAGGTCAGGATCTGCAGCTGTCTTGGCAAAAACTTTGAAAAAAAAACACAGTTTTGACACTTTCTAATGACACTACGAATAGCAATTGTTTTATAGGTTGCTTGGATATGTTTTAATTGCTCGCAATGCATTGACTTGGCTTTTTTAAAACTGAACATAGGGAATGTCAATAGTCCTATGTTCAGTGAAATAAAATTCTCCCTGTATATATATATATATATATTTTAGTTGATATTAATTTTTGTTAAGTTGAATAATGATTTTACATTAAATAATATTTAGAATGCAAATTCATATAGAAAAATTTATCATCGACTCTGCTGGGACTCGAACCCAGGACCCTCCACTGTCTAGGTGGTATCTCTACCAACTGAGCTACAGAGTACGACTACCAGCATATATATATATATATATATATATATATATATATATATATATATATATATATATATATATATATATATATATATATATAATAATATTTTGAATGCAAATTCATATAGAAAAATTTATCGACTCTGCTGGGATTCGAACCCAGGACCCTCCACTGTCTAGGTGGTATCTCTACCAACTGAGCTACAGAGAACGACTACCAGCATAGCGAGAAATTTTCCATATGAATTAGATATCAAGCAAACATGCAAGTAACTAGATATTTTTTGAATACTATTAATGAAGATCAGCAAGTCGCATGACAACAACATCAATATTCAAAGTATCTAGATTATAATGAATCATTCCGAAAGGAAATTAATTTTTATAAATTTTTAGATAGAGTTAATTTTTATCAAGTTGGATAATGATTTTACATTAAATAATATTTTGAATGCAAATTCATATAGAAAAATTTATCGACTCTGCTGGGATTCGAACCCAGGACCCTCCACTGTCTAGGTGGTATCTCTACCAACTGAGCTACAGAGAACGACTACCAGCATAGCGAGAAATTTTCCATATGAATTAGATATCAAGCAAACATGCAAGTAACTAGATATTTTTTGAATACTATTAATGAAGATCAGCAAGTCGCATGACAACAACATCAATATTCAAAGTATCTAGATTATAATGAATCATTCCGAAAGGAAATTAATTTTTATAAATTTTTAGATAGAGTTAATTTTTATCAAGTTGGATAATGATTTTACATTAAATAATATTTTGAATGCAAATTCATATAGAAAAATTTATCGACTCTGCTGGGATTCGAACCCAGGACCCTCCACTGTCTAGGTGGTATCTCTACCAACTGAGCTACAGAGAACGACTACCAGCATAGCGAGAAATTTTCCATATGAATTAGATATCAAGCAAACATGCAAGTAACTAGATATTTTTTGAATACTATTAATGAAGATCAGCAAGTCGCATGACAACAACATCAATATTCAAAGTATCTAGATTATAATGAATCATTCCGAAAGGAAATTAATTTTTATAAATTTTTAGATAGAGTTAATTTTTATCAAGTTGGATAATGATTTTACATTAAATAATATTTTGAATGCAAATTCATATAGAAAAATTTATCGACTCTGCTGGGATTCGAACCCAGGACCCTCCACTGTCTAGGTGGTATCTCTACCAACTGAGCTACAGAGAACGACTACCAGCATAGCGAGAAATTTTCCATATGAATTAGATATCAAGCAAACATGCAAGTAACTAGATATTTTTTGAATACTATTAATGAAGATCAGCAAAATCATTATCCAACTTGATAAAAATTAACTCTATCTAAAAATTTATAAAAATTAATTTCCTTTCGGAATGATTCATTATAATCTAGATACTTTGAATATTGATGTTGTTGTCATGCGACTTGCTGATCTTCATTAATAGTATTCAAAAAATATCTAGTTACTTGCATGTTTGCTTGATATCTAATTCATATGGAAAATTTCTCGCTATGCTGGTAGTCGTTCTCTGTAGCTCAGTTGGTAGAGATACCACCTAGACAGTGGAGGGTCCTGGGTTCGAATCCCAGCAGAGTCGATAAATTTTTCTATATGAATTTGCATTCAAAATATTATTTAATGTAAAATCATTATCCAACTTGATAAAAATTAACTCTATCTAAAAATTTATAAAAATTAATTTCCTTTCGGAATGATTCATTATAATCTAGATACTTTGAATATTGATGTTGTTGTCATGCGACTTGCTGATCTTCATTAATAGTATTCAAAAAATATCTAGTTACTTGCATGTTTGCTTGATATCTAATTCATATGGAAAATTTCTCGCTATGCTGGTAGTCGTTCTCTGTAGCTCAGTTGGTAGAGATACCACCTAGACAGTGGAGGGTCCTGGGTTCGAATCCCAGCAGAGTCGATAAATTTTTCTATATGAATTTGCATTCAAAATATTATTTAATGTAAAATCATTATCCAACTTGATAAAAATTAACTCTATCTAAAAATTTATAAAAATTAATTTCCTTTCGGAATGATTCATTATAATCTAGATACTTTGAATATTGATGTTGTTGTCATGCGACTTGCTGATCTTCATTAATAGTATTCAAAAAATATCTAGTTACTTGCATGTTTGCTTGATATCTAATTCATATGGAAAATTTCTCGCTATGCTGGTAGTCGTTCTCTGTAGCTCAGTTGGTAGAGATACCACCTAGACAGTGGAGGGTCCTGGGTTCGAATCCCAGCAGAGTCGATAAATTTTTCTATATGAATTTGCATTCAAAATATTATTTAATGTAAAATCATTATCCAACTTGATAAAAATTAACTCTATCTAAAAATTTATAAAAATTAATTTCCTTTCGGAATGATTCATTATAATCTAGATACTTTGAATATTGATGTTGTTGTCATGCGACTTGCTGATCTTCATTAATAGTATTCAAAAAATATCTAGTTACTTGCATGTTTGCTTGATATCTAATTCATATGGAAAATTTCTCGCTATGCTGGTAGTCGTTCTCTGTAGCTCAGTTGGTAGAGATACCACCTAGACAGTGGAGGGTCCTGGGTTCGAATCCCAGCAGAGTCGATAAATTTTTCTATATGAATTTGCATTCAAAATATTATTTAATGTAAAATCATTATCCAACTTGATAAAAATTAACTCTATCTAAAAATTTATAAAAATTAATTTCCTTTCGGAATGATTCATTATAATCTAGATACTTTGAATATTGATGTTGTTGTCATGCGACTTGCTGATCTTCATTAATAGTATTCAAAAAATATCTAGTTACTTGCATGTTTGCTTGATATCTAATTCATATGGAAAATTTCTCGCTATGCTGGTAGTCGTTCTCTGTAGCTCAGTTGGTAGAGATACCACCTAGACAGTGGAGGGTCCTGGGTTCGAATCCCAGCAGAGTCGATAAATTTTTCTATATGAATTTGCATTCAAAATATTATTTAATGTAAAATCATTATCCAACTTGATAAAAATTAACTCTATCTAAAAATTTATAAAAATTAATTTCCTTTCGGAATGATTCATTATAATCTAGATACTTTGAATATTGATGTTGTTGTCATGCGACTTGCTGATCTTCATTAATAGTATTCAAAAAATATCTAGTTACTTGCATGTTTGCTTGATATCTAATTCATATGGAAAATTTCTCGCTATGCTGGTAGTCGTTCTCTGTAGCTCAGTTGGTAGAGATACCACCTAGACAGTGGAGGGTCCTGGGTTCGAATCCCAGCAGAGTCGATAAATTTTTCTATATGAATTTGCATTCAAAATATTATTTAATGTAAAATCATTATCCAACTTGATAAAAATTAACTCTATCTAAAAATTTATAAAAATTAATTTCCTTTCGGAATGATTCATTATAATCTAGATACTTTGAATATTGATGTTGTTGTCATGCGACTTGCTGATCTTCATTAATAGTATTCAAAAAATATCTAGTTACTTGCATGTTTGCTTGATATCTAATTCATATGGAAAATTTCTCGCTATGCTGGTAGTCGTTCTCTGTAGCTCAGTTGGTAGAGATACCACCTAGACAGTGGAGGGTCCTGGGTTCGAATCCCAGCAGAGTCGATAAATTTTTCTATATGAATTTGCATTCAAAATATTATTTAATGTAAAATCATTATCCAACTTGATAAAAATTAACTCTATCTAAAAATTTATAAAAATTAATTTCCTTTCGGAATGATTCATTATAATCTAGATACTTTGAATATTGATGTTGTTGTCATGCGACTTGCTGATCTTCATTAATAGTATTCAAAAAATATCTAGTTACTTGCATGTTTGCTTGATATCTAATTCATATGGAAAATTTCTCGCTATGCTGGTAGTCGTTCTCTGTAGCTCAGTTGGTAGAGATACCACCTAGACAGTGGAGGGTCCTGGGTTCGAATCCCAGCAGAGTCGATAAATTTTTCTATATGAATTTGCATTCAAAATATTATTTAATGTAAAATCATTATCCAACTTGATAAAAATTAACTCTATCTAAAAATTTATAAAAATTAATTTCCTTTCGGAATGATTCATTATAATCTAGATACTTTGAATATTGATGTTGTTGTCATGCGACTTGCTGATCTTCATTAATAGTATTCAAAAAATATCTAGTTACTTGCATGTTTGCTTGATATCTAATTCATATGGAAAATTTCTCGCTATGCTGGTAGTCGTTCTCTGTAGCTCAGTTGGTAGAGATACCACCTAGACAGTGGAGGGTCCTGGGTTCGAATCCCAGCAGAGTCGATAAATTTTTCTATATGAATTTGCATTCAAAATATTATTTAATGTAAAATCATTATCCAACTTGATAAAAATTAACTCTATCTAAAAATTTATAAAAATTAATTTCCTTTCGGAATGATTCATTATAATCTAGATACTTTGAATATTGATGTTGTTGTCATGCGACTTGCTGATCTTCATTAATAGTATTCAAAAAATATCTAGTTACTTGCATGTTTGCTTGATATCTAATTCATATGGAAAATTTCTCGCTATGCTGGTAGTCGTTCTCTGTAGCTCAGTTGGTAGAGATACCACCTAGACAGTGGAGGGTCCTGGGTTCGAATCCCAGCAGAGTCGATAAATTTTTCTATATGAATTTGCATTCAAAATATTATTTAATGTAAAATCATTATCCAACTTGATAAAAATTAACTCTATCTAAAAATATATATATATATATATATATATATATATATATACAGGGTTATGATAATGTAATGCACAAAATTCATAAAACGTACAACGATCACTTTGGAACAAAATGCAAAAACACGTCAAATGTTTTTTTTTATTCCGCATCTTTTGACATAAGTTACAAAAATAACACGTCAAATTTGTCAAAGTTATGACGTCATTAACATATTTTTTTAATGGGAAGCTAAGATTTTTATTACCTTATTGGAGAAAGCTTGTTTTGTTACACTAGGGAACAATAGTTGCAGTAGGGCTCACATAAGAAAAAAAAACGAGAAAATGAATAAAAAACGAAATAAACGTAAGTTTCATAATAATCGTTGTACGTTTTATGAATTTTGTGCATTACATTATCATAACCCTGTATATACAAGAGGTTTAAAATGTTTATACACGTGGTCTCTTGTTGTTGTTATAGCCGAACGGAACGGAATAAAAGTCTTCTATACGTCGTCTCTTCGCGACCGTTATCTTATAGACTTTTGATTCCGTTCGCGTTACAAGCTGATGGTCAGCCGTACGCCGGATGTTGTTGGACTCTACAATAATCTTCTCGTCCATACCGTCCAGCAGCCTCAGCATGGACTCAAAGTTTATTTTTTGAGTCGCGGCGTGATTTAGGGTGATGCCCTTGACCTTTATGACCACGTGTATCTGTCCTGTGATCGGGGAATACACTTTGTAGGCGTAGTTCTTTGGCCCGCCTGACACAAACTCTATAATATACGATCCAGGACCGTACTCTTTGAGCTCGTCGGTGAGGTCACCTAGGAAGCTTCCTGTTGGTAGATCGAAGTCGCCCGGCTTCGAAACGTATATTACAGAATCTGAAACAACGAAAAATTAACTCTAATATAGCCGGTGTTGATGTTTGATAGTACGACTTACCTGTGTCATAGTATAAGACTCTCTCGCCTAGCTGATCCAAATAGGAATACAGCTTAAGACGGGTCTGTGCAGTGACAAATGCCGCGATGACCACGTTGACCGACGACAGAGGATCTGCTGCTTCCTCTTTATGCTGCCAGTTAACCGCAATCACCTCGTCATTTATTTCCTGCACGTGATTCACGTCTACGCCTGAGCTGGACAACAGGTCGAAGAACTCCTTGGACTCGCTGATTATGGCCGTTTTCGCCTGGTTTTCACTTTGACCGAATTTCCCTATAACAATAATAATGATCAATAAAACTATGTACTAATTGTGTGTTACTGTTATTATAACTTACCCCAGAAGGAATTCAGCATTAGTTTGGCCAACGATCTCAAACCAGGGTTCTTGATGATCTTCATCGAATCCAAGGCGACTTCCTCGTTCTCGAGGTAGTCATCAACGTACTGTTTCCGGGCTCCATCGATATCATCCTCGTTGATGTTGTCCTTGGCAGTTATTGAAGATGGCCAACCGCTGGTTTTCTGTTTCATCTTTAGGATGACTTGTCGATAAAGCTCGAAAACAAGCCCCCAGACTTGGACGATTTATTGTATCGGGTTACATCGTACGACCAGATCTCTTGTATGTCCTGTACGATGTAACCCTTTCGTATGGCCATTATCAGTTAGTCCAAGACCCAGGTTCTGTTGATGACTCGATCCTCGACGCCATGCTGACATTCGGCCTGGTTCAGGTCTTCGGTGCAAGTACGATATAGAGGGAACAGCAGCTTTTGGTGCATTTTGACGGGTAAGACCGAATGATACAGATCTTGCGGCGGTAACACTGTACATTTTATTACGCCGTTGATCTGTTCTATGCCCCCTTTATCCCTGATTGCATTTTCAATAGCCGCCTTGCCTACAAACTTCTGGATGGCCAACTGGGAATTTTGCGTACTTGCATACCCAGGGGTAAAGGGAGCACACGTCCCCATACCGGATCTTTTCCCCGTCTTTTGCAACACGCTTTAGTTTTGCTGTCCCTGTACGGCCGCCGTAAAATGCCTCTCTCGGGTTTAAGGGTGTGTTTAGTAGCAAGGGATGTTTCTCTACCAGCTGACTGAGTTCGGGTGTTAACTGCCTGCGGAAGCGACATTCCCACTGCTCAACGACCTCATATCCTAGCGACTTTAACTTCTCTGTTGTGGCTCGGGTCTTCTCGAGCTTCATATCCATGGTGTCGCTAGGATCGTCGTGTAGAGGCTCGTTGCGACGGGTGGTGAAGCAGGTGGGACATCCGTGGAAGTAACACCCGTGAAATTGAAAGATCTGATTACCATACAGTCCAGCCCGTCCACCTTTAACCCGCCCACGATGGCTTCTCTCTGCCGAGCGGCATGTTGAATCTCAACACCTCTTTGATGTTCTTCCAGCAACAGCCATTGGAGAGCTACCTTAGACTGGTTATCTGCCCGTCTATAACCACCCTTTGGTACCAGTCCAATGTTGCTTTCTTTGAGGAATTTCCTCCGGAACATGAGATTGCAGGCATAGGCGATGGTAATGGCTTCCGTGAACGGGTCAACGTCGCATTCCTCAATAAAGAGATTCCTAAAGTGGATACAGGCTCTCTTCAAAATATCGACGTCTGTTCGACAATATTCGACCAGGTCACGTTGCAAGTCAAACTCCGTGATGTCCCTGTTCGCCTCGTACCACTTTAGGAACTCTTTACGAGCCTAAGGTTTCATGGTGTCGGGGCTGTAGAATTTGATGTCCGGAAGAGAACCCACGTAATGGGCGTTGGCCTCGGTGTTAAAGAGGTGCGGGAAGTATCCTTTGGGAGCCGGTAAATCGAACGTTTTAGTCAAGTCAGCCAGAGCCATGGGGAGAAAGTTTAAAGAGTCGATAATCGTTAGATTATCTAGCCGTAGCAGTAGAATTTTTGAACCACGCATAATGAAGTCCGGTTTCAAAGAGGTGTTTGTAATAACATGGTTCAGAAGGAATTGTGTATCGAAAGCCTGCCCGTTATGGGCAACTGCTACAACCTTTTTGAATTTTTTACGGATCTCCAGCAGATGTGTAAGAAAACCGTCTATACATTTTCCCCGCAAGATCTGTTCTCGCAAACCACATCTTACACAAGTGGTAGCAGCTGATGAATCGTTGTAACATTCAGAACAGACTTGCTGGAAAACGCATAGATTCGGTTCGTGGAGTTTGACGCCGGGTGCAATTTCTTTCTCTTGCCGGGTCTCCAGGTCGAAGAACACAAACAAGGTGTCTTGCTTTGTGTTCCTAGGCCCGGCCGGCTGTATATGACAGAAATGGTTTTCGGGTTTATAGCTCTGACAGATCTTACAATAGATATCCCCGCACACGTGGGCCTGCTTCCGGGTCTTGAGGTTCACGGTCTTAAAACATCCCTCGCATTTCTGTACTTCCCGGCACATTTTACCCTCCTGATGGTTGTTAAAGCAGGCTTGACTTATAAAATCTCGCCTGCAGTCCGAACACCTAATCAGCTGCGCTGTTCTTTCGCAGGACGGAGAGCTACCGCAGCATACGCAGGACTTTTCACACCGATGATCTCCCTTGTTGTTATAGGGAGTGTGGCAGTGCTCACAGAAATAACAGCAGGCAAAGGCTGAGGTCAATGATGTTATGACGTTGTAATGATGCTCGTGATACAGAAGATTGATGTTCTTCGTTGTGGCGGCGGCATCATAAGTATCGTTATCAACGACCCCCTCGAAGATTAGCGAACGCCCTTTCGAACCGTAGCTATACACAACTATCTTGTAGTTCATTTCCTCGGCCTTTATCTTTTGCACGCTCTGATTTCGACGTGTCTTCACGTAATCAGCACTGTTATCTGCGTGAGCCTTGCCTACGACCAAAGCCCTGGGTAGGCATAGATTGTCACTGGTGTTGTTAATCGTGACAATCCCTCTGCGGCGGCTACACTCTTCGGCAAAGGTGCTGTACGTACGGTTACGACTGCGACCTTGTCCGGCTGGTGGTGTTACGATTGTAGCTATTAGTCTGAAGGTGTCCGAACTCAGGGCTTCAAGCTCGCTCTGTAAAATCGATTCTAGAATGCCCCAGACATCGTTGAAGGTGATTTCGTCAGAGCGCCTGAGGCTCATGTAGCCGGGAAGTTTTTGTTTAAAACTGTCGAATTCAAATATGGCCCCTACTTTATCAGTTGATTGTGCTCGACATAACACATCCCTTAGAACTTGGTTAATAGCCGATTTAAAAAAGTCTAGATGGTCTTCACCGGCTGGTGCATCGGCTACTTTAAACACCAGTCGATGTTTCAGGGTGCCAAATTTCTTGATGTTCGACACACTCTTGTTAACTATCTCATAGAGAGAAGACATTTTGTACAGGGGTAGGCGTAACAACAATAACAACAAAAATATTGCACTTGCACACTTAACAACTGCTAAAAACAACAAAGATTATAGGTTGTTAATTTTAAATAAACATCAACTAATTATTATTAAAGTTTAAATTGTTGATAAAACTCTGGTAAATTATTATTATTTTAAATAAACAACAACAACAAAGCAATCTAGTTTACTAGGCAATAAACAAAGACGGGTAGACTGACTTATTATTAAATGACAGGGGAAATATTATTGTTTGCAAAATAAATCAGATTACAAGAAATTCGTTAAATTAGTAGACATGGCCATTTATTATTATTATTATTATTTAGAATAAAGTTAATCTTGCTCGAAACAAAATAAGTTAATCTTGCTTGAAAAGTGTAAAACTTCATAAATTACTGTCCCTTATTATAGCAAGTAAGAAATCACATAGCGACAAACGGACAGATAAAAATCTTTTTAGAACGACGTTCTCAAATTACCATTCACGAACACTCTCTCTCTCTCTTAACTCTTAATTTAACAATAAAAGCTTGGATGCTACGTGCCGGTAAAAATTGACGCAAAATAAATCAGATTATATGTTGTTAATTTTAAATAAACAATAACCTCTGAATGCAATGCAGGCTATTGAATATTATAAATTAATTATTTGCTTTGTACAAAGTTAAAGAAAGGTCCGTTTTAATGCAAATTAATAAAGAAGACATTTTCGTACAAGCGTAGCAACAATAACAAAAATATCGCACTTGCACACTTAACAACTGCTAAAAAACAAAGATTATATGTTGTTGATTTTAAATAAACATCAACTAATTATTATTAAAGTTTAAATTGTTGATAAAACTCTTTGGTAAATTATTATTATTTTAAATAAACAACAACAAAGCAATCTAGTTTACTAGGCGTTAAACAAAGGCGGGTAGACTGACTTATTATTAAATGACATAGGGGAAATATTATTGTTTGCAAAATAAATCAAATTACAAGTTTAAAAATAAAAGCTTGGATGCTACGTGACGGTAAAAAATTGACGCAAAATAAATCAGATTGTGTTGTTAATTTTAAATAAACAATAACCTCTGAATACAATGCAAGCTATTAAATATTATAAATTAATTATTTGCTTTGTACAAAGTTAAAGAAAGATTCGTTTTAATGCAAATTAATAAAGCCTTTTAATCAGTCTCAAACTTTAATAGTAATCTAATTTAAGCAAATATTATAAGTATAGTTTAAATTGTTAATAAACCCCTTAGGCAGATAATTATTATAAATAACAAAATAAGTTAAACCTGCTTGAAAAGTCTAAAAATTCATAATATTTTACCTGAATAATGTAAATTACTGTCCCTTATAGCAGTTGAGAAACAAAAAAAAAATAAATAAGGTACAGAAAAAAGTAACTACGTAATAAACGATTATTAAATTCCTACCTTTGTTGGCTGGCTTGGTTCGTCTGACGCAAACACTCAAAGTTTATTTAAAATTAGTTTTATTTGCAACTAGCAAATACATACACACACAATAGCAATAAATAAGAGCTAGAAAACCCCTATTAACAGCGATAGCAGACGTAGACAAGTGATAACCGGAAGTTCAGGATTTGCTTTTATACGTTCTAAAAACAATCGTAGCGCCCTCTGGTTGTCATTAAAACATCGTTTACGTATTGCGTGATATTGCGCAATATTACGAAATAAACAAGAATGAGCCTGTTTAAGGCGTGGTTAATTAAGTTTTTTTACTAGGTCATAAATCAGTCGGATGTCATAAACCGTCGAGGCCGCTCATGCCTGTTTCATCTTGTTTTAATGATATGATCTACACAGCACATCACCGTCTGCCGTCGGTAATGATTACACTCAGATCTGAATAAAAGATAAGATTTCTTTCTTATTCAGAACCTTTTTCAAAAGGTCAATAATGTATTATTTTTTATTAGGACTAAATTCACCGTAGACACGTAGTCAATTTATTATTTAACTAAATGCAGTAAATACTCATCCCTTTATCTCTGTATAACATCTAAACTCTTAATTAAGGTATTGATCGACCTATCAATAAAGATTTAAAATTTTTAAAAGAATCTTACCTGCGTTTTTAGCACTCGATACGGTTCCCTTTTAAGGGTGTGCTTATCATTCAAACAATCCCCGTGGTATTTTAAACCTTACGAAACTCTTACACTACTTGGTCGCCAGCTCTTTAATAAAGCTTAACGTAGAATAGATTCTGTTTTTTTTAAAGAGAAAACACAGTTAATTTTATCGCTTCCTTCTATTATAACTAACAAAGTAATAAAATATAAGTAACTAACAAAGAATATATGCTTGTATTTAATAAAAGAATTTTAAAAGTAAAGTATTAAAAATTTAAAATAAGTAATAATAATTTAGCTTTTAAATTAGGAACATGAATCGACCTAGGCAAAGTTTGTAAATAAAAAAAATGTAATATAAATTTATAATTTACAGAGATGTGAGATTACAGTAAAATCTACATGCAAAAATAATAACTCAAAGTACATTTAAAACAAGCATTTTTATATTTATTTTTTTGCCAAGTTCTTTAAAAAAGTTTTGAAAAGATTATATTGACGACAGCAAAGCTATGCAGCAATTACGTTAAAAGGGAGAATGTTTACAGAAAGAACCATTAAAAAATTACCTATTAACACTGAACAAAGGAATAAAGCAATTGATATTTTTCTTAGTTAAAACATATAGCGCAACGATGTCTTATAATAAAGTTATTTTTATTTAATTACATGAGACATACCATGATGAACGATATGTAAACTGGATATATATGTTCTTCCTTTATATGGAAATATATGTTCTTCTTCTCAAATAAAGCCCTGGTAAACTTTAATTATCTGACAAGTGAGCAGTCGTCTTTAATGAGGCGATCAAATGGCGAATTCCCAAATAACCTTTAACGGTAAATAAACCCATTTTTTGTGTAATTGACGATTCTTGAGTTTCGAAATTTAAATTCAACGACAGCGACAGCAATAATAGCCGATAATTTAACTTTAAAGTAAAATGTTTCTGTTTATTAATAAATATCATAGAACAATTTTACATTTTATCTATTTCCCTTTTATTTTTGGGTTAAAGGAAGGTCTACATTTTTATTATCAACATTAGTTTTAAGCTTTTAAAAGAAAATATCACAACCTACATACAATCTTTTTGCAAGAAAGATGCATTCCATTTATAGGTGTTTACCTGCTAAGGGGTTTCAATAATTTTTAATTTTAATAAACTCCCCTGGTGAAAACGTACTTGCGCTCTAGTTTCAATAATTTAATGAACTGAGCCTACTACTACCAGCTTATAAGTTTTATCGTTTTGAAATATCAACTTTATCCTTGTATGTTTCTTTACACACCGTGTATACAGGTAGAAGATTGCTTGTTATCGAACGATCTTCAGCTTTAACGAAAATGAACTCTTTTCATTATGTCTCTCTTAAGGCAATAAATTCAGATATTATCTTGATGTTGCGAACAGCTGCATTTTTGGGTCTCCGCGCCGCATACAAGTTTGGGAGGGTTCCTACAAGTTTATTCCTGCAGATTGAAGTGACTATAAAAAACCGAGTTCGCGCTACCGATTGGTGGTGGTGGTGATAATTATTTCTAACGCTCCGGTGATATTATTATTAACTAGTTTTTACTCAGCAGTGCTTGCTTCAACATTAAGGTATGTTATTTTTATTATTAACGTGTAGGTGTTTACGCATAAAATTTAAATAAAATGCTACTATTTTAATTCTAACATGTGTGTGTGTGTGTGTGTATCGTTGTTTTTACGTAGAAAAATGGATTTGTTAAAACAATTGAACAAACCCTGCAGCGGTGGTCTGAAACCTATCAAGAAATTGTGCGACTACGGGGTCAAAGAGGTAGTCGAAATACTACAATTCCAAAGAATCGTTTGCCGTGATAAACGTCAATGCGTGATTGTTGTTGGTGAAAACTACGTTACATTTCTACGTAAGCGAATCAGCGACAAGTTAACAGATGAAAGGGTTAAGGAAGTTAATGAGCAGATTGCAGCTAAAACGATTTCTCTGGGCCTAGTGTACTTGGGAAAAACAGGCTGCTATGATGACTGTATGTTTGTGGAAACAGATAAGGTATGATGGGGAAACATCAAGTCTACAATAAACCCCTTTTTAATGTTCTATTGTTGTTGTTGTTACAGCCCCTGGAACCGCAAATAGAAAACAGAGGTCAGTCCTGAAGTCCTCAAGCTATCATCATCACCAGCAATCTATCTATCAACATTTTATTATAAATTAAATGTAGTCATAACAATATATTAATAATAAACATAATTTTAATTCCTATCTGGCTTTGTTATTTCTTCTAGAAAAGGTGGTGGAAAGAGTACAGGGTGCGTGAGAGAGAGAAAGGTAGCAGCAGAACTTGTAGGTCGTGACGAGAAGGAGAAACAAATTCAAATCTGGGGGAAATCTGGCTGCTTTAAGAGATGGCTGCTTTAAGAATGACAGATTTAAAATGACAGATTCAAAATAACAGATTTAAATGACAGATGCAAAAATGACAGATGCAAAATGACAGATGCATAATTGACAAATTTAAAATTGACAGATTTAAAATGACATATGCAAAAATGACAGATGCATAATTAACAGATTTAAAATGACAGATGCAAAAATAACAGCTGCAAAAATGACAACTGTAAAAATGACAAAATTAAAAGTTAACGCGCCACATGCTGTGATATAAAAACGGGTGCCTCTACATACCCCCGGTAATACAGATTTCTTTATGACGCCCTCTATTAGCATTACCTAGGTCGTCGATAATACAGATTTCTTCATGACGCCCTCTATTAGCAATACACACTAATTGTAGCATACGCTCTCTATTGGCAGCACACAGATTGCCGGTAATACAGATTTCCGTATTGGTCAAAATGGCCGACGTCAGCCAATCACAAAACAGCAGGCGTGGCTACCGGAGTGGGGGTAACCAATCACAGCGAAGGGGGAGGAGCTACAGGAGTGGGGGTAGTCAATTAGAGCGCAGTTGGCGTGGCTAGGAAAAAAGTGGAAGGGCTGGTCTCAAGTACCCCAATACCTACTCGGGATGTTTATTTCTGTAACACATCATGTGCTCTTTTATATCTTATGTCAAAATTTCGAAGTGTTCCAATATTTACCGAACTGCGAAAAGCACAATTCAAACGGAAAATGCTTGATTTTATGACATCGTGTTTTCTGTCATTAGCATTAAATAAGAATGAAAAAGTAAACATGAATACTTTTTCATTTAAAGGCTATTTTGTAATTGTTGGTTTTTCGTAAGATATGTGCAACTTTTCCTGATATTATGGTATAGATATGTAAGTTACGTCTTTTGTTCGATTGTCAGTGGATTCTTTTGATAGCTTATCTACCTATAATCTTTTTATTCAACTAAACCTAAAGTGTCAATCATGTTTGGATTATAATGATTTACATCTGCTATATGTTTAAAATCTCTTTGTTAACATTTGGCTGTGTGAGTGGAATTCGTATGTGTTGGTTTTCTGTATATGAAAGATTCAAATAGATTGTGTGGATTAATCTTGATAGTTAAGTCTAAAAAGTGAATCGCTATTATCAACTTAACAGCGTGATAACTTAAATTGATAAATTCAATTTGTTACTATTTCACCTTCCAGAAAATGTCTTAACCAAATGCAGATTGATAATAATAGATTTTCTGTATTTTCTAATAAAATGCTATGTGGTGATAAACCGTTTTCAAGTGTATACATTCTATACTATCAGAATTGACTCTAAATGAATCAGCTCTGGTTGTATATCAAGACAATTTTAGCCAAGACACTTGCACTTTTGCAACTAGCATTGATATAAAATATTTACCAGGAAAAGAAACATTTCTGCAGATGAACTATGTTCTCATATCAACTCTTTTCAGATCTCTTTAAATATTTCTTTTGACGATATTGCTAAACTTGAGGTTAATGATACTGAATTAGCTCATCTAAGAGAATCGAGAAGTTCTCCCCTAAAATTTACATCCATTCAACTATCCAATAGTACAGAACCTGTATGTGATAATTCTACAAGAAACCCAAGACCATTCATTCCTGACGCATATAGGAAAATAGTTTTTAATTCTATATATTCAATTGCACATTCAGGAATTAAAGGTACTGTAGACTTAGTTAGAAATCGCTTCATCTGGGCGTCTTTGAAGAGTGATGTTGCTAAATGTGCTAGAGCTTGCATTGCCTGCCAAAAACCAAAGGTATTTAAACATACAACCAGCCCAGTGGGATCTTATAGTGAGCCAACAGAACGGTTTACCGACATCAATGTAGATATTGTTGGACCATTACCTCCCTCATCAAGTTACTCTTACCTCGTCACAATAATTGATAGGTATACACTAGGGTGGTTCTTATTTAGATGTTGTTGGAATTTTGCTATAGCCGAGTGCCCATTTGATTCTTGAGATTGAGATTGATGGAGAAAAAAAATACTGAAGATTTTAAGACCAATACGAACTTCCTATCTCTATTGTAACCATTTGCTGTAACGAGGAGAAGTTTCCCATTTAAAATGCACACTTTTTCCACTTTTATGTCTATATGTGACCACTGGGACACATTGTTGAGAAAAAATTGATTTTTTGGAATTAACAGTGTTCGATGCTACTTTTAGGTAAAAAACAGATTATATGGCGCATTTAATTTTTTCCAACGATTAACAAACAAATTGTAAGTGGTCAAATATATGCATAAGAATTAAAAAAAGCATGTACATATTTTAAGTGGGAACCTTCTTTTCTCGCCTGTGGTACACCACATGCTAATGTGGTAAGAAAAAGTGAACCCATAAGAAGAAAAATAAAAACTCATTAGATATATTCGTTATGCGCAGTAGGTATGCGTGTCTGGGCTACCTCTTACAAGCGTCTAGCCACCGAGTTATCACTAATCTAAACCTGAACTTAACGCATGCGTTTTGTGCAGCGTCTTGACCAATTCGATAGGATATGTGCACAGTGTAAAAGGTTTATTTCCAAATACAAAATATATTTACTTAGGTACAATTGAGAGTTCAATTGCTGATATTCTATCTTTATTTACTGCAAGCTTGCGTCCCGTGCATAATATAAAATATTTATTCAAATGGATTGCAGTTAATTTAGTTTTGGGATCTCTTTGTATGTTAACATGACGCGTGCAAAAAGATGCATCACAACATATTTGACCTTTACTAAGTTCGGAAGTTGTATTACACGGGTAATTAATTGCAGTTATAGTTAATTTAATAGTTATTTGTGATTACTGATTAAGTGTTTCCTACTTCAATGAGTGACCAAAAAAGTTAAAATTCTTTTAATCTTAAGTGGAACTGGAAAGAACAGCTGATTGATTATTTGTTTGTTAGTTCAACAATCTGCATCTTTCGTTTAAAGTTTTAAACTGTTTTAACATTCGTTTTAAACAAAATTAACATTGTTGAGCTTATATTAAACAATTTCTAATGTTGTGAGAAATGTTTTCACCTATTCGCTTTAAGTTTTAAGAAAATATAAATATTAAACAAAACAATTATATTTAATTATCATTAAAACTTCATTCAAATTCACATTGATATTTATAATTCACATTAACTGTTTTTCTTCTACCTGCTACCTTTTTAGGTGGCAGTTCATTAACCCGGTCCGTGTGAAAACGCTTTACATGTTTTCTTAAATTGTTGTAATTAGAAAATGGTTTTCCACATCCATCACATTGACACATATTTTTAGGTGCATGTATATAATTACAATGGTTACCACTCATGTTAAATAATCCTTCTAATTAATAGGTAATAAAGTTCGTATAAAAAGGAAAGGCTGATTTTTAGGTTACGTTGCCTCAACTCTTGCCACTTGAACGGTGTACGCAAAACAAAGCTACTTGGCTACGCATGCGCTAAGTTCAGGATTAGATTAGTGATAACTCGGGTGCTAGACGCTTGTCTACCTCTTATGCAGTTTTACCAAACTTCACTCAAATCACTCTGTAATTTCAACAAGAGCCCTTTCCATTCTGCGTGCAGCTTTTCGTCTCTCAATTTCTTATCATTTCTACAGCTTTGAAAAAACGGTTTATACTTTCTTGTTTTAATTTGGTTTTCGTGGGCTTTATGTTTTCATCGCTGATTTTCGGTTTTGTTTTTTTTTTGCTTTAGTTCTAGGCATTATCTTTGTTATACTATTTTAAAATGTACAAATCGTAAAAATAAATGAAGCTAGCGATCGTAAGAACAGAAGTTTAATAAAACAGTTTGAATAGTTCTCAAGAGTTAATAAACGTAAACGCTATAATAGTTGTCAAATATGCGTAGTTGCCACCTATTAATATTTTTCCTATAATTTACCGAACATACTTTAGGGTCAATGTATGTACTATATTGATATCATATTGATTTAGTATAGCAAGGCTATTTTATTCTTTTATGCACAGATGCATTATAATTAGAATATTATTGCAAAACTCATCTAAACATAAAAGCCTTTTTATGACCCAAGGGTCTCTTTATGGTCAGACGGGCAATAACGAAACGTCAATTAAATGTCAGAAGTTTTTTTGTAGAACTTGATTGGTTCTTAATATAATTTGTAAACTTCTTACCAATGGAAATAAGCTGAAATTAAATATTTTGGAATAGTAACTATAGTAACGAACTTCGTATAATCGCATAAGTATACGCACAGCTGCTTGATGTACCTACGTACTCATTTAATTATATTTTTACACAATAATAGATTTGACATAAAAACTTAATCTGTGCATAAAATAGTGTATGCATGGCGGGCATAACTTGCTTTTAGGGCCCTACAGCCTTTTCCTAGCCCTCGGCTGACGCCTCGGGCTAGAAATAACGCTTCTGGCCATAAAAGCTTCATTATGCTCTTAATACATAAATAACTATTATGTCCGGTCGGGCGATTATGATTTATTTAGCGGCCTGTTTTTAGAGCGTAAGTTGCTAAATTAGAGCTCTAGAGCTCTAAAACTTTTTAGACCTACCACCTACCTACTTGAAGTTTTATCACTGCACCTACCTACTTGAATTTTTGCACTTTTTAAGTTATTTTTATTTTAAAATTAAATATTAATTTAAACTTAGGTCAGACATAAACTAACGTATGCATTTCGGGCTTAATTAGTGTTTTAGATCCCGTTATAGTCTTAGCGCCTGAGGCGAAAGCCGAACACACTCAATTAAGCCCTTAATACATAATATACTATTATGTCCGGTCGGGCGATTACGACCTATTTAGCGGTCTGTTTTTAGAGCGTAAGTTGCTAAATTAGAGTTCTAGGGCTTTAACTTTTTAGAGTCCGCTAGAAAAATATCTACCCTTGTTTACGATGTTTCCATAGTAATAACAGTAATTATATACCATTGCACTACCTACTTGAAGTTTTATCGCTGCATCTATTATACCTACTTGAAGTTTTGCACTTTTCAAATTATTTTTATTTTAAAACTGAATATTAATTTAAACTTATTAGACCGGACATAAACTAACGTATAAACTTCGGGTTTGATTAGTGTTTTAGAGCCCTTTATCGTTAACTGACTCTACAGGCTCTAACACACTCAATTAAGCCCTTAATACATAATATACTATTATGTCCGGTCAGGTGATTCTGATCGATATATGGGCCTGTTTTTAGAGCGTAAATGGCTAAATTAAAGCCCTAGGGCTGTAAAACTTTTTAGATCCCACTAGAAAAAAAGCTACTCTTATTTACGTCGTCTCCATAGTAATAACAGTTATTATATACCACTGCACCGACCTACTTGAAGTTTTGCACTTTTCAAATTATTTTTATTTTAAAATTAAATCGGGCTTAATTGGTGTTTTAGAACCCTTGATCGTTTTAGCGTCTTGGGCTTTCGCCTCAAATGCTAACTGACTGTATGGGCTCTAAAATATTCAATTAAGCCCTCAATACATAATATACTATTTTTTCAGCGTAAATAATCTGTGCATATAATAGTGTATGCATAGCGGGCATAACTTACTTTTATGGCCCTACAGCCTTTTCCAATATAACGCCGGAATACCGCTTCAGGCCATAAAAGCTTCTTTATGCCCTTAATACATAAATAACTATTATGGTCCACGAGCCTCTTTATGGTCCGACGGGTAATAAAGAAACGTCAATTAAATGTCAGAGCTGTTTTTTGTAGAACTTGATTTGTTTTAATATAATTTGCAAACATCACATCACCAATGAAAATAGAAAAAATGAAAAACACATAAATTCAATTTTTAAAATAATTTTGTCGTATAAAACGAATATTTTCTGTCATTTAAATGTTTTCAAAATACAATTGATTTTCAGTCGTTTGATGTTCTGATCGTTCCGACCATGTGGTGGCTAGAAGGCTGCGGCCCTCATTAAAATAATGTAGTGGAGGCTGAGCCCTCATTAACATGATGGTGATTAACATTATTTTAGGTAATAAAAATTCTAAATTAAATCTCAAGAGGGGGGGGAGGTTAAGCACTTATCGGGGGATAAGTGCTTAACCTCCGAATAATATCCCCGGGGAACGGGGATATTATTTGGTTTTTTGCAAAGGCAAAAAAATATTGCCAGTTTATTATATTTTTGATGATCGTACCCTGTATGTTCACTAGGGTGTCCCTTATTTGTATATGATATTTTTGTTTTTCGAATTTACTAGGTCTCACCCCCTAAAAAGTTTACATATTGTATAAGCACACTACACAAAAAATTTCATTGAATTAACTCAATTTCTTCCCGTGCCGAAAGGAGCTTAAATGTTGAAAAAAAGGGTTACCTCACCTGTTTTTTTAAATTTAAGCGCTTGTATGCAAGGGAAGGAATTAAGTTAAGTCAATGAAATTTTTTGTGCAGTGTGCTTATACACTATGTAAACTTTTTAGGGGGTGAGACCTAGTAAATTCGAAAAACAAAAATATGTACAAATAATAGCGTGTCATGCATAGTTTACATGTCATGTATGCACGCTATTATTTGTACATGATATTTTTGTTTTTCGAATTTACTAGGTCTCACTCCCTAAAAAGTTTACATATTGTATAAGCACACTACACAAAAAAATTCATTGACTTAACTTAATTCCTTCCCTTGTAGACAGGCGCTTAAATTTAAAAAAACAGGGAGGTAAACATTTAAGCACCTGTCGGCACGGGAAGGAATTGAGTTCATTCAATGAAATTTTTTGTGTAGTGTGCTTATACAATATGTAAACTTTTTAGGGGGTGAGACCTAGTAAATTCGAAAAACAAAAATGTCATATACAAATAAGGGACACCCTAATGTTCACGTATCGCTGGTTTAAAATTGTTTATAAAAACATACAAATAGATAGATAATATGTAGAACTAATGGACTATATTTAATTGTTTTGTACATTGCAAATTGGCAGAGTATTTAATTAAAATAGAAACATTGACAAAAGCTATATTTATATCACAGCTTCCGCATATATTGGTGAATAGCAACAAAATCAAACATATTACAGTGAAATCTCCCATAAGCGGACACTGATGGTGCAACACTTTTTGTCTGTTAGAGACGTCCGCATAAAAGAAACGATTATTTCAGGTTATAGGAAGTGTCCACTTAGGAGAGAACTAGGACTGGATCGATACGTCGACATCGGCGACGATTGTTGAAAAATTCAAACGTCGGCAAAATGTATTCCAATAGTACCGATTTATTTTCTCTGTCCGAAAAAGACATTCAAACATTATCGTGAAGTAAAATATCAAGTCTTTAACAACGCAATAAGTTCGACAGAATTAAACATTCCGTTTCGCTTTTGCACGTAAGGCGTTACTATAATTGTAGCTGTATGCCGTAGGCCGTAGGCCGTAGGCGGTGCATGATCAAACTACAGCATATCGACGTTATTTTGTCTAATTTTGTTATATTTTTCTGCGTTCCTGTAAGAATATACTTTCTGTTTTTAATGCCGTAGGTAAATATGTCCCATGGTATGGAAATCGAATACATTTTAAGAATTGACCTTTCAATTACTCCCCAAGTAAATGAAGTTATCATTTCTGTTTTATAATTTTGTTTGTTAGCTTACTTAAACAGTACTCGTATCCTGAAAATGGCAGAAAAAATTACATTTAGTCTTTTTGTTTAAAGATGAATCAGTACAACCTCATTTAAAATAAGTGTGGCGTGAGCGCCAATATGATACCATCACTTAGTTAGCTGGAGCGGGGTGATAATAACTGTAAGTCACTGTCGCCTCAGGTTCGATTCCAGCTGGAAAACGCTTTAAAATTGATTTTTTTACAAAATACGATTTAAAATGCAATCTTTATCTTCGAAAATGTGATATTTCTTTCTGCATAATTTTAATCAATTGCATAGTTTTGTTTTTTGTTTATTTCTCATGTTACTGATAGTTGTACTAAATGTTTTGTTTTACTATTAATTAATTTTTGCATTTTCTGATGCATTTTGCTGACCTGGTTAATTTGATAAGATAAATGCTCAAGTTATCTAGTAACTGTAACGATGATACAGAACAAAATATCGCAAATTTAATAATTTTCGTTAATTAAGTACCTATTTAGGTTGTCAATCCAAAAAGATCATTATTTCTACTTAACCTGTTTTTAGTAGCAATATTGTGAATCAGAATTACAATTTATTAAAATTATGTGGAAAATAAATATTATCGAATAGAAAAATTGACATTTTTTATTTCAAATTTTATAAAAATATATAAAAAGAAGAAGTTGCCAGCTGGAATCTAACCTGAAACGACAGCGACTTGGGGTTAATATCACCTCGCTCCGGCTAACTAAACTATAAAATTATGTTGGCTCTTGACCATGGTTAAGTTGCACTAATTTAAATGATTTTCTTTAAAAAGAGGACTAATTGTATTTTTTTCTCATTTTCGGGTATGAGTTTATTTATTTATTTTATTTATTCAATCGACAGGTAAAAAAACCAAAAACAGGTTGAAATAGTAATAAATATTTTGACAATGTGTTATTACAATTAGTACATATGACACTAAATCCTTACAAATTATTCAAAACATTTGATATAAACTGAATACAAATGTATAAGATAAAAAAAACTGAACTTAAAAGTGTGAACGTAAAAATAAAGAACTTTTAATCTGATAAACAAAAATATTAATTTTATTTACTTGGGGATATCTTACAAACGATTGTTTAAAAGCACAGGTTAATTTCTAAATTCGATTTGAGTTTTTTGATTTTTTGCAGTGTATTGTTATTGTGTAAAAGTTTAATTAATAATAATAATAATAACTACTACAACCCATAGCCTAAACCAAGGCCTCAGAAGCTATAAGCTTGTGCGGGAGGGAGGGGGCGATTATTATTATTATGTAGGCCCAATGTGCGGCTGCAGCCGACTTACAGATAGAACAGCGCAAATCCCACATTTGTGTCACAGCTAAGGAAAACTGCAGAAAACCTTACCCAGATCTGCCGGCGCCGGGAGTCGATCGCGGGCCGCTTGGGTGAAAGTCCGGCACGCCAGACTTAATAATCCCTTTGGAAATACTTAGATATGCAGACCGTATTTAGTACGGTTGGTAAAACTCTAAACTGACCAGCCTTCATTAAAATTTTTAAAAATCGGCGCTTATGGTTCCGACCAATGTTTCTAATGCGTAGCTAATGGTTTTTTTTGCACAAACGTTATGCATAAAGGAAAGCTTTATTTACTTTACTTTTTCCGGTTACTATCAAACGCAATCCGTAACAAAAGACAACATTCTATTCGCAATTTCTCTTCTTTACAGCCAATGGCGGATTTACCATTTTCGAGGCCTTAAGCTAAAATAATTGTAATCTCCCCCGCCGTATTGTCAGTAATAACATTTTAATTACGAGAAACGGTTACATACGACGGAATAGTTACATTTTTAACTAAACATTTCATATTTTTATTCCAAATTTAACGTTTTTAATAAAAAATAACTTGAGAAAAGAGTCAAATATTTATTAATGAAAACCTTAATAATTGGAGTAACACGTTTTGCTCATTACATAAACATATAACCATTTTTTTCCATTATAATTTAGCAAAGCTATAATGCCCTGTATTCTGTAAGCACTGGTTCATATAAATTGTTAAGTATAACAATAATGTCGTTTAGTAATTTTTGTGGCCCCCTGGAACCTAAGACCCCAAGCTGTAGCTTACTTAGCTTAATGGTAAATCCGCCCTGTTTACAGCACTCTTTAATATTTCCATTGTAAAATATTATGCTACAAAATGCATATAAAGCCGTATTTGCTTAACACCCTGTATAGTGTAATTGAATGGAATATTTAGATTTTACCATTGTATTAATTAGGAATGTTTTATTATTTGAAGATTAAAAGGTCTTTTTCTAATTTTTTAAGAATATTTTTAAGTGGAGTGGGACTAATTGCATAAAAATATAATAATAACCTACATAATTATTCCAATCAGTAAAAAGTAGATAAAGCAACGAACCGATAACAATCCTAAATAAAGACTAGTTATCATTACTAATTTGGTCTTTCCAGTGTCCCTGGAATTCCGAAAATACTTTATCAATATTTTTATTATCTACGTGATTGTATGAAACCATGAACTATAATTTGAAAGAAATGGCAACGCTGCCATATTAAAAGCTACCAATCACAGCTTAGTCATACTTCCTGTTAACCAATTCCTATTTAGATTTATCTTGGCAGCAATGACATTTCTTTGTTGTCATTATTGTGCAATCGGAAGTTGCGGTGATTGTAGCTGCATTTATTAAATTTAAAAGTAATAATATTTAAGTATTAAATTTATTGTTCACAACTGCAAAATGGTAAGACACATACTAACAATTAGAAAAACGCATAAACAAATAATATATAATTTTAAAATGTTGCAGTCAAACAGTGTAAATATCTGCAGTATTGTAGAGGAAGTTAAAAAGGCCTTGGAAGAATTTCGATTCCGCAAGAGCAATAACACTTCGGCATTAATCTGTAAGTAATAAGAGAAATTTACAATTAATTAAAATAATTAACAACAATTTTCCAGTAAAGGTGGATCGTGAAAAACAAGAAATCGTAATAGATGAAGTAGTTGAAGATATAAATGTTGAAGATTTACAAGAAACATTACCCAGTCATCAACCAAGATATGTTGTACTCTCATATAAACGTAACCATGATGATGGACGAGTTTCATTTCCATTATGTTTTATATTTTACACACCTCGTGATAGCCATGCTGAGTTGCAAATGATGTATGCAGGTAGCAAAACGTCCTTACAAAGAGAATTCCAACTTACTCGAGCTTATGAGATACGTGAACTCGAAGAATTAACTGAAGAATGGTTGTTGGGTAAATTAGGGAAATGACTAAAAGGAGTTCAAAATTAAATATGCATATTAATAGTTTATTAGTTTGAAATTGCTCAGTAACTTGGGTGATAAGCAGATAGCAATGATCTTTCTTTAACAGTTACCACTAGTAAAATCTAAGTACAAACGTTGATTTAATGTTTTTGTTAAAACAAGTTTAATTTAAAATGTAAGACACCAAATGTTTACCATTGATCTTGACTTAATTTTCTTAATATTATTTATTAAGTACAGGTAATTTTGAACTTTACTAAGTCAACTCCTTCCTTGTAAAGGTAGAAATTATGAGTAGTAGCCAATTACTGTTTATTCTTCATTAAGGCAGGAGCATATAAAGTAGGAACTACCTGTATAATTCTTGTGTTAATAAATTAGTATGAACTTGCCAAGTTTGATGATCAAAAATAAAAGAACAAATATTTTATAATTAGAGAATATGCATGAGAAAGTTTAGTATGCATGTATTGTTTATATTTAAGAAGTATAGCTTGCATTTATACAATTTGATAAATTGAGTATGTTTATAAATAATAATAAAATATTAGAGCATTAAGTGGTGATTTGTGATATCAATTACCTTTCATAGATTTATATATATAGTCACAAATTTTTGTAGTACGTATTGCAATAATAATATACAAAAAACAAAGTTAAAGAAATGCAATTATGTTCCTTGCATCTATTTAGAAACGTAATCATCAGCAGCGGCTGGTAGCTGGTTGTGTGCCACAGCAGACGTCTTTAAGTTTGTACACATGATGTTGACTATACAGTGTTATTAATTTCTGTTTTTTTCCGTAACCATTGTTCATTAAAATTTAAAAGCAATTGGGAAGTGTAAGAAAACCTACATTACAGCTTTTGTGGCTCAGATATACAGATTGTCTAAATGTTTCACGTGGAGTCCCCGTGTTAACATACCTCCACGTTCCTTCCCTTGGGAGGAAGTAATTGAGATACGCTCAATCAGCGCGCAATCGCATAGCGATTGCTCCGGTCGGAGCGAGGTTGCCTATTAGTGCATCCAATCCCGAAACGTATTTTCAATCCTGGTATTTCGGGATTAAAATTTTCGGATCCCAGAATCCCGGGATTGTATATATGCAAAATATTTAAAATAACACTTAAAATAGTATATTAAAGTGTTAGTTTCATAAGACACGTTTTTAGCGCAAGCGTCTTAAGTTTAGAAAACGAGTTTTCTAAAGGACAAGTGTGCTAAAACGTCTTACGAAACGAATACTTTATACTACTTTTTCTGTTTGGGTGTCCGAATAAAGCCATTTGAATACGCAGTTTGCGTGTTCAAAAGAATACTGGAAACAGTAGCAGTTTATTTTTTAAAGTTGATATCACTGTTGAACAACTGTTCTTAAAACGTCAAACTTATTTACGTTGTAAATTTTGGAAAACAAATTTAGAACTAGAATTTTCAGTGTTGCCAATTCTCAATAAACGTTTCCCTAACAAAGTTTATTTAAAAACTAAGTTATTACTTTTTAAATAATTATAAAATAACACACAGAAAAAACAGTATAAAGTATTTGTTTACTTTTTTACTTAGTTTTGAATAAAATTTGTTAAGGATACTTTGTTAAGTAGTTTTACAGTTGACGACACTAGAAATTCTAATTCAGCATTTGTTTTTCAAATTTACAGCATTAATAAGTTGACATTTGCAACAACAACAGCTGTTCAACACTGATATAAAATAAAGTATTCAAAATAAATCTCTTTTGAACACGCAAATAGAAAAAATTATTTAAGATTTTACATATTAATTATCAGAAAATCATCATCAGTCAAAAAATATAAAAATAAAATAAAAACAAATTATTAAAAAAACCATAAAAACACCAGTTCGTTTAAGATGTTTGCTAAATTAAAACGGATTTTCGTGAAACGTTTCTAGCTGTGGATAATCCCCTCTCGGGTTCTACACTGGTAGATAGATCAAATAATAATAATAATAATAAATCGTCTTTATTTAACAAATGTACCTATTACAGACATTTGTCCTGAAAAGGCGAAGATTAGCTACATAGCTCTACTCTACTAGCTAACCAGGTTAGTATCGGAGCGATTGACAACACGTGCTCACCCGCCGGCACGCTCCCCGTCCTCTTTCATACGGGATCAAATGCCTCGTCCAGCATTAGGACTATTCCCCCAACTTAGGTCAGTTCAGTACACCGAGCCAGAGTTGGAGCCACTGCCCAATTGAATCCAACCTCAAATGTGGCGGGACTTGGTTTTTAAATGGGTTCGCCACCCCGATCTCCCAGTTATAGGCCTGGTGCGCCCTCGACAGAGCTTCGTTTTGAGGTTACTTTAAGGGCCCATCAAAGTAGAATCCCGGTGTGTACCCGTTAAGGTGAAGTTGTCTTGAACGTTAGAGGCTATGTATCTTCATATCAAGTGTAGGTCGTATTAAGTGTAGATCTCTAGACGATTTCTGGGAATCTGACGCTGGAACTGACAGCATATGCCAGACCCCCGTACTGTCACCTCCGAAACGCTACCTGGTGGCATGCAGTTTTTCATGGGTTAGTGAGCGAACTCCCTAACCGAGATAAACCTCACTTGAATCTCCTCCATTCGTCTAGGCCAGACAGCGGGATACTTAGATCCATAAAAGGCCCTACGTTAGGTATGATCCAATCCACCCACACCGGACCCCCTTGTTAGCAGAGCTCCCTCCGCAACGTTTTCGGGTCATCGTCGAGAAACACTCCGATGAAACGTAAACGCAACAACTCTACCACACATTTAATTCTGATCGCGTCATCCGTTGCCCAGACAAGCCAGGGATGGGGTAGACAACGACCAGTTCTAAGGGTGAATGCTGTGTGGTCTGCCCTCAAGCTAGTCTCGAATCCTAGTGCTTCCCGAAACCTCTAACGACTGCCCTCCCTCTAGCTTCGGGTTAGTCTCGGATACTAGTAATGAAGTCCGACATCTCCAACGACTGCTTGACCGTTCACCCGCTCAGATATACAGGTGACATATAAACAAATCGAGTCAGACAAAAACAAATTAAAGTGCTAGAAATAATATTTATTTAAGAATATAATAGAAAAGAATTTACAATCCCACTGGACCCTGTTTGGAACACTTGTATAATTTTACAATAAACTGTTTAAATATATTTTTCCAGATTCAGCAACAATCTGCTTGGAAATCTGAATGTTCAGTTCCCGAAGATATTGTAGCAGCCGTTTCTTACTGTATTCCTTCAAGTAGATCTCTCCATTCACATATCTGCCGTTTGTTATGTTATTCATTAACCATGTACACTGGCTTGCAAAAAATTCGCATACACCTATTTTTGATTGTATTAAGTCGGTCTTAATTTTTAAATTGTCAGTGTCAATCAGTTAAAATTATTTTGTTTTATTTTCCTAATGACAGATTTATCCGTCAAAAGGGTAATGTCAAAAGTCAGAAAGGTCACGTTTACATAGCAAAAACTACATAAAAACTCGGTTACTTGATTTTTAAAGTGTATGCGGTTTTTTTGCAAGGCCCATTCCATCTTAAAACAGGCAGGTGGTTCAAAGTCACCAATTTTTATGAAATTTTAGTATGTTAATCTTTATCAAAAATAAAAGGACTATTATTTTTTGTTTGGCCCAAAAAAATCTTGGATCAAGTTACAGGTCATCAAAGCTAAGGACAAGATCACGAATATTTTTACTGTTTAAAACTGATTTTTTTAATATTTCCGAAACTACTAGAAATATATTTAATGCAGTTTGATTTGCCTAAAAGGTAATTTCTTTCTCTAAATTTTGACACCTAAATTATCTTTGTAGCATGTACCTGAAGCTTTCTTCAAAACATTCTGTTAAGGTCTTTAGAAAGACTGGTATTTAAAAATATTAGTGCTTGTTTATAAATAAGATAGGAAATTCTGGATTAAAACTTTTTTGAATATAATTGAATAGAAAGCACATCAGTTTCCTTATTCAATGGCAGTAGCGTGCGGTGAGAATTGAGGCTAGAGAAGCAACTACGATTTTAAATTTAATATACCTAGATACAGGCGGGATCCACGGGGGGGGGGATCCCCCAAAGTTTTGATATATACTTTAGTATTATAGTTGAATAAATTTTAAATGTAAAAGTAGTTAATGTTTATTAAATATTGTGCAATATATAACATTTATAAACAAATATACATAGGATAAAAACAAATAATGTTTGTATAGTAATTATTATTAATTTATTTAAAACAATTATTTTCAAAAAATGTCCCCCTCCAAAATAATTCTCTGGTTGTTATAATTATTAAGCTTAAAAGTTTTTCAAAGAAGAACTTTTATACTTTATACTTATGAAACTTGTTGACCATTATTCTTTATTTAAAAAAGTACTACTATTTATAATGCAACTCGATTTTCCGGTCTTTTTTAGCAAAATACCTGGTGCAGGTTTTAATATTAGTTGTTAAATTTGGAAGTTCTGGTTTTGATCTGCCTTTCTCAACAATTTGTAATTTCCCTCAAAAACTGTATGCAGAAAAATCCAATAATTTACAAACTGAACAACAAAGAAGTTGCGATTCGATTGTATCGGAAGTACTCAAACCTTCGACCGAAACAGCTGGATTTGTAGTCATGACGATAATGCAATTTTAAATTTGCATACAGAACAAACTAAATAGAATTATTTGTCTTTAAAAAAATTCAACTTATATAAATTGAACTAATAAAATGTTTTATGGTACAGTCTCATTCGCAGATTTACATTTAACAAACACTAAATCGAACAAATAACCAAATTATAATAAATAAACATTTAGACTGGACGGCTGGCGGAGAGAAGCAACGAAATATATATATAAATATATAATATTTTTATATTATATTAATAAAAATAACTATTATAAAAAAAATCAGTGCTTATATACAGTGTATGTAACACATTTGAATCGGTACTATTACTTTTCCGCGCAAATTTAATGAGCCTAATTTAAAATAGTAGTCTAAATAATTATACTTTTTACTGTATGGAATTGATATCGAGCTTTAAGTTGATTAAATATTACAAATTTAAATATACGATAACCATAATTTTATAAAAATATTTTTGTTAGCATTGTTTTTTATTTTTAATAAATTCTTAAGAGAAGCATTGCTTCCATGGACCGCACGCCACTGTTCAATGGCTTGGCCAGGTATGGTACCTAACAGAAGCTTCTTACTGAAACTAATCCCTTTCCCTGTATTGATTGTTTATAGACAAGTTGTGAATAATTTGTGTCTTTGAAATGGTTGTTTACAAGTTTCTTTCAAAAAAAAAAAAACTGGTTAACAAAATCAACTGTGTAAGGTGACACTCTTGTACAGAACTACATTTTTGAACTAATAATTTGCTCAAGAAATTGAAATAAATAAAATTAATTCTAAAGTAAGAATTTTAATTGAATATCTTACATACAAAAGTCCCGCGTCTCGAATTATTTTTCCCGGGACTCGAAACAACAAAAAACTCAAGGAATTCCCGGGACTTGTGTCCCGGGAATTTCTCGGGTCAGAGACCCTAGTCAGTAGTAGTAGTAGTTATGAGGAGACCGAAGTCTAGCAAATAGGCCTTCATAGGCCCTTTTTGCCAACCCCTTGACATCCCCCTAAACACCTCCGCTATCACCTACTTCAAGAACCTCTTCAAACCTGCCCAATTTCCCAATAAAGATTAGAATATCGGTCCACGCTAGGGAGTGCAACTCTTCCCTTCGAAGCATAGCTACACCAAACATTTTAAAACGTAAACGCTGGTAAGCCACGTATTCTCCCAGGTAATGGTAGGATGTTTCTTCATCTCTCCCACATCTTGAGCAAATGGGGTCTTCCTCTACTCCTATCAAAGATAGGTGTCTTCTTAGTTGACAGTGGCCTGTCAAGCTCAAGATCCCTATCAGAAGATTTACGGTTCTTCGGCTCCTTCCCATTAACCAGATCGACTTCTTTGAGTCGAATTCCTCTATATCGTCCTTCGCCTGCCGACAGCCTCTTCACCTTTTCCACTTCTTTTTACTACTTTCGTAGGCCCACTCCATTAGGGCCGTTGAGATCTGCTGCCTTGTGATACCCAGAAAGGGTTCCAGTCCTAGATAGATGTCCTCAGCTCCGAGTTTGGTCAGTTCATCAGCCTTCTCGTTGCCCTGGACCCCTGCATGTCCTGGAACCCAAACCAGTTCCACCTCGTTCTCCCTTGCCAACTCTGCTAAAGCATCCCCCATTCCTGGACAAGAGCTGATCTCGTCTTGGATGAGTAGATTGCCTTTAGTGCAGCTTGGCTGTCAAAGCAGAAATAGATTTTCCTCTCTGGTGCTGTCCTAATCTCATCCTTGGTTGCCACTGATAGAATGGCGTAAACTTCTGCTTGAAAAACCGTGGTAAACTTTCCTAAAGCGAAGCTCTACTTTGACATCTTGTATCTCAAAAAAGCCACCTTCAGAAAATCTGAAATTTTAATATTCTGTTCTGATGCAATTAAACTATCTTTTCCATAAATAACAGTTTCAAACCTCTTACTGGTTCATTAGAAAACTTCAATTATCTGTAGACGAATAGACTGTGCATACCCTTACTTACGTAAATTCGCATAGTAATTTTATTTTTCTGGATCAAGTGAACAAATTAATTGTGATATTATATGTATTTAGTCAACTTTTACCAATGGTATCTCAAAAAAGCCTCTCGAAAAATTTGAAATTTTAATATTATATTGTGATACATCTGAATTATCAGTTGCATTATCTTACTTGTAACCAAGGCTAGCCGGGCTGTAGTCCAGGAGAGTTCAACTCAGATGGGGGGCGAGCGGAGAAAAAAAAGAAAATTTATGTATTAAATATAGGTACCTACTTTATATAATATGTAAGCAATGTTATTAAAACGTTAGTGTAAAATTTGATTATGTAATGTAATATTTTAGCCTCTGGGCTAACTTGATTTGGCACACACTCTCCCCCACCCGATAATTGAATACTAATTAGAATGTAATATAAACAAATTAAAATATAAAAAGAAAGAAAATAAGAAATCGGTATTATTTTACTATTTAATGTAAATAAGATATTACATCACATAATCAAGATTTTACACTACAGTCTTACTAACATTGCTTAAACATTATGTAAAGTATATTTAATAAAGTTCCTTTTTTTCTCCGCTCCCCACCCCCCTCTGAGCTGAGCGCCGCTGGGCTACAGCCCCATTAGCCCATACGTTAAACTAGCCTTAGTAACAAGTAAGATAAAGCAACTGATATTAATTTATGGAAAAGATACGTAGTGTTGGTGGATCAGAACATATTAAAATTAAAGATTTTCTTAAGCCGCTTTTTTGATACCATTGGTCAAAGTGTTCACTCGATTCAGAGAAATAAAAATTACTATACTATACGAATTTACGTAATTAGGGGTACGCACGGTTTATCCGTCCACAGGTAATTAAAATTTTTTAATGAATCAGTAAGATGATGCAACGGTATTTATGGAAAAGATGGTTCAAGTGTAGCAGAACACAATATTAAAATTCCAGATTGTTGAAGGTGGCTTTTTTGAGATACAAGATGTCAAAGTTGACCCTTTTCAAAAATAAGCAACCATATATCTTTCTTCAGGTACGTTACCGCCGCAGATGTGCCTTTACGCGTAATGAATTCATTCCTTACGTTTGGCATAAATAATATGTGAATAATGTAAACAATGTATGTACATTGTTTACATTATTTGCATATTATTTATGCTAAACGTAAGTAATGTAATCAGTAGAGAATGTAAATAATTAGTAAAAAACTGAAAATTATAGGTTATGTTTTTATAGAATCAATCTAGATTTATGCGTTATCAGTTATTATAATTTATAACTTGTGATGTGAACAAACCAATGATTGTGTTTGTTTATCTACAACAGGTATATAGATAAATATGGTTGGTTGAAAACAAAATACTGATCTGTATATGGGACTTGAATTTTATTTAATCAAAGCTTTTATTGAATGTGTAATAAAAATAATAAAAGCTTGATGGCCGGTTTCACAAAGCTTGATTAAGTTCTGATTAACTTATTAATTTGAAATTCAGAAATTTCATTGGCTGAGATTTAACAAACCTTGAATTTTATCCAATTATATTTCTAGATTTCAAATTTAATCACGATTAAGTTAATGAGAGTTTAATCAAGCTTTGTGCAACCGGCCATTAAAGTTCTAATTCTATTAAAAAAAACTAATTCTACGTTTTTTATATGTATTTTACTTTCTTTACATTACGTTACATTACTCTACATTACTTTTAATTGTTGACATGTAATAAAATGGGTAAGAAATTACTGTAAATTATACGGCACTTCACTGGGTACATGGTACAAAGATAATTTGGGTGTGAAAATTTAGAGAAAAAAATTACCTCTCAGACAAATCTAACTGGATTAAAATATTCCTATTAGTTTCCAAAATACTAAAAAAATCAGTCATTTAGTGCATTAATTTGTTTTCATCAGAACAACAAACAGAATACTGATACCAACTTAAGGCAACGTTGTCACTTTTTCACTACTCTAGAAGCGTATAATTTATTTATATTCTAGAGAGATTTCGTTATTTTTTAGTGTTTACATAGTAATATTATTTTATTTTTACTAATAAAAAAGTAAACTTGAATGAAATTTCTGGTTAGAAGAATTGCTTTTTTCGTCATTTTTTCACGTTCTTAAGTTTAGACTAGACAGTCAAAAGTTAATATCTGACTTTAAAAAGACTAATAATTAAAACCATATATATAAATAACCACCCTTGAGTACCAAACGGCTCGAGATGGTCCTTCATGGCCTGTGAAAGGGGACTATTATTATTATATATAAATAATAACTAAACTGCTTTCACATACATTATAATAAAACTAGTATTGTTTGAGCCATTATTTCAAGTAGAACTATGTAATTATTTCTATTTGTCAAAATAGCAAAGCTCCATAACTTTTGGCTCAGACTATCCCACCACAACTCCCTTAACACACCTTCCTGATGAAGTAATATTGTTTTTAAAATAAAGTCTTTCGCCATCATCACTACAGTCTAACTCGTTTAATGGGAAGGGGTGCCACAATCGATTTGAAGTTTGAAGATGTCAGTAATTTTACTCTAATTTAACATTTTAAATACGAAAGTTATTGTTAGGATATAAAAGTATTGCCCTTTGGTTGTTGAATAACAATATTTACTTAAAAGTTTGAGCAATTTATTCGACACTTGAGATTTCTTCACCTTCTAGGCGAGGGCACGGCTCTGGCGAAACAAATTGTTGATGCAAAATTATCGAGTATCGATCAGGTTTTACGAGTGCTTTTTTATAATTTGCAAAAAAGTGGGATCGAATCTTCACACTAGTGCGACTAGTTCTAAAAGAAGTTGAAACTTTTTGGCAAAAGGCACAAATTCCAGTGAAGAAAACAGCTGATAGTATTTGCTAAAGATATTTTTAGTAATTTATTTATTTTAAATATATTTCTAAGTTATTATATAAATACTTTGGGAAATCAGTCTCACAGGAATAACTGTACATTAGGGTGGAGCGATCCTACCCACCCTGGACAAGAAAACCATGGAGATATTAGTTGCAGAGGTATACAAAAATTATTGGGGAATCGGCACTTTCTTCAGGGAGTGAAAGTGAACAAGCTACAGTCATATTTACATTATTAAATAAATGAAATCTAACAGACTGCATAGAATATCTATGCTATGACACTGCTTTGTCGAATACTGGAAGATTTCAGGGTGCATGCGTAATATTAGAACAAAGAAAATAGCAAAAGAACTTTTATATTTACAGTGCAGCCACCACATTTCTGTACCACGAGGCTGTACTGACCAAACGATGTGCTTCTCCAGCAATAGTGGGAGCAGGTATACTGAGAATGGCCTGCACCTTAATAGTTTAATTCAGAATGACAAAATTGACAATTATCAAAACTAACTAAAACCTTGCAGGATGTAAACAATCAAAAACAATTGTGTAACAATGTAACAATTATATCATCAAGACAAACTAGAAACAAAAGGTTGTAAATCCGTACCCAACGTGTTAAATAAGCCAAAATCCATGCCGTTTGGATTTTGGTCGTTGGAAACCTTCAACTATACAATTCAGTACAAATAATGAATGTCATGTAATCACAAAAAGATTCTGCAAGAGCGACTTACCAACAAGTACTTTTAAGTTTTGCAAGGTTCGAATGTATTAGCCTCTAAAATCATTCATTATCAATTATTATTACTGTTTAGCAGGAGATACTGGGATCTCACAGGCTGCTGGATAGTGCATCCTAATGTAGATCCAATCAATTCTTTTTTTCTTGAAAAGTAAGGAGTCCTAACTTTTCTTTTTAAAAAACACAATTCAGCAAAAAAATTAATTATGAATTGATTATTTATTAATTAAGGCTAAAAGCGGAGTTTCAGAAAAATGCAAAATATTTTGAAGCAAATCAGGAATTACCATATTCATCGCCATCTAAGAATCAACCCTAAGAATGAATTCATGAGGTATTTCTGGGATAACTATTGATAATAATAATTTTTTCTACAACCCTTTTTAAATGACATTTTTCGTCACCGAATACTCGGGCAAAAATTTGATTTCCATTACCAGTGAGAGAAAATTCCATACCTACTAATTTTAACCTCTGTCTAGTTGCCTGCTGTTGCTGTTAATTTTGATTTTTAAATCACGTCAGTTTGTGCTGTTCGTAGCTTTATCATGATTTCTGATTCAGAAAGTGGTTTAGATCTTCCCAATACTTCACCAGAAATAGTAACCCCCCCCCCCATAATTTTGAATAATTGTTTAAATGTAACAATTAATCAATATTTACATTATAAGTAATTTAATTATTTAATTGGATGAAGTGTAAGAATTTGGAATAAAAAATGGAAGTTGCTATTTAAAAAAATGCTGATGATGTCACCACACTTAAACGCATCACTCTGTATATCCGAATGTTAAGTGCAGACTTTAAAAACAAAATTGACTTGTTTTTGGAATTTCTCCATAAATCAATACTTTCCCTTTTATCGAATTTATTCATTACTTTTGACTAGCTATGTAAATAAATTAATTAAATGAAATTAAAAAAAAAACAATCTCCTCTGTACAAGAGCTTCACTTAATAATAATTATATTACTTTTTAAAAGTCGGCAACAATAAGCAATTATTGTGTTATCAGTTAAAACAGGGTAATTAATTATTAAATAAACATGTCAGCATCCATAGGAAATGGAACCTCATCTTCACCAAGGCCATAATTGAGATTTTCTTGTAGAGAATTTAATACTGAAAAAAATGGTGTTTTTGTTTTTTCTCATTATTCGTCATTATCTATCTATTAATAAGTTACAGAATTTCGAAAATTAAGTTTTAAAAATACTAATTTTAATTCAGAAACGGAGTTTACAGTTTGTTTAAATAATACAGTGATGATATTTTTGTCTGATTTAACATGGAATTTAGTCATTTTAACAAATAAAAATATATGGTTTTACATGTACAGACAGAAAGAAGTATGATTTAAAATAAAAATGCCATTTTTTACCTTATTTTCGTTTTCTTTTTTGGTTTTGTTTGGTTTGGTTGATAATAAAGAAAAAATTGGCACAAGATTTTAATAGAGTAAAAGAATAAGATATTTACTCATGATTGATGTATAATTACAGCATAAAAATGCTCAGCCTATACACTCGATTGTTGACACACTGAAGTTATTAAGGTAGCCTTGAATACTACACACGACAGCGATTCACCACAATCAGTTTGCTGAGGCTTGCCGATCGTCATATTGCATGCTGGTAATAATGAGCGCGGAGTTCACAGCATAACTGTTATTCTAACAGCTCGAGAATACAACAAGGTCATATATATAATGATATTTAATAATTGCTATAGTGCACCTACTGGTTGTTATACTGTGGTATAATGAAACAAATAATCTATAATAGTTAAATCAATATATTTCATAATAATAGTCACCATAACCTTATTAGAAGTATTATTAAAAAAGTAGCCATTCCAGCTATCCCTATTTCAAATGTTTTCATTGATTTTTAATAATGTATAAAAATAATTAATACTCGCTAATCAAAACAGCTAGGGTTGAATAATCTTAACTAAATTAAATAATGTATAAGATTCAAAGACTATCTATTCCTTTTGATTGCAGAAAAAGTGTAGTAGTTAATACCTATTTTACAATTCTATTAATGATAGTAAAAGAATATCTCTTAAGTTTGTTGAGAATGGACTTAATTATTGCTATGTATTACTGTGATATATAATGGCGTTTTCTAGGGACAACCACCCAAATTAGTAACGAAAATTGAAAAGTGATAAATTTTAAATAATTTTTATAGTTGTTGATAATCAATAACACATAAAATACACTCTGGCAAAAGTAAAGTGAAAACATACACAAAATATAAACCACTTGCCTTTACCATCAAAGAAAAATGCTCCGGCTATTATTAAAATTTGGAAAGTAAGTTCCAAACATAAATGAGACTTCTCAACCGGGTCGTTTCAAACAGGGCACTAATTAAATTATATTTATAAAACATTGTTAAATGTCCACACACAAACAAAGTTAATAAACCAAAGGTTAATTTTTTAACAAATTCTTCAAATGAAAATTTTTTATTTAATCTCACATAAAAAAGAAAGAAAACAATTGAAATTGCAAAAAAACTCTTAAAATTACAAAAACAAATAAGAAAATTGGTTACCATATGAAGAATAAAACAAATTGAATTATAAGACGGTTAATTCCTTTTGTCTTGTTAATTAATATTCCTTTTATTAATTGAACTAAATTACAAACTAGCAGATTAACTTACTTTATATTCAAAATTCCCAAATTTTTGGTGCCTTTAAAGAATTACCGACATGGATTAGTAAACTGTAAATACTGTTGCTGTCATTTGGTTGAATATCAAGATGGTTGAAATGTTCCCAAATCTTAGGTAAAGAAAAAGTTTTATAATCCTGGATAAATTTTAAATTATAAACAACAGCTGTATATCTTTTACCTATAAGGTAAATCCATTTAACTTTATTTAAAATTAAATCTCCAACTTCCATACCAAACTCCATTGACAAGAATCCAATTTTATCAAACAACGAAAAAAGTTTCTTCACCAAAAGAAAATTCAATCACTAAATTAACTTTACTGTACTTTTGTTTAATTAAAATAAATTCATTTATTGTTAATTGCACTACTTATATTCAAAAACTATTATTAAAAAAAAATTTTACGTAACAGTAAACATAACCTTTAATTCTTTGACAGAAGGTTGACTTTGACATTTAATAATACAACATAACCTCAAAATTTTCTAAATTTTGCTCGAGGGAAAGAAGAAAAGAGAGATTTTTCAAAAGAGAACGCGTGTTTTGTACAATTGAAATTTTTCGAGAGCGTACCTGTCACCAGATTTCCTGCTATAATTATACAATTTGAAAAACAAAAGAATAATCTGGTTATTTTTTCTTAGTAACTTTCTTAGTGGATTCTAATAATTTCTAGTTATAAACAAATGAATAAATTGTAACTAAATTTTCATAACCATATTGTTATTGAAGAATTAAACTAATTGTTTATAATAATATTATAAAAAGGTAGAAGAAAAGTTCCAGTCTTTCCTGATATCAAACACCTATATTGAAATGCGAACATGAACTTAGGATTTAATGGCAACCAACTTGATTTTTCCCAAGATTGAAACATTATTAAAATTTGAAATAATAGTTTATAAACATATGGTTACTTCCTTTTCTTACTATAAACTTACTCCTAATATCCTATAGAACAATTGGCACACATTGGCATTTATGTCTCAATACTCAAGAACTTACTTGTCAACAATACAATAAAATATTTAAGTTCAAAGACTTCTGAACAATGAAAACTACAAATTCTTTATCAAAAGACCTCAAATTGTTGGGTCTAAAGAAATTTTCCTAATTCTCAACAATAAAAACAGTAGGTAAAGTGATAAGTTTCTGTGTACATCTTCACAACCATACCTTTAATATGTTCCTGGTGAAACCAAGTCTTGAAATGGCTTTAATACCTAATTATGTGCCAATTTTAAGTAACGAGAGAAACTGATTATACAACTAAGCCAAATTACTAAAATTAAAAGAAAAGGTTATTTTAAAATTTATCCTTTTTCTACTTAGTGTGTTATACAGTGTTTCTCAAACATAATTGAAACATATTTATTTTTTTTATAAAAAAATTTTAAACTCGGCAATCCCCTTGCAATATAGGCAACCGAAAAATCATGGATGTAAATATTGATGCCTATAGCATATCCTGTCATTACATTATGTAGGTATACATATTATGTGAGATATTACTCTCATTAAAAAAAGGAATACTTGGTCTTGAATCTGGCTTATAGTTATAGATGTCGCTCCAGAAGAAAAATAGTTATTGCATATGAGGTAGATGAAAAAAGGAATTCAAAAAAGGCCTAAAAAGATAAGACTGTCATAACAATCTATTTAAACCTTTTATACTAATAAAAATATTCCATCCACTAAACAATAATAAGTAACTTCAATAATTGTCTTTTCTAAAATAAGAAGCAACTCGACTTTCTCCTAAAAGAATAATAAATAGTCCATAAAGAGTTGGCTCAGATATGAACAAAAACTTACTAAGTTGAAAACAGATTCGTTATTAAGAATGTATCTCAAAGATAATACATGTATGTATATAAGTTAATTATTGCATCTGGAACTTTGATGCTCCTTTCTGGAGTTCCCTTCTTCATTATGAGGTGGATTATGCCTCTTGTTCATCATTATTTTAGCTACAGTTATTATGTGACTAGCGAACACCGCCGGTTCTTCAGGCCTTTAAAAATTAAGTTCACTTAATTAATGTAATAATAATGTGGGTACGAACATTGAAATTGTTTTCATAGCAAAAGAAATCTTCTTTTATGTCAGGCTTTTTTTTTCTTAAATTAACAACTTGCACCGCGTAGTGGCGCTAGCTATCAGGACAACTCTGTAGGATATAATCCCCGAACAAGCTCGTTATATATGGATTTGGCTCCATTAAGCAAAGTTAGTTTGCTGATATGCTCAGTAGTACAGCATTATTACACTGCTGTATTAAAAAAAATGCATTTGTGTGCAATATTTTGTAGACACTGCAGAATTTGTTATAGGAAAGAAACTTTTTAATTTTATGTATTACTTTTGGAGTTTTAAGCACAGCGTTCTGATCTACCGATGAGTAATTATTTCGAAAAAATTAATTTTTTGCACCTTTCATGCAAGATGACTTGAACAACTTATATCAAAATCTACTACACCTTTTGTAAGGCAAATGCCTTTTTTTTGTCTCTACTGACTGGACTAAATGTAGGATAGAGTAAATTCATTATTTCTTTATAAAATAAGAATATTATGTATCTGTTACACAAATACTAACAGTACAAGTAGATCTGCCTATTCACATTCTTTATTTGTTTACAAAATGGCCAAGTGGTCCACTATGGGTCGAATCTTATGGGGCACAGTGGGTCATGTTGTAACATTATAATAAAAAACTGAAAATTAACTCATTGTGGCTTACATTCCCCTACTAATAATTACTTCATTAAACTATATAAACCTACCTTACATAAACCTTGAAAGAATGGGTAGCTGTAAAATCACCCGAAAACCCCAACAAAGCAACAAAAAAGCTTTAAAGCTACCTAAATATTCCCAAGAATTTAATAGAAATATAGTACAAAATTAGAGCCACATAATCAGGAACCGGTGGAGATAGCCTATCTGTGACTTATCAATGCATACCATAAGTGCAGGAAATTTTAAAAATGTATAAATAAATTGCTCAATTAAAATAAATTATTTCTAAATGTAACTTAAACTTGAGATAGACTTAATATAAAGCAATATTATTTTTTTTTGTATTTCATGTCTACAGTGCAAACCAACAGCTAAGGTCATATGTCCCCCATCTAACATGCAATACAATCACACACACCAACAGTTGAGATGGCGGAATTTCTGAATTAGAAAAATCACGACGCCCCAAGTGGGACTCGAACCCACAACCCTTGGAAAACGAGCGGTGCGCTAACACCACTTGTCCACTGCCGGTCCTAAGAAAGTAATATTAAAAAATCGTATAGATAATTTATTGCAATTAATTAATTTTTAATTATAAATTTGAAAAACTTAGTGCACTTGATATGCATTTTGGAAGCGATAAGGTGCAGGCAAGCCCTTGTCACTGATTCCTGCATATAACTATCTATTGTAGTGTCATTTAGGGTAAGTTTCAATTATTGTAATATTATAAGCTTAAAAATTGCAACAAAGATAAAAACAATCAATACCGGACTTTTAGCTTTATATATCACATTGTTTCATGTGTTCAGATTTACTCTCATCAGTTCGGTGTTCAATTTGGTCGGTATACATCTTTCAAGCAGTTTGGAGAAGGTTGTTCGTAAGCTTATTGGTCAGTAATTTTCTGGGTTTTGTGTTTTTATTCATGGTTTATTCAGCCGCATCATCCATGATGTGAGTGAGTTTCCATATGTGTCGGGGAAATCACCAATTCTAAGACAATTGTTAAAAATTACTGTTAGATATCATATTGCTTGTTTTGGTTTCTTGAGAATGATATCTGAGACTGTTAGAAACTTAGATTTGATTTTCGATCACGAAATGAGGTTTAGGTATTATATCTCTCGATGTCTCCAGAGTGCATACTGTAGCTTACGATTAATATATCAAAACCGGCATGTTCTCAATGTTGAAATTAAAAAAAAGTATTATGCAATATAGTCTTGTATTGTCAAAATTTGATTCAGTTTATGGGTCTTGTTTAGATGCACACATGTAGACAGTATCAGCTGAGTTTTGCCCTGTTGGCAAATATTTATTGTAAAAAAATATGGAAAGAAAGTTAAATAAGGATAATTATTCTTATTATTATTAATCAAATGGCATCTACCATGATTTATTTGATGCATACCTATTAGGGTGGTTCTTATTTGGGTCATGTTGGAATCTCGGTTTTGTCAAGTGCCCATTTGATTTAAAAAAAAACAAAAATTTTAAGACCAATACGAACTTCCTTTCTCTATTCTAATCATTTACTGTAACAAGGAGTAGTTTCCTATTTAAAATACATTCTGTTTTTCAATACTTACGTATATATTTGACCACTGCACTGTGGTCCCGTGCTCATTGTAAGGCGGTCATAACTATCATATATGATGTATTCCAGGAGGTAAACTGATTTATTTATCTAAAATGTCATTTCAGTGAAATTAAAGACAACAAATTTGTTAAGTATTGCATTTTACACAATTAAGATAAAATAAATCAGTTTTAAAATAGCATAAGAGAAATTCAAAAAATAATTATTGAAATAATTCTAAAAATAGAACGGTAATTATGTTTCGTTTTTAAAATATTTAGAATAGTATAGCAAACAGCTATTTTTTTTCTAGTGTGATTCTGTCTAAATGACTTAATAATCTTATTAGTTGACTCGGCAGCTTCTGCAGAAAGTTTCCCAATAGGCAATAACGCGTAATCTACGACTTCAGAATCATGAATCAGGACCTTGTACGGAAGAAGGTAGACTGTACCAAGTATATTCCTTTGCAACAAGTTGCCGAGCCGTGTCAAGAGAAAATTCCTTAAACTTATTTTTATATCCTAATGACAAACATTGTAAAATAGTTCTACATCTATCGAGAAGTGTCTTTTTTATTCCTGTTATTTCAACTAATATAGCAGAATTGTTGAAGAACGTTCGTGCCATATTGCTATCATTTGATGTTTCGCTTCCTCTACTACGTGGTTTCTCCACTATCAACCTTAACTTCTTCTAAATTCACTTTGTATTTTCTTCTTTTTTTGAGCCATTTGTTCTTTGTCTTTGGTCTAACTTGCCATTTTTTAAGTTGAGTCTACACGATAAGTGGACAAAACTCGAAGAAACGAATCCAAGAGTGAAGAGGTGACAACCCAAATTCGAATTTGGATGTATCGACCTGTTTTTCAAGACAACCATCAACGTCATTCATCTTCTTGGGTGGTGCTTAGCACAAATAGCATTTTCAAGAAAATGTATTACTCAGAGAATTGCATATCTTACTATCCATCATCGTCAGTTGCAATGAATGATTCACTTGGAATTCCTCGTCTTGCACTTTATAAGTTGTAGGTAGCAATTTGGCTATTTTCTCACAAATTGATAGCGAATCGGTCGACAATATCTGGTAGAACACAGCCGAAGTTATAGATACAGAAACTAAAAGTAAAAATATATATGACGTGACAAACAAGCTTCCATCTTCCATGCCTGGGTCGGAGGACTGTTTGTATACGTTGTGTCCTGTACTGCCATCAAAGCCCCACTTTCCGACTAAAATTATGTCTCCTGATGACGCATAGGGGACAATAGCCAACACTTCTTTTTGTGAGTCTAGTATTCGCGTAACCATATGATCTAATAAGCTTTGTAACTCGACTTCGCCTAAAAACTCCGTTATTTTTCGTTCTTTAGGATAACATAGTTTTTTAGTATCCAACACCTTTTGATACGAAGGCAGAACTGGATTATTCTTAGAATTTATAAACTCTTTAAGCAATGAATACTGATGTTTGCTCAGCTTCGCCTTTCGAGTTTCGCAAACACTAGAGTTAGAAGGATTAGAAATATCCATTAAAGCATTAACAACAGACTGGTCGATCTTCGACAACTCTGCTAGTTTTCTACACTGCGAATGTTTGCTGCAACTGGTAAAATCTTTCTTTGGTCAAGTGCCCAGTGGTTCGAATGACTCTGACGTGGCAGAGCCTCTTGGTAATTCTATAGTTTCGATACTCAATCAGTTCAAATGATTTTTCACAAGTGTTGCTTTGACCCGACTTACTTTTTTCCAATAAGCCATTAGTTTCTTGTTAATATACCTTATACGAAAATCAAAATTGCCGATATTAACGTTTTCTACATTTGGCACCGCCTTTAGTATTTTTGAAGTAAACTTGAAGAGTTTTTTCAGTCTCAACAAAAGAACATATCTGTTTCTTGAGACTTCCATTGTAGAATATATGCACAAACACTAAATTACCCCAAAATAGTTAACAAAGGCAAGTTCACATAATGACTAACTGATAACATTAAATATGCAGGGTGTGATGTATTCACTTTCGAGTGTTAATTATTTAATTATTCAGGAACTATTTATACCATGATGTCTATGGTAATCAGTTAATAATTAGATGGCAACAAATTACGGTAAAATAAACTAAAATATTTTAGGTTTTGACCTATTACGGGACCATTGTGCACTGGAACAAATTGTTGAGAAAAAATTAATTTTATGGTTATAAAGGGCATCAATGCCACTTTTAGGTAAAAAAAAATTATATGGGGCATTCGGCTTTTGCCGATTTTCAAGTAAATTCAAAATAATGCACCGTTAGGGTCGAAGTGATGTAGAATGCCCCATATATTTTTTTACCTAAAAGTGGCATTGATGCCCTTTATAGCCATAAAATTAATTTTCAAATTTTTTCTCAACAATTTGTACCAGTGATCAAATATACACGTAAGGATTGAATAACAGTGTGTATTTTAAATAGGAAACTTCTCCTGGTCTGTTTCTTTTTTAAATCAAATGGGCCCCTGGCAAAACCAAAATTCCATCACAACTCAAATAAGAACCACCCTAATTACTTACTCTTTGCCTAACTTTAGTCAATTAAAAACATCATCTCATGAACTTGAGTTTGATGGCTAAATATAAACTGAATAGGTGACAGACTTCCTACTGTAACAGTGTCGAGATCCCACCAGCAAACCAGTCCATGCAATAAGTGTTAACAGGCACTGGTCATAGCGAACAGATAACCACATTTACTATGTTCATACCCTAAGATAAGTAAAGCCTATGTGAAGAAGTTTTCTTATCCAGTCAATCTCAACTCAGATAACAGTTCTTTATTTCATTTAATCTTTTTGAAGAACTAGTCTAGATAGGGAAATTAGGTTAATCTATTCTTATCTCTAGCAGACTTATAGTATTACTTCAAAATTCTGCAACTAGTGTGTTTTTTGGTTATACAGTTTTTTCTATTTTACGTTACTCAGAATAGCCTACTGCAAAATAGATAGTCATTGAATGACTTTCAATGTCGATAAGATTGATTAAACATTAACATGTAAAAGATCCTGTAAAATGGTTTTCAGGTGCAATTAAAATAAAAGCTAGTAAAACAGTTCTTGGCTTAATGCTGGACAGATGCATCTTAACTAAAACTTAATGGAAGTTACCAAATACTTAGGGTCTCTACAGTTTATATACGAGAGAAGGAAAACAGATCAAATGGGCAATGTTGAACGGCATCCTCTTAATTAGCCTTCATATGGATGTTCATTAGCAAGTCAAATAAAGATGTTCCTTTATTAAATTACAGCTCTTTGAAATCTGTGACTCTTGCAGAATCTACAAGTTACCAAATCTCCAATTTGATATTTTCCATCATAAACTACAGCAAGGAGGGAGAACAGATATGTTTAGTAATCAAGTCGTTAAGGATTAAATAAATATTTATCTTATGTAGTCTGTAAGATAATAGCATGTGTGTCAATACAAAAGTCTGTAATTTTCCTAATAAAGTTTTAATTTAATTGTACATGCTTCATGAATATAAGTAATTAATTAAAAGGAAGGGTATTTATTACCTGTTAATTTATTAAATATACAAACCTTTTGTACCTTTATAATGTATTATATTAAAAAATAAATAATAAACGAATTAATTAGACTACTTAACATGTATTTTGCAAGGTATAAAAGTAATAACAAACTTTTAAAATATTCACATTTCCTATCCCAAGACATACAAGATGCAACTAAGACAAAAGCAAAAACGTAAAATAAAAAAAAGTTGTCTACATTTTTGCTTTCACATATATAGCTATGGAAGCTAACACATACTCCTGAGACAGTTTGCTTTAAATTTACATTTGACAACATAATAACAATTATTATATTACGTAAGTTAATTCATTTATGGGTCATGACTTAGGGATAGTTCGGTTCCTTTCATTATGCAATAAAAGGTGCTGTCATTGGTAAAAAAGAAACAGGCAAAAAAGAAAAATTAAAACAAGCTTGTTAGTGCATAATAATAAGAACCGAAATCCCAGATACTAATTAAAACTTCTAATGATGGCGACCGCTGTGTACTCGTGTAGGGCATTCACGTCGAAATTAGGCAGTAAATCATTCTGCAACAGACAGACACACAATTTATTTAGGGATTTCGGTTCTCTCAATATTAATAATATAATAGAATAATAGTAATATTATTGTATTGTTAGTAGCATAAAAATACACAAACTAAGGACAGCCCTTAAAAAATTAGTTATATAATTTATACACACTTTATGTGTAAATATAATATTCGAACATTATTATAAATTAAGAATGAATTGCTTAAAGCTTAAGAATTTTTATCTTAACATCGTAGCTAATCAGTCATTAGTTTACAACAAGTATTAAACACCTAATATAAGGAACATAATAAACATCTAACTCATTGTTTGTATAATCAAGAATATATATAATAAATTATTTATAACAATTATCACGTTTGGTCATGTGCCCTTTCCAAGGCTATTACATACCCGTACAAATAATAGAAAAACGATAATAAATAAAACGCCAACTTAATCCAGCCTTCTCTCTGGCAACGGGTGAGAGTATCAGCATTCATAATACTTGTAGGATCGTAAAGACCAGGTCCTGACATAACCGGTCTGGTACGATATCTATTCATATGATACGCTATTAGAGGTATATTTATCATCAACGAGAACCATTCTCCGGCTGCAGCGAACAGTACATTAAATAAGAGATGTAGCAGGTACTCTGGTAGCACAAGCTGAAACCAATTATTAATAATAGATTTACATAATGAATTTACCTAAAATTGACGATTAGGAAAACTTACCGGATTTAAACTGTTGCATTGATCAATGGGATTCTTGTAGTCGGTTTTTAGTTCGTCGAACGCGATTACGTGGAACAGTGAAAAGAATATTAAAAAAGCGTCTACTATTAAAGCGATTATATACGAGAAGGCTGGAAAATTAAACGCCATTATTTACAATTTTTTCTTAGAAAAACTGATTCCAATTTGACACTCCTTGTTAGGTTAAATTTTTTTGACATACGGCAGTTTAGATCTTGTACAGAGATGGCGCTGTAGTGCAATTCAAAATCTTTGTAACGATCAAAGATGGAACATTATATAGGGTCGCCAAACAGTAAAACTACATTCTTGAGGCTATTTTATGGCAAAATTGTAAAATACAGAAAGTTGAGAAAGTGCAATAATCTGTGTGTTTAGGCATAACAACTTTATTTGTCAAATTATATTTTAAAGAATTAGATGTTATAAATGACAATTATAAAACAAGAATAATTTGATATAAAAATATCCCTTGTTGTTTCCAACACTTTCCTTTAAGGAAAAATTTTCTCAATAAATTTATTGATTAAAAAATTAAATGATTCTCGTAGACTTGTGTGACTTGGTACATTACTAAGACAATTGCAACAAGAAATTCTTATTTCTTCATTAAAAAAGGTACAGTGCTACCAGCTAAATCGTGCCAGTCTCTCAATGTAAAGTAAATGGGAGAATCGGCAGAGTTATAGTAAACAAGCAGGGCCGGAATACCCAATAGGCCCGGGCCTAGGGCAGCAAACTTTCGTGCGATCGGCCCCTTGATTTAAGTGTAAATAAAAAATTGCATGAATCAATGAAACCGAAGAACGGATCGAAATTATTTTATTGATTTTTACATGAACTATTAGCTCCTTTGGGTCATTCAGTAAAATAAACACATATTTTACTGTTGAAGTGCAAAATCTTTTCAACATTTTAGATAATTCGTTTATTCGTTTGCTAATTCTTATTCAGTTATCTCAGTTGTGCGTAATTTTACTTTCGCTGGATTAGTGAGTTTTGGAAATTTTTATTTTTAACATTAGGTAAGTTTTGCCTTTTGCATACATTATACTTTTGTGTGTAGTAAATTTATAAAATTACATATTAATTTGATATTTTATGTACATAAAATATCGAATTAATATATTACATCCTGGAATATAAAATGAATTCGTGGAAATTGAAAAAAAAATTGAAGAATTGAAAGGGCCAGCTGCCCCCCCTAGAAGAAAAATAAAAGAGAATAAATCCCTCTTTAAATTGATGCATGTGTGCCGGAACTGGATGCGAATCAGTGGGCATTTTTCTAGTGACTAATAAAAACAGTTTTGCAATAGTTTTGAGTTTTATTTTGTAAGAAATCATCGTGTCTTACTTTGCCCTCCTTCCTCGAAACTAATATGAGTTGCCCTCCTCTAGTTCAGATCCTGCACAAAATATTTTTCGCTCTAAAGAGAAAAATCATTACTGTGCTATTTAAGCATATTTGAGCAATTATGTTTCCGTAACAACAATGAAACTGTTTACGTTGCAATGCAATAAATTCCTTGTGTTATTTTTTATGATTTTTTCTACTTTCTTGATTATTTCAATAACGCTCTAGAAAAAACGTTGTGTGCAATTCGTAGTCGAAATGACTCTGGTGGTCTCGAATGGGGTTTTCAAAGACTTTCATTCTTTACCCAAACTAGCAATTCGCGCACTAGATACACAATAGATATTTAAGATATAAGTGTAAAAAGCCATTCTTTATTGCGCGAACGGTTTAATACACGAGCGAGATACGAGCGAGTGTTTTAAAGAATGTGCGTGCAATGAAGAGACTTTCTACACGTGTATCTTTCAACATTTTATCTACAATCATAACGCTTTACTAAAGTATTAATTGTATTTGATATTTTATTTAAATTTATGACTTATGTCATTATTATTATTATTATTATTAGCGTGCTTAGATTTTTATGTGCTAAGTTGTTTAGCAACCAGTTTGTAATAAAATATTCATAAATCACTAATTTATCGTTGACATTAGCGTGCAATAAAAATTTTATAACACTAGCTCAATAAACGTTAACTTTTTACACGAAAATCAATCTAAAAAATGGTCACTTTTTGTATGATCGTATATAAATAACTAATTTGAATTGAAACTGTCAACTTTAAACTTCAAAAACATTGAACAAATTTTTCAAAAACTACTGACAATCTTTGCAAATTAATCATTTTACAGTCCATAGCTGCCAAAAATTACCAGATTAATTTTTGGGACACTATCAATCTTTTGAGGATATATCTTTTTCATATATGTTTACTGACGATCGGATAATAGAATGAAGTAGTGATGCCATCCACATTCATACTGCTTGTCGATAAGACACTATTTTTCTTCTTAGTTTACGTAAAGTTCCACGTAATCAGTGCTTGATTTTCTATCTCTCGCAGACGAGGCATACGGTACATCATTGTAAATATGGATTTTGGATCTATCATGAGTTTATATACAGACTAATTCAATGCACTGAATCAGTGTTTCCCAACCGTTTTTGATTAGCGACACACTTTAAATTTAAACAAGTTACTGAGGCACAAGTAACTTTTAAGGTAAAATGTTTAAAATTACTACAAATAGTATTACGTTTTCATAGCTTTTTTATTTATTATAGAAGGAAGTACAGCTATAAATTATAAAAAATATTTACAGTATAAATGGTTATAGTTAGTAGTATGATTGCAGCACTTTTTCACATTTTATTCACTTGCCGTTTTAGCAGAAAATATGAATGAAATCTTAGTAATACAGAATTTAAAATGTAAGATTTTTAAGATTTTCGGGATCGAAGTTGGGAAACACTACACAAACTTCAAGAGACTTACTAAGATACATTCTGGAGTAGAAAATGCCAATATATGTACATGTGTCCGATTCTCAAACTTTAAAGACTTACTCGAAGTTTTACTTCTTAGACTATATTTTCGAACTATGACTACTATCTTGTATTGAATTTCAGTTGTATTGGTTTTCCTGTTAAAATGGGTTTTCTTAAATTGCCACGGTCGCTAAAATGGTTTTATAGTTACGTTATTTAACATTTTCAATTTTTCCTGTTGTGAATAAAAATATTTCTGTAGTAAGCAAAAATACATAATTACTTTTTTATAGGATAAATTCAATTCTAATAACTAGTAATACAGGGAGATCCAAAATGATAGAGGACTGTTTGAATTTACCGCCACGTTAAATTATTGCCACTTTGGAAATATAATACTTTTCAGACATTCTTACCCTTTTTTTATTTTACAGTAGCGACTCAAAAATAATATAGCTAAAATAATTTTAAATAATAAGTTTACTTAACAATAAATCGTCTACAAACCTCGCTCCCATCAGTGAGTTACTGATAGCATTGTGATTCAAACATGATGCGCGTGCTAATTGGAAGTCCTCAATTCGAGTCATTTTGTCGGGAAGGAACACCCGAACGTTCACAAAAGTATATAATCAAAAATAGTGGAGGAGCGTTAAGGCAAAAAAGAGCGTTATCTCGGAACCGGTTAAAACTACTTAGATTGTCGTGATTCTTTTTTAAAATTTTGTAAATATAAAATACGAAAACCTTTATAAATTAGAAATTGACGCTTAGATCGGGAAATGCGGTGAAACTCGAATGACCTAAAAATTTTCCAAGTGGTCCAGTACTGGTTGCTCGACCATCTCAGAACAGGATAATTTTTTGTGTTATCACACCTATGTAGTGGTAATTCGAAACCACTATTAATTTACTTTTATTCCTTTTCATTTAAATACGGCAGCCATATTTGTTTCGTGGTGCACGATGTTTCTTGCGGTTTTCTATGTAAACTAATATCTCGATATCTCAAGAACGGTTAGTCGTAGAGACGTATGGTAAAAACCGTTGTATTGTTCACACTTATTCGAAGTACATTTGTTGTTCTAAACAAAACTTTTGTAAGATGCTTCTTAAAGGGTAAGCCATTAAAGTGAAATTGTCTTTTCATGTTTCCCTAATTGTCGGAGAGCTAGCGAACACGACCGCTTCACAACTCCGTAATGGATAAAGTCTCTTTTTTATCTGTATTCATAGTATATGAGTAGAAAAACCCTTGTCTGGCAGGGCATCCCCTCTGATTGATAGGCGAAGAGATTAAATAGTGTGGTAAAAAATGTTACATTTAAAATACATATGTAATGGTTTTTAATCTTTATATGAATCAAAATACTGAAAAAAAAAACGATAGCAAACTTGCCAGTCAAGTATTCCTCTGATTAATTACATAGTGCCAGATCAACAGTAATTAATTATTAAAATATTTCAAGTATAAGAGCATTGTGCACACATAGGCAACCAGTTATACATAAAATAGCGTAAGTTTATTAATTTTCTAGGGATGAAATCAGTGGAATCTTGATCTGTCATTTCGGAATCACATTATACAACGATCAACTATACTTGGTAAAAAAGACAGACATTACACTTATACTTGAAATCTTTGAATAGTTAATTAATTAGTGTGGATCTGGTAATTGATTGATTGATGATGGCAACAATTAATCAGAAGAATATTTGTCTGGCAAGTTTGCTGTCTTTTTTCAGTATTTTGATTCATATAAGAATTAAAAAACCTTTACATATGTGTTTTAAATGTAACATTTTTAACACACTATTTGATCTCTTCGTCAATAAATCAAAGGGGATGCCCTGCCAGACAAGGGTTTTGCTACTTATATACTATGAATACAGATAAAAAAAGAGATATTATCCATTACGGAGTTGTGAAGCGGTCGTGTTCGCTGGCTCTTAGACTATAAATCCGGCACTGTGATATTCTACGTTCTGGTCTCAAAACTGCATGCATACTACAAGCTACTAGTGGCGGCTCGTGAGTTTTTCAGAGGGTGGGCACAAAAAAATAAATTAAAGACCGTAAAAAACATACTTTTTATTTAAAGGTAAAGTCTCTTTGATGATCTCCTGAACATCTTTATCTTCACCACTCGTCACTGATTCACCATCATAACTTTGGGCAATTAATTTTAATCTGTTCGAAAGGGATTTTTATATGATTTGCAATTCATCCAACAATGGTTTTGATAATATTTAGCTGTGTAGCCACCCGGCTTAATAAAGGTCCAAAACGTTCACAAATTGTTTCACTAACAACATAGCGAATTATAATAACCATTTGCTGCTAAATAGAAGCGTCTCTTGTTTCGTCGGCTTCTAAAGCCACAAGATTTGCAAATTTAACTTCTTTTATTATTTCGTCTCTATAAACTTCCAGCATAACATCCAATAATTCGTTTTGAATGGTTTTGAAACTGCCTTTAAATACTTTACATTCTTTGATATGTATTGCAAGAACAGAATCTAATTCCGCGGTAAAATTAATTAAACCAATATAAATACCTGGATTTTTGGGCGAAGTCTTCTCGTCATGACCTCGCAAGGCTAATTCGAAAGCTCCACAAAACAGCCAAGTCCGTCTTTGGTCCACGCTGTAACTTCTGTATTAAATATTAAACAAACAAAGCAAAACAATTTAATTGTCACGGAACAACCACACATTCATTAATATTTCTCGTATATGTTTTTATTAAAAACTCTCTTATACGTTCTAGTTTTACTTGTAGATTCGTAATTAATTTGTAAATCAGGAGTAGGTCTACCTTTTTGTTTAAACGTTTTTGCTCAAACTGCACTAGATTGCTTTTTAACAGATACTGAACAGAATTTATCTCTGGATTCGGATCAATTTCTATTAATAAACAAATAACAAATAAACACACCACAATCACATTAAATTAAAACCTCGATTAAAATTAAAAACTAAAAAAAACGACCAAACTATTTTGCGAGTTGCGAAGAAATAAAAGAGACCACAACAATACCAATACGGTGACTTATAACTAATATGGCCGGTTTCACAACGCTTGATTAAACTTTGATTAACTTAATTGTGATTAAATTTGAAATCTAGAACTATAATTGGATAAAATTAAAGGTCTGTTAAATCTCAGCCAATGAAATGCCCGAATTTTGAATTTAATGACAATTAAGTTAATCAGAACTTAATCAATGGTGCTATTCTGTAAAAATTTGTTATAGACTATAAAGTTATAGAGTATGTAGCTAATAGAGCTCTGTAAGTAAGTTCCTAAAAGTTCTTACAGAGCTTGAACAAAAATGGTATTCTATAAGCGCCTCTGTAAGTATTTGAGTTACAGCGCTAAAGTACTCACTTATAGACGTCTACCTATGCGCACCGAAGTTAATCGTTTTACAAGGCGGCGCTGAATTTTGAAATGTCAAATAAATTTTTATAAAATTGATATTACAGGAGTGTTCAATCGTTAATCATGAGTGGTACAAACGACAATAAACAACGACGTAAAAGAAGTGCGAACACAAGTATCGAACAAATTGAGGAATATTTAAAATTTATGGAGTGCGACGAAATTTTTCGTACGAACACGTTGAAACCAACCGTTGCGCCCGATTATATAGAGAAAAGCTGGGACAAACTGGCAAAAAAGTTGAATTCTTGTGATTCTGGACCTGTTTTGTCTTCCAAGGAATGGACCAAAGTATGCATGAATAATTATAATCAATTTTATCAGCATATTTGTAATACATAATTTGTAGAGATTCAACGACTGGAAAAACAATACAAGGGCCAAATATCGAAAAGTGGTGGAGAGTAGAATAAAAACTGGAGGTGGTGAGGGAGAAAATGTAAAACTGTCAAACCAAGAAGACAGGGGGCTTGCTGTGTGGGGGAAAGTAGCAGTAACAGGTTCTTGTAAAGTTCCCGTTGTTGGGGGTTTGCAGTTACATTTAAATCCCAGAATGGAAATGGATACTGAACTCACGCCCTTACCATCTCCAGAATCTCCTCTTCGGGAACCTACAGATGTTCTACGATTCGAAATTAATGAAACTATGAGAGCGTTAGAAGTGGAAAAAGAAATGGAAGTCAATCAAGGCGATTCGCAAGAGGAGAAATCCCAGTTACATCGACAGAAAAAAAATAAGAAAACACTATGTAAGAGGCCAAAAGAAAATCGAACCATAAAAACAATAGGAGAAGAATTACTTTCAGAATACAAGAAAAATGACCAAAGTGAAAATCATGTAAAACTAGCTGAAAAACAATTGAAGCTCGAAGTCGCAAAATTTAAATTTGAAGTCGCGAAATATAAATTTGAAAATTCATCTTTTTCGTTCGATCCGAATTTATCATTTTAACATTATTTTATAGAAGTAATAATTAAGGCAATTTTTATTATATTTCTGATTTGAGTAGTTTTAAGTTCATAGAACATTATTGTAAATCGAGTTCAATAAATAATATAATTGTTTATTAACGAAGCAGCTACTTTATATGGATTAAACATTATTTCTCCTGATATAATTTTCCCTGGCAAGTCTTCCTTGCCGTAATAAATGCTGGTCATTGTTTTCACCTTCGTCATTTTCGTCCATATTATGATTATCGTGATCATTATCGTAGGCTATGTTATCTTCATCAAATTCGATGTTCGCCCAGACAGCGATGTTGTGCAGAATAGCACTAGCATATACAAGAAATGCTGCATCTGCAGGATGATAGTGTAATACTCTATGATGTATCAAAGCTCGCCAACGTCCCTTTAAAATTCCAAAGATGCGTTCTATTACGTTTCTAGTTGATCGCAGAAGTACATTAAATCGAGCCTCTGGAGTATCATCCACAACGACAGCAAAGGGAGTAAACAGCCAAGGTTCTAGACCATAACCGCTATCTCCTATTAACACAGACGTGGTGTCTCCGTTGTGATATTCTTCTCTTAAATAATTTCGCAAATGTTGAATTCTCCATATGGCCGAGTCATGTACCGAACCAGGAAATCGTGCGTCACAAGCTAAAATTCTTCCATCCGCATCACCAACCATCATCACATTAAGACTATAAAATCCCTTTCTGTTAAGATACACGTGGGGTGGATGATCTTCATCAGTAATTGGTGGACAAACTATTGCGATATGTGAGCCATCAATACAACCTAGAACTCCTCGAAAACCATATTTTTCGTAAAATGTTTGTTTTACTTTTGCTTTTTCATTAGCTGTGGTAGGGAATTTTATCCATTCAGGCATCAATACCTCAACAATGAGTCTAGAAATTTCTACAATGGAACGACTTATACATGTTTGGCTCAGTGCTAGCCATGAACATCCTCCTACTGCGTGCTGATACGACCCTTTGGCCAAAAAATGTAAAGTGGCAAGAACCTGTGTGTTTTAAGAAGTAATTTTATCATTATAACGTAGGTATTCATTAAACTTTTGCTTACCCTTAAATAAAACGGTACTCGCGTAGACCTTACACTTGTTGCTGCATATGGGCTCAACCAATCAATTACATCTCTGGTTAGTTCTTTGTACAATCTGAAATTGCTTCGAAATTCTTGTTCCGGCATCTCAAAAGGATTTAGTACATCCCGAAGATGTCTACGATGAATTCGCATGTAATTTCTAAACAAAATGTTGATAAGAACGATAAGTATGATTTTTTCATTAAAAAGCCTGTAGCAATTATTTCTTACCTTCTTTCGTCTTCATTTATTAACAAATATATTACAATTGGAGCAATATTGTTGCGATTCATGACTATTATTTTAATAATTATTATTGAAAATTACAATCATTTTGACACTGTTACCTAGACCACGCTACATTACAGAGACCGTAAGGTGTTTATAGTCGCTGTTTGGCTCGCCATAAATTTACAGAGTCTTTAAGCTATAGAACATTAGTTACAGACAAATATTTTTTTAAAGAATACGATTTTGCTTATAGTCTATAGCTTAAAGAGTTACAGCGCTATAACGCAAGCTTTGTGAAACCGGCCAATAGGGCCGGTATTATAAAACTTTTTACTTCCTAGATAAAATTTACTTTGAGAGTAAATTAATTTATTCTGTCAATTTGCATATGAAATTGACAGAACAAATGAATTTACTCTCAAAGTAAATTTTATCTAGGAAGTAAAAAGTTTTATAATACCGGCCCTTTAATAGTATCGTAGATCGCAACGGGAATTCCCGCATGTGGACACCGGCGCTTAAACATATCTGCAGTCTGCGTTGGAGACACGGAGATTTGTGCCCCTGGTCGGCTTAAATCGGTGAATTTTACTTTCACCGAAGAATGTCGAACGTCGTAAACTGAGACACGTTTGGGGATACATTCTAGCGTGCCCCGGAAATAAACATTGATATAGTTTGGCGCGTGGATGGTGGACGGGAAATTAGTTTTGAGTTTAGTTTTTGGCAACCGATAATAAAATTACAAAAAAAATGCAAAATTATAATAGCGTCATATATTTCTTCCTGAAATGCACAGTGAAAGGTGGGCACGTGCCCTTGTGCCCCTTAGGACTAACCGCCACTGTAAGTTACCACAAGTGAGGCATATGTAATCGACGACACGCCCACAAGAAAACAAGCAGTCACATGACCCAAAAGATCCTATTACATGTAATATTTATACATAACTAGAATTAACTTTGATTTGTGGATATTAGAAATCTTTAAGGTAATATGTCGAAAGGTAATAAAGTTTAAAGTATTATAGAATTACGCCCCTGTCCTACATGTTATACACTGTGATTTAATAGCCAATGATCGGACTTTGACGATAAGCTTCTTAGGTCATTAGAAACATAAAACCTTTTAACAGTAACATTTGTTGACTTAAACAGTAACTTAAAATTTCGAAAACTTTGCACGACGTTTTTAGAAAGTACGTATGATAGCTGCAGGTCAGTGTTAAGTCTAAAAAGATTAAATGCAAACTCTTTAAAAATTGACACCATCAGTACAAAACATGACATCTTTTGAATAAACACAACAAGGATTGTGACATAATAATGCAGACGCGCACATTCCATTTTGGATGTTGTTGAAACAACTTAAAATTTTCTAGGAATAGTGTAGTCAAAACAAAGTCTCGCAATCTGTGCCTAGTAGGAAACGCGGACAGAAATGACATAATTCTGATACTGATCCAATTAATTATCATTAATTGTTATTCATTAATATCCATTAATAGGTATTTTTATTTTTTATTAGAAATCTAAAGCAAACTATAGCAGTACAAGGTTCCTTTAGTATAGCCTTTATTCTTTTTTGTGTTTTGATAATTTGTTAACATAGAAAATAACCACATATTATAAAATGCGTAAAAAATAAGTACTGTAATTGTTTTACTAAAAACTGCAATGTACTGTTGACCGAATGTTTAAAAACATAGTATGTACCTACTGTAATATTGCAGACTTTTAATTATGAATAATATGAGATTTTATTTTGTTCATTGATCTGCACCTACATAGAAAAATATTTGTACGCTGTATTTCTCAGGTCGCTTTTATGATTGTAAACAATCTTAAAACTTTATTATTAATTATGCCCTTTTTTATGAGACTAACCTTGAATAATGAATCCTTGATTGGGTTCTTTTATGAGAATTCACGATTTTGATTACATGAGATTTTATCAAATGGTTGTGCTTACTTCTCTTTGATGTTATGATAGTTTGGTTAAATGGGAAATCCCTGATCACCTCGAAATGTCAATTTTGACTTTGGTTCCTAACATAACCTCAAAATGTAAATAGCACAATTGTGATGACTCGATTAAGTAAGTTTTGATTTCTTTTTGAAAATTAAAATTAACTTTTGTTATTGGTATGTGGCTTATCAATTGCAGTTTTACAAACAAATCTACCTTTACTAAGGAATTATGGTTTCTTGACCTTAACTAAACTGATATTAAAATGGATTAATTTTTTTTCTTCCTTTAGAACAGCACTAGTTATGCTTTTATTACCTTTTTTTATAATTTACTTTTTATATTTGTCACAAACATTGTATTTTTATTCACTTATTCCCTTTTTCAACCAGCTGTCTGGAAAATTATCACGCACTAATCTGCCTAATGCTTTAGAACTCTGGACCACTCCTCAGGATTGGATGCTCAGCCGCCTCTAAAACGTTGAGGTAAATCGCACATAATTAAATTACCTTTTTACGCTATTTCTTGAACAACGTTCAAGAATAAATTTTATTTCTTTATTCTTTTCTCAGGTCTTGGTTTCTTCGGGTCTAACAGGTCTAGTTGAATGGAACTTCTTTGCACTTGATGAACTATTAACCTTTTATTATTCTTGCTTTTTAGACATTTCTTTAAAGGGAAAAATAAATTTTTACAAACATTTTCTATTAGCAATAATTTTTATCTATTTATTTACATAACTACCCTCTTGATAACTCAACATTATTTTAGATTTCAATTATTTTTCATATTTACTGTTGATTATCTTTCAATTCAAAATAACTTGTTTTTAAACTTTATAACTTGTTTAACATGTAACTGCATTTCAAGACAGGTATTGGTTTTTTAATAATCGTAGTCAAGGTATTGTTATATTATTGTCAATAATATATGTAATGTTTTATAATTTTACTAAACTAATACATTTTTTTTCTTTTAGATGTAACTGCAAATGAAAATCCTATCAACCCAAAATATCCCCTTAACCAAATTATTATTATGCACATGCACCAAATCAATAAAATCAACTCAAACTTGAATCGTTTTATAGTAAATTCTTTATAAATGTTCCATTAGCAATTATTAATGATAAACGGAAACAGACAACATTTAACGGTTTTTCTTATTGCGTAACCATAAGAATTCTAGATTTTAACTTGCTGATTTATCTTTTACTATTACTGTATTACTTGTATTACTAGCTATTAAGCACATTTCAAGAATTAAACAGAGTATTTATCTCCTTGGACTTCAAAATATGTGTCATGGACATTCTTACTATTCCATTTAAAAACAATGGGCTGAACTTCGATGCCGTTTTTCTCCAAAAGTATAAAAGCACGACAAAATTATACATATAGGAATTTTATTTCTTTAATTATTATCTAACTACTGGCAAAGTCTGACTAATCGAGCAACGGTTCTCTACGTTTTAATATTTGTGATCCTTTTCATATCAATTTTAAACGCGCCCCCTCCAATAATTTTTGGAGTCTTAATATTTTTTTCTATATCTATTTTTTTTGCTGCTCATACGTGGTAACACGGCTAAAATTCCACATGAATAGCGAAATTACGGCACATTTGACAGCATTGTCGCCCCCATCGCATTTCTCGCGATTTGTCTCGACCGTTCTAAAAGAGCACCTGCTAGTGTAAATATTATTGCATTTAGCGTGTTACTTATATGTATTTACCGATTTTTAAGGATGACATTGTTATTTCTGTATTAGCAGAATGTATCTTTTCTTATTTTGGTTTCTATAATAAGTTTATTTTTAAATTTTTTGTCTTTTATTTTCGTGTCTTCGCGCCACCGTTTTATTATTTTGCGCTCCCTAAGGGTCCCCGGCCCACAAGTTGAGAATCACTGAAATAGAGTATCTAACCATTCTAATTCACATACAGAAAATAAATGTCTCACATTTAGAGGAACTTTACATGTCGGATGGTGGCCCTCTAAGCATTTTAGGGTATAACTTTTGAAAATACGAATTAATTTCAATGAAGCATGGTTAATTTATGAATGTAAAGTATACTACATAACATTTAATGAGAAGCTTAACATAAGAGATAAAACAACAAAAAAGTTTCACACCTGAAGAAAATGTGGCGTTGGCCATCATTACTCTACCTATACTTCAGGTAATAATGATAATTAACAGTAATTACAGAAGTCACAGATGAAACAAGTCGCTGATGTGGCATCGATACATGCTTTGTGTGCCCAGTTACCACAAATAACACAACGCCACCTAATTTTATTATTCTTCCCGAAATCGTCACAGATTAGATATAGGTTGTCAGTAATTTCTTGCTCACTCTTCTTCATATTCTTGAGAAGCCTCATATTCACCCTCTTCACCACTGTTGGTGCCTTTGTAATTTTTCTGTGAAGTTTGTCTAGTTTCTTTGGTTCTCCTTTTTCTGAAGTTTATTTTCTTTGTGGCTCATCTGCAAGCACAATTTTTTGTGGCTTTTAGTATACGTCTTTGTTTAGTTTTCTTCGTTGCTGTTCTTCCTTTTCTTCTATTATGGCCTTATTTGGTGTTAAAGTAATAATCTGCGAATCCCATGTAGGTACTGCCAGTCTTGACAAAGGCCCTAGCTTGGCGTATATTGGATAACCAAATGTCGTTATTTCAACATTGGTCCAAGCCTAGGCCAACCTTCAGATCCCATGCCTCGGCTGCTTTGTCGTGGCCCAAGGGTCAACCAACGCCTAGGTACCAATGGTTCTCTAATCTCTGCCCAAGTCAGAGCCAACCTTCAGCGCCCTAGTCTTACTGTTTGCCCAAGCCTCAACCAATTTTAGTGTTTTTAATCTTGGTTTCTTACCCTTGAACCAAGTTTGGGCCAATCTTCACATATTCTACCAAATCAAGCTTGCGAAGTTTTCTGTCTTTATTATATCAGCTAGTAATTAATTAAGAGAAAAATGTGAGAAAAGTTAAACTAAAATACCTACATAGATTATAATTATTATTACTAATTATAAATTCAACTTTCAAATTTTTTACGCGCTTCGTTTCTTCGAAACAAGCACAGGCATGAAAAGTAAGTAACCCGGCAGCTGCAAGAGGAAGCCTTTTAGCGGCTTATTAGTCAGTGTTCATCCGCCTACCATGATTTTTATGAAATAGAACGTGTTTATTTAAAAAAAGCTACGCTAATAAGAATAAATACAATTTTTAGCAGTAAAAATTAAACTTGTATTAATTTTTTAAACCACTTTTTAGAATTTATTTGTTTAACACTTAAAATATTAATTTCATATAAAATCAGTCTCATGCTTGTTCTTGTGTCACAAAGTTTTTAAGTTACGTTGTTATGTTACTAATTGAATGAATTAAAATAATTTGTAATAATTTAGAATTTTCGTATTAATTTGTTTTCTTCATCAAAGTTATTTCATACAAGTATTAATAAGCTATAGTACAGTATTAAATATTAGGTTGGTCTTATACTCAAAGGTCAGTACTAACCCGGGGCTACCGTTGGATTCCGAACCTATACTATCACCGATTGTCAGCCTTGATACTATATTAATATTAAGAATGGTCCAATATTCGTTCTTTACCTTGCGCCAAGACTCAGTATTAACGTCGGCACTGTATTGGTTTTCACTATTGGGCCAAGATGTATCACCAGTCTAGGGCCATGACTGATTACCAAGCTTGGCACAAACTTATCATCCCGATTTTAGACCAGCCATGGGCCAGTCTTGGATTTCAGGCTTGTACCAGAGTTGATAAGCATCAACCCAAGCCTGCGCTAGCCGCGGGCCCTTTGTTATTTCCTATATGGGATGTTGTTTATTAGATTTTCTTCTATTAGTCGTAGATTTCATTGCAGATGGTCCTGGAAGAGGTAATATCTCTTGGAAAAAACATTGGTATCAGCAGCTGCTGGAGATTCATTTGAACGAATTGATTTTGGGGGCGCTGATGAATTTTGGAATTCGGATTTCAGCTGGGGATGGAGTTCTTCGAGTAGTTCTCTCAACTTCTATATTTGCAGAGGTAACTATTACCAGAAAGAATTCTGCAGCTTCAAAATCTTAGACCGTAAGAAATATGACTCATATGGGTGGTTGCCGAATTTTTGAAAACTATTAATGGCTTTTTCCGCTGTGGCGACAAAAGGATTTATTTTTTGGTTGGGATGACTTTATCTCATAGATATTTATCACATTCCATATTGTAAGCTGCTTTTAGAGACGAGTAAAATGTCACATCTAATGGCTGTAGGCGCTGTCATATGTGAGGAGTGATGGTTAGTAAAATGATTCCATTGTTTTTGCAACAATTGTATGCATCGAATGTAGCATGGGACCCTCACCCGTGATTATTCATAATTAAGAGAGTAGGTTCATCTGGTGTTGCTTTCACAATTTTTGAAAATGTTTTAGCCACAATAAAAACAAGCTTTCATTTATCTATCCTTTGTCTGAAACTGCATATAAAGCAACTGCACATAAACCCTTTTTATAACTGAGGATTCATCCTTTTTCTTGCATAAATCATCATTGGGGGTATATAACACCCAGCTGCTAAAACAAGAGTGATGATCCTCCCTTTTTCCTAGCTTGTGGCAAAGCCAACTTATTTTGGCCTTTTCCTGCTAGTATTTTATTTGATACTGTGGAGACTCCTGTCTTATCTACGTTGAAAATGTTATCAGCAACAAAGTTATACTTTTCTTGTAGTTGCACCAAATTTTCAAAAAACAAAGATACTTCTGTTTTGTTGAATGCGGCAGCTTTATTGATACTTGGCTTCGGGTTTCCTTAATAAAATTTGAGGATTTCTTTTCAGAAAGTTTCTGTACCACCTGTTGTTCTCTTTTTCTTCTATAAATAGACTTCTTTTGTTTGTATCTTTTGCATATTGAAATGCACACTATTTAATATCTTTCTTTGATATTCCATAAAATAATTTGAGCAGTTTAATGACATGCTCCGGTAACTGTTTTTCTTCTTCGACAATACAAATTGGGTGCCGGACTAAAGACGGTCCTGATAAGTCACTCTTCTTTATTGAAATGAAATAAAAAGTTATTTAATTAGAAGTAGCTTACTGTTCTGCAGCACTTTTTTTGGCCAGATTTGGATAGTTGCCATTATCCCACAGATTCATCAGATGGTATGAAACTAATTAATTAGTTAGTTTTGTACCAAAAGACATCAATACTTGCAATTGTCTCCTTGCAATTTGGGTCCATATCAAATTGATATCAAGATATATCAAGTTGAGACTTCGTAAAACGTGTAAATCAGCAACTTCTATCGAAGATTTTCATAGAAAGTGGACGAAATGCACAAAACTAATCATTAATGGGTATGTGGAGAATTTGACCGGTCAATCAAAGATAAGATCATTTAGCCGTAATCCATAGAGGAAATTAATTTTATGTTTAAATATGTCCCTAAAATTGTTAGTTTGAAAAAATAAAATAATTGTTTAGAAAAAATAATCGTAGATAATTTTTACATGCGTTTTTATTTAGAGGCAATTTAATAGTGGTCATACTTGATATTGCCCGTGACAACAAACGGAATAAATGGATGCTAATTTTTTCAGTAAAATCAGAGTCAAATCACTTGAAATATATTCTTATTAGAAACATGCCGAATGTACAATTGAAGTTACGATTCTTCACAGTACACGTTCATCGTCATAATTTTCCCGATGAAAATTCAAAATTTTGGCAGGTCATCTCGTATTATTTATTTTGTCAGAGACATCAAGGCATATTAGTTACGCGGCGATTAATTGGAAAACCGTCATAGAATTTGAGGATTACATATTAATAGTTTATTATAACCGAAATGCATGCTCATCTTTCATCTCTTTCAAAGCTAATTGACAAGTTCGCATACATGCAGTTAAGAATTAGCAATACCATTATACAGTGGCGTGCGGTCCATGGAAGCAATGGAAGCAATGCTTGCCTTTAGAATTTATTGAAAATAAAAACAATGCTAACAAAAATACTTTTGTAAAATTATGGTTATCGTTTATTTAAATTGAAATATTTGTCAAATTAAAGCTCAATATCAACTCTGTACAGCAAAAAGTATAATTATTTAGAGTACTATTTTAAATTAGGCTCATTAAACTTCCACGGAAAGGTAATACCGATTCAAATGTGATACATATGTTACACTTGATATAAGCACTGCTTACAAATGCTCTTCTCTTAACCTTGGCGTGAATCAGCGAGCGTGGGGTGTTATTTTTATTGGTCGTTATTTTTATTGTGCTTCGTTCCCAAATGTTTATTTATTATAATTTGGTTATTTGTTCGATTTAGTGTTACTTAAGTAATATAAATCTGCGAATGAGACTGTATTTTGTCGCATTTTATTATTTTAATTTATAAGTTGGATTTTTTTAAAGACAAATAATTCTATTTAGTTTGCCTATATGCAAATTTAAAATTGCATTATCGTCACGACTGCAAATTCAATCGGGACGATTTTTTGTTCAGTTTGTAAATTATTAATAAGGAATTTTTCGCATACAGTTTTGGAGAGAAATTACAAATTATTAAGAAAGGCAGATCAAAACCAGATCTTTCAAATTTAACAACAAAGATTAAAACCTGTACCGGTATTTTGCTAAGAAAGACCGGAAAATTGATACGTAGTAGTAGTTTTTTTTTTAAATAAAGAATGATAGTCAACAAATTCCATAAATATAAAGTGTAAAAGTGCTTTTTTGAAAAACTTTTAAGCTTAATAATTATAACACTGTTTTTTATTGTACCTAGCAGGGGCGGATCCAGAGAAGTATTTTGAGGGGGAAATCTTTGGAAAAATAATTATTTTAATAAATAATAATTAAACAAACATTATTTGTTTCTATTCTATGTAAACTTATTTCGAAATTGGGGTGGGGGATTATTCCCTCCCCGTTAATCCGCGCCTGTACCTAGGTGTATTATAATTAAAATCGTGGTTGCTTCCCTAGCCTAAATTCTCACCGCACGCCACTGCCATTATAAGAAATCAGCTGCTCAGTAGCCGGTTCCAATACCTGACAAAAAAGCTACTATGCGAGAAATAAAGCGCTACGGTGCCAAGGCACTCGACAGAAATGCCTTTGCTATTAAAAATTGAAGAAGTTTCTCACTTCATTGCCCTCGTTGCCAGGGTTGCCAGATTTGTTTTAGTATTTCGCGGGACACTTAAAAATTTTATAATAAAATTAATAGCTGTTCGCTTGAATTATATTCGTAATACTTCAATAAATAGGCGTTTCCGAAAATTATATCGGATACATACTGATGCACCAAAAACCGTTTGGAAATCTTTACCAGCATTTCAGAAATTAGCCGGTTTATACCCGTTTCGTCTTTAGGGCCCATTATTCGTGGATAGAGATCTATAGCACTGGTCTGCGACATTTCTGAGGTCATGGTTGTGTTAGGTGACTTATTACCATTTTTGCATGCTGGATTCAGAACAATGTGCAATTTTGTTCGATCAGGTCAAGTTTTCATTCTATCGTAAAAAATAGTATTAATTTATTAATAACAGGAATTAAAGGAAATTTAGCAATTACTGGCAACACCGCGCGCACAGTATGCTATGAGCAATTGTTTTTATTCTCTCGGAGTCGGAGCACACAAGGCGGCCTCAGTCGTTCTTAAGCTATCTGAGCAGTAGTTCGTGTATTTGGATTTGAGTGCAGTAGGTATTGGGACCATTGAGCTGACCCCCACTCCTTTTATGCAAATGACCCGCGATCTAATTAATATTCAAATAAGGCGTGGTCTAATTAAATGCGCGAATTAAATTAATTAATCTAATTAAATTAATTCACGGTATCATTTACCTATATCATCTCTCATTTACATATATCATTTCTCATATGCATGCGCGAATTAAATTAATTGATCTAATTAAATTAATTCACGGTATCATTAGCATATCTCATCTCTCATTTACCTAGCTCATTTTTTATATGCATACGCGAATTAAATTAATTCACGCTATCATTAGCATATCTCATCTCTCATTTACATTTATCATTTCTCATATGGATGCTCAAATTAAATTAATTCACGGTATCATTAGCATATCTCATCTCTCATTTACCTAGCTCATTTCTCATATAGATGCTCGAAATAAATTAACTCACGGTCTCATTAGCATATCTCATCTCTCATTTACATTTATCATTTCTCATATGGATGCTCGAATTAAATTAATTCACGGTATCATTAGCATAACTCATCTCTCATGCATATCTCATCTCTCATTTACATTTATCATTTCTCATATGGATGCTCGAATTAAATTAATTCACGGTATCATTAGCATATCTCATCTCTCATTTACATAGCTCATATCTCATTTATACATCTCACCTCTCTCCTCTCTCATTTGTCATATGTCATCTCTCTCTCATAAATTTATTTTAAAATAAATCTTATGCTTTTCAATTGATGTCATTCTTAAAGTTTTATTTAAATATAAATCTAAACGTCATAAGGCTAACATTTAAATACATCCGAGTAACATAATTAACACGTAGAAACTTGAAATGTATGTTAACCCTATCGCTATACATAGTAAACGTTGATAAATAATATTTAACAGGAATCATCATCATGTAATAGGTGTTAACCCGTAAAAGCAATTATCAAGTTGAAATATATTCAGTTATTCATGAAGAAACTTTGCGGAATTTCAATACAGATGTAAAGGTTAAATGGTTACACGTATATTCTAAATCCCTTTTATTTATTTATTTAAAAATTAAAAGCTAAAAGAACACTCATAACAAAAGGAATAGCTGCTCGAAGATAACACACTATTGAATGACAAATTTTGAATTGTATTGTTGTTAAAAACATAAAACTTAGAAAAGGAATATTGTGTAATACCTTTTTAAATTCAGAAACTTATTTGAAATCTTGTAAAAATATTATAAATGTTTTTAAGTAGAAACTCCCATTAGTACTATCTTACAGGAACAGAATATTTTAGTCAATCATTAACATCTTAAAACCACAACTCTACAAAACAATAATTTATTGTTTTAAAAAGTAATGACAATTACTCATCCTTTGTGTTATTCTGCATGAGCTAATCATAAAGAAACTTCAAGGTATCTCAGTCACTTGTTTACTATTACATATTTCTTAGGAATGTAAACAGATTTGATGTACGCTTCATTATCTTTTTAAAACAATAATTTATTATTATTGTTACTTAAGACAAAGTGTTTTTATAATAACTAACAGATTTCTTTGTGTTATTTTAAAAATAATAATGTTCATGACGTACTAATTACGCAAACGTCGAAAACTAGTATAAAAACCTCGAAATTTCTGTTTCCCATTCATTCCGAAAGTGTTGCTCGAATCATTAAGATAGTTACATCAGGTCTATATTTAGCTAAAATCAGGTATGTTTATTTTCATTTGCTTATATTTAAAAAACTATATGTAAATGTTTACGATTGTTTTTAGATTAACTTCCATTTAGATCATCTACAGTTCCTAAGAAATATAATTTGTTTATTTGAAATCAATCATGTAAGTGCTTTAATTTTTAATTATTTTATGCAAACTAATTATTTTGAACTTTTTAGATCGTTTACAATTCCATATCTTTAAGAAATATTAATTTTCCTTATCTGAAATTCATCGAGTAACTTGCTTTTATTTTTAACGATGTTGTGTAAACTTATTTTGAAATTTGTTATAGACGGACTGTAGTTTCTATCTGCGTGAAACCCACATAGTTTTTATTCCAACAGGTTACTGTATCAAGGAAGTCGAAGACGCGAAATTATCAACGTTTGATAATTCTGTATCCTGCAAATTTATTTGAAATATATCAAGCAGGTATGTTTTATCTTCATTTGCTTATATCTTAACTGCCTGATATGTAAATGTTTTACGATTGCTTACAGTAAGAAATGGAATTTTTAAACGAATTGAACCAATCAGCCGGAACAGCAAAACCCGTCAAGAAATTGCACGAATACAACGTGAAGGAAGTAGCAGAGATATCAGAGGTCAAAATTATCACCTGCAGGGACGGGCGCAGAGCTGTGTTCATTGTCGCTGAAAAACATATAACATATCTACCCAAAAGATTCGCTGACAAACTTACTGAAGATAAAGTGATCGATCTCAACCAGAAGATAGCGAATAAAACTCTGTCTCTAGGATTGGTTTACCTAGGTAAAGTAAAGACAGAAAGATATCAACCGTATGCTGACTGTATGTTTATCGAAACGAATAAGGTATGAAATGTAACAGGTAGTCTATTCAATGAACATTGCCTAATACTTTTTTCTGATTCTTCTTCTAGCCTATGGATCCACAGCTAGAAACACGGGCCTGCTAAATGCCTGCAATTCACCTACCCTATCAATATGTTGTACAATTTTAGATATGTAATGTATACGTTTTGTTTCTTACTTAAGTCTATTTTGTTTGTATGTTTGTAATATTTAGACATTTACGAAAATTAAATCAAGTTGAACAGCAGATTACTATTTTAAATTTAATAGATCATACGAATTATCTTACCCTGTTCTGAATGACTGCTTTGTATAAATTGTGCATTGTTTGTAAATGCTCTCTGAACTAAAATATTCATATATGAGAGAAATGTTAAATAAGTCAATACAGCCCTATAACTATCATTTATTGAGCTATACAAAGAGATTTATATCTACGCTAAACTAAAGATTAATAGAAGTATTGCATTCCTGATATCATAAGATAACGATAAACACATGATTATTCTTAGACTAAGGTCTAATTTAGGTAGTCAAATTGTAGGTAATCGAATTGTAGGTACATATCATGATATGATATCATACAATTATATTCTAGTAAGAATTGTAATAAAGTCGCTGCTATAAATAACAACATTCTTTATCACGATCATCTATCATTATCATAATCATCTAATGTCATGCAGAGTCAGCAGCTAGCTCCTAAGTTCGTATATGCGAGAATCGGTATTATATAACACACATCAGTCTACATTCATTGTTCTAATATTGATAGGAACTTTCTAGAATCTATAAAGTTGTACTACATATATTCAACTAATTTGAATATACGATAACGGGTACTCATTATACTTCTATGCACACAATCGAGGTATCAGTACACTCCAACCACGTGATCAAGATTGTAGTATTCAAATCAAGCTTCCTAGCCCCTATACAAGTATTCTAGAACACAGAGTATTCATCACTAAACGTATTCTTCATATATGAAATCATAAAGTTCGAGTCTAACTACTGACGAGGTGACAGAATAGGTGCAATCGGTTTATGCCCATACCAGGCTCCCTATGATTATTATAAATGTCTTAACAGAATAAAAAGGGTGAAATGAATATAACTTATAGGATTTAATCAAACTAGAAAAATATCGATATATCCTACGTTGAGAAAATAATTATACTATGTAAGCATCGATACGCTACATATGATTGCGAGCCTGAGTATAAGCATAAACCCTATACTACAGATCTTTATCCTTTTTCATTATATCTACTACAGACGAGGTGAAAGAATAGGTACATTTAACATGCGTATGCTACAATTATCAAATTTTTTTAGTTTTCTAGACGTAATGTAATTTTGAACAGATTTTAACCCTTTTCGTTATATCTACTACCCTTGTAAGCGATTTCTACATATACGTTCTTATTGTTTATACACCATATAGATATTCGTAGCATCTAAAGTAAACTCTTATTTAAACGTTATTTTACAATATATCATACATTTCAGCAACTCCGAAATATGAAGATATGTAATAATATACTATATACTTTTGTAGGATATTAACTCGTATAATTAATACTAATTTGTAATTATTTTCGATACCTTCGAAATATAAATCTATAACATATCTATCCAAAAGATTCGCCGACAAACTTACTGAAGATAAAGTGGTCGATCTCAACCAGAACATAGCGAATAAAACTCTGTCTCTAGGATTGGTTTACCTAGGTAAAGTAAAGACAGAAAGATATCAACCGTATGCTGACTGTCTGTTTATCGAAACGAATAAGGTATGAAATGTAACAGGTAGTCTATTCAGTGAACATTGCCTAATACTTTTTTTCTGATTCTTCTTCTAGCCTATGGATCCACAGCTAGAAACACGGGCCTGCTAAATGCCTGCAATTCACCTACCCTATCAATATGATAAAATGTTTTCTCATTTATTCATAATTAGGGTCAAGTTGAATAAAGTACATAAAAGTTAACAGGTTAAAATAGAAATTCATTTTGCTACTTTTATATGTGCTAAGTAAAATAATAAACAGATATTTCGAAAATTTTATGCATTCTTGAGAGAACTGGGGTATAATATTTAAAAACACAATGTAGAAAACATATCAGCAGAGAAAGGGAATACATAAATACAGTATGTTTTGTATGATGAGGCGTCGTCAGTTTTAAAAGAAATAAGTTCGTCGCCATATTTAAACGTTATTTTACAATATATCATACAATTTCAATAGCTTCGAAATACGCAGATATGTAATCATATACTATATACTCTTGTAGGTTATTCAACGTATCTATAGTAAACTCGTATGATTAATAATAATCTGTAACCATTTTCGATACCTTCGAAATATAGGTAGATATTTTCAAGTTTTAATTCGTTTTCATTAATTAGTAGACGTAACAAGGCATTAGTTTTGCCACAAGAAGAAGGTACACTCAAAATTGCTCAACAGGATACAGGTAAAAGCTTACCATGCTTCTTATCACCATTGGAATATTATCGAGAAACATGATCGTCTAAGTTAAATATATTTAGCGCCTTCTTTTGCTTAATAATCTTCATTATGGTATGTGTATATGTCTAGTCACAGTTTCAGCAAACGCATTGTATTCTATCAACGAATCATGTAAAATTAAGCAGTATGCTTTAGTTGTATCAGAAAGTGGGTTGACCGACTCAAGCTCTAATCTCTAAATTCATGAATACCTTATACACACGATATAACTACGATGTAAGATTACGAGAGGGTACGTGAAGAAAAGGGTATATTGTAAATCGGTTCTGAATTTCTTAAAACATTACTCGAATATCAAAAATTCGTAACGGCTATGCATAGGTTTAATACTATCAACAGCTCATATAAAGGAAATGTTAGATTGTTAACAGTTTATGAGCATTAGTCAAAGACTATTCTATAATGATGTATTATTTATTTATAAACGTTACATAGTATAGTAGCTAAATACATGACTGACTGAGAAAAGTTACTTTATTAATGATGACTATTGAATTCGATCTGTCACTAGCTTAACCTTTTAATTTCCACTTTTGATCAAATTATAGTTAATCTGATCAAATATTGCCTACAAATCAGAGCTCTCATCTAATGTCTACAGTAGAATCCTTAAAACTCCCTATGAAGTTTTAGAATTGTCGATTACTAAGACACCCGTTTCTTCTACCTTCTTTAGTCAATTCATATTGTTAGCTTCTACTTTGTCAACTGTTACTAAAATGCTGTTCTTTAGATCCTTTACCTCGCTCTATGTATCTGTTATTCAACTTGAGCCTAATTATGAATAAATGAGAAAACATATTATCAAGCTGTTCAAAATTCGAATGTCTAGAAAAAAAATGGGTAGCTCTTACTGAATATACGAAGAATACGTTTTAGGTATGTATTGAGATACATAACATTTCTCTCATATAAGAATTTGTATACAACGATCTAGATCTTGCTACCGTATATGGTTAACATAAAAATAAATGAAAACTATAAACTTCTTTTATCGTTTTTTATTTATAAAATTTTAATAATAATAATATTAAATGTTTGCATTGTACAACATATTGATAGGATAGGTGAATTGCAGGTATTTAGCAGGCCCGTGTTTCTAGCTGTGGATCCATAGGCTAGAAGAAGAATCAGAAAAAAAGTATTAGGCAATGTTCACTGAATAGACTACCTGTTACATTTCATACCTTATTCGTTTCGATAAACACACAGTCAGCATACGGTTGATATCTTTCTGTCTTTATTTTACCTAGGTAAACCAATCCTAGAGACAGAGTTTTATTCGCTATCTTCTGGTAGAGATCGACCACTTTATCTTCAGTAAGTTTGTCGCCGAATCTTTTGGGTAGATATGTTATAGACTTATATTTCGAAGGTATCGAAAATAATTACAAATTAGTATTAATTATACGAGTTAAGTAGGTATTGGGCTACCTGGGCGTTGCCCCTCCACTTTTTTCTGGCCACGCCCCTTCCACCACCAGGCTCCTCCCCTCGCCTGTGATTGGTTACCCCCACTCCTGTATCTCCTCCCCCTTCGCTGTGATTGGTTACCCCCACTCCGGTAGCCACGCCTGCTGTTATGTGATTGGCTGATGTCGGCCATTTTGGAACTCGTCGCCATTTTGACCACGCCCGCCGCCGCCATTGCGGGAATCTGTATTACCGGCAATCTGTGTGCTGCCAATAGAGGGCGTAATGCTACAATTAGTGTGTATTGCTAAGAGAGGGCGTCATGAAGGGATCTGTATGACCGGCAGACTGTGTACTACTACTAGAGGGCGTCGTGAAGAAATCTGTATTATCGACGACAACGACCTATGTACCACCAATAGAGGTCGCATTAAAGGTATCTGTATTATCCTACGTACTGAAGCTATTAGAGGTCGCATTAAAGAATCTCCTCTCTCGATGTCTCCTCTCTCACTCTCGCCTATTAGAGGTCGTATTAAAGAGCCTTCTCTCACTCTCTTGCTCTCTCCTATTAGAGGTCGCATTAAAGAGCCTTCTCTCTCACTCTCTCCTATTAGAGGACGCATTAAAGAGCATTCTCTCTCACTCTCTCCTATTAGAGGTTGCCTTAAAGAGCCTTCTCTCTCACTCTCTCCTTATCACCTATTAAAGGATGCATTAAAGAGCCTTCTCTCTCACTCTCTCAATCTCACACACACTTTCCCTCTTACCACGTGATCAAGACCGTTGTATTCTAATGAAACTTTCTACCCAAAGAGATCATGAAATTTAAAGAAACCAACAATCGTCAATGATATCAACGAGTTTTGCAAGCTCGACTAACCGATATATCTATGTCAGTAGCTACCCTTCGTGAAGGGCTTTCGGATCTCCATGTTAAGAAAATTACGTTAATAAATACACAGGCTCTTGAATCACGTTCAGGGATCGGCCTGGTTTCTAACACTAATATGTATTATTATTATCAACAGCTGAATTAACTATTTAAAAGAAAAAAAACCTAATTCTAATGCAGAAAAATAACTTACCATTTGCACTTTGTAATACCAGATATTACGTTAAATTAAAACACCTTAATCACCTCTCATCAAGAAGGAATATATACTCTAATCATCTTTTAAATTTAAACCGGTCCTTATTATTAGACTTTAAACCAATTGTTACAACAAAAATATAATACAGCTATACTGTAGAAGGTACCAAAATAAACTGGAGTTAAATTTTACCTTACCCTCGACGACGACGACAAAAAAGGGAAACACCCTGAGGCATTATACATTCTTTTAAAAAGAAACGCTTCGACCTCCAAATTACTAGAAATTTGCGGTTTTTTATACCTGCTTCGAACCCTCCAAAACAGGTAAGTTTAAATGGTTCTTTTCTGTAAAAATTCTCTCCCTTTTTTATCATCAATATATAATCTTTTCAATCTTCCTTAAAGACAGCTTTTTGTAAACTTGAAATCGAGATAATTATCAGATTAAAATGCATCACTATACCCCAAAAAAAGGTCGGGTTGACTACCTGAGGCACAAAGCAGGTACTAATCCTTGAACATTTTAAAATCCTTGTACAGTAAAAACAAAAGAGTATGGTTGATGATGGTTATGTTTTAACTTATTTCCTTTCCGAATCAAAATACTTAGATTTTCACATAAAATCTTTAGGGCGGTCTGTCACTTTTCTTTTTTAATAAACAAAAATTTGTTCCGACACTCTTTTTCACCTTAATTTTAATATTACAGGAATCTAATATACATCTTACCTATTTCCATGGGGCAATAAGTCAATTACACAGGTTTCGTCATTATAACAATAATTAGTTATAAAATGTGGTCAATTCCCAGTAAATCTAGAGATTATAAGAGTAACAAAATATTTAAATAAATGCAAATTTTTATGATTATGGAGTTCCACAAAGTAAGGCTGGAGACAGTAAACGCTATTGATGTATTAGTTTTAGACACGTACAATACGTACAAAGGGAAATAGAAAATTCAATTCACTTTATTCAATAAAAAACTTAACGTTGTCATGCTATAATAACATTAGGATTTCATGTACATGAGATAGAAGATTCAAATTTATAAAATAAAGAAACTTAAAATTTATTCAGTAAAAACTTAACGTTGTCATGCTATAATAACATTAGAGTTTTACGTACATGAGATAAAAGTTTCGAATTTATAATAAGAAACGTACCTAATGTGTTACACCGCAGTAAATATGCACTACGCGAAATTTTAAACAAAAAAAACTCTATACGTTAAGCACACGCACGCAGTAAATATTATCAATTCAATTAACACCAAACATACAAATAGTATAATTTAAAACAATAAACCACGACCCGAACAAAATAACCAATGTAAACACACCTATCTGATGCCAACTAATAGTGAGGCTTTCAGTAATATAACCATCCCTTTTATACGAGACCACATGCAAGTTATGACAAGTCAAAATTCTTGCCAGTTATCTGGTTATCCGATCGAAATTATGGGTTGTTAGAAGATTTTATACCTGAACAAAAAAAAAGCTTATTATAACTGACATATCCTCTTTTGTTATTGATTAAACAGAATAAATTCTTTTTTATAAATTCGAGCCTTCTATCTCATGTACATGAAATTCTAATGTTATTATAGCACGACAACGTTAAGTTTTTACTGAATAAATTTTAAGTTTCTTTTTTTATAAATTTGAACCTTCTATATAATGTACATGAAATCCTAATGTTATTATAGCATGACAACGTTAAGTTTTTATTGAATAAAGTGAAATGGTAATTACTAATTTTTCTATTTCCCTTTGTACGTATTGTGTTTTAAATTTCATATATGTGTTTAATTGATGTTAATACAAACATCAGGAATTCTTGTCTTTCAAATTCAGAGTTGAGTAGCAGTTGTCCAGGTTGCAGGAGTTTTAGAGCTTACGATATAAGTTTTTCCTTCTTTCCAGGCATAAAAGTACATAAGAGTCTCGCAATTAATATAATTTATGCTTTACTGAGCAAACCTGAGCTAGCTGAGAGAAATAAAGACTATCTGTGGTATTTTCTAAATTTAATTCACCGTATATAATTTATATGTTTATACAATTGGAAGGCTGGATATTATATTTTATTTCATTCATATAGATCACCGCGGTATAAATCTCATGACGTATTGAAATATGTACATCATTACGCTATCAAGATCTCAGCTATAAATACGTTGTATTCTGTTCGTGCGTGACAGTTATTTGTCATCCGTCATTATGAACACAATAGATCTCTTTGGTAGAGCTATGATGAGCATGACAGATGAAGCAGTGGCTGCAACAAAATGTGGACCGAGAGGTTATGGTTTCAAATTAACTCCAGAGGGCAATTTCGATGTTGAGAACCGACGTATAACTAATGTAGGCGCTCCTATCAACGATAACGATCTTGTCACGAAGCGTTCTGTACTAATGTTATCAGATAGCGTTGAAGGTGTAATTGATGTTAAGAAGAGAAGACTAGTACATGTTAAAGGACCGCTTGACGACCACGATGTTTGCACGAAAAAGTGTACCGACGAGCTGGTGGATAATGTTGAAAGAAAATTACTCTCTAAATGCTTGAGACGACGAGAGGATAAAAGACAGGGGTCGTACTATGACGCTAAAGATGGAAGAATTTGTAATATAGGGGAGCCTCTAGAGGATAAAGATGTAATCTCTAGGCAGTATTTTAACATGCGAGCTATGCATACAAACGATCAAATGCAGTTTAATGCAGATGGTAAACGTATTGTTTCAGTAAGTTACCCTATAGATGGTACGGATGTCACTTCTAAAGCCTATGTAGATGCTCAATTCGACTCTGCTGTACAAACCTTCATTACAATGACTACCGACACTCAGAACACTATTAAAGATCTAAAGCAAAAGGTAACAAAGGTTGACATTGAAACTACTAAACTTAACAGTTTGCTAACAACGCTGGAAAAAGAAACAAAGAGAAATCTCCTAATAGCAAATGATGAGATGGAAACTAATCATTCGAGTGTGTTGACAAAGATAGAAGAAACGAATAATACCCTAGATAGTAATTATAAAAAATTATTAGATAAAGTACAAGCGCTCGAGGATACTCAAAAAGTTATGCGATCATCGTTTGATGCCCTAATAGCCGAATCTGCAACACGTACGAACTCTTACAACATAAAGAGAGTGTACAATGCCGACTAATAACAGAATTTACTACTACTACTACTATCGGTTGACCTAATCATATTGATATGGACACCATTTTTATTCTAGTTTTAAGTGTATTATATCAAATGCCTGATTAGCGCGGATAGGAAATGTGGTGAGCCTTACGGGAATGCTGCGCAGATACCTAGTTTGCTTATATCTACGCTAATCAGTTATTTTTTTCTATCTTAGCCTAAATGTATCGTTGAAGAAATAAAAAAAAATGTATTTAAACAAAGTTTTAGTTTTACTAATATCAATAACTCTTCAAAAATAGCAATATGTAGTAGTAGTAGCAGCAACACATCGATATGGTAAAGAAAGTAAGTTTCGCCGACGCACGCATGAATAATATACATCATATGATAGTATGGGAGTATGCATACAGACAGGCGAGAAACGGAGACTGGCAAACATTAGCTCTGGACATATATCGTTTTCAAACAAGAATACATAATGTTGAAAAGCATCTGTGTAAAATTCTACAAGTTGATCATAGAGACTTTATCTATACGCAGAGATTTCAGAACGCAGATTAGTCCGGCGGCGGCGACCGAGTATAAATACAGGTACAAGCAGTCTCTTCTCTCAGTACCAGATGTTAGTTTACGAGGGTAACGGCTTTGTTAACAAGCTCATAGACAAGCTACCTATTGAACTACATCTTCCTTCTTATCAGTACTGTGGACCTGGTACTAAATTATCTAAAAGATTACAACGCGGCGATAAAGGTATAAACCCTTTCGACCAGGCGTGTATGCAGCACGACATCTCGTACGTTCAAAGCTCCGATTTGAACAGTACACACCAGGCAGATCGTGTATTAGAAGAAGCTGCTTGGAAGCGTGTTAAGGCTAAAGACTCTAAATTAGGGGAAAAAGCATCAGCTCTGTTTGTAACCGGTATAATGAAGGCTAAAAGAAAGCTGGGAATGGGCGTAAAGACAAACAAACTGTCAGCGAAAAAGGGTCTCGATAGAAAGATGAAGAAGAAGAAAACTGTCACTTTCAAAGGTGGCGTTTTAAAGAAGCTTGTTGGTGTAGTGAATCGTGCAAGCAAGAGACTCACGGGTAAAGACTTAATACATCATGCCCTGAGCGCTGCCAGAAGAATCATTCAAAACGTGGGCGGTCGAAAAAACGTTAAAGTATCCCGAATTATTCCAGTGCCTACAGCTACAGGGGGCATTTTACCACTCATACCAATTTTTGTTGGCCTCTCGGCTCTCGGTGCAATTATAGGAGGCGCTTCGGGCGTAGCAAAAGCTGTTAACACTGCTAATAGTAATAAGAGACAGCTAGAAGAAACTACACGGCATAATAAAAGTATGGAAGCTATCGCTTTAGGCGGTAAGAACGGGAACGCCCTTTACCTGAAGCCGTATAGAACTGGCGGAGCTGCATTGTACTTAAAACCATATGTCAGGCGGTCAAAAACTAAATAACTTGCCTCGGAGACCGCTTACAGACCTAGATATAATAAAACATGCTAAAGACATACCCTATTTTAGAGGTGTCTATATGAGAACAAGTCTACCTTCAACGAAACCTTTGCAATTCGAAAGAGCTATTGTTAATCTTGACGACGCTGGAGGACCGGGTACTCATTGGGTTGCTTATAGAAAGGATCGAAACGTGGTTTTGTACTATGACCCCTTCGGAGACCTAAGACCGCCAGCTGAACTTGTGAAATATATAACACTTGATCACGTGCGTTACGAATACTCACTAGGTTTAGTAGGCTTATATACAAGTCACACTATACGGAATATATACCCAGGTAAAAATAAATTTTATTACGGAGAAAAGGAAATAAGTATTGAACCGGGCAGCTACGAGTTGGCTGAAATCGTTAACTATATAAAGAATCAAATTAGTGGTGATCCGGAAGAGGGAGATCTACTACTACAAATCAAAGCTATAACACTAATACGGGAAAGTGTGAGATTGAATCAGCTACCGAGTTGATTGATTTTACCAAACCCGATAACATAGGATCCCTACTAGGATTTAAGAAGCGCGTGCTAGAACCAGGTAGTAGACACGTATCAGATCGAGTTGTCGATATACTTTCAACTCCAAACATCTTTGTAGACACGAATATTACAGGCGGTTCATATAGAAACAATCAAGCAGGTCATACAATCTTCAAATTCGGTGTTTGCGTACCACCAGGTTATCTGATTGAAAAGGAGCCATCGCATGTGATTTACTTTCCCATCACTGTCACCGAGATCGACAACATTACCATTAGACTGGTAGACGCGAGAGGAGAGTTGATAAATTTGTCTGAAGACACTTTCACGAGCATCAGGCTAGAACTTAAACGTGAAAAATGGGAATAAACTTTAGCTATAAAAACATCAGTATATGTCCATCAAAGGTCATTCACCGTCGAACGTCGACCAGTGCAGACCTTCAATTAAAACTAACTAAAGCTCGTCGCCTTTTTCTTGAATCTTTAGGCTTTAAAGTACCATAACAGCAGCAGCATGTCAAAACGAAGTAAAATGCATATTAACACCGACACCTTTACCATTGATAAATTAAACATATTTGGGAAGCCGCGCGTCGATACAGATATAATAAAAGAGGATTTTTATACCTATCTGCCGTTTACGTTAAATGCCAATCATTCCGACACCATTAGAATCAGCATACAAAATTCCGATAACGTTTTAGCTTTGTATGACAGCTATGTACTTGTTAAAGGTAGCATAACGCGTGCTGCAAACAAGCAATTCCTTCTGGTAAACAATTTCGCCCACTTTCTGTTTGATGAAATTCAACTAATATTAGGCGCAAACGAGCTCATAGATGTATGTAAACAGCCTGGCATTACAAGCACTATAAAAGGTCTTGTTTCACATGGCGCCGAGGATAGAGCTTTAACCTGCAATGCATGGAACTTAGGGATTACTAGCGATAATGATTTGTTACATAACCAGGGGAATAACGTCTTTCATTTCAAATGTAGAATACCATTAAAAGATATCTTTGGATTTGCAGACGATTATAGAAAAGTAATACCTCATATGAGTTGTCAGCTAGTTTTAATTCGCGCCAAGAACGATTTTAATTGCTATAAAAGCGACGCCGGTGATGCAGGTACCGATGTAGATTTCAAGATTGATAAGCTCTCGTGGGAAGTTCCGCATATACTGTTATCAGATGAAAGCAAAGTGAACCTGGTGGAGAGTTTAAGAGATAATTCTTCTATTATCGCTCCGTTCAGACGTTGGGAATTACACGAGTTACCCTCGTTGGGAACTACTAAAAACCAAGTTTGGCGCGTAAAGAACTCCAATGATCTAGAGAAACCGCGCTGGCTCTTTGTAGTTTTACAAGACGAGCGTCAGCTGGGTATAAGAACGGGTAACCCGACTACATTTACTCATTCGAACTTGGTCGACGTTAAGTTGTATTTAAATTCGCAGGTGTTCCCACATCAGCGTTTAAATCTCGATTTCGACCGTAGGGACTACATTCCTGCGTATCTGAATTATATTCGTTTTCGTGAGAACTACTATGACGGTATAGGTAGAGGTGCGGCTGAGAGCTGTTTACTCAGCTACAATTCGTTTGAAACATACCCGATTTTTGTTATTGACTGTTCAAGACAGGTAGAGAGTTTTAAGGATTCCACGGTCGATATTAGACTAGAGCTCGAGTCTTATGCAGCATTTACGAACACAACTAAGGCGTATTGTTTGATCCTTCACGACGCATTAATCGAGTATAATCCGTTTAACGAGACCGTGACTAGACACGTACGCGTACCGTAATGAAGGTTGTTAAACAAAATAAGTCACTAAACATATGTAACCTAGACGACCGCGATGATACATCTTTACAACGATCAGGCGAGGATGTTAGGAAACATGGCGACCTGTTACCTGTATCATGTAGAGCAATATTGAGCGGTCCATCTTCCTGCGGTAAAACTAATGCTATGTTAGGTTTACTTATTAGCGAAAACGGATTAAAATTTGAAAATATCTACCTATACGCCAAGTCTTTATTTCAGCCTAAATATGAATTCTTAAGACGTGTTATGAAACCACTTACAGGATGGGATATCATGAATTTAGCGAAAACGATGACGTAATCAGTCCCGGTGATATTAAACCTAATTCTGTGTTCATTTTTGATATAATTTGCAGCAAGCAGGAAAAGATTAGAGAATATTTTAGCATGGGTAGGCATAAGGGTGTCGACTGTTTTTATCTAGGTCAAACGTACGCCAAGATACCGAAACATCTGATTAGGGACAATGCAAACCTAATTATTCTCTTTAGACAAGACGAGTTGAACTTAAAACACGTGTTTAGCGATCATGTTGTAGGAGACGGTATCAGAGAACAGGGACTAACGAGAAGCGTCACTTGACATACCGCCTTTGATGTTTTGGTAGTCGATTTGAATGACCTTCATACGTTCCGCCATCTTTTTGGCGTTACAGTTTTAAATTCACGGTTGGCAAATTTTAATGAACTAAAAATACGAAATCTTATAAATAATTACCAAATGTTTTTCTTTACTGTTCGCACGGAAAATAAGCCTGTGAAATGAGCTGACGGGCTACTTATCTGTCCACGCTTACTAGTTGATGGGTTTGACACATGTTTGACATTGACAGAGTTTGAAGGCAAAACCACCAGCAAAATGGCGATTTCAGATCTGGCACAATGCCCATGTGACGCTTCTCGTTAGTCCCTGTTCTCTGACGGTATTAGCTATGATCAGTTCAAAAACATTTGCTCTCTGTGTTGGAAGGAGCCACATGATTTTCTGGTAATTAATAAAGACAGCTCTCTAGATCGGGGCAGATATCGGAAGGGTTTTGATTCATATATAAGTTTATAATTAGAGTCGATTCGTTTAGTAGTCTCTGCATCGCCGGCATGTCCGACACGTATGATCTGAGTTTAAAGCGTAAAATAATACACGCTCGTAATGCTATACGTAAGAAATTTGCCTACTTTCGTCGTGATAGAGCAGAAGCAGAACGTATGTATCGCGTCACGCACAATCCAGTTATATCACCGCTGGAAACCATTGCTAAATCAGTAAACATCTCTAACGTACCTCTATTGAAAGTTAAAACACAACCATCTGCTGCTGCTACTACTACTACTGCTAGTTACATTCCCCCGTTGAAAGTTAAAAAACAGCCTGCTGCATCAGCATCATCATCGGAAGCAGATGAAGAAGAAGAAGAAGAATCTAATAAAACTCTTGATCTCCCTACTCATTACGGTATGCTAATAGCTAACGCTGTCGGAAACAAAAATATAGATAGAACTAGATTCGGTATTAGATATAAAATTGATCGAGACGTGTGGACATTTGCATCTTCCCCTGTGACTATGCGTGATACAAACATCATAATTAAAAACAACGTTTTCGAAGCAACACCCGGTCTATTTGACTTACTCACGTTTAGAGAATTAGAGTCTATACCATCGCAAGCTGATATCAATAATTATATGCAGATAATAGCCAGGTAAAAATAAATTTTATTACGGAGAAAAGGAAATAAGTATTGAACCGGGCAGCTACGAGTTGGCTGAAATCGTTAACTATATAAAGAATCAAATTAGTGGTGATCCGGAAGAGGGAGATCTACTACTACAAATCAAAGCTATAACACTAATACGGGAAAGTGTGAGATTGAATCAGCTACCGAGTTGATTGATTTTACCAAACCCGATAACATAGGATCCCTACTAGGATTTAAGAAGCGCGTGCTAGAACCAGGTAGTAGACACGTATCAGATCGAGTTGTCGATATACTTTCAACTCCAAACATCTTTGTAGACACGAATATTACAGGCGGTTCATATAGAAACAATCAAGCAGGTCATACAATCTTCAAATTCGGTGTTTGCGTACCACCAGGTTATCTGATTGAAAAGGAGCCATCGCATGTGATTTACTTTCCCATCACTGTCACCGAGATCGACAACATTACCATTAGACTGGTAGACGCGAGAGGAGAGTTGATAAATTTGTCTGAAGACACTTTCACGAGCATCAGGCTAGAACTTAAACGTGAAAAATGGGAATAAACTTTAGCTATAAAAACATCAGTATATGTCCATCAAAGGTCATTCACCGTCGAACGTCGACCAGTGCAGACCTTCAATTAAAACTAACTAAAGCTCGTCGCCTTTTTCTTGAATCTTTAGGCTTTAAAGTACCATAACAGCAGCAGCATGTCAAAACGAAGTAAAATGCATATTAACACCGACACCTTTACCATTGATAAATTAAACATATTTGGGAAGCCGCGCGTCGATACAGATATAATAAAAGAGGATTTTTATACCTATCTGCCGTTTACGTTAAATGCCAATCATTCCGACACCATTAGAATCAGCATACAAAATTCCGATAACGTTTTAGCTTTGTATGACAGCTATGTACTTGTTAAAGGTAGCATAACGCGTGCTGCAAACAAGCAATTCCTTCTGGTAAACAATTTCGCCCACTTTCTGTTTGATGAAATTCAACTAATATTAGGCGCAAACGAGCTCATAGATGTATGTAAACAGCCTGGCATTACAAGCACTATAAAAGGTCTTGTTTCACATGGCGCCGAGGATAGAGCTTTAACCTGCAATGCATGGAACTTAGGGATTACTAGCGATAATGATTTGTTACATAACCAGGGGAATAACGTCTTTCATTTCAAATGTAGAATACCATTAAAAGATATCTTTGGATTTGCAGACGATTATAGAAAAGTAATACCTCATATGAGTTGTCAGCTAGTTTTAATTCGCGCCAAGAACGATTTTAATTGCTATAAAAGCGACGCCGGTGATGCAGGTACCGATGTAGATTTCAAGATTGATAAGCTCTCGTGGGAAGTTCCGCATATACTGTTATCAGATGAAAGCAAAGTGAACCTGGTGGAGAGTTTAAGAGATAATTCTTCTATTATCGCTCCGTTCAGACGTTGGGAATTACACGAGTTACCCTCGTTGGGAACTACTAAAAACCAAGTTTGGCGCGTAAAGAACTCCAATGATCTAGAGAAACCGCGCTGGCTCTTTGTAGTTTTACAAGACGAGCGTCAGCTGGGTATAAGAACGGGTAACCCGACTACATTTACTCATTCGAACTTGGTCGACGTTAAGTTGTATTTAAATTCGCAGGTGTTCCCACATCAGCGTTTAAATCTCGATTTCGACCGTAGGGACTACATTCCTGCGTATCTGAATTATATTCGTTTTCGTGAGAACTACTATGACGGTATAGGTAGAGGTGCGGCTGAGAGCTGTTTACTCAGCTACAATTCGTTTGAAACATACCCGATTTTTGTTATTGACTGTTCAAGACAGGTAGAGAGTTTTAAGGATTCCACGGTCGATATTAGACTAGAGCTCGAGTCTTATGCAGCATTTACGAACACAACTAAGGCGTATTGTTTGATCCTTCACGACGCATTAATCGAGTATAATCCGTTTAACGAGACCGTGACTAGACACGTACGCGTACCGTAATGAAGGTTGTTAAACAAAATAAGTCACTAAACATATGTAACCTAGACGACCGCGATGATACATCTTTACAACGATCAGGCGAGGATGTTAGGAAACATGGCGACCTGTTACCTGTATCATGTAGAGCAATATTGAGCGGTCCATCTTCCTGCGGTAAAACTAATGCTATGTTAGGTTTACTTATTAGCGAAAACGGATTAAAATTTGAAAATATCTACCTATACGCCAAGTCTTTATTTCAGCCTAAATATGAATTCTTAAGACGTGTTATGAAACCACTTACAGGATGGGATATCATGAATTTAGCGAAAACGATGACGTAATCAGTCCCGGTGATATTAAACCTAATTCTGTGTTCATTTTTGATATAATTTGCAGCAAGCAGGAAAAGATTAGAGAATATTTTAGCATGGGTAGGCATAAGGGTGTCGACTGTTTTTATCTAGGTCAAACGTACGCCAAGATACCGAAACATCTGATTAGGGACAATGCAAACCTAATTATTCTCTTTAGACAAGACGAGTTGAACTTAAAACACGTGTTTAGCGATCATGTTGTAGGAGACGGTATCAGAGAACAGGGACTAACGAGAAGCGTCACTTGACATACCGCCTTTGATGTTTTGGTAGTCGATTTGAATGACCTTCATACGTTCCGCCATCTTTTTGGCGTTACAGTTTTAAATTCACGGTTGGCAAATTTTAATGAACTAAAAATACGAAATCTGATAAATAATTACCAAATGTTTTTCTTTACTGTTCGCACGGAAAATAAGCCTGTGAAATGAGCTGACGGGCTACTTATCTGTCCACGCTTACTAGTTGATGGGTTTGACACATGTTTGACATTGACAGAGTTTGAAGGCAAAACCACCAGCAAAATGGCGATTTCAGATCTGGCACAATGCCCATGTGACGCTTCTCGTTAGTCCCTGTTCTCTGACGGTATTAGCTATGATCAGTTCAAAAACATTTGCTCTCTGTGTTGGAAGGAGCCACATGATTTTCTGGTAATTAATAAAGACAGCTCTCTAGATCGGGGCAGATATCGGAAGGGTTTTGATTCATATATAAGTTTATAATTAGAGTCGATTCGTTTAGTAGTCTCTGCATCGCCGGCATGTCCGACACGTATGATCTGAGTTTAAAGCGTAAAATAATACACGCTCGTAATGCTATACGTAAGAAATTTGCCTACTTTCGTCGTGATAGAGCAGAAGCAGAACGTATGTATCGCGTCACGCACAATCCAGTTATATCACCGCTGGAAACCATTGCTAAATCAGTAAACATCTCTAACGTACCTCTATTGAAAGTTAAAACACAACCATCTGCTGCTGCTACTACTACTACTGCTAGTTACATTCCCCCGTTGAAAGTTAAAAAACAGCCTGCTGCATCAGCATCATCATCGGAAGCAGATGAAGAAGAAGAAGAAGAATCTAATAAAACTCTTGATCTCCCTACTCATTACGGTATGCTAATAGCTAACGCTGTCGGAAACAAAAATATAGATAGAACTAGATTCGGTATTAGATATAAAATTGATCGAGACGTGTGGACATTTGCATCTTCCCCTGTGACTATGCGTGATACAAACATCATAATTAAAAACAACGTTTTCGAAGCAACACCCGGTCTATTTGACTTACTCACGTTTAGAGAATTAGAGTCTATACCATCGCAAGCTGATATCAATAATTATATGCAGATAATAGCCCTTACTAATGCGCATAAGAAATCATATAGACCACAGGGTAAACTAACAGCTGTTAAACATTGGAAGTATGATTATATAATTAAACCGAACTTACCCAGAATCAAAGGTTTAGGCATTAGCCTATCATCATCGTCAAATTTTAAAAAATTAAGCGATTGCAAAGTCGAATACGTCTAACGAATAAGGCTAACGAGCTAGTCGACAGGCTGCGTTTGTTATATGCTGTAAAGAATGCCGGCAACACTAGTCCACAGAATGAAAACGAAATAATATCAATTATAAGTGAACTTAAGGAGAAACGCATCATAGAATAAAATATTTCGGGGGTATATAATGATATACTGCTTTTAACATTATTCAGTATTCATCAAACACGGCTGCTGTTGTCAATATAATTATTTGAGAAGTTGCTCTCTCGGTGTCGTTGATATTAATTGTATGATGATGAGTGCTAAACAAACAGTTGTTGATGAAATACACAGGGTTGCTAGAAAAAACTTTCAAAGACGTCGCACTATAATAAAAAATTTCCAGGACTTGTTCCAGGCTGACTTAGCCGAGTTTATGCCCTATGCTAAAGTAAATAAGGGGTATCGTTACATACTGCTGATGATAAACTGTTATTCGAAATATCTGTATGCACGACCGTTGAAAACTAAATCCGGAGAAGAGGTGACAAAGCAGGTCGGCAGCATCTTTAAGAGTTCAGTCATACCTAAGAATCTTCAGACGGATCTCGGGAAAGAGTTTTACAATAAACATTTTAAACGATTAATGATAGAGCACAGTATAAATCATTACTCTACATATTCCGTAATTAAAGCTTCAATAGTTGAACGCGTTATCCGTACAATTAAGCAAAAGCTGTATAAAGAGTTTAGCTACCGAGGATCATTTAAATGGATAGATATATTACAAAGGGTAGTTGACAGCTATAACAACACCAGAGATAGAACGATAGGCCGAGCTCCTGCTACTGTTACACCTACCACCCAACTAACCGTTTATGACACTAATGTAAAAGCTGATGTCGCTGCAGGAAGTAAACGTAAACTAGACTTGAATGACCTCGTACGTATTAGTAAGTTCAAGGGGGTCTTTTCTAAGGGATACACGCCCAGCTGGTCAACTGAATTATTCAAAATAGTTAAAGTTCAATTTACAAAACCTATCACGTATCTGCTGGAAGACCTTCATGGGGTTGCTGTTCGAGGAGCTTTCTACGAGTTCGAGCTGCAGAAAACCAAACAGCCAGACGTTTACTTAGTTGAAAAAGTACTTAAACGTCGCAGTAATGGTGACATTTATGTAAAATGGCTCGGCTTGAATGAAAAGTCCTGGATAAAGGCGGAAGATGTTGTTAAATGACAGTTCTTACCTATATGAAGTTTATATTACTAGATTAAATAAAGTATGTTGAGGTTTAAGTTTAATATATAGTTAATATTCTATTAAGTAAATGTTAAGTGTTAGAATATATATATATATATATATATATATATATATATATATATATATATATATATATATATATATATGATACTTCACTACTTTTCCGGGTTTCACTCCGCGTATTCACTATTCGGCTCCTAGAGGAACCAGACAATGGTTGACGACGTTTCGGCAAGATCACACTTGCCATCTTCAGGTCACTTCTAACTTCCTTCTGCTTCGCGTGGTTACACGATGTAGACGTGAAGATGGCAAGTGTGATCTTGCCGAAACGTCGTCAACCATTGTCTGGTTCCTCTAGGAGCCGAATAGTGAATACGCGGAGTGAAACCCGGAAAAGTAGTGAAGTATCATATAATATCCGCGGAAACTTAAAATGTAACATATATATATATATATATATATATATATATATATATATATATATATATATATATATATATATATATATATATATATATGATACTTCACTACTTTTCCGGGTTTCACTCCGCGTATTCACTATTCGGCTCCTAGAGGAACCAGACAATGGTTGACGACGTTTCGGCAAGATCACACTTGCCATCTTCAGGTCACTTCTAACTTCCTTCTGCTTCGCGTGGTTACACGATGTAGACGTGAAGATGGCAAGTGTGATCTTGCCGAAACGTCGTCAACCATTGTCTGGTTCCTCTAGGAGCCGAATAGTGAATACGCGGAGTGAAACCCGGAAAAGTAGTGAAGTATCATATAATATCCGCGGAAACTTAAAATGTAACATATATATATATATATATATATATATATATATATATATATATATATATATATATATATATATATATATATATATATATATATATATATATATATATATATATATATTGCTGTGATATCTCATAAAAAAAATTAATAATATTTTGCCCGACATTAACAAATGCCCCGCGTTGACAGCGCGATAAATAAATGCAGTGATATTGGTTAATTAAAAATAATATATTATTTTTAACAATTTTATTATATATTTTGAAACTGTGAATAATTGCCGTTCGATCGTAGATAATTACTTTATAATTAAATTGATTTTTTTTTAATGACTGTGAACTTTGAAAATGCTTTTCAACTTCCCTCTTTTATAAATTCTAATATGATTTGAAAATACCTTTTAATAGATTTAATAATGCAATGGTTATATAAAATTAATGTTACGTTAGTTCTTGACTAACTCAAGTTTACGTAAGAGAGTTGGGCGCCAGTTAAATAACTTAACATATTAGAATTAAATTTAATAAAGACTCATCTCAGGGTGAATGTGGATTCTTGTGGTATTAAAAAAAATATACAAATTGAAATTTAAAATCACTTTTAAAATTGAAATCTTAATTAATTTTAACTATTACTAAATTGTTCAAATCACTTTACTACACTTTACAAACGATAGTCTTTTCTTCAGCAAATGCCACTACAAAAAGGAAATAACTTCCTACCTTTTTATAATACTTCTTTTTTCCTTTTAGTATAGATGTCCTCTTTCCCAAACCATTGGCAGAGTAGATCACTTTATGTTGACCCAGGGCTGGTTTCCAATTCAGGGTTGACTTTCTTCCTTTTGCATGGATTTTCCATATAATTTCATCCACACACTTGATTTTGGAACTCACTTTTGTTTATTAACTGCGGGTACAATTTCCCTTTTTCGTAGGATACTTATAGTTGTTTTTGTGTTTAATTAAATAAAACACCCGTTTATGGTTTTAACGTTGATTTATTATCTTGCTTAACTTTAGCAAGTAATTTATCTTAAATGTGGTTCTTTATAATCATATACACTTTTACAATTTATACTTTTTACACCTTCGCCTTATTCAAATCACCAACTAACTTAACTTGTCTATTTAATTCTAGACTATTTAAATTTTTACAATATTATCAGCCACGACTTTACTTTGTCGCTTGATTTACTATAATATCTTTACTCTTTCGTCGTTTAACAGTCAGTGTCTTTTATCTTATACGACTTTACACCTTCGCTTTCTATCAGTAAGTGTCTTAAATTATTATTTTCTAAGCTTATATCCTATTGACTATTTACATAATTATATTACACAATCTGACGTCACCTTACGAACTAATACAAACTGTACACTCATATAATACATAATAGCAGATTAATACTCTTTATAAAAGTGACACATCTATTATACAACACTTTTACGCAATAATAACGATCCATTTACATTAACAAACCTTAAAGAATCATATAACCCGTCGATATACATATTTGAAATTATACATAATTGAATTACATCACAACAAAAACTTTCGAACAACTGGATGTTACGTACACTTAAGTAATCGGTGAGTAAGCTGTTTGATAATAAATAAAGAAACATGTATTATTTAACCTTATTAAAAAGTATACACATTGATTGTACAATCAATGACACACCATTAAATAACTTAAAATTATTTTTAACTGGAAAAGTTGATAAAAATATTTCAAAAGTGTTAGTATTTAGCAAAGATTTTAGATTTTCACAAAATTTTCAAAATTTTCCAAAATTTTGAAACTACCATCCACAGCAATATATATATATATATATATATATATATATATATATATATATATATATATATATATATATATTTATAAGCTGATCTAAGTTATTTTGTTAGAAAATTAATTTGTAACATCCTCATATAACATATCTAGTTTATATTGAGTAATAAAGTATTATACTATATAAAACTATAATCACCTAGTTTAAGCTGATTTACAATAGAATATTATTAATATTGTGTAACTTTACGAAAAATAATAAAAAACAGTAAAACATTTATCGATTTTTATTTTCACGTATAAAATAACAAAGCCGTCCGAACCAGTCCCAGAACAGTAAACGTAACGGTTACCTCTATCCAATGCTGTTTCATTTACTAGCATTAGGATGAAGGGAGAGAGAGTGAGAGAGCGTGAGAGCGAGAGAGTGAGAGAGAGAGAAGGCTCTTTAATGCGCCCTCTAATAGGAGAGAGTGAGAGAGAAGGCTCTTTAATGCGTCCTCTAATAGGAGAGAGTGAGAGAGAAGGCTCTTTAATGCGACCTCTAATAGGAGAGAGAGAAGGAGAGAGCGAGAAGGAGAGAGCAAGAAAGTGAGAGAAGGCTCTTTAATACGACCTCTAATAGGCGAGAGTGAGAGAGGAGACATTGAGAGAGGAGATTCTTTAATGCGACCTCTAATAGCTTCAGTACGTAGGATAATACAGGCGTGGCTACCGGAGTGGGGGTAACCAATCACAGCGAAGGGGGAGGAGCTACAGGAGTGGGGGTAACCAATCACAGGCAAGGAGAGGAGCCTGGAGGGGGAAGGGGCGTGACCAGAAAAAAAGTGGAGGGGCAACGCCCAGGTAGCCCAATACCTACTGAGTTAATATCCTACAAAAGTATATAGTATATTATTACATATCTTCATATTTCGGAGTTGCTGAAATGTATGATATATTGTAAAATAACGTTTAAATAAGAGTTTACTTTAGATGCTACGAATATCTATATGGTGTATAAACAATAAGAACGTATATGTAGAAATCGCTTACAAGGGTAGTAGATATAACGAAAAGGGTTAAAATCTGTTCAAAATTACATTACGTCTAGAAAACTAAAAAAATTTGATAATTGTAGCATACGCATGTTAAATGTACCTATCCTTTCACCTCGTCTGTAGTAGATATAATGAAAAAGGATAAAGATCTGTAGTATAGGGTTTATGCTTATACTCAGGCTCGCAATCATATGTAGCGTATCGATGCTTACATAGTATAATTATTTTCTCAACGTAGGATATATCGATATTTTTCTAGTTTGATTAAATCCTATAAGTTATATTCATTTCACCCTTTTTATTCTGTTAAGACATTTATAATAATCATAGGGAGCCTGGTATGAGCATAAACCGATTGCACCTATTCTTTCACCTCGTCAGTAGTTAGACTCGAACTTTATGATTTCATATATGAAGAATACGTTTAGTGATGAATACTCTGTGTTCTAGAATACTTGTATAGGGGCTAGGAAGCTTGATTTGAATACTACAATCTTGATCACGTGGTTGGAGTGTACTGATACCTCGATTGTGTGCATAGAAGTATAATGAGTATACGTTATCGTATATTCAAATTAGTTGAATCTATGTAGTACAACTTTATAGATTCTAGAAAGTTCCTATCAATATTAGAACAATGAATGTAGACTGATGTGTGTTATATAATACCGATTCTCGCATATACGAACTTAGGAGCTAGCTGCTGACTCTGCATGACATTAGATGATTATGATAATGATAGATGATCGTGATAAAGAATGTTGTTATTTATAGCAGCGACTTTATTACAATTCTTACTAGAATATAATTGTATGATATCATATCATGATATGTACCTACAATTCGATTACCTACAATTTGACTACCTAAACTAAACCTTAGTCTAAGAATAATCATGTGTTTTATCGTTATCTTATGATATCAGGAATGCAATACTTCTATTAATCTTTAGTTTAGCGTAGATATAAATCTCTTTGTATAGCTCAATAAATGATAGTTATAGGGCTGTATTGACTTATTTAACATTTCTCTCATATATGAATATTTTAGTTCAGAGAGCATTTACAAACAATGCACAATTTATACAAAGCAGTCATTCAGAACAGGGTAAGATAATTCGTATGATCTATTAAATTTAAAATAGTAATCTGCTGTTCAACTTGATTTAATTTTCGTAAATGTCTAAATATTACAAACATACAAACAAAATAGACTTAAGTAAGAAACAAAACGTATACATTACATATCTAAAATTGTACAACATATTGATAGGGTAGGTGAATTGCAGGCATTTAGCAGGCCCGTGTTTCTAGCTGTGGATCCATAGGCTAGAAGAAGAATCAGAAAAAAGTATTAGGCAATGTTCATTGAATAGACTACCTGTTACATTTCATACCTTATTCGTTTCGATAAACATACAGTCAGCATACGGTTGATATCTTTCTGTCTTTACTTTACCTAGGTAAACCAATCCTAGAGACAGAGTTTTATTCGCTATCTTCTGGTTGAGATCGATCACTTTATCTTCAGTAAGTTTGTCAGCGAATCTTTTGGGTAGATATGTTATATGTTTTTCAGCGACAATGAACACAGCTCTGCGCCCGTCCCTGCAGGTGATAATTTTGACCTCTGATATCTCTGCTACTTCCTTCACGTTGTATTCGTGCAATTTCTTGACGGGTTTTGCTGTTCCGGCTGATTGGTTCAATTCGTTTAAAAATTCCATTTCTTACTGTAAGCAATCGTAAAACATTTACATATCAGGCAGTTAAGATATAAGCAAATGAAGATAAAACATACCTGCTTGATATATTTCAAATAAATTTGCAGGATACAGAATTATCAAACGTTGATAATTTCGCGTCTTCGACTTCCTTGATACAGTAACCTGTTGGAATAAAAACTATGTGGGTTTCACGCAGATAGAAACTACAGTCCGTCTATAACAAATTTCAAAATAAGTTTACACAACATCGTTAAAAATAAAAGCAAGTTACTCGATGAATTTCAGATAAGGAAAATTAATATTTCTTAAAGATATGGAATTGTAAACGATCTAAAAAGTTCAAAATGATTAGTTTGCATAAAATAATTAAAAATTAAAGCACTTACATGATTGATTTCAAATAAACAAATTATATTTCTTAGGAACTGTAGATGATCTAAATGGAAGTTAATCTAAAAACAATCGTAAACATTTACATATAGTTTTTTAAATATAAGCAAATGAAAATAAACATACCTGATTTTAGCTAAATATAGACCTGATGTAACTATCTTAATGATTCGAGCAACACTTTCGGAATGAATGGGAAACAGAAATTTCGAGGTTTTTATACTAGTTTTCGACGTTTGCGTAATTAGTACGTCATGAACATTATTATTTTTAAAATAACACAAAGAAATCTGTTAGTTATTATAAAAACACTTTGTCTTAAGTAACAATAATAATAAATTATTGTTTTAAAAAGATAATGAAGCGTACATCAAATCTGTTTACATTCCTAAGAAATATGTAATAGTAAACAAGTGACTGAGATACCTTAAAGTTTCTTTATGATTAGCTCATGCAGAATAACACAAAGGATGAGTAATTGTCATTACTTTTTAACACAATAAATTATTGTTTTGTAGAGTTGTGGTTTTAAGATGTTAATGATTGACTAAAATATTCTGTTCCTGTAAGATAGTACTAATGGGAGTTTCTACTTAAAAACATTTATAATATTTTTACAAGATTTCAAATAAGTTTCTGAATTTAAAAAGGTATTACACAATATTCCTTTTCTAAGTTTTATGTTTTTAACAACAATACACTTCAAAATTTGTCATTCAATAGTGTGTTATCTTCGAGAAGCTATTCCTTTTGTTATGAGTGTTCTTTAAGCTTTTAATTTTTAAATAAATAAATAAAAGGGATTTAGAATATACGTGTAACCATTTAACCTTTACATCTGTATTGAAATTCCGCAAAGTTTCTTCATGAATAACTGAATATATTTCAACTTGATAATTGCTTTTACGGGTTAACACCTATTACATGATGATGATTCCTGTTAAATATTATTTATCAACGTTTACTATGTATAGCGATAGGGTTAACATACATTTCAAGTTTCTACGTGTTAATTATGTTACTCGGATGTATTTAAATGTTAGCCTTTTGACGTTTAGATTTATATTTAAATAAAACTTTAAGAATGACATCAATTGAAAAGCATAAGATTTATTTTAAAATAAATTTATGAGAGAGAGATGACATATGACAAATGAGAGAGGAGAGAGGTGAGATGTACAAATGAGATATGAGCTATGTAAATGAGAGATGAGATATGCTAATCATACCGTGAATTAATTTAATTCGAGCATCCATATGAGAAATGATAAATGTAAATGAGAGATGAGTTATGCTAATGATACCGTGAATTAATTTAATTCGAGCATCCATATGAGAAATGATAAATGTAAATGAGAGATGAGATATGCTAATGAGACCGTGAGTTAATTTATTTCGAGCATCCATATGAGAAATGAGCTAGGTAAATGAGAGATGAGATATGCTAATGATACCGTGAATTAATTTAATTTGAGCATCCATATGAGAAATGATAAATGTAAATAAGAGATGAGATATGCTAATGATACCGTGAATTAATTTAATTCGCGTATGCATATAAAAAATGAGCTAGGTAAATGAGAGATGAGATATGCTAATGATACCGTGAATTAATTTAATTAGATCAATTAATTTAATTCGCGCATGCATATGAGAAATGATATATGTAAATGAGAGATGAGATATGTAAATGATACCGTGAATTAATTTAATTAAATTTAATTAGATCAATTAATTTTATTCGCGCATTTAATTAGACCACGCCTTATTTGAATATTAATTAGATCGCAGGTCATTTGCATAAAAGGAGTGGGGGTCAGCTCAATGGTCCCAATACCTACTGAGTGCGAACGTTAGTATTTTCATAATGAACAGAAAAAAATGTAAAAATGACCCAGACAGATCTTGTTATACTATATGTGGACAAATCACTTTACCGAATCGTAAATCAAGCATCACGAGTTTTGTGAAAAAAATGTACCTAGCCGACTTTGGAATCAAACTCGGTGATCAAGACAAGTCATTCGCACCTCACAGATGCTGCAAAACATGCGTAGAAAGTTTTGCGACGTCGGAGCACCAAGAAACAAAAAAGCCTACCTTTTGGTATACCGACCATTTGGCGGGAAGGGAAAGATCATACTACTGATTTTTATTTTTGTATGACTAATCAACGAGGTAAGAGTTTATAAAATTTCATTTATTTTTCTAAATAAAGATTCCTAGAATTTACTTTTTAGGAATAAATAAAAACAATCGCCAACATGTCAAGTATCCCGATGTGCCATCTGCATTCAAGTCTGTTAGTCATGGTCCAGAAGTTCCAATTCCAAAACCACCAAATACATACACAGACTTGTCTTCAGAAACTAATGATGAACAGACAGATGATGGAATTGCTTTTGAGGGCACCGTTGGAATAAATGAACCGAAACCCTTTGAGCAAGGGAAATTAAATGATCTGACGAGAGACTTATGTCTGTCTAAGGAGTCCGCACAATTGCTAGGATCTCGTCTTCGTGAAAATAATTTACTAGCTCCGGACAACATTTCACTGGTATCGTGATCGAGGGGCAGAGTTTCGATTTTTTTTTGAAAAAGATAGATGTACAGCACTAGTTTACTGCAAAAATATCATCCAGATATTTTTTAGGTTCCATAAGGGTTCCGGAAGCAAAAGTAATGACGTCACATTTTATGTTGATATAGCTCCAAATATTTCCAAACAAATATGTCGTTGATAACTGACAGTCGATGCATCGATGCATGTGAGGTTAAAGTATTGTTTATAACATGGGTGATAAATATATTTGCTCTTTGGTATTTCAACTGTTTTTACTCTGAAAGCTCTATTGCTATAGTTACAATTATTTACAAAAATGGATACCACAGAAACTGAGCTCTTGGAATAAACAGATGTGAAATACCGAACGGAGCTAATATTGCAGATTTTTTCAAGATGAGATTTGTTTAGAAATATTCAGAGCTACCAATATAAAATGTGACGTGACACTTTTCTAGTCAATTCACAGACTATTGGTCAATTAGTAGAGAAAGTGGATCTAGTATTAACATCAACTCAGTAAAAAATCGTTATGGTAGCGCTGTTGGGAGAATGTCTGGAGAATGTTGAACTATTTTTTTTATTTGCCAGTAGAACCGAATTGTGGATCCAAAAAATACCGGTTCCTTCAAAAATTTATAACGGTTCGGGTTCTCATCTTAACATTAACACGGATTTTAGTAAGGGTTCTGATTCCGGTTTCGGTTCCATAAAAGTGATCGGTTCCGGTTCCAATTCCGGTTCTTTTGGGTTCCTGTTCCAGTCCCTGGTTTTAATACCTTAGACTCATTTCCCGTCAGATACCCCTTGTATATGTACAAGAAAATTTGCTTTGCGGGACAACATGGTTATATCGCAGGACGCGGGACAATCCCACAGAATCCGGGACGTCTGGCAACCCTGCACGTTGCTCAGTTTACTGCCGCCATTACACTGATAGTGTCGGTCTCATTTCCGACACTGCCCAGTTCAATACCGCCATCATTGCTCCCTCAATGCTGACACTGCCTACCTCTAGATCATTGCCTTAAAGAGTCTGCTGAATGCCGCACTGCCTAATTCATTGCTGTCACCATTGCCGAAAATTTGTACACCACTGCCGACCGTATTCGGATTAGCAGATCTAGTTAACCATCAGAAAAATTTTGATAATTTGTGCTTTGTGGTACTTTTATCGCAAACTAAAAGTTCATTCGTTTTCGCTCGAAAACCAAAAACTCCTCTTATTTATTTTATACATTTAAGTAAAGGTTCTACTATCATTTTTAAATTAAATTTCTGTAAAACGTTTGCAATTTTTTGAAGAGAAGTGTAAATAGGAGTTTCGTTTGGTGAAATTGCCCAATTTCGAAGGTGCTTTATTGAAAAATGTCCGTTTCTATAGATATTTCTAAAAAATAAAAATGTTGAAATATGAAGCGCGAAGTTATAAATTACACTTTATTACTGTGATTTATGATAATAGAGCAAGAAACCAAACAAAAAATTAAGCTTTTACGACATGTTTGCGAGCTTCCGTTTTTGGACGTAGATTAAACAAACCCGGGATATAATAATACACCTCCTAATCGATTCCATGAAATTCGACATAAGATGTGGGCGTCCTAAATACCTCAGTAGTAGCAGTTATAATTTAGTTGAGCAAAAAAGAATATTGGCAAGAGAAGAGTTTCAAGAGCGTAAAAACAAACAGCATAAAGGGGTACAATGGTCGTGTCGTTAGGTTGACAGGTCGATCGTAACTTAGGGCAAGCGCGTGTTTCTGAACAAGTATATTACAGTCGAACCGGCTTGTTATTGTTTTAAAATCAATTTGAAATTTACGGCCCCGCATTAAAAAAGCCAACAGCCCGAGGTTTATGTTTCCCTTTGTTTGGGATCTTTAGTAACGTGACTCGCAGCGGGTTCACCCACAACACCCAGCAAATTGACATACACAGACTGTAATGATTAGGTCGTTAAACAATAAATATTACCTGGCTTTATTATTAGATTAAAGAACCCTATAATGCTATTTATTAATTGCCGGCTTTCTAATATACCTATCTATAACTGCGTTTGAACTTGACGAGCTTGCTCGCCTGCTTGAACTACTTTTATGTACGTGCCTTCTCGGCATATTCTATAATGGTTTGTAATACTCTGTAGAGAACGTACTACACAAGTACTGTTTGGAGTGCTTGAAATTCGAATACTTCTCTTCATTTCATGCGATGAAAATATGATAGTATGTATGAGCAAATATTATTGGAAAAGGATTCTTCCATTCTTCGAATAATTCGATGTCGATAAGTTCAGTATAGGTCTGATGTCCATCAAACTGATTATATAAGAAAAACAACTTTGCAGTGAAAACATTTTCCTGCAATTATTAGTACTGTAGGCCGGGGGCGTTATGCAATAACGATTTAAATTTTGTTGAACATTCTCTTGGTACATTTATTTTAAAGAATTTCTAATTCTCACAAATCAAAGTTAATCCCAAGTCTGAATGTTACATTTGACAGGTCCTTTCGGGTCGTGTGACTGCTTGCTCCAGAGTGGGCGGGAACGGTCGGTTACGCTTCACTAGCAGCAATTCATGTGCGTTCCATTTTGAGACCAAAACGGAAAATACCACAGAGCCGGATTAAGGCACACATGAAAAGATAATTACAACACAAGTTCTTAATAATTTAATTAATAATAATTAAAATGAACAAGCAAAGTGAACTAAAACACAAAAGTGAAATAAAACACAAGTGAAGTGTTGATTTAGTGTACAGACTCATAAATTGAAGGAAATTTTGGAATTTTATTTTGAATGGAACAAATTAAAGGAAGGATGGAATCTTGTTGCAAATAACCGAAGTATTTTATGTACTCACGTCATGGAAGATACATGTTGCACCTTTAATAATTATAACTATCTTCATAAATCACAAAAAAGATCAGTTTGAAGGATGATCTAAATTGTGCTCATCTTGTCAACAAATAAGCAGGTAATAAGCTAACAACAACAACAAATAACCTAACAGGAATCTGCTAATCTTCAAGGGTGATTAATATTTTTTTTGTGTGGCGCCAAATAATTTTAAAATTTAAAATAACTTTCACTTTTAATTTTTTTTAATAGTAGTATAAGATTGTTGGATTGATCAGATAAAAATTAAAAAGGACAAACAGAATTAGAATGTCTCTTAATTCTTATTTTGTTAAATCTATTTGACACCAAGATTTAATTGATTTTGTTTCACGTTTGTTTAATTGATTTAAATTTAAGATGTTTATGATTGTTTTCGTTTCTCTCCAATGAATTTTAAATTTTTATTTCTTTTGTGTGTTCATAAATAAAATGTATCCATTTAAATGTTTAGAAAGAAATTTATTTGTGTATTCATTTGTGTCTGATCCATTAATAATATTTTACAGATTTAACTTAAATAGCTTCCTAATTAATTGGAGACCTGCCTGATTTCGTCTCATGCATTTATGGAACTTATTTTCCAGTTTATAAATTATAGCCGGAGAATTTTTTTTTGATGATAAAGGTAAGTGATATTTAGTTGTGTATATTTTCAGACTGTTTTACCATGATTTTGTGTTTGTGAATTTTAACAATAATAATTTTTATTTTGAATTAATAACCTTTCATCTTTCATCAAGTGTTGGAAGGTTTATTATTCCCAACAATAAATATTAATCAAGCCCCATCATCTCAATATATCATATCATATGGCGCTCGAACGCGGTTCTTTCTTTTTTTATTGACATTATATAACAATACCATCCATCAATATATCATATCAATACGTAATACTACAAAAAAGAGCTAATAAAATTTACAAAATGCCAAACTGAATACCTGAACTAGAAGAAACTATAAACTTTTTCTGCGGATCAGTTAGATATCTAATTTAATTAAATTATACACAAGAATTTTTTAATAGATACCGAAAATATCTATTTCGACATTCGACAATGAGTTTGTTAGAAACATTACAAATTCTAGTCAGGGGAGAATTTAAATGATAATTTATTCTCAAACACTAGAACATTCACATACGAAAGTTACAAGTTTACGTGAATTTGCTGATGGTGCATTAAAGTTTGATTGCTTAAAATCATATAGGATCACTAATTACAGTTACATTATTTACTGTTTTCGTATAAGAAAATAATTTGTCGACTAAAGCGTCTATTTCTACACCAATTGGTCACACAAAACACGAATGAATGAAAAGATCGCTACCAATTCACCAAATACAATCTTTTATTTGATTTTGCACCACCCAAACATTAATTATCAGCAAACAAACAGCCACGTATGCATGACCAACGTGTCAACGCCGATTGCCGAAATCAACCAAAACTAATTTAACGATAGGACCGGACATTACCGATTTGAAGGTCTCAAATCTAGAAATATTATATTTTCATAATAAAACGTTTAGAGAAATTGTAAAAAATGAAATGAAAATTCTCAACACCCAATTTACATAGAGTTATATAATATTTACATAATCTATACAGGGTGCCTCATAAGAAGCACATCAAACACGGCAAGTACTTAGACATAGATAAGCCAAACAAAAAACCCCTATAACATTTTTTTTTCAGAAGCGTTTTCGAAAAGAAAATGCAAATAAAGAACTGCATAATGTTTTCAGCACATATAGTAGGATTTGTTATCCCTTCTAAACAAGATGATTCATGTTTTGTTATGTTTACGTTGCTAATTTGGCAACCTGCAACATAATCCTTTGTACAATACAATTGTATTAGGTCAGACACTAAGATGATAATTCCGCGAAATAAAGGATATTGGTGTAGGTCAAGTCATTGTAAACGATGACAACAAACGACGTAAAATTCGCCGGAAATTAAATTTGGAGTTCTCTAAAATATTTAATTAATATAGTCAAATGAAGGCGTCATTCGTCCTGGGGATCACCAAATCGCATCACGGATATTAGAATTAGTAAAGTAATTTTTATATCAAGCAGAATGATTTTATGTTTTTAAATTAAATTCAAATCCGCCCACACTAATAAAATCCCCTTTAATCTAATCAACTTACATAATTAGGAAATCAAATATTCTTTTTAAAAATTACATGAGAGGTTCTCTTATAAATCAGATATATTTTAAAGCTATTATTAGACCTTGAATTTATTTCAAGTTTAAAAGTCTGCATTCTTATAGCAGTATTATGCAGCATAAACAAATTATTTGGACTGACTCTCAAATTTCAAAGCTGGCACTTAATGATATCACCATAAACGCGTTTATAATTTTATACACATTTTTCTTAAAACGTCGGTCTAAGTTACTAAGAATTTTGACTTTTTCTAATCAAATAACTTTATTAAGATTTTTTGTTGCAAATGCCATCAGGATTGCACTAGTCAAGTCTGGTGCAAATTTAGGGTTTCCAACTGACCTGACTGAAAGGAGAGTCCTTGTTTCTAAAAGTTTTTTCCTTTCGTCTTTTCTTGTTATAGAAAAGGACGGGTTTTGTTACGTACATTGGAGAGAAACAAAAACAATCATTAACATCTTAAATTTAAATCAATTAAACAAACGTGAAACAAAATCAATTAAATCTTGGTGTCAAATAGATTTAACAAAATAAGAATTAAGAGACATTCTAATTCTGTTTGTCCTTTTTAATTTTTATCTGATCAATCCAACAATCTTATACTACTATTAAAAAAAATTAAAAGTGAAAGTTATTTTAAATTTTAAAATTATTTGGCGCCACACAAAAAAAATATTAATCACCCTTGAAGATTAGCAGATTCTTGTTAGGTTATTTGTTGTTGTTGTTAGCTTATTACCTGCTTATTTGTTGACAAGATGAGCACAATTTAGATCATCCTTCAAACTGATCTTCTTTGTGATTTATGAAGATAGTTATAATTATTAAAGGTGCAACATGTATCTTCCATGACGTGAGTACATAAAATACTTCGGTTATTTGCAACAAGATTCCATTACCTTCCTTTAATTTGTTCCATTCAAAATAAAATTCCAAAATTTCCTTCAATTTATGAGTCTGTACACTAAATCAACACTTCACTTGTGTTTTATTTGACATTTGTCATAACTTCACTTTGTTGACAGTTAAAGTGACGTAAAATTCACCAACATAACCTCCAAATTTTAACAAATTAACATACAAACTGACATGACTTCTGCTCTGTATGAAAATTAAAGAGGGAGTAACCAAATTTTCGTGCTGTTTTTATAATAATTGGAAAGCAATTGCGAATCGCTAGTGATTTTCCTAGTTCGAAACTAGATTAATTTAGTAAGTTACTAGAAACAAAACAGTGTCTTTTACACTAAAATGTTCATAACCACATTGTTAATAATAAATTCAACTAATTGTTTAAACAAATGTTATAAAATGAAAGATGATAATTTTTCTTTATTTTGATACCTAACATGGCTAAATCAAAATGCAAATTTAGAGTTAGGATTCATTGACAACCATCTTGAATTTTCTCTCAATCATTACTTTACAAAGATTCAAATAAAAACATTTTAACATCTTGCTACATCCTTTTCTTAAAATAAAATTAATCCTAAGATCCTATCAAACAAAAATTACATAAATTTTGACACAAAAATTATAAATATAATAACTAACTTAACATTCTAGCAGACATGCTGAAATGTTACAATTTTAGGATTTCAAAGGCCTAAACCTTCTCTATAAAAAGTTCCCCACTTTTTCTAGTGTCAAACGCACCCTGGAACTTGGTTAACAATATTGCAGTAAAATATTTTACTTAGAAATTCAAATAACATTGAAAAATATCTATTTACTATGGAAAATTATGAAGCGTCAAAAAAATAAAACATTTTCTTGAAATCCAATAATAAAAACTATAAGTAAAGTAATAAATACTTGTGTATACCTTCTTAATTATGCTTTTAATAATTTTCAGGTGAAAACATGCCATAAAATGGCTTCAAAATATCTAAATGTCAAAATATCAACCAACGACAGAAAATTGTTCATCTTAAAATTGAGTTTGTGAAATTCAAGTGAAGAATCTGCTTAACATTTATCGCAGTGTTGTAGTGTGTATCCTTGACATATTTAATGCAAAATTTTGTTGTTTTAAAATAAAAATTGTGAAATCCTTCTTTCGCCTGGAAAACAGACAACACATCGTGGATACATGTAAGTCGGGATGCCTTTTTTAATTTTCTTTACCTTATCTTTATTTATTTGTCAAAGTAATGCTTAAAATGCTTACTTTATTTCCATTCAATTGAATTATGTAAAAGATTGCATATCCATATTTAAGTGTTATTTACCTATAGTATCAATTAAAATTTAATTATTTACATGTAATAATTAATAACTTATAGCTTACCTTTTTCTTTATATTAAGATAATGAATTCACATTTGATTCATCTTATGTCAATTTATAATTATAATGAATTAAATAGGTTTCACTCTGTAATTGGGACTTTTGCTTTTGAGTGAATAATAGATATTTATGCATTAAGGGAGATATGAATGTTTTTTCCCCCGAGGTTGACGTGTTACAGACCAAGGGCCGAAGGCCCGCGGTCTGTAAGTCTACCGAGGGCAAAAAACAGAATATCTCCCGTAGTGCATTAAATATTTTATTTTTTAGTAACATCATATTCTTTATTTTCAACTTAAAACGTAAAAAAACATTCAAAATTAAAATAAATTGTGAATATCAAAGGTGGTTTGACTGTGCCGTTGTTACGATGGTTGCTACAGTTGCATGAATTTGTTTTTCAATCAACAAAAAAAAATGTCTGAAAGCAGCAGCGTTATTCCTCACAGTGTGATTATAAAAGCGGAAAAAGCCAGTGAGTTATTGGTTCCGAAGAAGTCTGAACATTTGTACATCAAAGAATATGACCGATTTCATGTATGGATGGTGTTAAAACTCCCTTGGGAGATATGAGTTGCTTTTCATAGTTGGTATCTAGGACGAAAATAATCCATATCATGTTACTAAAAAATAAAGAATATTATTATTATTATCATTGTTATAACTTGTGTTCTAAATTGTTCATAATATACGAACATACATATTATGTTCAGTTTTATTTTTTATATTTTCAATAGTTTTTGTTCATGACAATAAACCAAAGAAACATGAGGGTTTTATTTTATTTGTATGTTTTATTTTAATTAATATTATGCGATATATGCATACATATTACATCAAATACATGCCATTGTTACAGGTTTTTTTAAAACGTCGTTTTAAAATGTTGTTTTCTGTTTGACAAACATTGAAATTTAAATATATTATCTAAATACACAGGGTACCTATATTGTAGAACTAAGAAGAAGGCATGGTGATTCAGGCGGAAATCGCATGCGATTACCGACATAAATGTGTGTACACGCCTAACACGACCGTTGCATTATACTCCTACATTGCCGAAACTAGATGCTACCGGGGTATTATTAACTTTTAATAATCAATCAATCATAAAAAATTGGTTCGGTTCTTAAATTACCAAAAAACTAAGTTGTATCTATTTTTAAAGTCAAATAGAAAATATCAAATTCATAGTACCTAGAGCAATATTTTTCTACAGAAAAGGTAGCAATCAATTAAATTGTGCAACAATGTTTATTTTCTATTATGCGGTAAACTAAAGTTTGTTTATTTAAACCCATACCTAAAAAGTTAAGAGAATATATTTTACAATTTACAAAGGTTTATAGTAGCAAATAACAACTAACAGTAGTTAGGAGCTAACTAACTGCAAGTTAAAAACGTTGGTCGTTTTAGGTGCCCTGCTCAGCTACTTTCACAGGAAGCAGTTAAGTTTCAGAAATTGAAAGCGTAGAGTAAAAAGACAGGGTAAAAAAAGCCTAAAAAGGAAATTTTGTAATTAATTAAAATGTCTTCACCAAAAGCTAGGCATACCAAATAGTTAATTTTTAATTAACTATTTTGTTTTACAAAGAAGAAGAAAACTTTTGTTTTACAAAAGTCTTCTAAGAATTGTACAATTAGCCTTGTATTTTAGGCAATTCATTAAATAATAATAATAATTTGCAGGTTAGAACGATACCTTGAAGAGAAGTCATTAAATTCCAACGAAATGGTTTTCCAGTGAAATACAAATTCATTTACGTGAATCCATAAACATAAACTACTATATGCATTGAAAAATATTCTATCTTCCATTTTTGGAAAGAATTTTTTGTTTAAAAGGGATAAAAGATCATTTTCTACAATATTAATAAAACAGGGATTTTTATGAATGAAAAAAAACATAAAAGTAATTGGTAACTAAAAAAAAGTTGTATCCGACAAGACAAACAATGAGCGCATTCAGCAGACTTACCGGTCACACCGGTCTGGGTCACCGGTAGTTGTTTTGCTCACCACATTTTAAATACGGTTTTACCGGTACAATTAAAGTGAGGTTACAACATTGTGCTTATTAGATATTTTTAAGATCTTTTCCGAAAAAACTGTTGATATTTATAATTTAGATTTAAATTATCCTCATCTAATATTGGCTGTTCCATTATTATTAGTACAAATATCGAATTAGGTTATGCCACTCTATATTTGACAAGTAAATTTAAATATATCAACCGGTAACCAACTTTTCATCGTTTTGTTAAAATCTACCGGTGAGCAGCACCGGTTTGTCACCGGTAAGTCTGCTGGATGCGCCCAATGAGAAGTTAAATGATGTAGACTGTTAATATTAGTTAGTGTTGAAGTACCTAGTTGGGCTTTTGTCAATTCAAGCAAATTTTTTATTTAATAAAACAAAAGTCAGTACATCACTTATCCCGAATCAAACCTGTAAATTATTATTCCCATTTATATACTTGTGGTATTATAAATCATTATAAATTTATTACGTAACAGTATTATTATCTGAATAAAAAATGATATGTAATGTCCATTACTAGTTTTTCTTCTGCTGAAATGCTATCCTCATAGCGTTTGTAGTCGGTGTAATATCGTCCGTAATTAATTTCAACAAATCGTCAAAAGATTTAAAGGGCATTCTAAAATAATTGAAAAATTTCAATTCATATTCTTTAAGTTTGGGATAGAGGATTATGAGCATGTCATTAATTAATTTATCCCTTAAAATAGGGTGCACCCAATATTTTCTGTTTTTTATACTGTAACAAGAGAGAAAAGGAACGAACCTCTTTTCGAGCGACAGGTGGTGTGTTCTGCCGCCTTCGAGAGAATGACGCATCGCACAAGCATGTAAATCAGACGCGGTTTATTCTAGCATTTTCTAGAATACATAGAAGGTTCCAGCGACTTCTGGTGCGTTTATATGAGGATATAAAAGCGGATTGCGGATAAAAGAGAGGCAGTCAACAGCAAGTCATTAACTGTGTATTACAAAATAAATAGTGAATATAAATGTTGTATTAGAAATTCATAGTCTGTAAATAATAGTTTTTAATGGTTTATAATTATAGCGTTAATTTATAGTGTATTCATTAGTGTATAGAAATAAATATTTGCTTGTGAATAGACGATTTAAACAGCACTTGTGTTATTATTTGAAAAAGAATGTTACAGTGATGTCAGGTGTGGTGTTTTAAAATAAATAAAATCGCGTAATAATTAATTAAAGTGCTGTGAGAATAAAAATTTTTGGTGTTAAAACATAATTTCAACAAACAATTAAAATGGTGATGAAACTATTAAAGGATCTCTTAGTAATAGATTTGAAGCGGGAGTTGGACGAGAGGGACTTGGATAGTAATGGAAAGAAAGAAGTTTTGATAAATCGGCTAAGAGAATGGCTTTTAGAACAGAAGGAAGATCCTGAAAATTACCGCTTCGAAATACCTGGACCCGCAATTGATACTAGTTTGTTGTTAAGTAAAATGGAAGAAAGTTCTAGAAAAGCCGAAGAAAATTCTAGAAAGTCCGAAGAGAATTCTAGAATTTTAAAAGAAGAATTACTGCAAAAGTCCGAAGAGAATTTTAGAAAGTCTGAAGAGAATTCTAGAATGTTAAAAGAGGAATTACTGGAAAAGTCAGAAGAGAATTCCAGAATGTTAAAAGAAGAATTACTGCAAAAGTCCGAAGAGAATTCTAGAAAGTCCGAAGAAAATGTTAGAATGCTTAAACAAGAATTACTTGAAAATACTAAAGCACTGGAAGAAAATGTTAAAATGCTGAAAGGAGAATTGTTGGAAAATGTCAAAGCGTTGGAAGATAAAGTTTTCGAAGAATTTTTGGAGAATGCCAGTGCGTTAGGACTATTGGAAGGTAGATTGGCGGAACAAGATAGGGTAATAAAGATGGTAGAAGAGAAAATAGCCCAAATGCAATTACCACCAACAACTAAGAAAGACGATATGATCGAAATGCTGGAAGATAGAATGAGGCAACTACGGTTTCCCTCAACTTCTGAGTGGCCGTTTAATGAAGTAAAGAAACAATTTAAAGAAGAAAAGGTTCCTGCCGTAGGGATAAAAGTAAAACCACCCACGTTCGATGGAAAGATACCTTGGTCCACCTACTACAAACAATTTGAGGCGGCCGCTGGGGCCAACGGATGGACAGGCAAGGAAAAGGCCGTTTCTTTAACTGTGGCTTTGCGTGGAGACGCGTTGAACGTCCTGCAAACAATCCCAGTAGGACAGGAAAATGATTATCAATTGTTAGTGTCTAGATTGGAGATGAGATATGGAGACGCGCATCTTCAACAAGTGTATCACGCGCGAGTGAAGAATCGTATCCAGAAGAATGGAGAAAGCCTGCAGGAGTTTGAAGCCGATGTTGCGCGGCTTGTCCGATTGGCGTACCCTACGGCACCCGATTCATTTTTGGGACAGCTCGCTGTGCAGACCTTCATTGATGGGTTAAGAGACGGGGAAACACAACAATCATTGAGGCTAGCACGACCAAGAACAACTGATGATGCGCTTGCTCACGCTTTAGAATTTGAAGCTGCAAAACAAGCGTCCCGAGGTCACGGGCGTGTTCGGGCCGTTGTGGAGGAAGAAGAAGGTTCTAAAGATCACCTAGAAGAGTTAGTACTGAGAGTTCTTCGGAAGGAAGAAAGCCGTAAGAAGAATCATCAAGAAGTTCGAGGGCCTCGTTGTTGGAATTGCGGCGAACAAGGTCACATACGACGTCGTTGCCCTAAACCAAAACAGGTTCAGCAGTCGGAAAACTAAAGAAGGTCGACGAGTGGGGGCGAACGTTGACCTTGAGTAGAGATGCCCCGAAGATCACCATCCATGCCGTAACATCAAACAATAGTACCAGCAGTTTGTTCGTAGATGGGAAAATTGCTAACCGAACTGTTCCACTACTTATTGATACGGGGGCGACAAAATCCATCGTACGCCCTGATGTTCTACAATCAAGTATGAAGCTGTTATCAACAACTACTCAACTCCGTACAGCAACAGGTGAAGTGATACCAACACACGGAGTGGTGAAGATGAAGATTGGCATTGGAAGTGAAGAACGTGATCATGAGGTGCTGGTAGCCGATATCACTGATGACTTCATCTTGGGAATGGACCTCCTGAGAAAATTTGGTTTTACGTTGGATTTGAAAGAGGGTGTTTTGAAGGTCGGTAACGAAGAACTTCCGTTGCATCCACGAGAAGATCCGGTTGTAAGGGTTTTGCTGACTGAAGATGTGATATTGCCGGGTCAAAGCGAGATGGTTGTCGAGGCGGGTTTGTATGGAGATCTTCGGGTAGGATGTGTGCGAATGATGGAGCCTGTTTGTGATAAGAAGATCCATAGTGGCATACTGGTGGGAAAAGCGCTGATCAAGGTTGGAAAGAGAGTACCGGTGAGAATTATGAACGTTAATGTGGATCCGGTGACATTGAAGAAGAGTACCCTTGTGGGACAGTGTGTGCCAGTATTCCGAGTAGCCAGGTGTATGGCTGATGTTCCAAAACCAGTGCCCAAAGACCATGGTGGAAAATTAGTGGGTATGGTTACTAGTTCGTGCGAAGACCTTAACAGAACGGAAGTGAAAGAGGTACAGGGTTTGGTTCACCGATACCAAGATATCTTCGCTCTTGACGATAGCCAGAAGGGACGAACAAATATAGTAAAACATAAAATCAATACAGGCAACTCTATGCCTGTCCGTCAGCAGCCGAGGCGTCTACCTCTAGCAAGGCGAGCAGAAGCCGAAAAGATTATTGCTGATATGGAAGAACAAGGGGTCATCGAGCCATCCAGCAGTCCATGGGCATCACCGGTGGTCCTGGTCAGTAAGAAGGACGGGTCAACGAGATTTTGTGTGGACTATCGGCAGCTTAATGACGTGACCAAGAAAGACAGCTATCCCTTACCACGCATCGACGACACGTTAGATACCCTGTCTGGTTCACGATGGTTTTCGACTTTGGACTTGAAGAGTGGTTATTGGCAAGTTGAAATGGAACCTGAAGACCGGGAGAAGACCGCGTTCACTATTGGTTCCGGACTATGGCAGTTTACGGTTATGCCTTTTGGTCTATGTAACGCTCCGGCCAGCTTTGAGCGTCTAATGGAGACCATCCTGAGAGGGCTGTCGTGGAAGACCTGCCTGGTATACCTAGATGATGTGATTGTAGTCGGAAAATCATTCAACGAACATTTGAAAAACCTAGAGGAAGTGTTCCGAAGACTACGTGGAGCCAATCTGAAACTGAGTCCGAAAAAGTGCCACATATTCAGAAAGGAAGTGAAATATCTCGGGCACGTATCACAAAATGGAGTGGCAGCCGACCCCGATAAGATTCGTGCAGTTCAAGAGTGGCCAACACCGAAAGATAAACACCAAGTTCGTAGTTTTCTTGGGTTATGTACCTACTACAGGCGTTTCGTTCCTGGGTTTGCCAATATAGCGAAACCTCTGACAAGGTTAACTGAAGATGGGCTAGAGTATGTTTGGAGCGGAGAGTGTGAAACAGCTTTCCAACAGCTGAAGCGTGCCCTGACAACAGCACCAATATTGAGCTATCCACGGACAGAAGGGCAATTCATACTTGACACAGATGCAAGTAATCTGGCCATTGGGGGGGTACTTTCTCAGATACAGGATGGACAAGAAAAGGTCATCGGCTATTTTAGTAAGGTTTTGTCGAAAGCCGAAAGGAATTATTGTGTGACCAGAAAAGAACTATTGGCCGTCGTGAAGTCCGTTGAGCACTTCTACAAATACTTGTACGGACGGAAGTTTTTATTGAGGACGGACCATGCAGCGTTGAAATGGCTTCTACAATTCCGTAATCCTGAAGGCCAGGTCGCAAGGTGGATCGAACGATTACAAGGATACGACTTTGACACCGAACATCGAGCGGGCACTAGTCATCGAAATGCCGATGCTCTTTCAAGAAGACCCTGTCCAACGGATTGCCGTCATTGCTCTCGTTTGGAGGAGAGGGTTTGCCAAGTATTAAGGACTACCATCGGCAACGACAATTGGTTGCCGGAAGAATTGCAACGACAGCAGGAGGCTGATCCCGAACTAAAAATGGTACTGGAATGGAAGCGCGTGGGAGAAAGGCCTGCCTGGGAGGCCGTCAGCCCTTTCAACAGAACGCTCAAAGCATATTGGGCCCAATGGGAGTCCTTGAAGGTGGAAGACGATCTCCTGAAGCGAGTACTGGAGAGTGAAGATGGCACCACCATTAGGTCTCAGTTCGTGGTTCCAAGAAGCCGAGTGGCTACAGTATTGCGACATCTCCATGACGGTGCCTCAGGAGGACACTTCGGTGTGAAAAAGACTTTGGAGAAAGTTAGGGAGCGTTTTTATTGGGTCAACTGTAAAGAAGACGTGAAGGAGTGGTGCCGGAAATGTGAACCATGTGCCACTGGTAACGGACCCTTGGGGAAACGAAGAGCACCTATGAGGCAGTACAATGTGGGTAGTCCTCTGGAAAGAATAGCCATAGATATTGCCGGACCATTTCCCGAAACCGACGATGGGAATAAATACATATTAGTGGCAATGGACTATTTTACCAAATGGCCAGAAGCATATGCCCTACCAAACCAGGAAGCTGCGACTGTTGCTGACGTACTAGTCAAAGAGTTTTTCAGTTGCTTCGGAGTGCCCATGGAGCTGCATTCGGATCAAGGCCGCAATTTCGAGTCTGTACTCTTTGGAGAAGTCTGTCGATTGTTGGGCATTCGCAAGACTCGGACCACACCGTTACATCCGCAGTCCGATGGAATGGTAGAACGCATGAATCGAACAATGGGCAAATATTTGGCCAAGGTCGTCTCCGATCATCAACGAGACTGGGACCAATACCTGCATCTGTTCCTGATGGCTTATCGTGCATCGGTCCACGAAACAACCGGTCAGTCACCAGCGTCTGTGATGTTTGGACGCGAGTTACGGTTACCGTGTGATCTAGAATTTGGGTCTCCACCTATAGAGCAGGAGGTAGCCGGGAATGATTATGTCATCAACTTAAAGAAGAAGTTGGAGGATATTCACGACCGAACCCGAAATAATAGTCGAATCGCGAGTGACCGGATGAAGGCTACGTACGATGTGAGAGCCCAAGAAGGAGGGTTTCAACCTGGAGAGCTTATCTGGTTATACAACCCGCAAAGGCGTCGTGGCTATTCTCCAAAGTTACAGCGAAATTGGGAGGGTCCATACCAGGTGAAGAAACGAATAAATGACTTGATTTATCGCATCCAGAAGTTGCCAAGGGGGAAACCAAAGGTGGTACACTCCAATCGTCTGGCGCACTATGAGGGAAATAATGACGCAGTCCCGGATCGGAAAGATGAGGCTGAGGTGACTATCAATACCGTAAGGCCTGAAGATGATCAACCAACCTTTAGAGAATTTATGGTTGCGTTCTCTGGAACTAGAAAAGCGCGATTCGGAGTCACGACTGAGATGCAACAAGATCTCTTCCGGGTCCCTGGTAATTATTCCATTGCCCACTGTGTCTCCGCGGATCTCCGTATGTCCAGGGGGATCGCAGTAGTGTTTAGAAATAAATTTGGACGGTTGAATGAACTTCGAGAACAAAATCCCTCTGTTGGTAAATCCTTACGCTTGCCTGATCATGACCGATCCATTTACTACTTGGTAACCAAGCAGTTTTACTACCAGAAACCGAGTTACGCCGACTTGTGGAGGGCACTATGGAATTTGAGGATCGAGTTGCTTACCAGGGGAATTAACAAATTCGCAGTTCCCAAACTCGGCTGTGGGCGGGACCAGCTGGATTGGAGAATCGTTAGAAACATGCTGGAAGTTGTCTTTAGAGGTACGGACGTCAAGATCTTCGTCTGCAATTTTGACCCACAACCCGCATTAAGGCCAACGAAGAGTGTAGACTGTTATTTCTACCGTAATGGAACGTGTAGTCGAGGTGAAGACTGTCGATATCGTCATGACCCGTTCTACAGGAACCAGAGCATAAAACCTGTTCTGGGACAGAACAGACTTGAAGAGGGGGGCAGTGTAACAAGAGAGAAAAGGAACGAACCTCTTTTCGAGCGACAGGTGGTGTGTTCTGCCGCCTTCGAGAGAATGACGCATCGCACAAGCATGTAAATCAGACGCGGTTTATTCTAGCATTTTCTAGAATACATAGAAGGTTCCAGCGACTTCTGGTGCGTTTATATGAGGATATAAAAGCGGATTGCGGATAAAAGAGAGGCAGTCAACAGCAAGTCATTAACTGTGTATTACAAAATAAATAGTGAATATAAATGTTGTATTAGAAATTCATAGTCTGTAAATAATAGTTTTTAATGGTTTATAATTATAGCGTTAATTTATAGTGTATTCATTAGTGTATAGAAATAAATATTTGTTTGTGAATAGACGATTTAAACAGCACTTGTGTTATTATTTGAAAAATAATGTTACAATACTGTTTATAAAGGCGATACAAGATTATAAGACAAGTTACTTCTTCGCATTCCATTGTGCTACTGACATAATTTAATCTGTAATAATGAAACATGATACATTGATACTTAAAACGTCGCGTTTAGCGCTTACATGTGTACGCTCGAGGGTTTTTGGTGACGCGCGTCAAACGCGGCTACAAACGCCTTCATGTGAACAAGCTCTAAGATCACAAGCATCACAAGAAGAAAAAGTCAAGTACTATAGCGTTTGGAGGTTGGTCTACCAGTTGATACGCTATTTTTAAGAGATTCGTTTAAGAATAGTTCAAGCTCAATAAAAGACGTATATATTTATATAAGCCTTATTTTTTACTGTTTATTTATTATATTGCTATGGCAATCCATATGCTTCAATGCCTTATTAATGGAAGTTGGAAATTGTGGCGATGTATGTACAGCTGATGTCAAATAAATCTAGGACAAGTCTTGGGAGTGATTTTTGCGTTTTTAACAACGTGTAAACCAGGTTTTAAATTATATTTTCAGGTAACTACAATAAATTTATTGAAAATCAAAGAAAATAAAAAGCAACATTTACACTATGGAATATTGACTGTCCTAGATTTATTTGAAATCAGCTGTTATTTCACTGAGAACTCGTGTCTCCGAGCCCATGTTGCAAATGTGCAGTTGGTTGCTGTATGTGAAATCTTGTCTTGTACATTTTTTTAGTTTGTTGCTTTTATTCAGTTCAGTTCACTTTTTCTTTTATGTCTACCTTTGTAATAGTAATAAAATCTATTTTAATTAAGGAATTTGCACCTTTTATTATAATAATAACTTCGAATAATTAGAGAAATTCTCAATTAAATTAATTTATAAAATTATAGTTAAAATTCACATATATGTAATTTTTTAAATAAAACTTTCAAATTATAAAATTTTAAATTCAAATTTTTAACTGGTGTTACGCATAGAATGATGTAAGCTTCTGAATTGAAGCGTAACCGACCGTTCCCGCCTTAGAACGACCCGAAAGCATCTGTTAAATATAACATTCAAAACTGGGATTCAATTTGATTTGTGAGTATTAGAATTCTTTAAAATAAATGTACCAAAAAAATGTTTAACACAAAAACATTATTGAATTACGCTTCCGGCATACAATAGGTAGTAAAAATTCAGTTAGTAAGTACAAAAGAAGTTTTGTATATTAGGAGTATTACCAGTGCAGGATTTACGTATAAGCTACACAAGCTATAGCTTAGAGTCCCCACTTTCTTGGGGGCCCCCAAAGAAAATTGTCCGAGTGAGCAATTGTCATATATACTTAAATATACTGTAGCATTATTTGTCCCAATGCCGCAAGTCCGGAATGTCCCATACTAAAGGGCCCCATATCTTAAATAGCTTAAGGCCTTATCAAGTCTAAATCCGGCCCTGAGTATTACTTCTTTGGTTAATGATGCAAGAATCCAGCGTAGATAGAATTTCGTGATTCCAATAAACGGTGAGATTTGGTATTTTAATAATAGGGAAAGGAATTAGGTTTTCAGACTTTGAATTATACAGGGTGTAAATTAATTGAAGGGTTTTGGGTGAACGGTAGATAGATGGAATAGAGTAGAGCAAATTTTCCTTATGAAGTTTGTTCTTCAAATGTCTTTCAAGTCCGACCCTGTAACACTAACCTATAATGCGTATAAATGTAATTTAAAAATGTGATACCCTTTTAGAGCTACGTGCCTTTTAAGAATTGTTATTATATGTCACATAAAAAAGTAATTTATCGATGTCTGAATGTCTTAAACGTAAATAAAGTAGTCAGAAGTTGTTATTATTATCTTATTATTAGTAGATACTTTTTCAGAAATACGATCCGTTAGTATGAAAGGGATGCGTCATGCAAAAACTTTTATTAAATATTCATTTATTAGTGTTGATATTAACAGATGCTCCCTTCGGCGAATTCTTAATAGTATTTTGTTAGACTTGATTGATTTTGTTGAAATGACTAATTTTTTATTTCAAAATTGCAACTGTCGGAATATTTAGTTAGGGCTCGCATATCTAACAAAATATGTATTTTCTGAATGAATTAATTATTACGTCATATGCGCTGCTTTAATCACCAGAAATTATCCTATTACCATTAACGTAATATTGTTGTATGTAAAATGAAATATTTTGTACTTTTCTAGTAGTGTAATTGCAGCCATGCAAATGAATAATTCGGGGGTAAAGACATGGCCTGTTTTTTAACACTTCGTTTTATAGCAATTTTAACTGTTATTTGATTTTATTACGCTACCCATTTACTTATTTCTAACGATGTCTTGAGATTAAATACAATTCAAATTCGTTGACGATTTTCAACCTATATTAATACAGAAATGTATCTACTATTAGTTGTAATAAGAACAACAAAAAACCCGTTCACTGTTTAGTGTTTAGTCTATCTTACTGACACATTTATGTATTTATTACTATAACAGTTTAAATAGTAAACATCTTTTTGCTTGGAATAAACTAAATAGAACGCTCAGCATAATATTTATTACCAGACACCAGGGCCGACTTCAGTCTTCTTAGTCTTCCCGGTGCCCAGAAATCTTTAGTGAAAATTTGTTTTTGATATAGTGTAGAATTTTATGCATTTTTGCCTTCTTCCTTTATTCATATGTTGCTTTTTAAGCCAAAAACCATTATTTAAATAACACCCTGTATAAGAGGCTGATGCAAATAACCAGTGGTTACCTACCTAGTTTCGAAACCTACAGTATACTGAAAACCGGAAGGCTGTAAATAAAAAAATGAGTTTTATGTTTCATATGAAATTTCCTGATTAAGCTTCGTAATAATAATAATCAATAAAGACTGACGTCGAAATAATTTTCAAGATTGCATAAATTATGATTCGTTAGGTTTCAATAAACTTTGGTTTCGATAAACTGTGATTACGATAAATTGGTTTTTGATCAAATGTGTTTTGATAAATTGTATTCGATACACGTTCCTAGACCCAGCAGCGTGCAGTGCATACGAAACAGTGAAAGCAGTCGCGACACGACGTATGCGCTATTACGCTCGTAGGCATATCGGGACTGCTTCCACTGTCTCGTATGCACGGCACGCTGCTGCCTCGATCCAAGAATAAGGAATAACAATGCTACCTCGGAGAAACCAGTGTGAAGTTAGCCTGTAAAGTAGGCCGGTAAAGTTTCCGAAAATAACCGAACATTCATAAACGTGTACATTAAATATTTTTATAGGAAATAGAATGATATTTTCCATAAAGTTCTGTAATCAGCAGAGACAAGAAAGATTTGCTGATAAGCCTGTGCAATACGTCGGATCATCGGCGTACCAATAATCTTGTCTAGTAATGTTTCTTTATGTGATTTAGATGGAATAAAAGTGTTATATAAAAAATAATTCAACTCACAATCATCACAATAATTTTATCAGTCAATATTACTCCATTTTGTGATAGATTCATACATGAAGAAGATGCTATATAAAAGCTCCACGCCACTGTCTTAATTTTATTGTCTGGTGTAGTTGATAATGAGAAATTCAAAACGAACATGTGCTGCAGTGGAACACCTGGGAAGTCATCCGGTTTCTTTATAAATTAAATGAACATCAACATATAAAATTGTTTGGACGACTACCTAAATGTTTCATTTCTTGATATTTGCCACTTGATTTACAAAACAACATTAGGGGGGTGTCTAAATTTCACATTTAAATTGTTATTTACATGTGTTTATTCCATTTATAAATAAATCACTGCTTTGGACACCTATTGCATTATTTTACATTTATTTCTTTATCAGCTTTTAATTCTCGTCTCTGGTAATCAGGATACAAATCAAATGGTATATACGACATTTCTTTAGCTTGGTGATCATAGGGGTAAAAGTTACCCCTAACTTTTAAAATTGGTATTTAGGGATGAAGTCGGTCAGGAATCAGAATAATATCTTCCTCGTAAAAAAATGATTTAAAACAATAGTATGAATATTGTTTTAACAAATTAAGTATTTTTCTAAATAATAATACTTCAAAATTGGCTGTATTCGAGAAGTTTGTGTAACATATAACGTTTTTTACAGTAGCGGCTTGTGTACAAAAAGGTTTGAAAACAGTACAAACTGAATTGAATGGTGATTTTGTCAAATAAATCAAGCAAAAATAAATTTTTATTGGGTATTGGCTATTGCACTAGCACTGGTGTTAGTGTTAGTTGTATTTGGGTCATAGAACTAGTAGCAATGGATAATGAAACATGTTAGTCACTTGTGAGTAATAGCTGCTGTAGTCAGAAAACAAACATACAGTTCACCAAAAGCCGCTACTGTAAGATAAACACATCATAGGTATAAAATAACACGGAGCCGGATATCTCGACGCGGGGACACTTCGGCACAAGGACACTTCGGTGCAATGACACTTCGGTGCAAGCCACTTCAGGTACACTTCAGAGAGCTTATCAATTATTGCGTGAGTATTCTTTATTATTAGTGTACTTAGTGCTGTTAAATTAGCTAGTAGAAATTCTTTGGCATCTGAAAATGTCTCCTGAAGGGTAGGACCTGTTCATATCCAACGTAATGGATAATCCGGAACTGAGTTACTAGTTACTAACGTAATTAAATCAACGCTAATTGCACACGCTGTTACGTGTTAAGTTTTTTTTGATTTTTCTATAATACACATAACTTTCATAGCAACCCTTTAGAACTTTTATCTTTTTGATCATACTGTTTAAAACAAATAAATTTATTTTGCAATATTAAAGATTTCGCGAAATAATTATTATTTAAAAATGACCGATCAATGATATAATTATTATTAAAAGTAAAAATTTTATGAAATCTCATATATGAGGCGTATAGTTGCAAAACTCACCTATTGCTACTTATCTTATTTTGTTTTTTTGTAGGTGTTTTGAGTAGCCATTAAGCTCTGTACAAATCTTCAACTAATTTTGGTATCACAGAATGACTGTTCTAAATCAGAAATGACTGTTTAGTACTATGTAAATTTATGTAATTTTGCAAAGAGTGAGTTTTGCATCTACATACGCCTCATTTTTGAATTAGGACTGTTTTTTCTCCTGTAAGTAAGTAGTAACTAGTGTTGCTCCAGGAATTTAAATTAGTGATTATTAGTGTGTTATTAATTAATATGCCAATTTTTTTAAATTTTTTTAATCAATATGCATAGCCTCTACATTCTTTATAAATGCTAAAAAATACTCAAATATGAAATTTCAGCTTTCTCGCATAATCGCAACCCGTGCCGACTGAGCTTCAAAGTTTATTTAAAATCGTGTTTTGTCCTGATATTTCGGTCTGTTATAAAACTAATATAAATGCACCAAATTAGGTGAATAACAGTTAAAATAAAATAAGGTAAACATTAATCTTTATTTTAAAACATAAAATTATAACAATCAGCCTATGCATTAATTTGACAGCCCTTTCAGCAGTGTCATTTACAACCTTCAAACGACTTACTCTTCTTTAACTTCTCTTTAGTGTAGTTTTTTTACAGTCCGGATACAAATTTCTATGTTCCTGGACACAGCGCAATAAGAATTGTTTTTGCTCTTCTTCTGCTGTGATAAGTCCGTTAAAATCTTGCATTAATTTGACAGCCATTTCAGCAGTGTCATTTACAACCTTCAAACGACTTACTCTTCTTTTAGCTTCCAGAAAAGCAGCATTCTGATGCCAGGAAGATACATCTTCCTGAAGAAAACTGTTATCGATCTGCAGTCGAGATAGAAATTGTTTGCTCTTTTCCGATACAAAATCATCCAGCGTTTTATCTGAAAAAAAGTTAAATAGCAAAAAAAACAACAACAAATGTAAAAAAACAAAAAAATAATTTAGCTTACCAAACAACTTTTGTGTCAGTTCTTCCTTCGATGGGTCATAGCGTTTGCCAAAATCTGAGCTTTTATCCCTGTTAAAGTTGGCAATCATTTTCAATTTAATTTGGTCATCAACTTCATCATCAAAAAGTGATAGAAGGACTGTCTCTTCACATAAATACTACAAGTGATGGCTAAACTTACTTATAGCAGCTTTAGAAATGGTTGCGTCAACTTTTTCGTACTCTTTTAATGATTTCAAGAAGCACAAATCTTGGTTAGGTGCTTTAGTCGCCACTGTGCATTCGAGCCAAGGTTTAACATACAATGTAACGATAAATAAGCAACTTCTTTTAGGGCCTTTTTGTCTTTTGCAATCATTCTGAATTGTGCCTGAAGCAAATATATTTTTAAAGAATAGATCGCTTTCGCCATCCATCGTGCCTGATGCATAGCTCCGGGGGGCCTGAGTTTTAATTTCTTCTCTGTATCTCCTCCCAAAAATACTACACATAGTTCAACCAATTCGTCTCTTATAAAACCTTTCTCCAGTTCTGCCTTATAAAACACTAACAAAGATGTAATATTTGTCTCGGCAATATGATCTTTTACGAAATCAAGAGATAGTTCAATGTCACTGGAATCGATGTTTTTCCAATTGTCTCTGAAATTTTTGAAGATTGGAATATCTGGGCTACTAGTAATTTGCTTTATCTTGGTTTTGAAGACTGTTTTTAGGACCAATTCATAAACATGATGACGACAAGCGAAAAGCAACAATTCTCTTTCTAATGTCTGCTCCAAAACAGCACAAGCTCCATTGAAACGACCAGTATTCGAAGCTGTTGTATCGCAGCACATTACTTGAACTTTATTATGAAGGTTCCAGTCAAAGAGAGCAGTTGAGACGGCTTTAGCTTGATTTTTTCCAGAAGAACTCTCTAGTTTTGGCACTGCAAGAAGCTGTTCTCTATCGTCAAATGAAGCAATAATGGGCAAACGTTCTTCTTTTGAACTTCGTACATCCAATCCGGGTAATAGTTTTCCATCCCAATGGACTGTGACTACGTCAGGTACCTTGTTTTGAAAGTCAGTTTTTATTGCTTCGCCCTGGTTTTTCTCGTCTGAGTACGAATTCGCTGAATCGAGGATTTGTTAATAGCGAATTCATCGCTGTTCAGACCAAGCGCTTCTACGACCGCATGAAGAATGTAAACGGAGTCTCTTATGCTTAACCGACATCGATCTAAAACCGCGACAAGTTTAGGCGTTATAATATTCTTTCTAGCTCGTTTTGAACTTTTCTCAATAGGGCAGCTAACGTCTGGCAAATTGAGTTGAGAATTCAAAATCTGTTCTTCGTCCGAATCTTCTGGACACTCCAAGTTATTTGAGGTGGAAGTAGATGCAATAGCCAATAACTCTTTTTGTCTTATATTCCTTTCCTCCTCTTCTAATCGTCTTTGCCTTACTCTTTCTTCTTTCTCCGCCAATTTTTTGTCCACACCACCTAAGCATCCCGGTCGACCTGGCTCCCTCTGTTTCCTTAAAAATATTTTGTCTTCCTCTATTTTCATTCTCTCAAATGCATCAGCATGTGCAATATCAAATAAGTTATCAAAGTTAATTTTAAAATTATTTTCACGGTTCTTAAACGTGTCCTGAGTTTTCTTACAATTTTTTTGCAGTTCTCTCCAAACATGATATAAATCAACAAGTTTCTTCACGCAGTTCGGAAATGCCTTTGTAGGAATTCTTGCTTTTTCCCAAAATATAATGCACTCTCTAATCACAAGATTTGCACTTTCACTGACAGTCAGCTTGACTTCGCGAATATTGTAAAATAACACAGCGAGAACTTGTCGATTAGATGGTAATTTTGCACCATTTATTTGATGGCTAGATACTTCGATAAGGAAAACATTTTGTTTATCACTCCGTAATTCCACAGACATCTTTATGCAATTAACAATAGCGCACTAACAGCACCGTACAAATAACATATAGTAGGGTATCAAATAACGTATAGTATCACTTCCCAATTTGCGCGAATACGGCCGAGGAAATCCGAGAGTCGTTGCCCGATATTGTACAGATCAAAAGAAACGTCTTGGCGCCGCAATTTCCAGGAAACTTATCGGCACCATATAAAGGGTGATTCGGACGATGTCGGGCATCCTTTGTTTCGGAAAGATTAAAGTGCCGTGGGAATGTGAAACTACTATGTGTTATTCGTACGGTGCTAACAGTCTTAAAAATCACGAATGAAATGACAAATTCAACACGTAGTTACAGATCGCAGCGCATTACCCGCGCAACTTGTATGGACAACCTGGTATCTAATGTACTATTTTTGTATGTCAAAATATCACGACTGTAGGCATAGTACATTACATACCGAGGCCGAAAGTACTCCATTCCTGTCGAGAGAACAATATAGTTTACCGAGAGGCGATAGCCTCGAGGTGAACTATAGTTCTCGAGACACAGGAATGGTACTTTTGCCGAGGTTTGTATACTATTTTATTCGCAATCGTCCTTTAAATACCGAATTATCTAAAATTCTTGACAGATGCAAAATGTCATCGGTTGGGATTGGCATAACGTATGTCGCCACTTACATCATCAAATTCGATCGCATAATATTTCGAGGATTTTATTGAATAGGAGTATTTATAAATTAATAATAATACCTGGGTACTCGTTCTTTAGCAGCTAAGGTCCGCAACATTACCAAACATGATTTATACAGCCATTTATACACCGCATTTGGCGATGTAATTTTCTGCGCGCCACCTAGTAGCTGAATTTAAAGACACGTAGAGGTGCGAAAATAGGTCGTTTCGGACCATGAGAATGTCAAAGTTACAAACAATGATGCATTTTCGGATCTCTAAATGGTCAGGAATGGACTCATTACCAATACGATTGCGAATAAAAGGAATTTACCCACTAAATAGTTTTCAGTAAGTAAGCTTAACATATATGTGAAATTTCAAAACGACACGTTAGATTGGTTGCATAACCTGAATTTCTAAATTATAATTTTGATATCTTTTAAAACGCAAAAAAATAGTTAATTATAATTAGCATTCCACTAGTACACAATAGTCAGACCAATGATATTTATAAAACTGATTTTCTATAGAACTCGATTAATTTTTCTTGTTTATTAACGATATGAGAGACAATCATCTAATCTTGCATTTAAATAAAGGTTTGACCAAAGTTAAAGTAAGATTTAACCTAAAACAGACAAGTTGTGTTGTAATAGGGAAGTATACACTTGTGTATGTAAGCTACTTAGCTTACCTGAGCAGTTAATCAGGAAAAAATGTGTTTCTATTTCAAAATTTTACAGCTCTTGGTTAATAATTTTGGTAGATGATTGTAAAGCTGCTTTGTTACCACAGAATTGAAACTATCTTAAATTGATTAGTTGGTTAGTTAAACAACATATAATTATGCTGCATTATGCATCGTACATTAAAATACTGTAATTGGTTGAAATTTTATATTGTTGTGTAAAATTATGTAAATAATGTTTGTTAGCATATAATGTTTAAATTTGTGAAGATAGGAAGGTATGAAATGGTATTTTTATGTAAATAAGTTAATAAATAGTTGTGTCAAAAGTAGGTTCCACCGACATTCAATGGAGGCCTGAGTTTGTTATAAAAACCTAAATGTCATATATCATTAAATAGGGAATAAATGTCATGTTTTTTTTTGTTTTAATGAAAATTAAGTTTAGAGTTCAATTGTTTACCAGAAAAGTATAAAAACCCGGCCATTTTTGTAACAAACTCTTTTTTAATTTACATCTTGAGAAGTGCAGTTCGATTGAAGAGCAATAAAATAATTCTAAGGTTATCTTTTGAGTTAAAAAAACATGTAAACAAAGCATATGTCAAAATTTTTAGGTTTTTGTATTTGTGAAACGTCAAATTCTTCAAAGTTTTAAGGAAGTTTAGTAAATCCAAGTAATTTATTTTTTTTATAACAAGTGCTTTGATTTATTCAAGTGACAATTTATTTTGCTATGGAATTTTTTTTATTTGATAATAAAAATATAATTATCATACTTTCTATTATAATTCAAAATTTATGACTGGATTTGATAAATGGATGTGGACTTCATTTATAAAATTAATTGACTTACCACGATGAGACAATAATATAATAATATATATAATAATAATTGCTACAACCCATAGCCTGGAAACCAGGCCCCAGAAGCTATAAGCTTGTGCGGGAGGGAGGGGGCGATTATTATTATTACGTAGGCTCTAAATGCGGCTGCAGCCGACTTACAGATGGAACAGCGCAATTCCCACATTTGTGTCACCGGGAATCGACCGCGGGCCGCTTGGGTGAAAGTCCAGCACTCTAGACAGTACACTACCAAGGCTGTTTTATACAAACAATTGGATTTGGAATTCAACTTATTAAAGTCATGTTTATGGATATATTTGAAAGAGGTCAGTGACATACTTTCTTCATTTTATTGTTCGACCATATGAAAGCAGAGAGCAGATACATGGAAATGTATTACAATACAGATGGCAAGCTGGTGGTACCAAAATTTGTCAACAGTAATTATAGTAAGTAAGAAATATGTTGATGCCAGAGGTATTAACCCCCAAATAAAGAGAATTAGCTATTTTGGAATTAATATTAAACGGAATTTTGTATCCAAATTAAATTTTTTTTTATTTCTTTATTTTGTTTTTTGTTAAATTTATTAAATAAATTTGTGTGATATTGATAAAGAATTGCCTTATATTTATGGAATATTACTGTGTTCCCAGATTTATATATATATTCATTTAGTGCTCTATTAAAGCGACCCGAGAGTCTCAATTTATGGATAGTTAGACTTTTCACAACAATTTTATTTAGCCAGAGCAATTATTTTAATGAAAAGTAAGCAATTGTCTTTATACCATCCTTACTACGAGTTGACCCATTTTGTCTGTTAACCCCCCATAAAATATTATAACAATATGTATTTAATACCTAACAAGCTTTATTAAAACTCTTGATTAGTTTAAAATGTCTAATAATTAATTTAAATAAATAAATTATCCTTAAAAAATTAACCCAAGTGGGGTGGTAGGGCACACGAAGGCAATATTTTCCCGGGCCCAAAAATTGACTTATTACGCCTGGTATTACCTACGTTTTGATTGATTTTCAATGATATTGTTTCATATGAAAAATTGTTTTTTTTGATGACTATATCATACTGACATTTTTTAATTACTTATTACTTTTTTAATATTTTACTTGTCGACACTAGTGCAAAAATCCAAATTTTGTATCCTAAACGACACTTACGTTTTCATATATTTTTCTAAAATCACTTTGTATAATAAATTAACAATGTTAACTTAATAAAATGTTTTTTTTATGAAAATATGTAAATTATAAACATACGTTTTTAAAATAAATTTAAAGTTATTAATGTGACATCATATCCATACATGTGCAGATATGATAGCATACTGCACAATTTGCAAGACATTAATTTTATCCGGCATATGTAAGGGAGAGTCGCCCAAATTGAACCTTTTTAGAAAAAAATTGGTATTTCAGATCATTGTCGGTTATTTAAATTAAAATTCACACTCACAGGGAGGAGTATTCAGGCAGGTTTTCCACTGACAAACTTTGCAGAGAGCAGAGCATTTTAGCCCTGCTCTCTGGCAGGAGCTGCTCCCTCCTCCGCACCCTTTCTGGAACATGCAGGGCAGGCATTTCAGGAGGGTTAGCGGCGCCGGTTCCTTGGTTGAGGTCGCCGGTGTCAGCCCTTGCTGGTTCCTTGTCCACCCCCAGTTGGTGGGCTCTTTCTCTACCCCAACCACTTCTACACCTGGTGGTAGGTTCTGTAGGAATGTTGGGCAGCAGGCTCTTCGGTTGGGGGCAGACGAGCGAGGTAGACTTTGGCGTTGGCAGCAGATCGAAGAAATATTCCGTAATGCAAGGCGTTGAGGGAGTCGTCTTCTCCCCCACCATACAGCGCCACGAGACATTTGTTGCCAGCAGAGGCTGTCTCCTCACGAGTGGCGTCATGGCTGAGAAACGTGGTAGCCGGTTCGAGTAGGTCTGGCTGTTTTGAAATGACGTACAACATCTTCATTTTCCCTTGCCAGAAAAGGGCAAGGTGGTGTCGCAACCAGTGAAGGCGTGAAGGAACAACACTATTCCAGGGGGGAATGGCTCTCCTTGAATGAATGATGTTGAAGAGAACTGATCACAACTTGTTCCACCTCTGCCACTTTTCTGAAAGAAAACATTTTGTATGCTGGAGCTCAATCCATTAAGGAGCAGAAAGATGTCAACATCCTCTCCAGCGATTATAACGTGCTCCCACTCCTCGCTCTTTTCCAATGCTGTCCTCACAATTAGGCAGTCGACGTCCTCTGGGGCTTGCTTCGTTTTGATCCCTTGTATATCCAGTCCAGTGCAAATAAAGTTGATTAAGCGCTGCTTGTTTTTTGGGTTGGACAATAACTTTTTCTTGGGACACTTTGCTCAGTGTCGATTCTTCAAAAATTATGTCGGTACACGCTGAGGCGGCATAACGACGTAGCCGCCCTGCTTTTTTGTGCTGCTAGCAGCCCCCTCTTCTGGAGAGCCATCGAATACAACTGACACATTTTTCCCAAAATGGTTCAACGTGTAGGTAATGTAAGTAGCTACTATTTCCCTCGTGTAGCTGTTCCGTTGCCATATAACCTTGTGCAATCTCGATCCACTACAACAAACGTACTTTCTCTAGCAGCGACGCTTTCTGGGAGGGACGTGAAAGCAGAGTAGAACGATGATTTTGTTCCTTTTTGCATTCCCTGCTAAATAACTGCTCTATAACTGCATTTCCCATGACTTTCTTCGTAGGATGAGTATTTTTGTCGATATTCTGCTCGGAAGACGGCTAAAACTACAATTTCAAACTTTTTGGAAAAAATGGGCAATCTTTGAAGTGCTGTATCTCGGGATCTATTGGACCTACTGAGCTGCGGTTGCGCTCAAATTTTAGCAAACTCAGTTTACTTGAAAAGTATACAGAGTGACGTTTTTCGTAGGATGCACCTTTTAGAAGTTATAAGCCAAAAACTGAAAAAAAACGGAAATTTCGAGGTTTTTCGAGCATCACGGAGTTAGCACAGGTCTTTCGAAGCTGCAAACTTGGTTTTACACTATTGGTATCTATCTTAACAACATCCCAATTATCCCAAAAAATTAGAACAGTACAATTTTTTGCGACCTACGATGTTTTAAATGACTGGCCTAGTAAGTCTAGCGACTTGAATATGGAAATCCTCATCTTCTACCCCAACACGTTCTTCGTAGACCCACTATGCACTACTTAGGCACCGTGCACTCATTTTCAAGTGAATTCAGGTAGTTATATAGTTACAGTAAAGACATGAAGAATCTTCTGAACACCACTTTGCCAAATCACTAGAAGAACTGTTTGCCATTCCACTGTTTAAGCCAAGGTATAAACATACAATTTGCAATTACATCGATATTTGCGGGAACACCGTACTCATAATGAAACTACAGCATTCTGTAGTCCTCCTGTTACTATTTCTAACGATAGATGGCATAGCAATATAGTCTTTAAAAAGATAATCGACTGGTTCAATTTAGGAGGCGGTTCAATTTGGGCGACTCTCCTGTAAATTTTGAGAAATAATCTATATGTTTGCACATAGTAAACACTCCATTACACATATTTATGCAATTAGATCTTAATTATTACAAATTTAACGGAAGTTCCAGGTCATCGACAAAAAGTGTGCCACCACAGCCATACTTCCCCTATCTACTATAAGAGTACAAAAAAGAATTATTGGGGACCCAGGTTTTCTCTCGATGACTGGGAATATAAAAACGATCCGAAAAGTCAATTCCTATAAATATATTTATGGGTTCATTATCCTTGTAATTGAAAAGAAATACTAGTGCCTACATAATTAAAATTAATGACAAATTGTACAAAAAAAACTGCCAAAATAATATGTATCAGGGTGTTTGTTTCTTTTTAATAACCGTTTCAAAATATTTAGGTGTGAAAAGCAGACTTTCCAACCTTCTTATTTTGTCGTTCCTATTTCAGTCAGGTCTATTAGGAAACATGAGACTTAAAACAGAAATAAAATTTTAATGTGGCAGTTTTACGGTTTGTTCAGCAATTAACAGTCTTGAGCATAAAAAAGAAACTACAAAGAATGTATTAAAATCCTTTTAGTAAAAATTTTATGCTTTTTTAAATTGCATATTTTGTATTATCTGTCTAAATACTTTATTGTTTGTTTTTGCTATTAACAACACAGCTACTGTTTAATAATGAGGAGCAGATTTTATTACATTCTTATTAATCTTTTTGTGTAGAATTCTGTATACATATATATTCTTTTGTTTACGAAAATAATAAAAGGAGCTTATAAAAGTATTATTATGAAGCTTAATTTTATTTTTGAGAAATCCCTATTTATTTCATTTTGAAATTTTCTAAAGAGAATAAATGATTTAACCTTTACTGTTTAACGTATTTATATGCATGATATATCCAATAAAAGATTATTTTTCCTGACAATGATGTATAAATCTTCTACAAGAATGCATATAAATCCCCTACCCTGCTACTATCGTTTGGGCCCCCGTCCCAATGTCGCACCAATCCGCATCTGTTTGAAGTCCCAATGGCGCAGGAACGGGCGTTCTTCTCATCTGCTGGTGGCCGCCTATTTCATGCAACAGGTAGGTCCTGAAATTCATAAATTTACGTTTGGGTTTGAACACACATTGCATTCTCTGTAATTCCGTTCATGAGCGTGTGTATAGTTTAATTGCTGCTGGATATAATAAATGAACGAAATGAGAAAATAAATGATGAAAAATATACAGGGTGTATCACAGAATGAATTCTACTATAATGCATTGCATAGCAAAAATGATTTAAAATTAATAATTTTTATATTATCGTAGAACATAAAATACAGCTAGAATAGTGGAATTGGATTTTTATCATTGTACATAAACGTACTAAAAATAATAGTTAAAATAATTTTGGAGTAAAGCATTTATTTAAATTATTTGTGTAGATTTTATTGTTACTGACAGACGATGCCACAACATGCAACTCGAGAATTAAAAAATACTTAACTATGTACAAGTGGTAACGCAAATAACGAAGTCGTAAAATAAATTAAAAATTTCTTCTTTTATCAAAATGTTTTTCTATGCATGTGACTAAATCCAGCGCTATCGCTTTTTGACATAGGCCCATTTACTGTAGGTTTTTTGCTTTACAATTGTGTTGCGTATTCTTACTATCAAATTAAGGTTGGCGTATTGTGGAAAAGGAATGACGGCTAAAAAGTAGCAAGTGAAGGTAAGATAAAGAACGAAATAATAAACTGTATTCAAAGTCATTGAATAACACATTACACAAGTAACCGATTAATATATATTTCGTATGATATTTTCTAATCACTTCTTTTTTGGAAAAGTTAGGTTATTATTCACCAGATGAATCTTCTATATACAGTGTGGACATAAAGTAACAGATAAATTCGATAACTTGGGTAAAATTAATTTTTTTGAAAAACTGTAAGGGATATATAACGATTTTAATTACTTGACGCTATACTGTACCATTTTCAACTTGTTACGTCATTTGTTTTTAAAGTTATGACGAGTTATCGATATTTTTTTAAAAGACAACCTATATTTTTTATTGCCGATTTCGGTAGTACTTTTTATTATTTTTTCAACTGTATACAATTTTCAATATGCTACATTTGAGAAAAACTGTCCTAAAGTTCGAATATTAAAAATTCTTTAAATTTGCCAAATGAATCTAGTCACCGTATAAAACAAAAACCTTAGTTACGGCTGTCAGAAATAATTCAAGTAAACAATAAAATAAATGTTATTTTCTTGTTCTAAAATAGACTTTACCTTTAGTAAACTATTTTATTATTAAAAATGGCGCAATTGAGCGAGAAACAGCGAATTGAAGTGTTAATGATGATTGGTTATGGTGACAGAATGCGAATACATCAAGAAGCGTGTCAACTTTTTAGAGAAACGTACCCGGATCAACCCATAAGTCAATCAACGGTTAGTAGGATTGAAAAGAAATTCCGAGAACATGGCGTTGTAAATAATCTTCCAAAAAGTGGACGTCCGGTGCCATTAAATGAAGATGTACAACTTGATGTGCTACTAGAAACTGAAAACAATCCACATGCTTTGGACCACGATTAAAGTCACACTTCAGTTTTAGAATTTTTGAAAGTTCAAAAATTTCACCCATATAAGCTGCAATTGGTTCATGAGTTGGCTTTGATCGTAGACAAGAATTCTGTGACCAGATGATAGAAATTTGTCTTCGCAATCCAATGTTTTCCCAGCGTATTTTATTTTCGGATGAAGCAACATTTTGTTTAAACGGTACGGTTAATAAACAGAATTGTGGGCTAGAGAAAATCCTTTTTGGATGCAGGAAACTCATACACAACATCATCAGAAGCTTAATGTATGGGCGGGGATTATTGGTGACCAAATTAAAGGGCCATTTCTTTCGCAAATAATTTCACTGGAGAAAGATACCTGCAACTTTTACAGTTGGAACTGATGCCTACATTAGCTGCATTATTTCCCAATGCAAACAATCCCGAGCTACCAAACAATAGCGTTTGGTTACAACATGATGGCGCTCCGCCTCATTACGCGATTAATGTACAACGCTATTTGCACCAAGTTCTCCCAGGAAGGCGGATAGGAAGAAGAGGTCCGATGGAATGGCCGGCTGGATCCCCCCATTTAACGCCATTAGAATTCTTTCTATGGGGGTACTTAAAAAGTAAAGTGTATAAAAATCGACCCAATAATTTAGAAGATCTCAAGCAAAGAATTCGACATGAGATTAGATTAATATTACCTGAAACTCTTCAGAATGTGAGAAATGAATTTCATAATCGCCTTAGGTATTGTCAGATGGTACAGGGTCGTCACATTGAACATCTAATCTAGTGCAATAAAAACTGTTATTTCTTTGCTTATTCTTGTAATTGATGTTATTGTTATTAGAGTTTTTTTCTTGTTAATCAATTTAGTTTCTTTTTAGTCTAATTAAAATTTTAGACTGATTTTCAACTTTTTTTAAACATAACGTTTTTTTATACGGTGGCTAGATTCATTTTGCAAATTTAAAGAATTTTTGATATTCGAACTTTAGGACAGTTTTTCTCAATTTTTTTCGACTGTAATTACACGAGAGGTCTTTTTTTGTCCGGATAAAATTGATTTTTTTAACGATAATTTGGTTGCTTGGTAAATTGACGATACAAACCACCTACGATAAAAAAACGAGTCCGAAGGACGAGTTTTTTTATCTGGTGGTTTGTAGAGTCAGTTTACCAAAAAGAAACCAAATTAGAGTTTAAAAAATCAATTTTATCCCGGAGAAAAAAACCTCGAGCGTAATTCGATGAGATAATTTAATGAATAATAAAAAGGAATAACTAGGTAATTATGAAGAAGTCAAGAACACATTTATTAACTTGAAAATGACAATTATTAAAAACAATAATCAGGTTCGAGAAAGTTAGCCATGGAAGTTTAAACACATTTTATCCAGATGCAAAGTTAGGGCTAACTTTATCCGATGTCAAAGTGACAAATGTATCGCGGCTTATGGGATTTTTTATACATGAATTAAATTATCGTTAAAAAAATCAATTTTATCCGGACAAAAAAAGACCTCTCGTGTAATTACAGTCGATAATTTGGTTGCTTGGTAAATTGACGATACAAACCACCTACGATAAAAAAACGAGTCCGAAGGACGAGTTTTTTTATCTGGTGGTTTGTAGAGTCAGTTTACCAAAAAGAAACCAAATTAGAGTTTAAAAAATCAATTTTATCCCGGAGAAAAAAACCTCGAGCGTAATTCGATGAGATAATTTAATGAATAATAAAAAGGAATAACTAGGTAATTATGAAGAAGTCAAGAACACATTTATTAACTTGAAAATGACAATTATTAAAAACAATAATCAGGTTCGAGAAAGTTAGCCATGGAAGTTTAAACACATTTTATCCAGATGCAAAGTTAGGGCTAACTTTATCCGATGTCAAAGTGACAAATGTATCGCGGCTTATGGGATTTTTTATACATGAATTAAATTATCAAATATATCATATTGAAAATTGTATACAGTTGAAAAGAGAATAAAAAGTACTACCGAAATCGACAATAAAAAATATAGGTTATCTTTTAAAAAAATATCGATGACGTCATAACTTTAAAAACAAATGACGTAACAAGTTGAAAATGGTACAGTATAGCGTCAATTAATTTAAATTGCTATACCCCTTCGAGATTTTTTCCAAAAAATTAATTTTAAGAAGTTATCGAATTTATCCGCTACTTTATTTCCACACTGTATATGTACTATATAATACGCAACGTCTTTCTGTCTGTCTATCTGTAATATCGCTTTTGAGAATTACTGATACGATTTTTAGGGAGGGGGGTTTTCTTCTATATGTAGCTATATTGTCTAGTCAGTGTTAGTTCTGTTAATTTATTCATATCGGTTCTGTATGACACAAATAATTTTTATTATGAAGACAAGATTAAAAGCAAACAAAATTGAAAAAGTATTGATTACATGTTTAAATATCACATTTATTACATGTTTTACGTGGGGTCTCCGTGTTAACATACCCCCACGTTCCTTCCCTAGGGAGGAAGTAATTGAGATACGCTCAATCAGCGCGCAATTGCATAGCAATTGCTCTCAGTCACTCACTGGTCGGAGCGAAGTTGCCTATCCACCCTCTACTAGATAACCAGGTTAGTACCGGAGCGATTGACTTAACACGTGCTTACCCGCCGGCACCCTCCCGTCCTCTTTCATACAGGGTCAAGTGCCTCGTTCAGCATTAGGACTATTCCCCCAACTTAGGTCTGTTCAGTACACCGTGCCAGAGTTGGGGCCATTGCCCGATCGAATCCAACCTCAAGTGTGGCGGGACTTGGTTTTTAAATGGGTTTGCCACCCCGATCTCCCAGTTATAGGCCTGGTGTGCTCCCACATATAATGTCACAGTAATAATATATATAATAAATATCAATAAATATCAGTCAATGTCACATGACCATATGTGATAGTCAAAATACCACATGCAAAAATATCTCAAGGACAAAATATCTTATGAAAAAATCTCCTAATAAAAAATATCACTATTATGTTTAAAATATAATAATTTATTATTTATTTTCTTCAATGAAAACCCGTTTCGACATTTAAGCTGAGTTCGGAAATTACATCCAACTACTAATTTGATTTAGTATGATATACAGTATTGGTAAAACTTCGCTTTGGATTTGGGTTTTCACGTGTGCGCAAACGAATAATAGCGAATAAGGGGGCGTTCAAATATTTGTGGGGGGTTAGATTTTCCTTATTTTTGCTGATAAAGTGCTGAGAGTGGGAGGAGACAAAGAAGTAAGATAGGCATTACAAAATGCGTAAATTTTTAAAATAATACATATCCGAATACTTACTTGAAATCAATAAAATTGCTTTTTCTACTTTAATACCAAGTTTGTTTTTAATTCTTTATAAACAAAACACGCGTTGCGGAATTCTCCGTGCGGCCGCACTATATTAATAGTACAAAGTATAGTCGACTTTAACATGATATTCGGGAAATCCCCGACCTATCATAGGTGGGGGTTTAATATCAACAAAATGATGCTTACGTAATACTTGAACGCTCCCTGACAATACATCTGAGAAAGAGAGATATCAACGCATACTTGCCAAGCTTTACGGTATAGTAAGTTTTTTGTAGGGTTCAGTCAACAATACTTGTACGTTTAGTAATTAAAGATAAACATTTTTAAACACGACTAATAAGAAGATAAGTTTTACTACCTCGGCAGTCAAGCGGTATTATGTTAATATTTTTGCTATCAAGTATTATTATTATATATTATATTAATAATTATTATTGTAACGAATGGGAAACCCCCTATACACGGGCCGCGAACAAACGAGAAGGTTCCGTCGCCTTCTACAGTGTTCCAGACTGACGGCCGATTGTTAGAGACTCGGTGGGTTGCACATATAAAGCCGTGTCGGAAAGTGGGGGTCATTAGTCAACCAGATAAACCGAATATGCGTATTGTAGGTAGTATAAGGAACGGTGTAATATAAATCTTTGAAATAAATGTTGTTGTATATAAATACAATTTGTGTAATCCAATTAGTCTAAGTTGTTAATAATACTTTAAAAAGTTTATAATTATAGTGTTTGTAATTAGTGTTAGTAATAATATTTCTTTTGCTAATAGACGATTAAAACAGCATTTTTAGTATTATTTAAAAAGAACGTTACGTTATATTCAATTATTTTAAAATAGTATGTCGTATTTTAAAATATTTTAAGCTACAGAGCAATTGGTTGTTCAATTATGTATTTAATATTTTACAAAAACAGTTTTGTATTATTTTTCAATAAGTAAATTAAATTTTTAGTTATGCCAAAATGACAAACTATTTTTCAATTATTTTTCTTTTTTTTAACTAGCACCAACCTTATAAAAAATTACTATATTTTAAGATTTGGTAGGGTAAGTCCGGGGGAGTTGGCCATAGTTTTTTTTTTGGAAAACGATAAATATGAAACTATTTCGATTTCTACAATTGTTTTTATTTTAATACAAACTTAAATCATCTGTCTATAACGAAATTAACTAAAAAATATATTTATTCTCAGTGGACATTAAAAAAATCACTTTTTGAAATTACGATTGACCATATCTCCCGATATGTCCGGAGTGATGGCCTTAGTAGTAGCAGTGCTAGACTTTCTCTGATCATTCCCTTTTCTCTTAATTTTTGCTTTTTTAAGCTCTTTCTTTTTTTGTCCACATTTAGAGCACATGTCGCTAGTCGTCGAATTCTGTAGAACTTTAGTTCACCTACAACTCACAAATTATGCAATGCAACCAATTTTTAACGAACTGGGTTTTCTAATTATATTTACCACATCCAGCGCAGTTGTCTTCCTCTTTGTAATCATCGTACTACACTCTAAGTTCCTAAAAAGCTAGTAGTAGTATGGCATCTCGCCCCCACGTCATGTGGCCATCTCTCGTGATAATTCGGGAGGGATGACCATATAAATAATTAAAATGAAATAAAACAGTTCATTTACTATTTTGAGGTTAGAACCAAGTGTTAGCTACAAACGTTACAATAAACATTCAAAAGTCACTTTATTTTTTAAAGTGGCGTCACGCTAGCATGACTTATGAAACCACCAAAGTACAGTACAGTAGCAATTTGTAAAAACGATAAAAAGGGTTTTAATCACCTCATTCTTTTCTCAAAACTTTGCAAGTTCTTCTGCTCGAACAAGATTAGAACGTAACGCCATCTAAGGAGTGTTAGTATGAAATTATTTCATTGGCCATCTCTCCCGTACGTCCATCGACTTTTTCCTTTGCTAACACGTGAAAGTCCAAAGTCAAAGCGAAGTTTTACCAATACTATATACAGATACATTTACTCATATATTCTTACTTACAACTGTAATTATGGTATGTAACCTTATTGCCTTAAACTTAACCTAACATTGCAATTAAATATATACCTGGATATTACCCCAGTAGTTCTTACTAAGTAAGATATTTTATCATTTGATATTTCTTATTATATTTCACTACGTGTAAAATCAATGATTATAATACATTATGGATATTTTCTTACTAAGATATTCTTTCATGTGATATTTTGTTCTTGGGATGTTTTTTATGTAATTGTATTATGTGTATACTAATATTTATGTGGTTTTTTGTTCTTGGGATATTTCTTATATTTTATTATGCCCCTCTATTAGGGTTATTGCCTTAAACTTTTTTTAACATTTTAGTAATCATTTTTTATTGAACCACTTTTTATTGGACTAGACTCACCCTGCAGAAGCAGGTAAAATAGATTTTATATGGCTGAACTACATGAAACAGACCGTCATAGTTTCGTAATGTAACCTTAATAAAATCAGGAAGTTAACAGTAAGTTAGTAACTCAACTTAAAATTATAAATTTAATTTAATTCATGTTCTCTTTTGGGTGAATATAACAAATAGATAACAGCACCGCCGCAAAGGAGAATATTAATGACTTAATGACTATGTATATAGCGCGCAACTGACGTTCTTGATTGGGTAAATAACCTTGACAACTACTTTCGATGTGTCGTTTCTCGTATTGAGACATGTATGCAAAACCGTTGACGGTAAATCCCCGATCTCGTCAGTCAATCCCCGATCTCTGCAGTCACAGTCAGGGCTGCCACGTCTCCCAAATTTATTAAATTTATATTAACAAAATTTATACATTTTTACAAGCATCAGCAAAATTGGCTTAAGTAAGATTATAAGAAAATACCAAAATTAAATAACTAAGTTGAAATAAATAGTAAAAGTCGAGCATAAAAAGGATTAGGAAAAGGAAAAAGTTAAATTACTTTAGTGAGTATCTGCTCCTTGGGGTGAGGTGCTTATCGTTGATGTGTGGCTGAAGGGAGTGTAATTCAGTTACGTAAATAGTATTCGGCATAGGTGTAATGAAGGTACATGCATGGAGAGCATTGGACCATCGTTTCTAATTTGTAGCGAAAGAAGGTAAATGCTAGATGCTAGTTAGAAACAGGTCAAAGTTCTTGCTATAAATAACGACATTGTTATAAAATCCTTTAAGAACTCAAAACAGAAAAAGAAATGAATCCAAAATTACTAAAATATCATGTAAACAGAAAGATCTTCCATGCAAATGATCTTGATTCCAATATAGATACACTGATATAGATACTCTTTTAGAACTATTATCTATGGCCTCATATTTAATTACCTAGCAAAGGTTCTAGGTAATTCTTTAAAATTGAATATTAAAGAAAGTTCCAGATTTATTGAGCATTATGCCACGACCAATTTTGAAAGAAACGGCAGGTGAAATGTTGATTACAAAGGTCATACTAACCCATATTTACTTAGTTATCCAGTGATTGATATAGGGTTACTTCCAAAAGCGAGCTCATCGTTGAAAATTTTGACCCAGTCAGCTGCTGGTTCGTTGCTAATACGATACAGAAATAAAATACTAGTCCACAGACTACCGACTGTTTTTGCTATGCAACTTGCGGGGCCGGTAGCAGCGAACGGACACGGACGGACGCAGCGATGGGCCTGGGTTACAAGTTTGTGATGATGATCGACTAGTTATTTAATTCTTTCTGTAAGAGAATGTTGAAAACTCTATGTCCTTACAGACAAATCATCAAACACATAATAATAGCCAGTTTCGATGTCCACCGAAAAATAACTCGAAAACTAGAAGACTTAGTAAGCTGAAACTTTACAGGCAATGGCAAAGGGGTGCACGAGCATATTTTTAATCCTAAAAAGCCCAAGGGGATCGCCAGGAAAAACATTGTGACCAGTGGCGTAACTACGTAAGATTGCGCGACCCTGCGAGATTACGTTTGCGCCCCTCATAAACAGGGTGGCTGATTTTCCATTATCCAGGTTATATCTGCTGAAATATTAAAGGTAGAATAAAAAGTTAATGAAAGACTTGTTTAGCATAACCTGATCTATAAAATAGCGCAAAAAAGTTTTTTCACGGCCAATTTATTTTCCGGAAAAATATCCAACTTTTATTTTTTTAAATAGAACGTCCTGTAAACTTTTACGGAATAAAGTTCGCGATGAATTTCTCTTTACAATGATATATCACAAGTGTGTTTTTGCTTTTAAATTACACAGTCCACTGATGCATTTTCAAATGCTTTTTGTCTCACTTGTATATTATTTGTTGTTTATACCTGTTATACGAACTACATAGCAACCAGGGCATAATAAGCGGACGTAATAATATAATTCATAACGCCCGCTCATAGTTTACTTTACAATCGGAGTCGGCGTTACGTTCAATAGTAATTTGGATCATTAGGTCAGAAACTACATATATGTTTGCGTACGAGTATGTTACAACACAACAAATAATGAGTATTTGCACGTAGTTTCTGGGCGCGTGATTCACGAATTCTTTTGTGCCAACTTAACTGCTGACAATAATTTCTTAAGCTAAAATTAACTTATTTTTTAGATCACATTAATGCTATTAGGATATTTTTTGTTTTTATGTTAGTAACAACAACAAAAAATATTTGAATTTAAATTGTCATTTATCTGTTTGACTTTTGTAAATTTAGTAAAACTTGTTACCATCCGACCAACATAAAAATTCCTAAAGTCCGTTCGCCGACACCTGTCGCAAGACCAAAATACACTTGTTAGCTGACCCTTGAAGCTTCATTTACGATGATGCGCGTTTGCGTACCGTGTGCACTTAACGCGCTTTTACGGTTGCAACGCAATATGGAATGGTAAATGATTGCATTATACGTGTTTCCGCATTTATGTAAAGTAGTTTAAGCGTTAATGCGACCACGTGCGCGTCGACCGATAGCATCGCTTATAGTTTGTTTAGTGCTAACTTCTTTCTTGCGACAGGTCTCGGCGAACGGACCTTAGTTTTATAAATACATAAACAACGCCCTTGGCGCCGCCACCAATTATAAGTTAAAACTAATTTTCTACTTATACATATTCTCGTGAAAAATAAAATTTTATATGCACCACGAGCGTTACTAGATGATAATATCCATCGGGTGACTTAGTTGGCTGCTGCCCTCGGGCATCAAACAACTGCGGACTGCAAATGGTAACTTTTTGGCCTTGAAACACAAAATACTATAAAACTTAATTCTGCAAGAATATACATGGCGTTCAATTAAAAAAAAAACCCTGAAAATAAGAAAAAATTCATTTGTGCTATTTTATAGATAAGGTTATGCTAAACAAGTCTCACATTTAACTCTTTCCTCTACCTTTAATATTTCAGCAGATGTAACCTGGACAATGAAAAATCAGTCACCCTGTATACAATTATACGTAGGTAACTTTTGTTAAAATAAAATGTACAATAATTAATAATAATTCATTACCGTAGAATAGTCCATAGAATGTTTTTTACCTCCAATGCTGGTTTTAAAATTTCTATTCCCAATGAACTAAAGTTTCACGAAAGCAGCCGGCGCCCTTCGGAGGGTTGCGCCCCCCGCGTCGCAGGGTCCGCGGGGGCGGTAGTTACGCCACTGATTGTGACTATATATCTCTAGAATGGCGTAAGCTACAAGCTTCAAGTTTTCACAGATTATACTTCTAGCAAATCTAAAGGGAAAGAAAAACAGATACTACCGGCGTTTCATCCAGGGGCGGAGTAAGACAACATTCCAGGGGTAGGTCTTTAGAAAAAATAATTATTAGAAAAATGCTGATTGTGAGTAATCTGTTAGAGATACATATACGCCATCCCGGACTTTTTTGTAGATCTTTTTAAGACCTACAATTCGTTGGCTTACACTTTGCCTTGATCTGTTACCGTTTTCGCAGGTTAAAGGTATTTTGTATTTGTTTTCCCAATTTTCCTGATTATTTCTTTTACATTTTGCTCATTATTCGACTCTCGAAGGAGTCTTTGAACAAAATCTATCTAAAAAACATTCTCCAAGAAACAAGCTATCGTATGGTGAAAACGGTATGAAAATCTATTCAGCGATTCTCAAAATTCACCAGCTTTTACGGAGACAGTTAATTGTAATTATTTGTGCGCGTGCACCTACGAATGTCGCGGGGTGGTATGGTGGTATGTATGCAGATTATCGGCGGCGTTACCACAGCTCAAATTTTGTAAATCGAGCTCTTTTTTACTGCATTAATAGATGACGCGACCAGAGGCAAACCGTTGATTTTTCAACGGCAGTTATGCTAGTTATTGAATAATTTGTATATATCTATAATATGAAGTATATAGTATAAATATAAGGTATAAGTGAGGACATTTCTGTTTTATTACGAGGGGATATCGTAATATTTTAATTATCATGAAGAACAGATTTACAATGAAAGTTAAACATAGACACTGAAATTATATCCTCTTTACGTAGTTACCCTGCACAAATTACACATTTCTGCCCACGTTTCTTGACCTTCCTCAACCCAACATTGTAAAAGACCTGCGGTTGCCTGGTGAACCACTGTTCCACTTTCATAACGACATCATCAACGTCATTAAATCGCCGACCTGCAGTGGTTTCCTCATTTCGAGGAAGAGAAAGACCTCGATGAATGCAAGATCAGGCGAATAGAGGGAAGGGGGATGATAGAATAAAATTTCATAGCCACATCTCTTGGCTTCCACAACGGATGCTTGGGCGGAATGCGCGTGTGCATTGTCGTTCAAAAGACGAATTCCTTTTCCGACCATTCCCCGGCGTTTTTCTTTCACTGCATCTCGTAACTTTCGCAGAAGATTACAGTAATAAGCGTTGATAATAGTCTGACCTTTTGGAAGGTAATCTGTTAAGATTACAGCACGACAATCCCAAAAAACCGACAGCATGACTTTCGCTGCACTTTTTTGCACCTTAGCCTTTTTGGGAGGATGAATGTTTCCACTCCTTACCCATTCCATTGGTCTCTGGATCGTACAGCTAGACCCAGCATTCATCCATTGTTATGAAACGCGCAAATAAATCATATTTATGCTGCTCCAAAACAGTCAGCGTCCGCTGTGAAAGTTCACTTCGAGTTTGCTCGTGGAAAAGCGCGAGCAAATGAGGAACCCAAGTGACACTTTAGACATGTGCAGTTGCTCATGAATGGTTTTCCATACACTTCCATAACTAAGACCAGTTTCATTCACGATCATTTCAATGGTTATTCTTCTGTCCTGGAGTATAAGAGCTTCCTCTTTCTTCACGATTTCAAGATCATCCGTCATTGAGGGTCTCCCAATTCAAGGTTCATCTTTGAGACACATATGCCCAGATTGAAAATTCCTTTTCCACCTCACAACTGAATTCCAACTATTTATTGAAAGAAGAAACCATCTCTTTATTGATTTGACGGGCGTTGTTACCCTTCAAACTTCGCTCCGAGCTTCAATTTGATCAAAAACGCGCTTCACTGACTTTTAGCGGTTGTCAAATTGAAACAAGTTGACAGGAATAGTTGACATTTGTCACATCAAGTACGTAAAGATCAGTGATGGAGTTGACCAAATTACGTCTGGAAAGCTCTATTACGTCATTGTGATAATTAAAATATTACGATATGTCCTCGTAATCTAAATAATAACGAATTATCTTGTAGTCGTTATTATTTATCAACTTATGCCCACTAAAAGTATTATGGAGTGGTTGGAAAGTATCCTCGTAATCTGTTTATTAATCTATTAATGCGAATTTTGACACTTTTAATGGATATAACGAGTATGAACAGCTGATTTGAAATAAATCTAGGATAAGCTTGCGAGAGATTTTGGTGTTTTTAACAACGTGTAAACCAGGCTATAACTGCATAATAATTATTTACATAACAAGCTGCGAAAGTTTACTTTTAGATGCAAGGTGTTGTTGATTGGCCGAGGCGAAGCGTAAGCTTAGCCGAGGTAAGTTAAAAACACCGAGCACTTTTCATTCTCCTTTTGACATTTATTAACCACCGTAAATAAATAAATAAAATGATGATTCAGTAATTATAATAAATTAATGTTTGTATATACAACAGTATTGTTACCAAAGTGATGTAAAATAGTGATGGACTCGAGCCGAGCTTTCCTAGAAAGCTCAACTCGACTCGAAAAAAATATTTAAGCTCGACTCGAAACTCGACTCGATATAATCTGTTTCAACTCGACTCGAAACTCGGCTCGAAATCGAGTCGAGCCGGCTCGTTTTGGAATCATAGTTATTTTCCAAATTCATATAGCAGTCGCGAAAACCTTTTTCTCCTCTTAGTCAGAAAACGAAACTCTTGTGGCGACTAGCTGTCGTGACTGTCAAAGTCTGCCATATTGAACATAAAAATCATAATCTCAGTAAACAAGAGAAATATTAATGTTTGCACTGATTCACCACTAATTGGGTGTTCGGCAGACCACACGACGTTCACCCATAAAACTGGCCGTGGAAACTGGGCAATGGATGAAGCAGTCAGGTCAAGTGTGTGGTGTGAGAATTCTCGACGGTTATTCATACCGATCAGGGGGAGCCCTGGTATATGATACCGGTGTGGGCGGATTTGAGTCTCACCTTGGAGAAGGTCATTTATGGTCACCGAACGGAACCCGCTGTTTGACCAAGGTCATCTACGGTCACCAAAGGCACCCGCTGTTTGACTGAATCTTAAGGAGGAGAATCGAAGTGAGGTTTATCCCGGTATTGAAGGAGTTCATGCCTATGGGAAACTGCATGCCGCCAGGTAACTGTGCTTAGGAGCTATCCCAACCACTCTATGATCCGGACTGCAGCCGGGTACAGTGATTGGGAGAAGTTCTAAAAGCCATTACACTTAAGGAGAGTTGAAGCGAATACATAGCCTCTCACAATCAACACAACTTCACCTTACTGAGGTACACACTGGAAATCTATAACGTGTAGACTTACGAACGAAGCTCTGTCGAGGGCCCACCAAGCCTATATATTGGTAGATCGGGGTGGCAAAACCACTAAAAAACCAAGTCAATTAACATTAACAGTTTTTGACAATTATTTCGAAAATTACTGCCCCCCAAATTTAGCATGCACGACGAAATTGTTTTAGTTATTGTTAGCGTCGTCGGCAAAGCATATAAATAATCACTACTTAATAATTTAATTATTCTTATTTGAACACCTAATATTATTGTACCATAATATCTTCTAATTGTTTTGAGCAAGGTATATCCATAATTACCTTTTATTGTTTTTATATAATGTTTTTTACCCCAAGGCTTGCTTTAAAACTTCTATTACTAACGAAATAGAATTTCACGCAAGCAGCGCCCTTCGGATGGTTGCGCGCCACCCCCCGCGTCGCAGGGTTTGCGGGGGCGGTAGTTACGCCACTGGCCATGGGAGGCTGTGATACTATTTCAGCCTCGTTCAAAGTAGGGATGATGAGGTTTCTTCAGACTCTCAAGAAAAACCCTGCATTAAATAAGACCATCGAGATTTTTAAAAACCCTATGGCAGATGCTGATGCAGTTGCTGATGCTGGCCATCGTTTTTTCGCCTCATTGCATAAATGGCTGACAAGGAAGCCACGTCATCAAACAAATTGAGGTAGAAATGCTTAGGTCTGCATACAAGACATTCGCCCATTTGGCGTCTCTACCTCTTACAGAGGCTACAGCCCAGCAACACTCCTTGAGGGTGTATTTTCAAGTTCAACAATTGCTTGGGAATGAAAAAGATCCTGAACAATGGGGTTGGAAGAAAACCAAAGATGGTCTGGAGCCAGTAACCAAAATACGTATCAAAATATGTATCCTAATACAGTTTGAATAACTATTCAACTTTCAAACAATTAGAACTAAGTCATTATTTATTTTTAAATCTTTTTTTTAGGTGTAGAAATGGAAGGCATCCCTGGAAAAATCATGGAACCTCTGACCAAGAGGGCTCTGCTTGACTGAGGAGTTTCACTTCAACGTCAATAATCATTTAATAATAAGTGTGTTATAAAATACCTACCTACCTATTTTATTATATTGTTTTACATTGCTCAGTTTTCACACTTATCAATCATGAATCGCTGTTTATCATTTTGTTGTACTACAACGTTGTGGTAGTGCGGGGAATATACCAAGAGTTGTTGCATAAAAAATATATTAAATGTTGTATTAAATAAATAAAATTCAAGACTTGTGATGAAGAGCGTGTTTATTATTTTTGTGGAACTTTTTGTTGTCTTATTGCTAGGAGTAATGTAGTGACCGCCAACTAAGATCACTACATTACCCCGCGCTCACAGGAATAAAGCTTCACGGATCTTGAATAGTTAGGAGAAAAGCAATGACGAATGTACGAAGTCAGCCGCTTCCAACGTTAACGTTAGGTTATATAGGTACTGTAGTGATCGCCAACTAAGATCACTACAGTACCTACATAACCTAATGTTAACGTTGGAGGCGGCTGACTTCGTGTATTCGTCATTGCTTTTCTCGTAATTATTCAAGGTCCGAAAAAATTACTTACACATAAATTGTAGAGAATTTTATACGCTTTTTCAAAGTATAGGGTAATGTTTACAGTGAAATGCTTACTTTTCGTGTTATGAAAGGAAAATCTCCAAAAAATGTGTTTTTTGCTATTTTCCAAAAATTACTGATTTTCGCCGACTTTTTAACACCCTTTTGCGCGGAAACCATATGTCGTACAAAAAAATAATACAAACATGGCGTAAAAAGTTTACTTTGGAAATTATAAGCCAAAAGCCAAAAAAAACTGTGATTTTTAGTGGTTTCTGATGATTTCTCTTATTTGCCGAAAAAAAATTTGTTGGACAACTTCAGATTCGTGTTCAGCACCCCAAAAAACATAAAGTAACCCACTCAAAACAATTATACCAGAACTTTCCACTTCAAACTGCCATTTGACTGGACTAGTTAATAAAACACTTTAACTCATCCATTTTCCCGAACGACAACCCTTCACACTACACTTGAATAGAAACATTCATACATAACCACAGAAACACTCTACCTTCACTGAGAAAACATAAATTATAAGACTACGCTGTTCACTTTCTGAAATCAAGATAGCAACTAGTGAAGATTTTACGAGACGAAAAGGGTCGTTTTTCTTTTGTTACAAAGGCATGCCAGGTAGTGAGGAAGACTGGTCGTAGAGGAAGAAGGACGAAGGAAGTCCTCCAAAGGGACCCTCTTTAACGACTTCCCTTCGCATACCAATCAACAAAACCAATCTCCCACTATTTCTCTTTTCATAGTTTCGCGTACTGCAGAGCGTATGACGGAAAATCGAAAATTTGTAAAATTGTCGTTCTTCGATCGTTAATTTTGACCGTACCACTGGATCAGATTTAAAGTGTTGAGTTCTCATTCGATGCAGAATTTATTGCTCTTTAATTCTTATAAAGTAAAGTTGTCATAATGAAGCAAGGTTATGTATTTATAAGCGAAAAAATAAAAGTCTGGAAATTTCTTGATTTTTTTGATGCTCTTACGTAACCTCGCGTCGAAGTACCGTGCAAACCTAGGATAATTCTATTTGACGTCAAATGAAGCGATCAAAATGATCTCCTGCTTTTCAACATTTATGTTCACCAACGGACCCTATTTTACTGGCCTAGTAACATACTTATAACTATAACTATAGTACTCGTATAAGCACATAAGTTTAAGCACAGCGGCTTCATGTGCCTGCGTACTCATTTAATTATATTTTTACACAATAATAGATTTGAGATAAAAATTGAATCTGTGCATAAAAAAGTGTATGTATAGCAGGCGTAACTTGCTTTTATGGTCCACAGACTTTTCTTAGCCCTCAGCTAACGCCTCGGACTAGAAATAACGCTTCCGGCCATAAAAGCCTCCTTACGCTCTTAATACAAAACAACTATTATTTCATACTGCCGCATTTAGGATAATTTATAACTAGACAGTATCATGGTGTTGTGGTTAAGCAACAAAGTACTAGTTACCATTACAGGTCTCTTTTAGGTGCCCGTAAAGTTTTATAGGGCTGTAGTTGTAACTACTCATTTACTTAGTTACCATAAATGCCTAACAATTATTTATTATTCAGTTACCATGGACACTCGTTCTTCATAGATGTTCATACTTTAAATTCAACTAACACTTGCCATAGATACTCGTTTTTCATAGATGGCCATATTTTGAATTCGGAAATTTATTTTATATATTTTTTTAAATTAGACCAATAACCCAATAATTGCAGTATGAAGTAAAACGCATTACGTTATACGTCTAGTAAACTTTTACTACAGCATAGAAATATACAGCATACCCACTAGACTATCGGCACTTGAAGTTTGAAAAACGCTTCGCATATCGCACACAACGATGACAAACCACGACCAGTTCGCTGAGGCGTAATCACAGCATAACTTGTTCCGTTGCCCGCCAGAATGTTTAACAGCCCAAGAATCAACAAGGTCACACACGACAGCTTTCAATATTTGCACTTTAACTATACTGTACTTTTACAGTACCTACCTCGTTTTACTGTTACTGTAAACATTAGTTTACCGGATAACGTAAATTACTATTTTGTTGTTAGTAAAGATGTAATGAAGGGATATAACGGTTGCTAATACCTTTAAAGATAAATTGTTATAAAGTAGTAACGGTAAGGCTTAAACCACCACTGTTATAGGAGCTTAAGTGATAAAGCTTACAGTATGTATAAGAAAGTGATATAGCACTCTATATCACTTATTGAGGCAACTTGAGGTGCTATTATTAATTTGGAGTTTTTTGAAACCTTAATAGATCTTGAAGACATGCTGGGAACCATTGCAACTGTTCTATAGGAATTTATCGACACCGACACCTAAAGTTCGCAAAATGTTTATTGGGTTCTTTAATCTTTTTGTCTAGATATTAATAAATACAAAAATAATGATATAAATAATAATTCTAGAAGAAGAACTCATATAAAATTTCTAATCTGTTACATTTGCAATGATCTTGAACTTTGAAAAACAAAGGAAATAGATGCTTTAGTATTTTCTTATTAGTTCAGATGTAAACATGTAATAATCATGTCAGTAATTAGTGTTGTTATTGTAAACCATTTAAAACCTTGAAAAGGTCACGGTAACTGAATAAATTAACAGTTATTTATTTAATAATAATAAATACTTATAATAATTAAAAATAAAGTCAGTATTATTAATAATTAAAATTACTAAAAAAGTAAAAGCAGAATGATCAACAATTTATTTCAAATAAGTCAACTGTTATATGAAGATCTGTATGAAAAAATTAAATACTAAATACAAGTAGTCGGGGAAGCTTCTAAAAAATAATTTTTTAGAAGCGTGTATTTTTTAGATTTTCTAGTGATATAATGTCTATAATATTCAGAAGTTCAATTGTGAAAATGCCAAATACATGCAGTGTTGGTAAAACTTAGCTTTGGGTTTGAATTTCCATGTGTGAGCAAAGGAAAAATAGCAAATAACATTTTTTGCTAGCTAAGTAATTGACGTTTGTCATTTTACTCATACATAAAAATTCAAATCCAAAGCAAAATTTTACTATTAACACTGTATAATTATCGCAGAAAGATTTTGGATCTTATTATAACTTTTCACAACACTTAATAATAATTGTGTAAATCACAGTTTCGATTTCTACAACTACATAAAGTTAATTTCTAAAAGTTTAATTGTTGCTATGCATCATTAGACATTTAAAAAATAATTATCTTGAGATAATTTTAATACAATTTATTAATGTTTACAGCTTATAAGAGTTATTAATTGAAAATGGATTAAATTGTTGCTTAGAGAAGGGAGTGTTTTAAATAGAATTAAGCCCCAATTCAGTTTTATTTCAAATATCAAAACAAGAGGTTCCTACTACATCTCGATATTCTCAACCTAATAAAATTCAAAGTCTAGGCTCAATATCACACGTTGGGAGTCTTTTTTGGAGTATTTTGGTCTTGTTTGAAGCAAAATTTGTAGGATTGTCAGTTTTGGTATACAGCATAATATACTATATAATATTGTCTCGTGGACGATATTGGACTGCTTAATCCACAGCATCGCGATCTCCCATACTCCCATCGTTCTTACGTCATTGTTACATATACTTTTTAGAAATAGTACAGTTCCAACACTATTATTTTATTTTATCTATATAAATGACTCTGTACTATGCTGTATGATCCAAATCTATTTTCAGATTAAAAATTACACATAGTCCCAGAATTGTACTGTATAGACTGGCTGCAAATAAAAAAACAGTGATTTCGGACGGCTCAAGTAAGATCGTCTGTTTTTAAACTTCTTCCAACTTTGTTTACAGTAATAATAAAAAAAATCTTTTTATAAATTAATGTTATTTCTTCTTCCATCTTTCAAGAAAGAATATAACTTTTATTTATAATTTACCTGACTATATCGTCAAGAGTATTAATTACTAGCATAACCCCCGTTGAAAAATCAACGAACACGTTTCTGGTCGGTCCAGCTATCAATACAGTAAGAAAAGAGATCGATTTACAAAAGTAGAGCTGCTGGTAACTTGAGTGCACACGCACTCAAATAATTACAATTAACTTATGTCTCCGTAAAAGCAGTTGAATTTCGAAAATTACTGAACAGATTTTAATACCACCATTAAGTAGCTTGTTTCTTGGAAAATGTTTAGTTATATAAAGATTGGTCAAAAAAATATTTCGAGAGTCGTATAACGAGCAAAATGTAAAAGAAATAGTCAATAAAATTTTCAAAACAAACACAAAATGCCTTACGCTGCGAAAACGGTAACAGATAAAGGCAAACTGTAAGCGAACGAACTGTAGGTCTCAAAAAGATCTACAAAAACGTTCATGGTAGCATATATCTCTTACAGATTACTCACAATCAAGGTTGCTTTAATAATTATTTTCTCGGAAAAGTCTTTTCCCTTGGAATGTTGTCTTACTCCACCCCTGGATGAAACACTGGTATTCCTTTACTTTTATAATTACTTCAAGTATAATCTGTGAGAATTTGAAGATTGTAGCTTAAGTCATTCATGATTTCTGAAGAAATGCCTCCCCCTGCTCCCCCTAGGGTTTTTAGGATTAAAAATATACTCATGCACGCCTTTGGGGTAAGGCCCGCCTGCCTGTAAAATTTCAGCTTCTTAAGTCTTCTAGTTTTCGAGATATTTTTCGGTGGACATCGGACACCGGACATTGGACATCGTAACTGGTTATTATTATATGTTTGATATCAACCTAAAAACAATACATAATTTAATTCAACATTATTGAGCAAATTTCTATGCCTAAACCCTTTCTTAAAATACTTTCTATAGCCTTTTAAAAATAATAAAAGCCCTAATAATCAAATTACCTTGAAGGTTCAAATAAATTTTATCTAAAACACAACAAACAAAAACGGATCTCGCCAATATTTACATAGCCAATAGCTTTCTATATTATTCACATAATTCGTCATTGCCTTTTATATCACTATTAGATAATAGTTATTTACGAAACTAGTCAGGAGAGTTATTTAATAAAGTTATTGTAACGAATTGGAAAACCCCTATACACAGGTGGCGAACAAGCGAGAAGGTACCCGGCGCATATACAATGTTCGAGACTGTCCGCGGATTGTTCCAGAGCGTGGACGTATGCATATATAACGCCGCCGCGCAAGAAGAAGGGCAGTCAGTCAGTGTGGTAGTAGAAAATAAATGTTAAGGAGGGAAGTGACTGTAAAAACGCTATGCAGTCTCTGAATTTACATTATTTTAAGAAAGAATATATCATAGATTGTGTATCCAACATGAGAATCTTGTAGATTAAAGTATGACATAAATTTTCACAACAGACTTATTAAAATTTGTTCGAAAATAACTAAATAAACATAAAAACTGTAACAATAAGTACAAATACTGTTTCTTTTTTAAAACTAAAATATCTCTTTATAATAATTTGAAAGTACTCGAGTAGTTCACAGATCAACAAATTTAATTGGTAAAAGTTTATTTATAACAACAATAATCATGTTACAGTTTCGGTTACCATTATTATCATTTTTAAGCAGTTTTGGTGGTCAATAGTTCAGTTACTCTAAAAAGGATGGCGCTAGCATCCGCTAGCGCTAGCGTAGCATGTTTTTACTGTATTTTAGTATTTTTAATTTTAATTCACAGCAGTGGTGATTAATCTTCGAATACACATTAAAATTTTTAAATTGGTTTACATTTAAACGTATGCATTACCATAACTAGCTTACAAAGATAACTTTAAGTATCTGTAGATCAATTATGTAATGCAAAACATAATAATATCTCTAGTATTTTTTTCATAAATTCTAACTAAATATGTAAAAATTATAGCGATCGGCATTGTAATTTATTCTAAAATTGAGGCGATACCGACGTTTTAATATGAATGCTGTAATATTTATACAAAATTATTATTATTATTACAAATCATTGTACTTTCCAACGCGAGGGCCACCTATGGTTTTGTAGTATAATCTTAAAGGTCTGAAACTGAACTAAATGAATTAATGTTTTGTACCAGTAGCGACGACAACGGCAATTTTTCCGGAGTTTCTCAATTTGCAACCTTAAGATAAATATCAGTGTAATATAAATCTTGTAGTAATAATAATAATCTATAATTAATTTAGTTAAGTCTGTTAATAGTTTATAGTTGTGTTTGTAATTAGTGTTAGTGTTAACATGCATGGTGTTCCTCTGGTGGTTTACAGCTACTTAAGTGTTAATGCTAATAATAAGCTAATTAAGTGTGAATCCCTTTATATACTATTTTGAAAAGCAAATGAATTTTTTCAATAAACCAAAAATTATGACATTCCAATTTTCACATAACCCCATAAATAACATAACATAATTTATAAATTTTCATAAATGCAAAAACTATTTATACTATCTTATAGAAAATAAAATCCTGATTCTAATCATTGTACAATACTTGGTTTGAAAAATGGAATAATACCCTTAATTTTAATGTCGACGATAAAACATTTTTCTATTACTATTAATTAGCTTAAAATCATAAAAACACCTTTTTACACTTTTCTTTCTCTAGAAATCTAATCATTATATCATTAATAACCCTATCTGAATGCTTTTAGATACCAAAAGCAAATTACATAATTCAATTGAATCTTAGAAAGCCGCAGCTTGTCGAACATGTTTTTATGTGGTTCGATCCAAAAGATCCAACCTTTGCATTAAATGTGTATCAATTTTGGGGTTATGATGCTACTCATCTCTAGCCATTGATGCATTCTATCTTTGTTGTGCTACCCATATTGTTTATGTCTTCCTTGTTGCACTCATTAATTTTTGTATGTTTAGACTGGTTCATTCGGATCATCTGTACAGTTTTAATTCTTATTTTTTTAATCTAAGAACTGATAAATTCTATTTACTTATTAAGTTTATTAATTTTTTAAATATTATTGCAGATTGCAATTGCAGACTAAATATATTATTAAAAATAGTATATAACATGCTTGAGGAAAGAACCACCACAAAATTTGTATGATTGATTTTCATTCTCGTCTTGGAATAAAACCCTTTCCATACTTGTATTACACTATTACAAATATATAACGTTGTATATATAACCAATATAGAACGTTGGTTGGCCTTTCTTATAAAGGTGAACGTTATATTTATAAAGATATAAAGTTTTTGTAGTATACGGACTAGCATGCTCTTCTCTCACCTAAGCTGCCCCGATTCGATTTCTGGTTCCGGCAGATTTTGGAAGGTTTATGGCAGTTTCCCTTAGCCGTAACACAAATGTGGGATTTGTACTAATACCATCTGTTATATTGGCTGGAGCCGCACGTTGGGCCTGTGTAATAGTAATAATCGCTCCTCCCTCCTGCACAAGCTTCATACCTTCTGGAGCCTGGTTCGCCAGGTAATGGGTAGTAGCAATTATTATTATATCTTGAAGATTAATAAAGAGATCTGTAACAGTAATATATCTTTTATTTAGTTCATATAACACTCAAAGTTCAAATCAATTAATTCCAAAACCTACTCAGCACCGCGACACTACTCAACCAAGCCTGTTGAATGCTAATCAATCGTGTTTCGAGGCAAGATTTGAGAAAATATCCGGGAGTTGGCTTTTTGGAGGGGTCATCCAAAGCCAGGAAATAAGCAGAACTTTTGCAACACTGCGCACGATTACTATGTTTTTCCCCGTGAATCTTAGCAATTCAATTTCGCTAAAAACTTTTAACTTTATGTGGTGTGTAAAAACTTTCATAGTTACACTAATCATAACCACTGTGTGCAACGCAACAGTAGTGACGTGTTTTTGCTACGCAAGTCCTGTCAACTCGAATAAATTCACAGATTAAAACCTGCTTATTTTTTTGATCAATTATAGTTATTTTTAGACCAGAAAGTTACAACAGTATATCGTAAGTATATCTCATAGCCCCGCACCAGACTTTACCAGCGCATTTCTGATGACATTTGGAACAAAAAAAATCTTAATAAAGTTTTTTGATTAGAGAAAGTTCAAATTTTTAATAATTTTGACCGACGTTTTCAAAAAAGTGCGTATAATTGATGTAGGTCAGGTGTTAAGTCGAATAGGATTAAATGCAAGCTCTTTAGAAATTGACACCATCAGCAAAAACGTGACATCTGTTGAATTAGCACAAGGATGTAGACGTTGCAAATTCCATTTTGGATGATGTTGAAAGAACGTAAGACGTTCTATTAATCCGGGGGACTCCCCTGTATTCTAATAGGAAACGCAGACAGAAATGACATCATTTTAATACAGACCCATTTAATGATATCATTAAATTTCATTTGTTATTCGTTAATAAACATATTAGTTAATTAAGTAAAGACGATAATTTAAACTATCCATCAAAAGGTATTGTTATTTATTATTTATTATTTATTTTATTGGAAGTCTAAAATCTAAATACAGTAGTACACAGTTCTTTTAGTAAAACCTTTATTTTTTATGTTTTGATAGAATTACCTTGATGCATGGTTATTTTGTTTACATAGTATAAAAACAATGCTTAGAAAATAAATAAATACTGTTATACTATTTTACTAAAAACTGCAGTGTAAGGGATTTGCAAATTGTTAGGCCCTACCTTGGCCGAGTGTTTACAAACATAATAAGTACTCAAAATAAATGTTGTCGGCGGGGTTGTTTTGTTTATTTTTAGTACTAATGCATCTGTGTCCAATTATTAGTCACAATTCTTAGGAATATTTACGGTATTTACAGTAATGACTTTATTGCTATTCACTAGAAATCGGTACCCTTTGTTTATTACATAGTATGTACTTTCTGGGAATAAATATTATTTTAAACAAAAAAATAGTAGGAAGTAATACATTAAGCATGAAAAAAATAACACAACTGCCACGCGGTTATCAGAAACAAAAATCTAATAATCAAAACACATCATACTACTAATAGAATACTAAATTACCTTACAGCGAATTTTCGAAAATATCTTATTTAATATACCGTAAACAAAATTAATATGAAAATATTTGTTTCTATTTTGCGTCTATAATAAAGCTGTTAAAGCACCCAAAACAGTGCGTTAATAGCTCATTTGAGTGCTTTAATAGCTGAACTTTTTAAAAGTTGGTAGCATTGAAGAATAATGGAAAAAACAGAAAATTGACAAAAACTTTACTCAATTTTCTGTGTCAATCAATGAATTTTCAAATGTCACATCAGTGTTGTCAACTACTACAAAAATTCCTAAATTTTGAAATTGCGATTTTTTTATTTAAAAAGGGAATAAAAGACGCAAAATAGAAAAAATAGCATTAAAAACTGGTTTCATAAGTGATTATTGCACTCGTGCTTTATAAAACTCGCCGCAAGCGGCTCGTTTTCTAAATTTGGACTCGTGCAATAAATCTTGCCTTATGAAACTCGTTCTTTAATATACTATTTTATTCACAGACCTGCTTGTATTACACATAATAGGGGTTAACGTACCTATTAAAAGAATATGAAATTGTCTTACAAAGCAGTAATCACAAAACAAAAATACCGTTTTTAAAACATATTATCAAACACGAGTACGTTTCTTATTTATTTATCTGTTCTTATGCTACGAAATACTTGGCCAAAATAAAGACGGGTTATTACTTTATTATGAGAGCTTGCACATTCTCGAAAACAAGTAAGTAGTATTGTTTATCACCTTGAACTTTAAAATATGTGTCATGTGCATTCATACTATTAAATTTGAAAACATTAGGCTGAACTTTGATGCCGTTTTTCTCCAAAAGTATAGAAGTACGAGAAAAATGGTATATAGGAATTTTCTTTCTTTAATAGTTATCTAATCACTGGCAAAGTCTGACTACGTCTTAATGGGACACCCTGTATAATTGATAAATTCTAAATCCATTGAAAAGAACAACCCTGTAGAGTTTTTTTGCAGCTGCAATCTATTATAGATAATACTTCTAACGATACTAATAAATTTCATCTTTACACGATATGGATATGACCTTCCTGTATAATTTAACCTTTTTTTACCGAGGTATAAATGTAATGATCCACCATTACATGTAATGATCAGGGAGGCATTCAATGTATCAGAAGCTTGGGTGTTCAATTATATCGTGGTCACCAATATATAACTTTGGCCTTTGTTATCAAGGTGAACGTTATATTTATAAATATATACAGTCTTGGTAGCGTAGGGACTAGCGTGCTTTTCTCTCATCCAAGCTGCCCGGGTTCGACTGCCCGTGCCGGCAGATCTGGTTAATGATTTTCTGTAGTTTCCCTTAGCTGTAACACAAATGTGGGATTTGTGCTAATACCATCCGTTAAGTCGTCAGCAGCCGCACGTTGAGCCTACGTAATAGTAATAATCGCCCCTCCTTCATAGCTACTGGGGCCTGGTTCACCAGGTAATGAGTAGTAGCACTTATTATTATATATTAAAGATTAATAAATATAGATCTCAACAGTAATATACCTTTTATTCAGTTCAAACAATACTCAAAGTTCAAATCAATTAATTCCAAAATCTTTACTTTAATCATACCTTTAGTCACCTTTAGTACATCTTCAAGATATCTTTATAAATATAACGTTCACCAAACAACGTTATAGTACTTCATATTAGAAAAATAGCGGAAAGCTGAGATAGGTTCTGGGGATTTTGCATAGGTCTTGTCTATGGTTTGTAAATAGTCCCCTAAAAATCAAAACCTGTAGATGGTACGCCGAAAGAGGTAACGAAGGTAAACCACGCCCCCAAATTGTTTATATTTGTGTAGTTTTTCTTCAAGAATTATGCTTATCGAGACGAGTGAGTGGTTAAGTAAAATAAACTTTATTTAATTTCCTACAAAAAAGATCAGACAAGTTTTTGTCGAATCTCGTTTTTGTGAGTCAATTAAAGATGTGTCTTATTAGTATACTATATTATACACTTGTGTGCAAAGAAATCGACCCACTTCACACTTTTGACTGCATTTTCTTTTAAAACCTAGACATCTAGATACTGTATAAAATAGAGAAAAAAGAAACTATCTTAATAAATTTAGTCTTATTTGAAAGGTTATTAAATGGTCTTTCAAACAACATATGTTTTTTAAATCTGATATCTAGTTCTTAAAACAATGCATTTAAAGGTAAAAATGTGAAGTGGGCCGATTTCTTAGATCAGCAATTTTTTCTACCGCTGTTTCGCTCGAGAAACTGTTGGGCGTAATTTTTAGTGATTTTATATTTGTCATGAACTAACTAAGAATAGTGCGTTGGATACTGGATAATAAATCGTGGTCCAGTCATAGTCATCTTCTACTGCAACATTTCTTATGGTATTTCCGTGTAGGTAAGATAATTCTTAGGAAAATACATTGAACCAGACAAGCTTTTTATCACATTCAAAACGTACAGCAGGTATGTTTCACTTGTATGTTGATCTATTGTATTGAATATTGGCTTTGATTAAAGTATCATTTTGATTGTTTTTGGGGAATGTTTTGATATGGAAATTCTCCCATTTTACATGCAGAGTATCCGGAAAAGATGATGAAAGTAGGTCGATTAAATGCAGCTTACTTATATCCAATAGACCTTAAATTTTATCTTTCGCTATAATTCAAAAGCTAATCATCCAATTTGGATGAAACATGGTATGCGGTGTTGCTGGATTTCGAGAAATATAGGTGGGTGACATTTGTGTTTGAGCTAACATGCGTTGTTCTTAATTTTTATTGTGCTATTGGCGTTTCCGCTATTCCTGAAAATATGATCTCAATTAAATGGACTAAAGATCTTATAATAGTTTGATTTAGATTCAATTATTCTAACTTCAATTATTCTAACCTTATTTTCGTATTTGAAACAGCTATAATTATTCTTCGGCTGCTGCAGTGGCGGATTTAGGCACAAGCGCTTGAAGCGGCCGCTTCAGGCCCCGCAAGTCAGGGGGCCCCGCCGAGGCCTCCTGCCAAGGACCGCACTGAACACGCAATAAATAACAATTATTGGCGTGGAATTCACTTTCTCGCGAAAAGTGAAACAAAAACGGTTTATATCATTCATATCGGTTGACACATTATAGTTTACTACGAAAAGGCAAGCATAAGTAAAATATTGTAACGGAGTATACTGTTTCACAACAGACTTGCGAGGAATGTATTATCTCTGTCGCTCCGAACACTTGCTTTCTCGCACAATCAGCATCAGCACGGTCATCAGACTACTATGATGACTATAATTTCTTGAATTAATGGTTTCTGATAAGACGTTCGATGAAGGGGAATTTTACAACGCTTTTCAACGGGTAAAATTCCTGAATGACTTTTGTCAATTGTTTTTGGTATAGTAAATGTAGAACAGTTCCATTGTAAAATAACTGATTGTAAAATAAATGTATTTATGTCCGATTGCATTATAAAGTACTGTTTATTGTATTGTATTGCGCCAGTAAACTGGCTTATTATTGTACTCGTAAAATAAAGTGGTAGTAAAAAATAAAATGGTAGTAGTAAAATAAAGTATATGGTAGTAAAATAAAGTATGACAACTGTATATTACATGTCAAATTTTCTTCTGTCAAGAATAGATGTCAAATTTATAAACTGATTTTTTTTGATAATTAGCCAATTTTAGGAATCGAACATAAAGCTTTGTATGCAACTCTTACATAATCGGACCTTATAGACGCGCCCTTTTTATAGACCTTGCTCGCTTCGCTCGCTCGGCCATAAACGAGGCTTGTCTATAAAGTCCTACATTATGTACTTGTTACATAAATAGCTATTATGTCCTATTGCATTATAAAGTACTGTTTATTGTATTGTTTTGCGGCAGTAAACTGGCTTATTATTGTACTCGTAAAATAAAGTGGTAGTTGTAAAATAAACTGTAGTATATTCAGTTTTCCAATGGCAACTGTATATTACATGTCAAATTTTCTTCTGTCAAGAATAGATGTCAAATTTATAAACTGATTTTTTTTAATAATAAGCCAATTTTAGGAGTCGGACATAAAGCTTTGTATGCAACTCTTACATAATCGAACTTTATAGACTCGCCCTTTTTATAGGCCTCGCTCGCTTCGCTCACTCGGCCATAAACTGAGCTCATCTATAAAGTTCTACATTATGTACTTGTTACATAAATAGCTATTATTAAATATTTATTAGTGCGTATAATGTTAATTAACAATAAATCAGTTATACCAAAAACCTAAAATTATACGATTAAGTACTATGCCGGCAGAAAAATTTCACTCGATTTTCTTCATTTTGTAAACGGTCTTACATCCAGTGGCAAGTTTTACTTATGTCAAATTGTTATTTTTCTTTTAATGACATATGTCATAAAGTACAATTTAATAAAATACGTAGTTTCTAAATCAAAATGATGTGTCTTGATATAAATTCTTTTTTATATTAATAATAAAATCAGCCAATATTATTTTATTTCTATTGAAATAGTTATTTTTGACGCGTCTATGATATTGTGTCATGTCATGAAAAGTCTTTGTTACTCGTCTAAAATTTAAGAAAAATCAGCCTACTTGATAAAAATCGTGCGAGATTTTCCTGTCAGAACAGTACATATGTCGCAGGAAGATAATCAAATCCGGAAAACTAACTATCTACCTAGTCATTTACTAAGTGACGGGGCAGATAGTAAATCGAACATAAATCTATATGCCTTTTGATTTTGTTATATGCCTAGGTATTTACTAAATTAAACTAAATTTACTAAATTAGAACAGGCAGTTAGTAAATGGCTTAATGTGCTGTCGGAAAATTAGGTAATAACATGCACATTTCTTCGTAGAACATTTTTTTAGATGAACACCTGAAAAATCTTTACCCTTGCCTAAAGAATGTTCTGCAAAAAAATGTGCATGTTATTACCTTATTTGCCCACAGCACATGAAGTCATTTACTAACTGTCTGTTCTAAACAACGGCATTTAGTAACCTTCATTCAATGAACCCTCTTCATGCCTAGGCATGAAGCAAAATCGTATAGATTTATTCTCGTTTTACTGTCTGTCCCGTCACTTAGTAAATGACTAGGCAGATAATTATTTGCCGGATTTGACCACAGATTATACTTTACAGATGCGAAGCTCGCCTGGTCCCGCCAATCCAAATTTATATAAGCATGCGTGAATCCACCATTGTTTTAGTAGTATTTTAATCAACCTCACTTCTCTGCTTGTTTATATTTTGCGCGTGTGTTTTTGTTGCGTTCAGATATTTTGAATTATTTTGTTAGTACTTTATATATTTTTGCATTAATATTTGATTTGACATTGATATTATGGACATAATGTTACCTTTCTGCACTTACCAATTGATTTGTACAATACAGTATCCATATAAGTATAATTTATTATAATGTTAATAAAAAGTTTTCGATTTTGGTAAATTGATTATTTTTTTATAGTTTATTATTTTTTGTTTTATAGACCTTAATTTATGTTAATCCTTGGGGGCCCCAAAAATCTCTAGCGCTTCAGGCCCCTCAAGTGTTAAATCCGCCACTGGGCTGCTGTGCTCCTTTTTTTTCAATATCTGGGGTCAAATTGCTTCGATATCTTCTTTTAGAATGTCTTCTTCATTTATATAAAAAAATGCGATTATGAATGGAAAATTCTATTTCTTGTTGAATACGTAATTTGGCGAAACGGTTTCCTAGTAGTATCATGTTTATCATAAATGCAATCTTGCAATTCTTCCTTTGTTACTACTGCCTTCAATATAGGTAAGTAGGACATCATCGTAAATTACTAGAGTAACCATGTTTTGCATTTGCAGAATAATCAGTTATGTAATTATAGGTGAGTTAATTTTTTAAGAATCAATTCACTATTGAGTTTATTAAAAATTACTTATCAAACTATAGTTTTTAAAAGTATCAAGTTATCAAGTTTTTTCTGATGTTTCCTTTATATTCTTGAAGAATCTTCGTAAACAACCTACTTTTTGTTCATGTTTTTAATGTTGTTGACTGGTATTTTTTTCTGGTTTCTTATACGTATTAGTTGGCTAACTCCAGTCTTTCTTATTATCTATATATTACGACGTTTCTAGACTTATTAACTAGTGTACCTTAGAAAATTGTTGGCGATGATTCATCAATAATACGGAGAACACATCAGAAAGAATAATTGAATAGAAGACACTATATAAGATCCGAAACATGGAATACAGATGTGGAATATGCTACTCAGAATTCAGCTATGAAGATTTGGAATTTATAACTTACAAACTTGAATTAAGGATTAACAACTGGTTCCTGTTAATTCGGAATTAAAAAATCCGAGTGTATATTGAAGACCTTAATTACAACAGGATATATTTTTCAGATTTTTAGATATTGGTGTCAAAACGGTCTATGTCCAAGTTTAACAAGAACAAAATGGCACAAGTGTCTAGGATTGTACTTTCGGTATTTCTACAGGATGTAATATTCAGCATGCTTTTGATAAAATTTAGTATTTACAATTATAGCAACTTATAAATGCTAGAAAGAGAAAGAAAAGGGAAAATGAAAGAGAACATTTAAAACACAAAGATTAGAATACAGTAATTTCAAATGTTGAAGTTTCTACAAAAAACCTCTAGCATTTACACCTGAATATTCACTGACCTGCGCACTTACACCTGAAGATGTGACAAAAAATAAACACCTAAGAAAATCGTATGTATAGTGACTAAATTATTGCTAAAAACCGGTTTTTTGCCAAAAAACCTGCATTTCTTGGCAAAAAACAGGTAATAATTTAGTCCGTAGACATACGATTTTCTTAAAATTCTTATTATGTGAATATGGATATTTTCAAATATAGGATCTATTTAGAATATTAAAATTTGGAACATACTGTCCAGTTTTCGTATTTTCAAATTCAAATGTTTGTTTTTGGGCGAAGAATCGGAGTGGCAGAGTACTATAGTCGCCTCTACTATACTTTGGTCGAACGTGGGGAAATTCACACCCAGTAGAATTTTTAATGTTTCATACATAACATCATGGGACCTACGGTTTTACGTACTTCCATCTGCAGATGAATTACCTGCTCGGTCCTGGATCGAATTTACGATCTTTGCATTACGAGTTAATCTTATTAACCACTAATTCCTAAAAGCTGGCTTTTTTATTAATAAATCAGCTATTATAACTTATTATATTAGAGCAATTTTTTCCTAGATATGTAAATCTAGTCTAGTCCTAGATATGTAAAGCCTGTCCTCGTCATATGACAATTTTCAAAATTTGCCAGGTCGATAGGTCCGTATATGAGTTTTATTTCCTAAGACTTTCGACCTAGTGTTCTTTACTTAGTATAAGGTTGACTCTTTAAAGTTCAAAATTTGACAAAAGTTTGAGAAACAATTTCTTGTGGCCTATTCCACTCAGTGGCGTAGCCACGGGGGTATATGGGGGATATATCCCTCCCAAAGGGTCACAAACTTAAAAAAAGTAGATGAAATATTTGACGAACTGAGCAAAAAACCATGGCGCATGTTTTTTGTTGAATAAAGATTAATATTCTAAAAATATTGTTTTTTATTCAGTATTCTTTAATATTTGCACTTTTGTTTCATACAATCTATAAAAGACCTAAATAAACAGTTACTATAGGTATACGTTGAGAGCCAAGCCCGCGGATTTTCTTTTATTATTGTACGAGGATTGTTCGGTAACTACGTGGCCTAACACAGAGATGGCGCGAATTTGCAGGAATCCTCTTTATCATTCTGTAGAATCATCCTTTAATAGGTTAAATATGACAGTACAGAGCGATCTGTCAATTAGTCTGTTTTTGATAGTACGCCAAAATGAACGTCTTGTGTGATTTTGTAAACAATGGAAAAAACCGAGTTGAGAGCAGTGATAAAGTACTTCCATTTGAAAGGCTTAACACCAACCGAAATCAAAGCAGAGCTGGATTCAACACTATTGGAATCCGCTCCTTCATTTTCAATGGTTAAAAGCGTGGTTGCCGTCTTGGATGACCGTCGAGTAAAAGTGCGCGATATAGCAGACATAGTGGGGATCTCAAATGACAGTGTGCACAGTATTTTAACTGAAGAATTGGAAATGAAAAAATACTGTGCCGCGGTTGCTCACACCGGAGCCAAAACTGAACCGTTTGAGTGTTTCTCGCGACATTTTGACACGTTTTCGCCGCAATCCGAAGGACTTTTTACGCCGTCTCATAACCGTCGATGAAACCTGGGTCCACCATTACACTCCCGAAACCAAATAGCAGTCCAAGCAAACACAAAGGTTCTCCGCCACCAAAGAAGGTAAAATCAGTTTTGTCAGCAGGAAAAGTTATGGCAACTGTGTTTTGGGATTCTCGTGGAATTATTGTGGTCGACTACTTAGAAAAGGGGAAACAATAAATGGGAAGTATTACGCCAATTTGTTGCAACAATTAAACGACAAAATCAAAGAGAAACGGCCTCATTTGGTAAAGAAGAAAGTGTTTTTCCATCAGGATAACGCACCTGCCCACAAGTCTGCGATTGCAATCGCCAAAATTCATGAATTGGGATTTGAATTAGTGGCTCATTCTCCCTATTCCCCAGATATGGCTCCCAGCGATTATCATCTGTTTCCAAATCTGAAAAATTGGCCCGGCGGTAAGAGATTTTCGTCTAATTCCGAGGTAATCGCTGCTCTAAATAGCTATTTCGAGGACTTAAATTCATCGACCTACAATGAAGGCATTGCTAATTTGGAATATCGTTGGAATAAGTGTGTTGAGAGAGCAGGAGACTATATTGAAAAATAAAATGTTTTTTGTCAAAAAATTGCGTTTTCTTTCTTAGGCCACGTAGTTACCGAACAATCCTCGTATATCCCTCCCCAAGGCCCAACTCTGGCTACGCCACTGATTCCACTTATCGCTTCGGATTGTTTTGTCAAGTAATCTTTGACAGAATTCCAAATAAGCTTATTCCCCAAATTCCCCCAAGGTCAAAGGTAGCATCGACAAGTCCAAAATCAGCACCTCCTTACCTGAATGCCGCCTGAGCTCGCTCTCCAATGAAACTACATACTACAAGAAAGTAATATTTTGACCATGTCAAAGGTCAAATCAGAAAAACGAGTTTCGGATATTCATATACTTATACATACATAAGCCTTTAGGTTAGGTTTTACTAAAACCTAAGTGACCTATTGACCTGGTGCCTTAGAGCGATTTAAGAAAAGGGCCCTTAAATCCAATACCCTAGAAAATAAAACCTTCCATGTGGACCTAAACTCCTTCTGCTTTAATTATTTCAGACAAGCTTACTCTGGTATAAATAAATATAGCATAATGAGGAATACGTCAACGTTGTTACCTCTGAATCCTTATTTATGATCTTATGGACATTGTCATTTTAGTCTTCAGTTGTCTGCATCTGCCTGTAGTAGTAGGGATTCCAATAAAATATTTATGTGCAATTTCAGCAGTGGCAGATTAAGGTTTTTCTGGTGTCTAGGCATCAAGCAGTAAAATACAAAAACTGCAAGCATTGCAGAACTAGAATGTATGTGATTTCGGAACGTATTCCTTCGCCTAGCGTCGATAACAGGAAAGTTATCTAGGTTCCAAATTACGTATGTTTATTATTACATAATACTGATTTTTGTTTGGAAGTAAATAGTAAGCACGGTCTTTTTTAATTCATTGTTACTGATTATTATTATTATTACATATAAGAAAATGTTGTTTTGGTTGCCCCTCCTCGACCAAGCATTGAGCCCCCATGAAATTGCCTAGAATTAACCCACAACTGGGTTTCAATCTATCATAGTGTTTTGCACTTCTTCCAGGGATGACATTACATATGGTACGTTGAGCGTCAGCTAATATTCTGAAAATTCTCGATTGACTATTTTGTGTTATGGATGTAATATTTGATTTACTGATCCAATCAAATACCTATATTAACCGTAAGTCCATATAGGCTTTATTATTGGCTTATACAGAGTGTCTCTTTAATGTGCAATTATTCAATATGGCCTAAACTATTAAATATCGAAAGAAACTTTCAATACAACAGTTTCTTGGTTGGAAAGACGAATTCGTTAAAATATTTACAACAATAGTGTTTAGCTTTTCTTAAATAGAACACCCTATATATTTTACCCAAAATTTACTTGCCTATCAGTTGTTTATTTAACAATAAATTGTTTTTTTAAATCCGTCGCAACGTTGCCAATTTATTTATTAATTTCCTAAATTTTTAATATTGTAAGGTCGTAATAAAAAATCACAGTTTATTCATTTACTTGAATTTTAAAAGTATTCTTTTGTAGACAGTATTATCGGAGTTCTATGCCAGAAAAAAGTTTATTATGTACTTGCATTGAGATATGCATAAATGAAGATCTTTTTTTATATTGTAAAATAACCTAAAATCTACGGGGGACTCAACTGAGGAGACGAAACGAGTCAAATAAAGCGTCCCCGACCTTGAACGTTAATTCAAGTTTGAACGTTACTTCTAGATGGCGCTACGATTCTGGACAACGCTGACAGTGTTGACAGATTATGCGATTTATCGCAAATTTTATCGCAAATCTGGCTAATTTTTATGAAACATTGCGACCCATATGGCACTCCAGCGAACTGTCAACAATGGCCAGCGTGGTCTGAGCGTTGTCAAGGACCGAAGCGCCCTCTAACGAAAATTTTTTAAAATACAGGCCATTGGGTACGCAAATGTTTGGAACGCCCATTGCCGATTCGTCTCCTCAGTTGAGTCCCCCGTACTAAAATTATAGGAACAGAGCTATTATATTCAATGTAATAATGTTATAATTTTATAATTTTATGAAAATTAATTACTTTGCAACACTGCACCTAACAAAAACCATATTTTAAAATTAGATCAAGTACTAGCCAAAATCTTAATTTTCGGTAAAACATATACAGTGCGAGTCAAAAGTAAGGAATAAATTCTATAAAAGGGACAGTATTGATGTTTAGCAAAATTCCAAAAACAGATCAATTTTGTTTTTAAAGTTCGCACTTTTTGACATAATATTTGGATATATAAGGTGATGCGTTTAAGTGCGGCGACTATAGCACCTTCCCGTCTTCATCATTATTTTTTTCAAAAATTTCCTTATTTAAGGTAACAAACTTATTACATTACATATTATGTTGGCAAACGGGTGAAGTGTCAGAATATGGAATAAAAAGTGGAAGTTGATCTTTAAAAAATGCCGATGACGTCACCACACTTCAACGCATCACCCTGTATACGCGAATATTATGTCAAAAAATGCGGACTTTAAAAACAAAATTGTCTTGTGTTTGGGATTTTTCCAAAAATTAATACTTTCCCTTTTATCGAATTTATTCCGTACTGTTGACTCGCACTGTATAGGGTATTTCATTTGACAAACTGAGTAAATATGATGTTGGTGTTATCAGAATTAGAAGCTATAATTTGTACACCCTGTACATATAAAACACACGAAAACATTTTAATAGTGTTTGTAGGACTCTGATAATAAACATGTTTTTAATTAAAATAAAGGAAAAAACTGTGACTTATTTATTACGAACTTACAAAACTAAAAAAAAAAATACGAAAATAATTTAAAAATTAGTAACGTCAACGGATTAAAAAAGAATCTAGTGTTGAATAAACAACTAAGAGTGTAGTTCTATTTGTCTAGCTTTTGTGAAACATCCTGTATTGTTGTAAATATTTTTAAGTACGCATCTTTGGCAACCAAGCAACTGTTGTATTAGGTTTTTCTCGATATTTATTAGTTTAGGCGATATTGAATACTTGCGCACTAATGGACGAATATATATATTAAGATTTTTGGAAACTTTCATTTTTCTACCTATTAATTAATCTATTCCCCGTATTTCTAGGTCTATTTATTTTCTTTTTTAACAGTGTTTGATTCCATATTAGTTTCTTACTAATCATAAATACTTAAGTTAATTCATTTTAATACGCCTTTTTGTAGCCATTCTACTGGATTGTCATGAGTAGCCAGAATGATTATAATTGTATCGCCAGAAGTGTAAAGACGAAAATTGGTTAAAAAATAAATATTTGAAAAAGCTTTAGAATTAAAGCGAAACGTCATGTTTTAATGAAACATCATTGTTTTATTTAAATAAACATAAGGCTGCAAAGTCCTCATAAACAAAAAGGGAACTTTCAAGATTAAAATTAACTAAATAGTTATGTTCCTATATGTAGTAAAGATCTTGAGCAGGTAGGTATTTCTAAATTCAATTACACCCTGACAATAGATGAAGAGTTAGAGCAAAACCCACTGTAGCCCGAATGCCGAACAGTTATTATCAGGTAAGTATAGTTTGATTAAAAAGTCTTTGGATCAGGATTGCCATACAATTAACAAGCTATCTATGAAATTATTTCTTTCTATTATTTTTGACATTTACTTCACAACTGACAAGTCAATAGATAATAATAGTTCAAAATAATGATGCAATAGAATAATGGTTCAAAAGCGCTGAAATCAAAATTTTAGCGCTACTGTGCAGTTCACAAAAACTACGGGCAGTAGCAGTAAATAATTCTGGGTAAATTCGGCATTCAGATCTATTTAACTCGAAGAGCTCGGTTTCCATAGTATCCATTATTGCAAATAATTGTAACTATGACAATAGAGCTTTTGGAGCAAAAAGAGTTACAATGCCGAACTTACCCTCTGGATAAATTCGGCATTCAGATCTATTTCACTCGAAGAGCTCGGTTTCCATAGTATCCATTATTGCAAATAATTGTAACTATGACAATAGAGCTTTTGGAGCAAAAAGAGTTACAATGACGAACTTACCCTCTGGGTAAATTCGGCATTCAGATCTATTTCACTCGAAGAGCTCGGTTTCCATAGTATAAATTATTGCAAATAATTGTAACTATGACAATGGAGCTTTTGGAGCAAAAAGAGTGGAGCAAAAAACAATGCCGAACTTACCCTCTATAGATGGTTTTTACATTCCATGGCTATTGCGATACAAAGACTTTTTGATCATACGATAGTTTTATAGCATTTTAAAAATAAATATGTTGAAAAACCGTAGTTATTTGTATTAAGAAGATAAAAGTGAACCAAAATTGAATTTCTAGATAAAAAGGTTTAAAAACATTAAATCTAAGTAAATAATATGACTTAAGTTCTAATTACATGCTAAATGCCTTTTATTTCACTTCACTTAACAATCCTTGTCGTCCTTTTTATTCAAATTTTGACAAATCTTGATCCAAGCAGGTCTTTGGTCTTCCTTGGTTCTATCATAATAATCTTCCGCTGCGACATTCCAAATCTCAGAGTAATTGTTTACCTCACCAATAAACAGCTCAATATTCAATAATTCTTCAAAATTATACACTGAGAAAAATAGATAGTTATAGTAAGTATATACATAGATAGTTATAGTAAGCATACATATATTTAGCATCAATATATTTATTAGGGTGGTCCTTAAAACGTAAATATTTTAATTTCATGCGTCCCACCCCCTAGATCGATTCTGTATTAAATTACAAAAGTTTTATCAAAAAACTTCCCAAAAATATTAATATTAACCCGTACCTCACGACGTTGAAGTTTAAATGGGGTTTAACGTGGGTTTTAGACACTTGTGGATACTATAAGGTATAACACTGTTGGTTTTCAATGTTTTGACATCAGCACATGCTTTCTAAGTGCTTTTGGGGATGCTGAATCCGAATTTGAGGTTAAAAATGTGTTTTGACACATGACAACTTTCAAAAATGCTGTCAACTTGAAAGTTTTCACTATTTTCAAGGTTTTTTTGGGCCGCAAAATTCGATTTTCAGATTCAAAATCGGATTTGACAAATTAAAGCTGTCGAGAATTCTGTCAAAATGAGAAATTCCGATATAGATTCGCATTTCTTATCTGCTTTTGTGGTTCTAAGGGTCACTAAATAGGAACTCGAGGTTAAAAATGTAGTTCGACATAGGGTTGCAGTCAATTCTATATTAGGTTTTTGAAAAACTTAACACATTTGTTATTATATAAAAGAATTTCGACGTTTTTTAAAAATGTTTTTCACGTAAATAAAAGAATAACACCTTTGAAGCTTGTAACCAAAGAATAGAGAGGATAAGAATGGAAGGCTAACCATAGAGGCTAACGACCTCAAAAATAGTAACGCCATCTAGCGTGTTGGATGTTAACTGATAGGAAGATGATTATATTTTGACTCCACATGCTGTTGACACGTGTTGAATCAAGTAGGTTAAGAAAAGTAAACATTTCGCGGTTAATAACACTTGTTAGATAGATCTTTTTATGAAAAATATTATATACATATATTGTTTTTTTGATGTATTAAAATTTTTTAAATATCTAGCGATTATTACGCCATCTTTACGTGTCAGGTGTTAACTATCTATATATTTAAAAAACACAAGGATTATTTTTGTTCCAGCTCGTTTGAGAGTTCCACGATCTAAGCGATTCTTTTTTATATTAAAGGTTTCGCTGTGTAGATTAGTCAACACTACTGAATTTTTATATTTTTTTATTGTTTATATTTTTAATTTGAAAAACTCTAAAATGTTTAATTTGAGACGGACGAATCGGACATTCACTTGGGGCGCCCTCTCACTTTCTACGGTGTTGAACTTCGTAAGTACTCCCGCTTATAAATATAAAAGGGTGATGCAGTCGTCCACTTCCATCATTAATAAGCGGTTAACACGCGGTTAATGTTTAAAAAATTGTTAGGTTGCGTGGACAAAACCCCCATAGTTGAAAATTATGGACAATAGACGAATTATACTCGTAACAATAATTAATAGCTGATGGTAACTGCTTATTCAGAGCAGTTTTATATTGTGTGTATGTGTTGGCAAATTAAAAACTATACGTTTTTAAGAATGTTTTAAACAAGATCGATTTTTGATTTTATTCTTAAGGTAGAATTTCCGTATGTATGTATGTAGAATAAACCGGCGGGAAGGGGTAAGAGAGCCAGAGAGGAATATATACCGGAAGAAAGAAGGGTAAGCTGGTAGAGAGGAGTAGAGATAGGCTTAGAATTTTCAACTGATTATGTTTGACTGCGCACAACCGAAATTTTTTTAAAGTAGGTCATGTTAGAGATGGGTTGGGCTCATTCGACTCCAATATTAATAAAGTTGATTTGTATGTGTGTCCGAGCCCCATTCTCGCGTTCTATAAGGGCTGGAGAGATGGGCTTGGGCTCATTCGACGCGTAATTTGCCGAGGATAATGCACGACCGATTTTTTAATTTTTTAAATTAGGTTATGTTTTAAAAATTTTTAAATTAGGTTATGTTTTAAAAAATCGATAAATGCTGATTCTATCGTACTATTTAGTGCTATTGAGTGTTATTTGGTACTAATATGTGCTCTATCGATAGAGAATCGATTGGAGATTTATGTAGGTCATGTAAATACTGACCTACTTAAAAAAAAATCGATAAATGTTATTTCTATCATACTTAAGTGCTTAGGCCCGTAGGGCCCATTATCCTAGTTATTAAATATATGCATGAGACAACGTGAGAATCTATGTAAGAACATATTGTGGCGACGCTAGTGTAGACTTTCGAAACACTGGGAAAGGATAATCAAACAAACGACAATTTTGAGAGACACATATTTCATAAAAAAATATTTTTAAAAAAACTCGAAATTCTTTTATATAATAACAAATGTGTTAAGTTTTTCAAAAAACCTAATACAGAATTGACTGCAACGGTATGTCGAACTACATTTTTAACCTCGAGTTCCTATTTAGTGACTCTTAGAACCACAAAAGCAGATAAAAAATGCGAATCTACATCGGAATTTCTCATTTTGGCAGAATTCTTGACAGCTTTAATGTGTCAAATCCGATTTTGAATCTGTAAATCGAATTTAGCGACCCAAAAAACCTTGAAAATAGTGAAAACTTGTAAAAATGCAAATTTACATTAAAATTTTTCAAGTTGACAGCATTTTTGAAAGTTGTCATGTGTCAAAACACATTTTTAACCTCAAATTCGAATTCAGCATTCCCAAAAGCACTTAGAAAACATGTGCTGATGTCAGAACATTAAAAATCAACAGTGTTATACCTTATAGTATCGACATGTGTCTAAAATCCACGTTAAACCCCATTTATACTCTATGTTTATACTTCAACCGTCGTGAGGCACGGGTTAATATTAATATTTTTGGAAAGTTTTTTGACAAAACTTTTGTTATTTAATACAGAATCGATCTAGGGGGTGGGACGCATGAAATTCAAAAATTTACTTTTTAAGGACCCTAATATTTATACTTAGAACTCACCATTATTAATTTTAGGGCTACTGTGAGCCCGCAGTTGCGGGTGCGTCACCATTGCAAGCTTGTGAGGATCTGCGTCAAAAAACGCTCGCAAGATGCTCGCTGCGAGCCCGCAACGGTGACGCAGGTAGGTGTGAACTACACCTAATAAGTATGCATGTGATTCCTAACATTTACTCTGCATTGCCACTGTCTTTATTACGCCTAGAAATTACAGTTAATTAACTAAAAATTCTTCTTACCTGGTACCGCCTTAATTATTTCGAGTTGAAAGAAAAACGCGCATGAAGAATTCTAGATATTTTCCCACTCTATAACCTCTGATGCTTCTGAAGATCTTTTTAGAAGAGATTGCAACGTTGAGGAAACTGGAAATGACCTCACACTGGTCATAAATCTACACCTTTCAGTTGTGAAGGACATCTCTATAAAAAATTCATTTTGTATCATATAAATTCAATTTGTATAAAACGTAGTTATTGCCAGTGGCGGATTTAACACTTGAGGGGCCTGAAGCGCTAGAGATTTTTGGGGCCCCCAAGGATTAACATAAATTAAGGTCTATAAAACAAAAAATAATAAACTATAAAAAAATAATCAATTTACCAAAATCGAAAACTTTTTATTAACATTATAATAAATTATACTTATATGGATACTGTATTGTACAAATCAATTGGTAAGTGCAGAAAGGTAACATTATGTCCATAATATCAATGTCAAATCAAATATTAATGCAAAAATATATAAAGTACTAACAAAATAATTCAAAATATCTGAACGCAACAAAAACACACACGCAAAATATAAACAAGCAGAGAAGTGAGGTTGATTAAAATACTACTAAAACAATGGTGGATTCACGCATGCTTATATAAATTTGGATTGGCGGGACCAGGCGAGCTTCGCATCTGTAAAGTATAATCTGTGGTCAAATCCGGCAAATAATTATCTGCCTAGTCATTTACTAAGTGACGGGACAGACAGTAAAACGAGAATAAATCTATACGATTTTGCTTCATGCCTAGGCATGAAGAGGGTTCATTGAATGAAGGTTACTAAATGCCGTTGTTTAGAACAGACAGTTAGTAAATGACTTCATGTGCTGTGGGCAAATAAGGTAATAACATGCACATTTTTTTGCAGAACATTCTTTAGGCAAGGGTAAAGATTTTTCAGGTGTTCATCTAAAAAAATGTTCTACGAAGAAATGTGCATGTTATTACCTAATTTTCCGACAGCACATTAAGCCATTTACTAACTGCCTGTTCTAATTTAGTAAATTTAGTTTAATTTAGTAAATACCTAGGCATATAACAAAATCAAAAGGCATATAGATTTATGTTCGATTTACTATCTGCCCCGTCACTTAGTAAATGACTAGGTAGATAGTTAGTTTTCCGGATTTGATTATCTTCCTGCGACATATGTACTGTTCTGACAGGAAAATCTCGCACGATTTTTATTAAGTAGGCTGATTTTTCTTAAATTTTAGACGAGTAACAAAGACTTTTCATGACATGACACAATATCATAGACGCGTCAAAAATAACTATTTCAATAGAAATAAAATAATATTGGCTGATTTTATTATTAATATAAAAAAGAATTTATATCAAGACACATCATTTTGATTTAGAAACTACGTATTTTATTAAATTGTACTTTATGACATATGTCATTAAAAGAAAAATAACAATTTGACATAAGTAAAACTTGCCACTGGATGTAAGACCGTTTACAAAATGAAGAAAATCGAGTGAAATTTTTCTGCCGGCATAGTACTTAATCGTATAATTTTAGGTTTTTGGTATAACTGATTTATTGTTAATTAACATTATACGCACTAATAAATATTTAATAATAGCTATTTATGTAACAAGTACATAATGTAGAACTTTATAGATGAGCTCAGTTTATGGCCGAGCGAGCGAAGCGAGCGAGGCCTATAAAAAGGGCGAGTCTATAAAGTTCGATTATGTAAGAGTTGCATACAAAGCTTTATGTCCGACTCCTAAAATTGGCTTATTATTAAAAAAAATCAGTTTATAAATTTGACATCTATTCTTGACAGAAGAAAATTTGACATGTAATATACAGTTGCCATTGGAAAACTGAATATACTACAGTTTATTTTACAACTACCACTTTATTTTACGAGTACAATAATAAGCCAGTTTACTGCCGCAAAACAATACAATAAACAGTACTTTATAATGCAATAGGACATAATAGCTATTTATGTAACAAGTACATAATGTAGGACTTTATAGACAAGCCTCGTTTATGGCCGAGCGAGCGAAGCGAGCAAGGCCTATAAAAAGGGCGCGTCTATAAGGTCCGATTATGTAAGAGTTGCATACAAAGCTTTATGTTCGATTCCTAAAATTGGCTAATTATCAAAAAAAATCAGTTTATAAATTTGACATCTATTCTTGACAGAAGAAAATTTGACATGTAATATACAGTTGTCATACTTTATTTTACTACCATATACTTTATTTTACTACTACCATTTTATTTTTTACTACCACTTTATTTTACGAGTACAATAATAAGCCAGTTTACTGGCGCAATACAATACAATAAACAGTACTTTATAATGCAATCGGACATAAATACATTTATTTTACAATCAGTTATTTTACAATGGAACTGTTCTACATTTACTATACCAAAAACAATTGACAAAAGTCATTCAGGAATTTTACCCGTTGAAAAGCGTTGTAAAATTCCCCTTCATCGAACGTCTTATCAGAAACCATTAATTCAAGAAATTATAGTCATCATAGTAGTCTGATGACCGTGCTGATGCTGATTGTGCGAGAAAGCAAGTGTTCGGAGCGACAGAGATAATACATTCCTCGCAAGTCTGTTGTGAAACAGTATACTCCGTTACAATATTTTACTTATGTTTGCCTTTTCGTAGAAAACTATAATGTGTCAACCGATATGAATGATATAATCCGTTTTTGTTTCACTTTTCGCGAGAAAGTGAATTCCACGCCAATAATTGTTATTTATTGCGTGTTCAGTGCGGTCCTTGGCAGGAGGCCTCGGCGGGGCCCCCTGACTTGCGGGGCCTGAAGCGGCCGCTTCAAGCGCTTGTGCCTAAATCCGCCACTGGTTATTGCTTATTATTCGATGCCATTACACCATCCATAACCATAAAGAGATATTAACATGTGGAGGCCATAAAAACTAATTGAAACAAGGAAATCCAAATCCAATATACTAATAATAGTTCATTTTTAATGAGACACAAGAAATTGCAGTAATTTTACACTCGACAATTAAAAAATTTACTTATAGTTTCCTGTATCTGTAAAATTGTAATATTTTTGTTTCGGAAATTTTTTGAACGTGACATTATAATCGGTAGTTTTGCTGAAAATGGGAGGTCGATCATTTAGACCAGCGGTCGCCAACCGGTGGTCCGCGAGAGATTTTTGTGTTACTATCCCTATTGGTCGTCTCACGTTGGGACTACAGCGAAGGAAAGATAGCGAATGTATATCTTATGGGAGTTTGTGCTTCGTTATTGCCCCCTATTTCTCTGTATGAATCTATAGAAATGTGGATTAAGATTCCTGAAGTTCTAAACCTTTGAAAACAGTAACCGAAAAAGTCTTATTAACATGTATTTGTTATTTTATTAAACATTACTTGGGATTGTTACATCGTACATGTATCTAAATATTCGATATTTTATTACTTATACTTTTTTGTTTAATTCTTTCGTCTTCAAATTCTTTCATAATAAAAATAACGGCTGGTTAGCTTCTGTATGATCTTTTTAATCTTTTAATTCGCAGGTAAATAAAGGAAGTCCCAAACGCAACGGTACTTGTTTCAAAAGAAACTTGCAAAAACGGAAATTTAGGATTAGCAGCAAATGCAAAGGATTTTCGTAAACAATAAACCCTTCTGGTTTTTTCTACTTTTACTTCGTGGAACTACATAATACAGTTTGTACTTACTGAAATTATAGTATAACGTTTTTTTGTCGGCACTATTATTTGTCACCGAACGCGTATAAGCAAATTTCTTAATACGGAAATAATTATTTGGTTTCAAATTTTGATAGCTTGTGCGTCTATAGATCTTCGCTTAGTTGTTTGGGTTTTATCGTTTGTAATTATTGTTAACATTGTCGTGTTGTTTGTTGTAACTATTCGTAATGTAGTATTACATAACACACATAGTGCATTATACATAAGTATGGCGGATATGGTTAAAAACAGAAAGGGTTGTGTACTAAAGGTTGGTAAAAACAGATTTTGTCAAATTTGATAAAATATCGTCTTACTGAGACCCGGCAGTCATTATCAGTAATTATTCGACAAGTTTCTAAAGAAACAGGTATTAGCAAAAAAACTTTTTTCTCAGTACGTCAAGAAAGTATTTCACCTGATGGAATAAAATCTCCAAGAAAAAGAACGAAGAATAAAACTACTTCAAATCGTATTGCAGTATCTTTCCAAATCCATCATAAAAAACTAGTGTTTCCATTTAAAACAATTTTCGTTATCGCCATAACTCGGAAACAAAAGACAATCTACAAATAACGATTACACTAAAATATGTCTCCTTTAAGATAAAAATCGACGTGTTCGAGGATTTTTCTCAAAAATACTGAATAAAAGATTTATTTCGATAGTTCCAGACTTTATACGCGCACTATATGAACAGTAAGTTTTGAAATTTTGTTTTACTACCGCTGTCAGAAGAAGTGACTACCTGCAATATAACTTGCTCGAACAATAGGGATTATAAAGGTTTATGCAGTTACAACTACAATATTTAGAAAGTGTTTTTAAAAGTTGCTTGCAAGATGTTTGGCAACCCCGTTGTCCATAAGAACACACACTGTAGTCGACCAATAGACACATTGTTACGGGCACTCACATTATGGATACTAATAGTAACAAATACTCAAATAAATTTAAACAAAAAGTTTGTTTCTGAACAGTGAATATTTACGCCGCTACCTGTTTGGCCCACTTCCAATTTAATCGGAAATGACATCTAGTGTATCTTCGGGAATTGTCACTTTGTGATTTCAAATAAAACACTTTGTATATTTTTTCACAGTTAAGCTAAGTACTCACAGCAACGGATCCGCAGGCGGATGTCATACGATTGGTCGGTTTGAGTCAAATCGACTCAACCGACCAATCTATGACATCCGCCTGCGGATCCGCTGCCGTGAGTACTTAGCTTTAGAAAGTCCATTGTTTCCCCTTTCTGAAAGTGCTTATACTTGTCATGGTATTATACAAGGTGATGGTTTTATAAGCTCTTAAAATGTATACTGCATGTTATTGAAATCTTTATGTTGTGCGGTATGATTTAGTTTCAGCAAAAAAGATTATACACTTACCTTTTTCACTTAAAGTAAACATTTTTCTTAAACAAACTCAAGTACCAGAGTTGTCAATAAACTAATTTGATGTTTACAAATTATGTTTCTTTAATTTCCAGAGTTTACTTTGTGAATCATTATCCTTTTTCGTGGCATTTCAATAACATACAATATTCATTTTAAGAGCTTATAAAGCCACTGCCCTGTATAATAACCATGACAAGTCTGGCACTTTCAAAAAGTGGAAAATGGGCTTTCCAACGGCGAAAAGACATACGGGGTGTTCCATATTAAAAAGCACAAAGCTGCTCTGTCCCCGAAACTACATTGTCATTTCCGGTTACACCATAAGCGGACCAGGAAAGACGAGTACTCAGAAAAAACTTTAATAAATAAGAAGAAAGCTGGTGAAAACCGTATTTAATTATCTCAATTAGTTCATTTCATATTAATAAAATGGTTCGCTTGTCATTATTTTACAAGCGTATTTATAGTTTTAAAAAAATTCGTATTAGTGGTCCGCGGGATTTAAAATTATGAATTTAATAGTCCGTGAGGTCCGAAAGGTTGGCGACCGCTGATTTAGACTACGGTGCTGTTGACTTTCATACAACTGTATGAAAAAGACTTTCAGAAGCATTAATGAATATGAGCAAATGAGAAAAAATCCTTGTTTGCTAGTTGCTACACAACTATTTACACTATAGCATACAGGAAAGTGCATCCACGTGTTTCAGTTATACAAAAAGTTCTTTTGTTTAGCTTCAGGGAATATAAACAATTGTACGTCGATTGTTTCTTATTGTAACTTATTAAAGCAGATTACAATGGGAATGAAAACACGGGATAAGGTGGTATATTATTAATATTGCATTTCCGATAGCGAATAATGGCGAAGAATGTGTCAAGTTAGATATTATTATCGTATGATATGCTTGATATGCAAATATCATTTGAATGTTGTTTTATGGTTTTGATTTATCATAAGTTGTTATACATGTTCTATGTGAATTTTAAGTACTGTGGTTCTGCTGTACTACGTTGAGTAAAAGACTACTGTATATTCTTTAAATGCTTTATTCTTTTAATGTGGGACTGGAGAGAGTGAATGTTTGACTGTTTGTTTTATGAATTAATAAGTCTGACTCTTGTTTGCATATGTTGCCTTGGATACTAAATTTTACCTAAGGCATGGAGATCACTACATTTATCCCCCCGTTGTTGAAAATTTTTCTATTCAAGCAGAAAAAGTCTCCATCAAGTCGGCATGAGAACTAGTGATTCTAAGCATAATAGTAGAGACAATTTTTGCATTAAGTTCTTATTTTTTACTATCTAAAGATAGAGACTTGCAATCTTTTGTAATGCCTTCAGTACTGGACCAATATAAAATGTTATATGTTTAAAATGGTGGAACGCCCCCTCGGGGGGTTGAAACGCCCATTTTGTACCCCTAGTTTAATAACGCAACCAAATTAAGCGAAATTTATGTTGGAAGGGTTCTTGGAGTCGCTGATTATGAATCCAATGAGAAAATTGAAAAATCCAAAATGGCGGACCCAAAATGGCGGTCCTAAAATAACGGCATTTGAGATTGAGAATGCGATTTACGCCGTTTCTATTGATTTTAGAGAAAAACTCAAAGAGTCAAAAAGTGTTTAGAATGTGATTTTGCAAAGGAATACACTATTTTCGTTACCTTATTATGTAATCCCTTCGCTCTGCTCTAGTAGTAGGGTCAATTTTTGCATCAAGCTCTTATTTTTTACTATCTAAAGATAGAGACTTGAAATCTTTCGTAATGCCTTTAGTACTGTACCAATATAAAATGTAATATGTTTAAAATGGGAGCACGCCCCCTCGGGGGGTTGAAACCACCATTCATTATAGGTGATCTTTAATAATGGACAAATTAAAATCACATTTTTTATTATACCTGCATCAGAATCGCCGTTTAAAGCACGCCTGAGCGTGCGAAAACAGACGATTAAAGCACGCCGAGCTTTAAAGGTTGTCAAGGAAACGAGGTATATAGGTAACATTATAACTTCATCGCTCTCTTTATTAAAAATAAATTATTGAAATAACAACATAAACCTAATTAAGGTAGAAATTCAAGGTACAATTTGCATTGTTAGATATTTGAATCTGATTAGCTCCCGATTTTGTCTTCTGGTTTTCAGTAACATTATGTCGACCATTATGTGATGTAGATGATCTAAACTCGTAGTTTATTTCCTCATTAGCAGCAACTGAGACACTAGTACTTTCACCACTGACCATTCCAGCAATGAGTTTTGATACCTTCGTCCTGTTTGCGATGGATTCTTCAATATAACTCGCTGCAACTGTAGAAGACTTCCAACCAACTTGACGCTTAAGTTGATCTATGTCCATTCCGCCATTTGCCATAATTGTAGCAGACGTTCGCCTGAAAAAATACCATTGTTAATCTTTAATTCATTTATAGAATGAGAGTAAACTACCTAAATGCATGACCAGTGTATTTGTCAGGGTCTGGTAGATTTAAGAAACGCGCTACCAGAGAGGGACATTTTCCGAAAGTATTAATTCCTACAACATGGCGAATACATCTGCCAGATTCATATTTTAAAAATACTCTGTCGGTGTTAACATTGCTTGGGCGAAGAGAAAGATACTTTTTAAACAACTGAACGTATGGTATGCCACCGTCACCATCTACAATAACGAATTTCCGGCCTTTGCCCGTTTTTAACGGACGAATGTTGACCACCAACATAGAACCTTCTTCTTTAACATCAGACATCCGCAAATCACACATTTCTTGTCTCCTACACGAACCAAAAATTCCACAAATGGTGACAACCTGAAAATTGAAAGCATTATCTGACTTTTTTTTAGGGAAAATTCATACACACCTTTAAAAACAAGAAGCTAGCATCAGGAGCGTCGATGAAAAATTTTCGTAAATCTTCGTCTGTAAACACCCAAGACTTTTTTGCCTCGTGCCCCCTGTTCAAACTTTTCATAAATGCATGTAGCTTATTATATTTTGATATGTCTATCCCACTTTTTAATCTTAACATTGCCTGCAATTTTGAATGAACGCACCATACCGTTGAACATTTATATGTCTTAGACTGAAAAAAAGTCTAATATAACATTCCCGATTTAATGTGTTTATCAACTTACCATTTCCAACATATAAGCAAGCATCAACGTTTCATCTACGTTTATGGCTTTTTTCAGTTCCATCCACTTTACAAACTTTTCATATTCCTTTATGTATGCGTCTTTTGACTTCGACGGTAGTATTTTCGATTCCGCTTGTTCGGCCAATGCTTTTATATCGGGTGAAATCTCGTTTTCACTCATTTTTCCTCGATTTTTGCTGACACGACTGAATGCAACGACGGACGTGGACGCGAGAAAAACGTAAACAATTCTCGTAACCTTGTTTATTGTTTCCAGCCTTATTTTGTGGAACTCCATAATCATGAAATAAATAAAGATTATTAAAAGTTTCACAGTTTTATTAAAATATACCTGACAATATTGTTTCGACAGCTATGCTGTCATTATCAAAGGTAATATAATTATAAACAAACACGTCGCTAAGGTAGATACAAAATAGGTAACTAGATAAAATAATAATAAAAATTAATAATAAAAATCATAATTAAACATCTAATACTTCCAGTAACGGAGAATTACTGAGCTCAAGTTGTTCATTCATTAAAGGTACCCTGAGTTTGTGTTTGTATATCTCAAAGGCTTCTAAAATGTCTAATTTGCGTTTGTTATTACAAAAATGTAGGAATTTAATATTATTTTGAGGAGTCATTGTGTGATTTTGTTCTAAAAGGTGTTTGGCGTAATTCGATTTTTCAGGATGTTTATTTTTGTAATGACGTACGTGTTCTTTATATCTTATGTCAAAATTTCGAAGTGTTTGTCCAATATATACCGAACTACAAAAAGAACAATTTAAACGGTAAATGCCCGATTTCATGATATCATGTGTTCTGTCTTTAGCATTAAATAAAAATGAAAAAGTGTTAGTGTTGGTTTTAAATGTTATTTTATAATTGTTGGTTTTTCTTAGTATATGTGCAATTTTTTCTGATATTTTGCCAAAATATGGTATAGATATGTAATTTGTGTCTTCTGTTTGATTGTCAATGGGATATATTCTTTTGATAGCTAACCTATAATCTTTTTGTTTAATTAAAGTGTCAATCATGTTCGGATTATAATGATTTACATGTGCTAGTTGTTTAATGGTTGATATCTCTTTGCTAAAATCTGATTTTGTTAGTGGAATAGTTAAAGCTCTGTGTACTAATGATCTGTATGCTGCTATTTTATGTGTATTGTGGTGACAAGATTCTCGTAACTATAGTAGCAATATTATTATGCCCTCTCGATTTATCACGGCAAAAATGATTTCTAAGTTTTTAGTGCGTAATTTATTTCCAGTATTGCAGGTATAATAAAAAATAGCGTAAAGTATTCGTGGATAACTGGTCTTTAAAACACGTGCTCTATTTCGAGCACTCCGGCTACGCCGTCGTGCTCGAAAACTCGCGCGTGTTTTAAAGACCTTGTTATCCACTCATACTTTAATATACTATTACGTATTTGACATATTAGAGGATTGAACTTTCAAAATAAGAAGAACCTTTTACACTAGACGTGGATTTGATTAAATTCAATACAGATAAAAATAATGAACAATTTCGTGCTTCCTTTGCCCCAATATGGTGGCGTTTTGCGTTACTCTGATCGACCAGCTGGCCTAGGTAACTAGATGCAGTGACTATACAATATGAATGGCAATGGAATATGAATTAAAAATTGTTATTTAATCTCCAAGATTATCTAAAGAAATAAATCTACTGATTTGTTTATTGACGTTATAATAACCGTATACAAGTTAAGCATATAAATAATTTTCAAATTGAACGTTTATTATAAGTAGTTTACGTTCGGTATGATGATAATAATACTTTTTGTACGACCATGCTATTTCGGATTGTTTACCATACTTGGTTTAATCATTTATTAATAATCATTTATTTTCTAAATAATTGGACTATTTAAAAAAATGTATGTTGTTTATTTAAATTTGCTCCGGCCTCTTCAATATCCCAATTATATTCGTTTTCAGATTCACTCATTCTCACGAGTTTGACAAATATCGTGACATTCAAAAATAATAGTAATTACAAACGTATCCATGGTAACGACAAAACCTACTTAATGTTTGGTGGATATACAGGGCAAAAATAAATTATCTTAAATCTATCTTTTTCGGGGATATTTCCTTAGTTAATACCTTTGTATTCATAATGGTCGTACAAAAAATAGTATAAGCATCTCAAACAGTAAGAGTTTACCGATCTCCTTCAATATTGGCGACTTCGCTTCGCTCAGTCGCCAAACATTGTCGTCGATCGGTAAACTGTCCTTACTGTTCTTGATACTTAATATACTATAATGTCATTGATGTTGCTGCTGTTTTTGAGGACTAAATCTTGCAAAGTACAACAAATTTCAAATTTGGAGTATCATTCTCTGGGTTGTTTACTACATCTTAGCCTTGGTAGTGTAACGTCTAGCGTGCTAGACTTTCACCCAAGCGGCCCGAGATCGACTCCCGGTGCCGGTAGATCTGGTTAAGGTTTTTTGCAGTTTTCCTTAGCTGTGACACAAATGTGGGATTTGCGCTGTTTCATCTGTAAGTCGGCTGCATCCGCACGTAGGGCGTACGTAATAATAATAATAATAATAATAATAATAATAATAATAATAATAATAATAATAATAATAATAATAATAATCGCCCCCTCCCTCCCGCACAAGCTTCTGGAGCCTGGTTTCCATGTTATGGGTTGTAGCAAATATTATTATTATCTTTTATAAATCGCCACCTATATCTATTTTTGCACTGAAACAAGAAGGAAAAGTAACCCTAAACTCCTTATTATTATTATTGTAATTTTTACTGTATGTACAGTACGAGAACATTTTTCTTGTGTACTATCGACAAAAATATTAAAAACCGCGTTTTGAAGATACAGTTAGTAATAGTACATTACATACCGAGGCCGAAAGTACTCCATTCCTGTCGAGAGAACAATATAGTTTACCGAGAGGCGATAGCCTCGAGGTGAACTATAGTTCTCGAGACACAGGAATGGTACTTATGCCGAGGTTTGTATACTATTTTATTCGCAATCGTCCTTTAAATACCGAATTATCTAAAATTCTTGACAGATGCAAAATGTCATCGGTTGGGATTGGCATAACGTATGTCGCCACTTACATCATCAAATTCGATCGCATAATATTTCGAGGATTTTATTGAATAGGAGTATTTATAAATTACTAATAATACCTGGGTACTCGTTCTTTAGCAGCCAAGGTCCGCAACATTACCAAACATGATTTATACAGCCATTTATACACCGCATTTGGCGATGTAATTTTCTGCGCGCCACCTAGTAGCTGAATTTAAAGACACGTAGAGGTGCGAAAATAGGTCGTTTCGGACCATGAGAATGTCAAAGTTACAAACAATGATGCATTTTCGGACCTCTAAATGGTCAAATGGACTCATTACCAATACGATTGCGAATAAACCAGTTTAATTAGGTTGTATTACCAATGGTAACTAAAAAAATGGCAAGCAAATACACCAATATTCTGATCATAATCATCGATTACTTTCTTTACCGACCACTTCGGCGACTATAGATGGTTATACCTACAACATCGTCGCTTAGCGTCCAATCTTAACTCTCTCTAATGTTTGGTTTACATATATGTTGTCTTGGATATTAAATATTATCCAAGGCATGGTGGTCACCACAGTACTTAACCTTGATAACGTCATCTCACTTACATCTTAGGTAAATTTTAAAGTCGATCATGAAAAGCGAACGGAATGTAAGTGAATGTCGTTGATTTGGGTGAAGACTTATTTTTAGAGATTTAAATTAGAGAAATGCAGCTTAAATTAATAACAATTCTTTAACAAGTTTGTATTGTTGTTTCATAAAATTAACATCATTGCCTATTCATCGTGTTATCGTAAATTGCTGAGAAAATAATCATTAGCTTAAAATATTCAACAAGACAATTTTTATTTTTTTATCGCTTTCTCTTGTGCCCCCTCCCCCCGCATTGAAGGGGTTGCGGCGGTGGTTGAAATTGATTACACCACTGCTATAGTCCATTGTTTCTGATTTGTAGTGCATGTCTATAGACGTCATGTGCAGTGTGTTCATTTGAAAACTTCCCACCTTCAATATCTCCTAAACTAGACAAAATATTGATTTCAACAAAAACATGTCAATTTATTATTCGAAGGTGAAAATTAAACATATCATTGTCAAAATTTTGCATTTCATCCCCTCACCCCCACCCCACCAACTTTAAAATGTTAAATAGTGATGTGAAATAGTTAAATGTGACACAACAAAAACAAATTAACAAAAATTAAAAAGTTTAAGTTTTACAAATTTATTATAATCTACAATTATGACCAATGTTTTGACAGCTAAGCTGTCAGTATTAAAGGTAATATAAGTATAAACAAGCACGTCGCTAATGTCAATACAAAAAATAGATAACTAGATAAAAAGATAAAAATAATAAAAAAATAAATATCTAACGCTTCCAGTAACGATGAATCACTATGCTCAATCTGTTTTTTCATTAAAGGTACCCTGAGTTTGTGTTTGTATATCTCAAAAGCTTCGAAAATGTCTAATTTGCGTTCGCTACTACAAAAATTTAGGAATTTAATATTATTTTGGGGAGTCATTGTGTGATTGTGTTCTAAAAGGTAGTGTTCTAAAATCTCGAAGTGTTTGCCCAATATATACTAAACTACAAAAAGAACAATTCAAACGATAAATGCCCGATTTAATGATATCGTGTGTTCTGTCTTTACCATTAAATAAAAATCAAAAAGTGCTAGTATTTGGCTAGACTATTTTATTATTATTGGTTTTTCTTAGTATATGTACATCTTTTTCTGATATTTTGCCGAAATAAGGTATATTTATGTAGTTCGAGTATTTTGTTTGATTGTCATTGGGATATATCTTAACTTCAGATCTAAAATTATTATATTGCTTATACATTTTGTAATGCAGAAACATAATTTAGAAATTTATTTTCTACTATTTCAACGTTGTTTTGATAAGTTGCTTGCCCCGGATTCCACACAGTAGAAGCAAAATCCAATTTGGATCTAACTAGTAAATTATATAGAAGTTGGAGATCTGTAAATCTGTTGTAGATAGTCGATCTGTTATATAGTGGATTGACCGTGACCTAATAAGTGACTATTGCAGTATTGCCAGACATGCTGAGTTAGCTTAGGCTCAGAAATCGCGGAGATATCTCAAAACCGACTACTTTACAGAACTTAGTAGCGATATGATAAACGCATACCTAGAGATTGAATTTTTATCGAACCTGTTTTGACAAATTGAAATTGCGAGGACTAACTGAAATTTACTTAATACAGATCCCCTATTGTGTCGGGAAGCAGAAGAGTGCCGAAAAAAGTGTGCAAATAAAGAGAGATGATAATGAATATTGTATTTATTTTCCTCGTAGTAATAGGGAACAAATGACGTGTTATGTAAATAGATCAATTCGCGGTAAACGGAATTCGTGAAATTTGATCCGCAACATTAGATTTTAGATACCCCGATTTCGCAAAAAAACCCGCCCAACTGGCAACTGGCGAGTAGTTAATTTATTTCATGTCGAGTAGGATTTTCTTGTTTACACAGCCAAAAATAGGACCCAAACACGCTCTAAACAGACACTAACGGAAGCCCCCAGGAGGTTAACTCGAAACGAGTAAAGAATATATGCACTTGAACAGAGTCAATTGTAGAGGGCATTTCCCTCTACTAGATGTTAATTATTTAAAAGTATCACATTCTCCAATATTAACAAAAAGGTTACCAACAGGTGGGTAGTGGATATTGGAATAAGTCAATTAATAAGTTTGCAGTATTTGGATAAGAAGGCTACGATTCGTTCTCTTTTGTTATAATAAGATTTTTGGCTGTTTTAATAATTAAACCGAATCTAAGGAATTTAAGATATCTCTCTATTCATCTATTTTTAATTTGTCAGCAATGCATAAAATAAAGAAATAGTTACGATAATAATCATTTGATTTGTTAAAAATGAAATATTAACTAACCCAAAATTATTATCAATCATACAAGTTATTTACATGCCAAAATAAATTCTTTTGTTTTCTATTAAAAAAAACTCTTGGTTTTGGAAATTGGTAAGCACATTTTCACGCGAAATGTTATAAATAAATATCAAATCTTAAATTCACCTATGCTAACTAGACACTTCATAAAATGATTGACTTCTATTTTTATCAATTTTGAGACTGAACGTCGCGAATATACTTTAGTTTTAAAAACATCTTACACCAAGCTACAAAATTAAGAAATCATAAAATACACAAGAAAAAAAAATGTTGTGACATATATTTGTGTCTTTCCCGCAAAGCGAGAGACGCCACTCTTACTAATACTAAACTGTGGAAAACGTAACAACACATGCGCATAAACTAACCTACTCATCTACTGGAATCTACTCTAGGTAGAGTAGATTCCAAAATCACACTATTAGAATCTACAAATCACATATAGTGAAATATTGAGGAAATTTTATCTTTATATTTTCCCTCTATTATTTTAATTTTGATTAGAGACAATTTACTCGCATTTTATCTTTTGCTGTGTACATTATTGATTTCAGTCTGGTAAACGCAACATTACAGTAACATGTACAGAGTCCGGTAAAAGTTTACCATAATAACTTTACCGGACTGAATAAACGAAGCCATTTGATTTATATTTAGATATATTATTAAACAATTGCCACACAGGCCGTTATTACGGTACTATAATAATTAAGGTGGCCAGATTATTTTTAATCATTTGGTTGATTTACATTAGCCTTCATCCAAAAATCAAACAACGTAATAATGCCACCCAGTACGAAATAAAATGTACGTTACACATCAGATAATCGATTATTCACAGTACCCGTTTTGAAGTTCCGTACTTGGCTCCTTCGTCACCTCGTTCGTAAACTAACTTGTACTGTAAACATTCATTTACGGGATTCATAACGTAAATAACCATTTATTACAATTGATTTTTTGAATTAAATTATTTTATAATTATATAGAATATATGTCCTATCAAAATAAAGCAACCTTCGGTGTATAAAATGATATTATATTTCTGTTCGAACATAGAAACTCTAACAGAAAAATTTTTTTACCTTTACGTTTACATCGCGTTTTCTTTTAGATATTTCGTCCTAGTTTTGTTTTTTTAGCAATAGTAACTGAGCACCAAAATTAGTAATGACCTCCAAAAGATTGTCAACTATCTCTAAAAATGATTTACCGCTTCCAATATTATTCAATATTCTGCAACGAAAAATAAAATACATACATAATACATTCCCCTTTTACCGTATTACGCGGTGTCGGGGTTCCATACAAACTCTTATGGGAGTGCAAAGCAGGTAATGGAGCTATTGTAGCAAGTACATTACGCTCCCCCATACTTTATCACGCATACAACTTTCATACCTTAACCTAAGGAGCTCAAACACGATAGTACTAAATTTTTAAAATTCAGTCGCAACCGAGATTTGAACCCCTGCACAGTGGGCGAAAATACCCTGAAAGTACGCCAAAATTATTTTTTATGATTATTTTTGTTATACGCTCTGTAATATTATACAATAAGGTGATGAAACACATTGGGGGTTATTTTAGACAAAGAATTTAATAATAAAATGAAAATTAAAAAAAATTGTACATTTATTATATTCTATTAAATAAGACACCCTTAAAAGGTGCAATAGTACTTTCATAAGCTTAGTTTAATAAAATATATGTGAAAAATGAAATTAACAAAACGTTAGAAAAAAATCTTGGTTAGAAAGAAACAGATTGGCCGGAGCTGCCGTCGCACCCCCATTTACTAATTAAAGTTAAACTTGAGATGGTATTGATATCTAAAGTCTCTAAAATTGGAATTTGGACAAAAATTAAACGTCCTGTGTTATGGTGTAACAAACTTCGTAGTTTTTGATTTCGGAACATCAGCTTCGTTAACTGTTATAGACTCTTTTTTCGTATAACAACGTAACTTTGCCACTTGTACGTTTCCCATACGCAGAGAATACATAACATCCTATCTCCATAAGTGCAGATCTTGTCTTAATACATATATTGCTGTCTGGTAGACTTGTTTTCCACAAATACACATAAAGTTCCATTGCTAGAAAGCACTCTACGACATTCATTATGTAATCCTTTCAGTAGTTTGGCGGCTCTTGTAAACTTCCTATTCGTTCATCAGCTAAATCTTTTAAATTCTTTCTTTCTATAACGAAATTTGTCAGTTTTAACCATACTAGCATAGTTTTCCTTTCCTCCCACAGGTAAACTATTGATCATCTCTTAATGGCTACAGGTAGTAGCTGGAAACAACAATAAGCGTATAATTATCATTAAAAATGCCTAAGCAAACATATGCAAAAACAAATTAATGTCCCGTATTAAGAAACGAATGCAGAAACTTTTAACCAAAAAAACAAAAATATGCTTTTTTATGTATTTTAGAATTTATTGTACAAAGTTGTATATTGAAAAACGCTAATTCTAAACTTTCGCTTTAAATAGGATGGTTTTAACTAATAAATAATAACAAATATATAAATTAATACAAATGAATTATACAATACCAGCTTGCACCAGCATCAGCCCATATAAATTATTACCGTAAAATATATGTTAAATAATTTAAATCCAAGACAAACTTCAGACGCTTAGTATGTCTTTACACTTTACTTGCACAAACACAACTACCCCAACTTTCCCAACCGATTACACAATAAACAATAGTTGCACTTGGAAATGTTTATTAAAAACATCTTTAGTAAGGTTTTAAGTGTTGTAAAATGTAAATATATGTTATGTTTTATGAAATTTATTTTTGGGGTTTTGACGCGCTTAAACTCTAATGTCACCCACAGTGCCCTGTCCCTATGGACGAGAGGTAGGATCTCTACCACTCGACCACAGAGGGCCAAGAAAAATAAAATAAAAATTAAAAATAATTAACAAACTTCATCTTCATTCCGATAGTGCAATAATATGACGATATAATCGAACATCAATCAATACCTGTGTAATCGATGTAGAGGAATATTTTACACTGTTATTTAAAATAGTATATTATTCAACGAGCATAATTATAATGATGGATATTATTCACAAAGATGAGCAATACGCAAGTGTCGTAAATCACTCAAGTGAATAATAGCCATAATATGCAAGTAGAATACTATACTTTGTCCACGACTAGTAAATATTTTTGACTAGATTTATACTTCAAAATACTTTTAGAAATGTATAAACGGTATTGACGTTTCAATTTAATTAACGAGTTTTATATGCCATGAGTCATTGCCCTGACACATAGCGGCCTACTCGGGAGAATTTTAAAAAGAAATTGAATATTATTGATATATTAATCACCGCTAGTGGTGATTAATGATTAATCACTACTAGTAGTGAATAATGTGTATAATTATAATTGAAGAAACACAACTATATTGAGTATGTTATAACATAGTCGTGGACAAAAATATTTTTATTTTATTTTCAAACACGTTTTTGTATGTATAATTTAATTTTGTTTAGTTTATGAATGATAGAAAATATACAGGATGTCCATTTAGTACCCCGTTCTTACATTATAACTTCATAACCTATAATTAGCTATTTAGTGAAAAAAATCTGATTTTGGGGGTGTCAAGGAGGTTAAAGAAGGAAGGTACATTTAAGAATTAGAGTCACATCACTCTTAAAAAAATCTATATCTTCTTATCGCACCTGAAGCCGCTTTGGATTATGATTTCATTTCTAATTGATTTGCCCTTAAATTCCGTATTGCCAAGTCATGACTTTTAAAAATAGAAAATATTACATTATAGTACGTAAATAATAAAGAATACAAAAAATGTAAAAAATCAATAATCTAGAAAGAAAATATATACAACAACAAACAAATAGAAAGAAATAATACGAATAATAATACGAAATAGAATTAAAATAATAAATAATAGATAGAAATAAGCTTTTTATTTATTTTTAAAAATTGTGTAATTTGCAGTTCCTTTATATTCAGACCAAAGAAGACTACGGGCGAGCAATTAACCCTGCTATCCCAGAAACCCTATATAGTGGTTAGTCGTTCTATATTTTTGCTTATCTATACAAGTGGTTTCACTTAAGAGCATAGGACATGACCACGTTTCAAACGAATTGATCTTATTCTATTGCTCAAAAAACTTCTGTAGTAAAGAATCAATTTCTCTTTCTTTATCCTACTGTGCGTTATCTAATCGAACAGAGAAGGGCACTCGCCTGCAACCGGCAAACAAAGCGTTCGGCCCGCACGCCGGCCACGAAATAAATACGAAAAACATAATCAGGCCAACCATGTATCATAACAAATATTATAACAAATGAGCGACGTTATTATTTCGATATTATATGGACGATTATTAATTTTAACCACACGACAAATGTACATTTAGAATTCGACACTATACGACAAAGGTAGTGTATTTGGCTAAGAACTGAGATGGGTAATGCAGCTTTTTACTTTTTTTAATAAATGGAATTTTTAATTACACACAAATCCCTTTGAAGTAGTTCTATACCTGTTAAAAATTTGTAATTGCTTCATTATATATAACAACGATACAGGGGTGTCAAGATGAAATAAAAATGTTAATGCAATTTTAATAATGTATTGAAAATAATTACTATTGAAAATTTTTTAACCAAAATTTGGTTTTGGTTTCAACTGGTACAGAGGAGAATTTCGTAACGATAGGCCTACTATGTTTCTTCGATTATTTGCATTTATCTTAGACTGTAGTGGGCTGGTGGTTTATAATAAATGGGGTTTTTAATTACACACAAATCTGTTTTAAGGGGTTTTATACCTGGTACAAATTTGGAATTGATTCGTTTATAAGTAACAAATGAAGGGCTGTAGAACTGAAATTTCAAATAATTATTAGTGAAGATTCTTTAACCAAAATTTGGTTTTGGGGTTTTCAAGTGGCCCAAAACAATTTTGCGTAGCGACTTTTGCATTTAAAAATGGCATAACATGTTTTTTCAAGGTTTTGCATTTATCTTTGATCATAATAGGCTGGTGGTTTATAATAAATGGGTTTTTTAATTGCCTATAAATCTATTTTAAAGGTTCTACATCTGATAAAAATTTGAAATTGTTTCGATGATAAATAACAAAAATACAGGGGTGTCAAGCTGTGAAGTGAACACACTGTACTACATTGATGCAGCTAATGATAGGTGATGTCACAGTCTGTTTTGACTATTATTTCCAGCACTTCCAGCAAAAGGTTGACCTTTTTAGCAATTTTTCTTCGATGTGCGTAAAATCAAAAATGGCGTAAGGATTTTTTGTTCCGATTGACGAGTACTATTATTACACATTCAATTTATACAAAAGTTAAGTGAAACACCCTGCACTATTGATCTTCTGGTGGTTTTACATTCTGTATTAGATACGTTCTATACACAGTAAAAAATCAATCCCGTGAACAATTTTTTGATTACTGGGTAAAAACTTTAGAGTTAAAATTTAGAGTAGAAAAACATTTTCTTTCACTCTATTCTTATAACAAAAATAATTCTTCACTACTGAAATCTACTTTCTCTCTATATTATTAATTAACTCTATATAGATTGAATATTCAATCTAATAGTATTCTACTTTAAAAGTATAACAAAATCTACTCTAATTCTAATTTTGTTAAGAGAAGAAAAACCGTTAAAAAGTGATCTAAATTAGTAAAAAGATATTTGCTAGTGTTGATGTTACCCTAGTTAGAGTAAATAAAACAAATTGGCACCAATATACATTTCACAGTGTATTTAGTAAGAGAAGTGTGTGCGCATTAACGACACTAACAAAATATGGCGACAATCAGCTGTCTGCTGTATTTGAACCGACTTGCTGAATCTTTGAAATTTCAAAAGTTACTAAAATTGGTGGGAGTTTCAAAATTTTACAAATCTTTCACTAACTTAATGTAGCTGTACAATTTAGAACTTAATGATGTAATGAACAACTAAGCAAAATTTAGAGATCAAAATTATATTGACTAGACCAAAAACAGGTATGTGTACATAAAAACAGTACCTTTATTAAGTTTAGATTTGTAAGATTTTGAAATTCCCGCTAATTCTAGTAATTTTTTAAATTGAAAAGTTTTAACAGTTAACTAGACACCTGTTGATATTCATGTCTTTTTACTGAGTGTGAACGTGAAACTTCGCAGTTTGTTTTAATAATTAATATAAGGTAACTTAAATCAATTTTACTTGTTCAACATTTTATTAATACATGTATTCAGTTGCGTAGCAACACCTTTTGGGGCCCGGGGCGGATTCTTCCTCGGCCCCCCCCATGAATCTTTCCGAATATAGGTACTATATCCGGCGTTCCGAAACCTTTTTTTTCTAACCCCCATTACAAGGTAATCTGATGTACAGTATTATATAAAGCTCACTGTAACTTAAACTAGCTATGTTTCGAATAATGGTTGAAAATTATCAATGCCGGATTTACTTGACATGGGGCCCTAGGCTGAATATACAAAGTGGCCCCCCCGTCTTACTGTAAAAATGAAAAGTAACAAGAATCTATTTGAAGAACAAAATTAAACAAATTTTTATTATTATAATTTATATTTTGCATAAATACGTTACAATCAGTACGGTAAGTAAGTTTTAAATCGAAATAGATTATGCAATAGATAAATTCTCTAATAAATATATACAATATACAAATATTATCAGAAGTTAAATTCATTAAAACTTAAAAAGTACTGCAACTTCAATGCGGGGCCCCTCGAACTTGTGGGCCCTATGCTGAACTATTTTAAGCCTAATGGTAAATACCTCGCTGCAAATTATTGCGTCAAAAAACTGGTTAAAAGTATTCTCAAATGAGGTTAGTAATAATCCATCAATATCATTTAACATCCATTCTTAAAGAGAAATTATAGGTTGCGATTAATTGTTTCTCTTTTAAATTATTCATTTAACAGTGAATTTATTGACAATTATTTTGGTCAAACAATTAATCGCAATTTATTTCAATATTTTTTATAGCTTAAAACACAATGTCATTCTTTGGTTTTTATCCTCTTTTTAGGAAAGGTAATTGTTTATAATCATTATTAAGTGTTTTGCAGTAAGCATTCCCGAGTTATAAGTAATATTGAAAAATATGAACATTTAAAATGTAAATTTTAAAATATTTACAAAAAATATGTAAAATTAAAAATTAAAATGAGGCCGGGGCCGAGGCGGACCGCCCCCCTCCCCCCGTTGCTACGCCACTGCATGTATTGTTTTATAATTTTAGTAATTAGTGTTACTTATGATGAGTAATAAGACGGGAGCACTTCGAAAGTTGACATGTTCAACAGCAAACACCTTTTTAAATAATTCATATTCAGTGTTTTATTTTCAAACAATGAACAGAGATATTAAGAAATTAGGTAAGTAAAAGCAATCATTATAATTGTATTTTATTCGTAGAACAAAAGAGTTTATGAAGTGCTACAAGTTTCAAGGGAATCTCCTAATACAAATTTCTTGAGAGTTAGCAGGGACCATGACCAGTAGTTCACTCAGCAACATTTAACAATACCATGGACCAAGAAAAACAATTTCGAAGTAAATGTTCCGGGGTGTCCTTTAACCAAAATAGAAGTGTCCCAACTGGGCTCGTATACATTTTTTTCAATACGTCCTTATGTTTTAATTGTATATATATATTTTTTATGTATGTTTGCATTGCAATAAATAAATAAATCACTTATTTGATTATTGACCTAGACCTTGAAAAAGTACACTATTTTCACTCCAAAATTTCAATCTAATTATAGAAAAGTTTTATAACAATCCACTCTAAATAGGTAATATTTTTCTCAAGTAGAGTAAAAGATTCAAAAGTCAAGAATAAAATTTTACTCTGATACGATTAGAAATTTGACTGTTTTAGTGTAAAAAAGATATAATTGTTTCAGAGTGTAATAAATGTACCCTAACATTGTATTGAAGTTAACTCTAGCGTCTACATGAAGGTACAAATTAGATATTTTACTCTAATTGTATTGGACCTAATCACACACTTTTTAGAGACTTTTTATACACGATATCCAAAATCCCCATATCATAAGTCAATAATTATCAACAAAATTGGTATGTCAATGTTTGGAGTGCAATAGGGCATAATTTTGCTAATTACTCCACGCATTTTTGAGGCTCGTGTAAGGAAAGATTTCTTTAAACTGTCTTCTAACGATAAACTTTATCATCATACAAGTACAACAGGAATATTCAGAAGGATTTAATATCAAGGGGGTAAAGCAAGGGGACTGCCTATCAGTGATTGTTTTTAATTTGGAACTGGAGGCAACGATCAAAATGATTAATGTTATGGGTTCTATAAAAACAAGTGTCCAAATAAGTGCATACTTATGTGGACGATTTAGTTATAGTGATTAGGAGTCAGCAAAAGCTAGTAAACGCCTTTAAGAATTTAGAAAAGGTGGCAACAGAAATGAGCTTAAAGGTAAGTAAAAAAATAATATATTCGCCTAACCAAGAGATTACCAGTCAAAACTGTTGCAAATAGGAAGGTAGAAATCTGAGGAAGTAAAAGAATGCATGTACCTTAGATCGCAGCTTAATTAAAAAACAGTATGGTTGAACAGCAAGCTAGAAGAATACAAGCAGGCAACAGAATAGAAGACAACATGTAAAAAAATCTGATAAATTCGGACATATTGTCTTGCTCGACTAAACTTAGAATATATAACAGCATAATACGATCAACTATGCTTATGCGTGTTATAACGATAAACCAACAAAACAAGTTGAGATGTATGGAGAAGAAAATCTTAAGAAAGATCCTTGGCTATGTTGTAGAAGCTGATGGAACTCAGAAGAAGAAGAATAAACGCAGAATTAGATTATTTAATTAAAAGTGCTGATATAATACGCTTAATTAAATCTTAGAGATGTCAATGGCTAGGTTATCTCCTACGAATGTACAACAGTAAAATTATCAAGAACATAATTGAATGAATTCCAGGATATGGTAGAACTGAAAGAAGACCACGTGACAGATGGTGGGATGAAGTACAAGTGGGAGATCTAAAGTAGAAAATCGAGGAAAATAGGAGTAGATAGTAGAAGAGGCTGCGAGCCACAAAGGGTTGCAACACCGAAGAGTAAAAATAAAGGAGTGTCAATGCTTGGGGTGCAGTAGTCAGTGTTGGGCATCAATCAGTTAAATTCTTAATCAATTAATCAATTGATTGAAGATTTAATTGTGACATTTCAATTGCAAATAATTTAACTGCAATTAACCTCTTAATTGCAGACTGCAACTAAGTTTAATTGCAATTAAACTTAGTTTCAACTAATACGTCAATTGCAATTAAAAATCACAACTAAAATTGTTACAATTAAATACTATTTATGAAAGTTTTAATGTAAATAAAAAAAATAACTATGAAGGTCTTTCTAGTATTGTACTAACAGCAGATCGCATTTCAACCTTGTCCCAGACCTAAACAAACCCTAATAAATAAAAAGAGCAATTGAAATAGTTTTATATGCATGTATATTGTAATATTGGGTGCACAAATAAACTTTGTAAACTATTAAAAATGTGTTATCTGCACAATCTCTATAACAATATAAATCGTAAAATGCTTTTAATAAAAAATAGCAAAATATATTGTTTGTTGCCTGAAAACGTAATGTCGCAGCTGTAGTTACAAATAAAAAACATCTGATTTCTTAAGGGATCCATTATTAATTTTTTATACAGCAATATTCCATTTTTCTAATAAATATCAGGTTAATTGTCATCATACTGAAAATCAATTGTTAATTGTAATGACAAATCAATTAATAATTTTAACTAACAATTAATCAATTGTGAATTGTCGGAGCAACTAACAATTAATTAATTGTTAATTGCAATTGACAACTAACAATTAATTAATTGTAATCATGCAAAATAAAAAATATTCACAATTAATTAAATTAATTGTCAATTGCAATTAACAATTAAAGTTTTAATTGTCAATTGTTAATTGCCAGTAAGATTTAATTTTGCCCAACACTGGCAGTAGTGCATAACTTTGTAATTGTTACTAGAAAAGACTACTTACCACGTTTGAGTCGGCACTTTCCCAATCTTATAAGAAATCAAATGTGGCTACAACTGGCTGCAGGTGCCACCATCCATATTTAGCGCAAATATCCAGTAATGTTCTGATTTAAATAAGAAAAATGAATTGGTAATTGCTAGTATGGGAAATCCACATAAAAGAGTTGAATGAGTTTTAGAAACAAAAAACGTGTTAAACTAAATAAAAATCAGTATATGCCATGCATCAAGAACTAATAGAAAACAATTTTCGGCAACATTTCATTGAAAACTTGCGAGATGGAAAAGAATAAAAGTTCTGATGTAATGTTCATCATACTGTGAACTAAAAAGTTAAAAACCCAAAATGTTGTAAATTGTAAATTGGTGGAACTTTAACAAATACTCAATACTGCTTTTTTATGATAACAATTAGTTTTAATTTATTTCTAATAATTCTTCTTTGCTTTATCAACAAAACTAAGATGGAAATTACTTTTAAAAACAAGATAAAAAGGTTAAAATCATATATAAAAAAATCATAACCAACTTCTATGCCGTGGCGTAACTACGGCCTCACAGACCCTGCGTAGCGGGGGGGTGCGCAACCTCCCGAAGGGCACCGGTTGCTTTTGTAAAAAACCTTATTTCGTTGGGAATAGAAATCTTAAAATAAGCAATGGAAGTAAAAACATTCTATTCTGCAGTAATTAATTACCTATTATTAATTATTGAATATTTTATTTTAACAAAAGTTTACCTGTAATTGTATACAGGGTGGCTGATTTTTCATTGTCCAGATTATATCTGCTGAAATAGTAAAGGTAGAAGAAAGAGTTACACGAGAGACTTGTTTGGCATAACATGATCTATAAAATAGCACAAAAGAATTTCTTATTTTTCCGGAAAAATATCCAATTTGAATTTTTTTAATGGAACGTTCTGTATAATTTTGCGGAATTAAGTTCTATATAAATTTCTTTTTACAATGATATATCACAAGTGGCTTTTTGCTTTTAAATTTACACCGTCCACTGATGCATTTTCAAAACGTCATGTTATCGAAAATGTAAAGAGAAACGACAATGAATCGAATTTTCACAAAAATGGAATTTTTAACAAGCTTAATGCGCATTATTGGGATGATGAAAACTTGCAAAATTGTTTGAAGTCGCGCGCAAGTACGTTTTTCAATTAATGTATGGATAAGGATACTTGGCAACGAAAATCTTTATGAGCCCCACCTCATAAAGGAGCCGCATTAACTTGTCTATTCGATAATTTTATTTTTTGAACTGTAAGATGTAATTTGAACGCAAAAAGCCACTTGTGATATATCATTGGGAAGAGAAGTTTATTTTGAACTTTATTCCGTAAAAATTTACAGGACGTTCCATTTAAAAAATTAAATTTTCCGGAAAATAAATTGGCCATGAAAACATTTTTTGAGCTATGTTATAAGTAGATAATGTTATGCTAAACAGTTCTCTCATTAACTTTTTACTCTACCTTTAATATTTCAGCAGATACCTAGATACTTCCGCAATCTTACATAGTTACCCCACTGTTTCTATACTCCTAATGGGTAAAAATATCTCGTACAAACTATGAAAGATAATGGTTCGTAGAATTACCGATATCAAAATAAAGAAAAAAAAAACTCTATTGGCACCTATAGAATACAGGGTGTTGATGATGTCACATGATTGTGATATTTAAAAAATAATACTAGATATCGTCTATAATTTTTTTTTAACTCTTTAATACCCCCTTAATTCGTTTTTATATCTGACTAGCGATAAAATTATCGAACAGCTATATTTTAGGTAATTTTATCTATTTTGTCAAAAATGTTTTTTACTTTAATTGTTTTGATACTTATACACTGAAGTGTCGGTCGCTGTGTTTTGAATGTATTTTTTTAGTATCCATTTTATGGATTTTGATTGTCAAATGTTAGTATACAATAGTATATTGTAGACCTAGGCGGTAAAATGGCATTTTTCCAGGCCGAAAGAAGATATGGACAGGCGAGGCGTAGCCGAGTCTGGCCACTTCATGAGGCCTGGAAAACCCATTTTACCGCTATGGTTTACACATAATTTTTTATCCTACACAACATTACCACCTTATTTATTTTCAATAACATCCGGTTATATTTTCATTATGAACTTTATTTTAGAACATGAACTACAATTAATTTTTTAATTTTATTTTAATTATTGTTATTATTTATAACAAATGTTGGATTAATTATTGTACAGTTAAGAAAAGAGGTCCCTTGTTTGGATAAATTTGACAAATTTAATTGCTCTGCAACTGTAGTAACTGAAGATGATTTTTCTGTGGAGATTAAAGGGGTAGTTTCGTTGGCGACTGGCATTTCAGTAGATGTAGCATTCCTACTAGATTCATCTAGTACCTGGTCGTGCGCAACAGTCATAGGCAAAGTGTTCAATTGTGTTTCAGTAGACGCACTCCTAACTTTACACAAATTTCCCGATCTTGTACTGGTAGATGCGGCTATAACGTTATTGTCTAAAAGTTTTTTGGCGACGGTTATTTTATTATTTAAACAATCATCTACGTAGCCCTCCGCTGTGCTGGCGGATTTCCATCCGCCATGCCTTTTCAGTGCAAGGATATCTGCTCCTGAGTTAGCAAGAAGTGTGGCTGATGTCCTTCTAAAAGTGTGCCCTGTATATTCTTTGTGGTTAGGCAAGTTCAAATAAGAGGCTATTTTAGAAGGCATTGCCCCAATTGTGTGATGTCCCACGTTTTGAGCTGCACATTTTCCAACGTGATATTTCACAAATAATCGTCGAGAATTCATATTACGAGGACGCAGGCTGAAGTATTTTTTGCACATTGATACAACATCAACGAAATTTGCCTTCTCGACGTTACACACAGTAAAGGTTCGTCGCTTATAGGTTTTTGTATCTGGTACATGAATTATTAAGATATCATCCTTGTCTACGACATCATCTATCGTCATTCTTGTGAGTTCGTCCGTTCTACAAGCACCGGAAATTCCAATAATTAATACCACCTAAAACAATCTTTCAATAGTATATTAATTCTAAATAATAATACCTACTCCGTTTACTTTTGCCAACAAATATATTTCATCAGGGGCCAAACGCAGAAAATTCTCAATTTCTTGCTGTTCGAAGAGTCTTGATGTTTTGGCAACGTGCCCCACTGACTGTTTTTTTAAAAAAGCTGTAACTTTCGTGTACTTTCCAATATCTACATTATCTTTCACCAATAATGTGGATTTTATCATTGAATGAATGGACCAGAGTGTTGAAGATTTAAATTTTTGTGACAACTCTGATAAATATGTTAAAATGACGCTTTCGCTGTACCTTTTTACTTTCTTGGAAGCACACCACTGCATAAATTGGTTGTATTGAAGGTTGTATTTGGCTTTTGATTTTTCCGGTAGTAAATCAAGTGCATCCTGCTTTATCACTTATTTCAGGCGGAGTGAGATACTCCATTTCTTTTTGTAAATTTTCCTCCATGGCACTTAATTTATCAAAAGCAACACTGAATTACACAAATCAAACACAAATTTCGCGTTTCGTCAAAGTGAATCGTTATTCTCATCTGTCATTTCGTGCGTCGGTAAAATAGGTTTCCATTGCCGTGTAATGTCACGGTGAGAACGATTTTTATCTGGTATGAGCAATGTGACTGGTATTTTTGCTAAAATAAAATAGTTGGATGTAAACGGGAAAAACTAGTAATTAAGTACGGTATAATTTTTCGATCACTCCAATTCAAAATAATTCACAATAGAGTCACTCTATAACTCTAATTTACAATAGAGTCACTCTATATTACTTATAAGAGTTGGGCCAACGCGGGAATTGACGTTGATTGGTTGGATCCATTTGCACTAATGCCAATTTAAAAACACGAAGTTTGACAAAATTAGGTAATAATAGGACAGGTCTTTTCACTTCTTCATAAATTTATGTGGAAGTTCCTTGCTATGGTTACAACTGTTTCTACAATTGTATCTATGACAATTAACTGCCAAATAAAGTTATAAGGTGGTGAAAAGATCGCCCTTAATTTGATAAATAATATGATGTTTAGTAAATCGAAGAATCTTTATGTATTTCTCTTGTATTTCTCTTATCTATTTCAAGTTTTTAAGAAATATAAATTGCAATTGAAGGGTTGATGTCAGGCACGGTATTTGTCAAAAAACTATAACCCTTAGGAGAACCAAAAACTAATGTAAGGCCAGAATTTTTATTACTTGGAACCATGTGCAGTTTATGAAACATTCTTACACAATCCAAAAATCTGTGGTTTTGACGAAAATTTGCAAAACAGATTTATTCCAAATTAGCTATCTCTTACTTGTATGCTTATATTGAATGTATGCCATACATATGCGAAAACTGGTCGAGGATTTTTTTACAAAAGACTTATCAGTCGACAGTTTGAAGTTAAAAATATCTTTATTAGTCGGCACATTTGATACAATGAGCAAAACATATTACTGAGTAATATTTCTGAAATAATACGATTTAATAAAGCAAAATATTTTCAAGCTTTTCAAATTCAAATGGAAATTGACTTACTATAGCACAAGAGACATTAACAGTTTTTTTTGTAGCTGAGAGTAGTTTCTTCTTTTCTCAATTTTGCAAATTAAATATGAATATATATTACTCTATTTAGGAATTTTATTATATTAATCAATTCAAATAAGCTATGGTAAATTATAATGAAGTAAATGTCAGGTTATGAAACATTTGACATTTGCCAGGCAAACATAACCAATAATTTTTGCAATGTATATTTTTGGATCCAAAATGGCGGATTGACATTTGCGTTGGCTCAACTCTTATAAGTAATATAGAGTGACTCTAATTCACAAATTATTGGTCCGCCATCTAGCGGCAAAACTTGTTAATTATTCTCTCGGCTAGTCATTTATCGTATATTTTGCCAGTCTAGCCGTAGAAACGACCGCTTTCTCCTCTCTGAGAAGCCGGTAAAATTATACTTTCTGATAGTGTAGGATAAAAATGTATTTTTTGATACCAATATGAAATATTTTGTTCCCAAACTAATTTATGCTTTCGCTATCAATAATCAGTAATTTGGGACTCAAATTATATATTTTCTCTTATGTTTGCTTACATCTTTTTATAGAAAAATTATCTTATGCTTCAATCTTTGGAAGGGTAGATCGCAGATTGATTCTTACTGACAAAATTACATCTTATAAAAAAATTAGTTGATACGTCTATCGTAGATGCATTTATGCCTAGATAACCTTTTTATATAGTATAACAATAGCGAAAATAGAAATAAGTATTAATTGTGGGTTAGTCAGCATTCTCAGCATTCTCGGTGAAATCGCCTACAAACGTTAACAGCCAACACTATACCTACCTCAAAGCTTTTTTGTCTAGGGCTTTTTTTGAATTTTTCAACCTAACATTGTAGCCATTTGTTAAAAAAATATTTTCAAATCAAAAATGAAGCTTAGCAGTTTCGAAACTAGCATCTTCTAAAATACTTTTTTTAATTTTCAAAAACTTTAACTAAAGAAGGTTAAATTATGAAAAAACTCATTTCTATTTTTAGTAATAAAATTATGATGCACGTAAATGTGGTAGGTAAGGCATATTAATGCAGGCGAGAGCGATTTTTACATACAGCTGATTCAGCGACCTACTGTTTTCTTCCTTTGCTTGCTAAGCTTAATCATTTCAACACGACACACTTTTATTTTATAAATTGGCTCATAAAAAATAACAAACAAAATACGAATATTGTTGCAAGGATTCTGGTTGCGTTGCACCTTTGTTACGTGATCTTTTCACGACATACTTCACGGATATTTTTATGTTATAAACATATGAAACGCTTTAGGACTGCCTGGTCTAATTACACGCGCTGATGGTTACTTATTGACCTGTCCAAAGTTGATTTAATCATTGAAATCGGGTTTCTTTTATATTTCATAGGGAAATTGGTACTGACATCAATCCAATCATCTTAAGTACTCTACCTCAAGTTTTTGTTAAGACTATTATTACAGTTCAATTAAAAATTACATGGGAACATGGGATAATTTAATTAACATCACTCTTCGTAATTAGGTTTGCTGCTTTGTAGGTTGATGATGCTGATTTCTTATCAGGTGTACGGTGAAATAATTATTTCTTTAACATCACACGATTGATCTTAATACCTATTAAAGGTTTCGATTATTGATTAATGATTTGCTTAATATTAACTAAAGACGAATGATAATTGATAAATATCATTGCAGTTGAATGAACAGGAAATATATTCCTTTAATAACAAATAGATGTTTTCCAAAAACAAATTGTAGTGTCTATAAAATTTAAGATTTTATGAGTAGATGAATTAATCTAAAAACGCAGTAGTCAAATCAAATACTATGGCCATGCACATTATTTACAATTTTATCAAATAACTAAAAGACAGAACACAAAATAAATTAAAAAGGTAGTTTACATAATATCTACCGAATTGTACCAAAAAAGTTGTCTTTAATTTTTTACGTTTGAGGTAACATAATTATTGAGGAACATAACCTTAAAAAGTATTATATCTGACATCACTTTTGGTTTATATTTATTCTCATGAATTTATCTTCAATATCTTCGTATTTATTCGATTGCTTCTTAAAAATCAAATATAAAAGTAAAATATTATTTTACACATTTTTTGCTACAGGTTGGTTTGCAGATAACATACGTTAATAAATGTTTTAATTTGTTTATGAATTATTCTATACTGAAAAAGACATTTTCAGTTGTCGTTTATTAATTGATACACATGCACATACAAACTACGTCAGTATGGAGACGTGCATTGAAAGTAAATGCCCGCAACAAAATGTTTTGCCCTCAAACAATGGTCAATGCTCGTGCTACGAGCATTCACAGTTTTGCTCAAATCTGCCTAAAATCGTGCTGTACAGCGTTTTTGCTTTTTGCTCGATCGTGCTCAAGGTTGTTTAAACGTGCTCTACGGCGTTTTTGTAGTTTGTTAGATAAGTGTGCAGTATTCCTATAAAAAACATATTTGAGCAAAAACGTTTCTGCTTAAACCAGTTTTGCTGGACAAGTGTGCGTCCAGCTTAAGAATTCAGTGACGTACGCTAGAACCAACAAATTTTCATTGCTGCTTTACATTTGTTTTTAATTAAAAAAGGTTTGTTCCGCTACTGAATCCTTCTAGCTCATTTATTATTGTTTATTTTATCATTTAGATTACAGCGTGGCCTTCGCGAAATTCTAGATGATTTTTACATTTTCGCCCACGATGATGACTCATTTCTCGTAGTTTTGGTTGAACTATAAGTATAGTCAAGTTGCTTGAATGTCAAATACTAACATTAAATTCATTTTTTTTTACATAATTTTTTCTTTTGTTTTAGTTTTCCTTTCTAGGTAGGAAACGTTGCACTTTTCCTCATTCAAATGAGTATCGAAACTTTAAACAATGGGTTACTGAATTCTACAAAATATATTAAATTTTTATACCTAATAATAATAAAACATTTGGCCAATGCTGATTGTTCTGAAACATGACCAGTAATTATTTATTAATCAAACGAATCTAATGGTAAAATTTCTAATAAAGCCAAAATAACACCTTTCAACATCCATAATAATACTTTATGAATGCGGTTTTCCAGTTCAAGTAACGCAGAATGGACCCATTCTACCGAATGAACATAAACGAATGAAAATAAACATTGTATTTTTTGTTTATTTCTATTTATTTATAACAAATATGACGAAATAAATGACAATAAACATATTGTCATACTCATATCCAACTATCGCAAATACCAGAAAAAATGTATCAGTAATGAGTGCAATACACACAGAGATGAGGAAATTAGACAATTGAGAGAAAAGATAAGTAAACTTTCAAAAAGATATTTAGACAAATACTATAAAGCATCTTGTTAATTAAACAGAACCACTAATTAAGTGAAAAGCTAATTAATTTTAAGTGAATTCAGATCATCGTCATTCCTGTGCGAGAACAGAAATGACGTTGGGAGACCTATGTATGAGAACAAGTGCATATTATGCACTTTGAGATTAGATTATTACGGATCACATATTCCAAAAATTAGTCAAGATAGCTTGAATTCATCTTAAAGTAATTACGTTACTTGATATCGCAGGAACAGGAATAACGGCACCAATTCTGAAACAGATGGGTTCAGCTCTTAGTTTTGTTGTTTTAACTCGGAAACAAAAATCAGCGAATATACAAGCATCGCCAAGGGAGGGGCAAAGGTGTTGGTTATGTTGCAGGTAGATTTTAAATTATATTTAACATATACCTACATAAAGTTACGAACAGAAGTTGTGGAGTGATACAAATATAAGTAACGAACTAAAAACGGCAAATGCAACCTTTTCTGTTTTGATGTAATTTTTATTATTGATAATTATAGAAACAGAGCATTTAGGAATTATGTGAACGTAATCTTGTCAACATTTATCGACCACTTTATTTAATTTACACATAGAGAAGTAGACAACTCGGTAAAGTAACAGCGCAGAACGTGATTTCAAGCTCTTCAGATTTGAATTATTCAATATGTTTTACTTTATACATCGATGTTTTTTGGTAATATATAAAAAATATATTTTACAATTGTTAGCAGATTAAAGGTAATTCATTAATAAAATAGTTATGAAATAAAATTGCAATAACATGTTAGTTTTACCAACTTTCTTAAATTTCAATCACTTTGATGTTTCCCAAAAATAACATTAACCTCAAAAAATATGACATTGATTTGTTTACATTTTTTTATAAATATCACCTGAAATTTAATTATGCTCTACAACAGATGCGCACTTCTTGAAAGATGAAATTAGAAAAGAATTTGTTACAAAAATGGCCGCGTTTTTATATATTTTTGTCAAAACAATTAAATGTGATATGTGAATTCGCATGAAATTAACACAAAAACTAATTAGATAATCTTATATATAAAAAATTCTCAATTTAATGGTATTTTGCACTTGTTTCTACAAAATAAGGCCTTCACTGAATGTCGGTGAAACCTATTTACACCTTCCTATCTTCACAAATTTAAACATTATATCCTAACAAACATTATTTGCATAATTTTACACATGAACATCATGGAAATTCAAGCTAATTACAGTATTTCAATGTACGATTCAAAGATAATTATATGTTGTTTAACTGATATCATTAATAAAAAGCAGCATCTATATTTAAGATAGTAACAATATTGTGGTAGAGAAGCAGCTTACAATGCTCTGCCAAAATTATTTAATCAAGAGCTGTAAAGTTTGGAAATACAAAAAACTTAATACAACTGAGGAATCTCTTTAACATGAAAACACATTTTTTCTGTTAATTGCTAAGATAAGCTAAGGTAAGGTAAGGTAGTAAATACTTGTATATCTCCCCATTACAATACACCTTGTCTGTTTCAGGTTAAATCTTATATAAACTTTAGCTTAAACTTCATTTAAATTGAGAAATTAGATAATCGTCTCCCACATCGTTAATGGACAAGGAAAATTAACCAAATTCGTGCAAAAGATATATTTAACTTCATAAAAGACAAATCACTCAAGATTATAATTTTGAAATTGAGGTTATGCACCCATCTAACGTGCCACTTTGAAATTTCATAAATAAGCTTATTTAAAAATATAGAGTGGGTCAATTCTTTTTTCGTGTTAAATGTCATGGCAATATATTTCTTACTAAGTGTTGCATTTTAACTATTATAAATGCTTTCCTTTTTTGGCTCCCAGTCTGATATTTTCTTTTGAGTTTTCTCTATTAATCTTTTTCTGTTTTACCGAACAGATGTATGCATTTTCCTGTGAGTTCCTGTTTCATTTCATTCTGTTAATACCACATGCCCATTTTTATCTTTTCAATTTCCAAAAGTATTTCTTCTATTTTTAACTTTATCAACCATAATTGCATCAGCCCGAACGGACGCACGGTCGCATGTTTGAATTCTCCTCAAATTCACTAAGAAATACACTACGCTGGCAATATTTGTCCATTCTCCTAGTTTTTGCTCGCTCTTTACTTTCTAATTAATTGAAGAATGGTGGGATTAAATAGGGAATTAAAAGACCTTTCAAAAGAGGTGTCACATAACCCATGTTTCTATTTAAAAAAATGTAAATGATGTCACAAGATATGGTGACTCAGGTGACATCATAAATTTGGGAGGTATGTCAAAAGATGCATATTTCAAAAGATAAATCAAAATGTTGGAGAGTTCTGTTCAAATTTATTCCATACTTTATCACCATAGTGTATAAAATTAAAACAGAATAACACTAATGTACGAAAATTACACCAAGAATAAATTAAATAAGATTAAGACTGCAATTTATTTGATTTAAAATATCTGCCACACGATGATAAGAAGAATAATAGTACAGATTTAATATCCGTATTTACTGCTGCGAATCGCGGAACACTTTTATTTACAAACATTCTTCGCGGAACACTAAAGCCAATCAATAACTCTTACTTGCGAATCTGAATACGAACTACATGTAATACTAGAAAGAGTGGTAAACTAAATGAATCACGTCACTTTATAGAATCCTACACGCACCAAAATCTCTACGAGGCCTTGTCCAATTAATAGTATGCTTCTTCATCTAAGGAAACCTTAGTCAATTTAAGTTACAGTTGTATAAACGACAACAATACTTTCTTGAAACGAAGGTGGAATTATAAATACTATAGACATAAATAAATGTAATAACGGCCCAAGAAATCGTCTATAGCAATTATAGCATGAATGCAAGGGAAGAATTCGAGAAATTTTATACAAGCCCAAAGTGTATAACAGTCAAACCTACAGTTCAAGCCAAACTTAAAACCTGTTGCAAGTCGTACAAACGACTGCCTACGAAATCCAACACGTGTAATATCGTAAGATATTATAACCATATTTCAGTTAGTGAGAAGTTTCAATTAAGTCGATTCACTCGGTTAAGTAATAGATTCTGAGTATATTACGAACTTGTTGCGACAACAGAATAGCTACTGAACATCTTTATTTCAAAGGCAAAAGGCAGACAGTTATGATGATTAGATTTTAGTGCTGATTTCAGAAATAAAGCTTTTCTAAAAGTCCAAAACTCACTGTGAAGATGTTGCTCGTGTGATCAATTTGACAACGGATTCACAGATTACAGTAGAAAACATTATTTGAAGAACTCGTGCATCGAAAGCTAACGCTGTAGCTAAGAATCACATAAGTATTAGTATATTACTGCGGAATTTAATGCCAATGTCCATTCACTGTCCGGTACAGACGTAAATTGCAACGGCTGCTTTTAATTTTTCTTACTTTCCATAATACTACACAGGTGCATAAATGTTGTCAGGATGTTCCCCTTACAGATTTATACACTAAGGTGTATATATGTTACGCCGAATTGTAATTGTAATTGCCCATTTAGTGAAATAGGCAGAATTTTGCCCATTTCGATAAATGGGCAAGCCATCTGATCATTTCACGTATTAGGCAGTTCCGTTGCTTACTTCGCGAAAACCAGCAGCAGATTTCTTGCCTAGTTCACGAATTAGGCGACAGTAGCACGTGTTTGTTTTGACTGTTCTGCTCATGCGCAGTAAACCAATTATAGTTATTTGTTTTGATTTCGCTGTTCTTGAGAAAGGTTATGTCGTCTGTGTTGTTTATTATTTTAAACTGTTGAATAAATTAATAATAAGTAATAACAATAACAATACAATAATTGTGATGTTTTCTGGACCGATGAACATGAACTAGAAGTTATCAACATTTTTCAAGCGGACAGTAACTCTGCGGATCTCTCAATAAACCGTCAGTATTATTACAATAGAGCTAACTCTAAGATTAAGTCGTGCTGGTGTTACTGCAGTAGCTTGGAAAAAAGGGTAGAATAAATGGCAACAAAGCCTAATGCTTTTTCTATAATATTAAGGATATATTGAAATACATAATATAAAATATACATATTACTTATGATCATAAAGGCGAGAAGAAAACTTACAAAAAAGTACCTGAGTACTAGAGTTTCAGACCCGGAAATTTCCGGGACCGAAGTCCCGGGAATTACTCTATTTTGTGTTGTCTCGAGTCCCGGGAAAAATAACTCGAGACACGGGACTTTTGTATACAAGGTATTTAATTAAAATTCTTATTTTAGAATTAAGGTTTTATTTGTGTATTGATTTGCACAGGTGGTGTTCTTAACCAGTTTTACGTACTAAACAGTCTTTGCAAACATACAAATTATTTACAACCTGTCTATAAACAATCAATAAAGGTAAAGGGATGAGTTTCAGTAAGAAAGTACTGTTAGGTATGGTGCCTCGCCTCAGCGTTCTTTAAAAGTAAACTTGCAGTTTCTATTCAATTATATTCAAAAAGGGTCTCCATCCGGAATTTTCTCTCTTATTTATAAACAGGTATGGTAGTCTACTTAAAGACCTAAACAGAATGTTTTTACTTAAAAATTCATATTGAAGTATGGTCTTAATCTCTTTAACAACCGTTTTCGTTCGTTTTCAATAGGTAAAGGATTCCAAGAAGATTTTGATAGTTTTTGTAATGACAATAGATAATTAATTGCTTATAATATAGTGTGCATTTACTATATTTCTGAATTTGTTTTATCTTTTCTTGTATTTACCTATTAAATTTATAAATAAAATGTTTTCTGCTTAGCTTCAATATGAAAATAAACCAAATCGTAGTTTAAAGTTGTTTCAAAAATGTAGAAACGACCCAATGTAATTATTGCCCCAAACAAATTTCGAATTCGAGAAAAAACAGTCTAGAGTCCCGGGAATAGCAAAATTGTCGAGACCCAGAAACCCTACTGAGTACTAGACTAACATTCCTATGATTACTACAATGAAATCTTTTATTAATCAATGTGAAAGATGTGCTGAAAAGAGTTTAGAACGTTTTAATGCTGGTATTGTTGTTAGGCCTATAACTGCAAATGAACTTAATCAAAGAAGCCAAGTAGACTTTGTGACTTCCAGAGCCTTCCAGATAGCGAATTCAGATTTATTTTAAACTACCATGAACATTTCACAAAATTTAGATTTTTATTGTCTTTAAAGACAAAATCTGCTTTAGAGGTGGCTAAAGCTCTGCTCTCAATTTCTTTACAGTTTGGCGCTCCTCATGTTATGCAATCCGCCAATGGCCGAGAGTTTACAGCAAGAATATGAAAAAACTAGGCTGTTTATGGCCTGATTTTTTAGTATTGGTTAATAGAAGGCCCAGCATACGTCAACATGGAAGGCATAGAGCATATCAAAGTAAAAAATCCTACAAGAATTTCTGGCAAAAATTACCAATGGTATTTTTGAGGAAGACATGATTGCGGCCTTAGAACAAAGCCAAGAACAACAAAATGTTGATGTAGGTAATGGAGAGCCATGAAGCAATTTCCCAACAAACCCTGTAGAAATGTGTACTGAAAATTTTCAAGAGGGAATAGATAATTATGTTATGGAGGTAGTGATCGATAATTTAGATGATTTCTGCAAATGATAGTGTTGTTTCATCATTTAAAGCTCTTGGTAAACGACGACATATCAGAGATTTAGAAATGTGATAAACTATTTAGTTAACTTCAATATTTCTTCTGATATAAAGGAAAATTTTGGCAAATCAAACAACCCTACGCTGCGAAGAACCTTACAGACCAGGCTAGGAAGATGCTTGGACGGTCAAATAAGAAATTGGGAATTTTAAATAAATAAATAAAGAGGACAATCAATCAATCTCATAGGTGTTGAAAAAAATAGAAGGTAAATATAAAATACGTACAATACATGAGGGTCATACAGGACCTCATTCAAAACTGGCTTGCAAGAAATAGCTTAGCGACTACTAAAAATGTAAACTTTCAATTGATGATGTACCGCCAAATTAAGAATTATCTAGATATGAACTTGTGCATTTGTGATCTGTGGGTACAGGACAAGGGTACAAAAAATGCTCTTGAAGGAAGATTGCCAAAGTTCAAGTTGTCAGTGTTTTAAGAATGGTTTTGTGTGTAGCACAGCGTGTCACTTTGGAAAAGCTTGTAAAAGCCAGGATTAAAATTGTGATAATTGAATTTAAGAGTAGTTGACTGAAAAAGTTCTATTTTAAAATTAGTTAAAATGTCTTTTAAAATAAAGAGTTTGTCAATACTTTTATTTTGTTGTATATTTTTCACCAGTCGTAATAATGAATTAACAAGACAGTTACTATTTTCCAGTAATAGGCAAAATTAAACATAGAAATTGCCCATATCACAAATTAGGCAAAGGGCGCACTGATTAAACGAAATTGGCAGAATTTTTACTTAATTTACTAAATCAGCAAGGCAATTGCCACAATTCTTATGACATCAATACAATTTTTATTAAAAATGTTTAATTCTAATTGGGTAAGCTATACGTTAATTAATTATAATTAACATGTTGTCAATAACGCGAAACATATGACATCTGTGGAAGAGGAAGTGTACACTTTCCAGAAAAACTCATAGTGCCTACTGTGATCTGTGATGAACACTTACCAAAAAATTATATGAGAAATCATATAATTGCATGTCGATATAATGGCATGTCGGTATTATTTTAATTTTGTGTACGTTCTAAAGCTGTGTTTAAAGCTAAAGCTACAACAATGACCTATTATTATGCAAAATTAAATCTTATCTTTTAAAAGTAACTCAATACATTGCTTTGTTCTTTTGAGCTTGTTCTTTATAGTTATCTACAAGTAGATTATTTTCATGAATATGGAAGTTATAAGGTGGTTTTACAAGTAAAGTAACTGTACATATTGCACTATAAGTTTATCTTTAGTTTTCCAGTAATTATTCAATAGAACAGTTAGGACATTCTATAGAGATATCATTTATTTATATAAGAGCAAAGTATAAGATACTTAATGTAAGGTATAAAGATTACGAGTAGTATGTAATATGAAACAAGATATAATTTATTATTGTACTTTTATAATTAGTTAATGACAAAAGATGCATTTGACAGACGACGATAACAAGAATCACACTACAGATTATGTCCACCCATGGCATTTGTCTCTACCAGATGAAAGGTAAGAAGAAAGATATTAAACTATTGTAACGTTCTTTTTCAAATAATAATACAAGTGCTGTTTAAATCGTCTATTCACAAACAAATATTTATTTCTATACACTAATGAATACACTATAAATTAACGCTATGATTATAAAACATTAAAAACTATTATTTACAGACTATGAATTTCTAATACAACATTTATATTCACTATTTATTTTGTAATACACAGTTAATGACTTGCTGTTGACTGATTCTCTTTTATCCGCAATCCGCTTTTATACCCTAATATAAACGTTCCAGAAGTCGCCCGAACATACCATGTATTTCTAGAATACACCAGAATAAACCGCGTCTGGTTCACATGCCCGCGCGATGCGTCATTCTCTCGAAGGCGGCAGAACACAACACCTGTCGCTCGAAAAGAGGTTCGTTCCTTTTCTCTCTTGTTACACTGCCCCCCTCTTCAAGTCTGTTCTGTCCCAGAACAGGTTTTATGCTCTGGTTCCTGTAGAACGGGTCATGACGATATCGACAGTCTTCACCTCGACTACACGTTCCATTACGGTAGAAATAACAGTCTACACTCTTCGTTGGCCTTAATGCGGGTTGTGGGTCAAAATTGCAGACGAAGATCTTGACGTCCGTACCTCTAAAGACAACTTCCAGCATGTTTCTAACGATTCTCCAATCCAGCTGGTCCCGCCCACAGCCGAGTTTGGGAACTGCCAATTTGTTAATTCCCCTGGTAAGCAACTCGATCCTCAAATTCCATAGTGCCCTCCACAAGTCGGCGTAACTCGGTTTCTGGTAGTAAAACTGCTTGGTTACCAAGTAGTAAATGGATCGGTCATGATCAGGCAAGCGTAAGGATTTACCAACAGAGGGATTTTGTTCTCGAAGTTCATTCAGCCGTCCAAATTTATTTCTAAACACTACTGCGATCCCCCTGGACATACGGAGATCCGCGGAGACACAGTGGGCAATGGAATAATTACCAGGGACCCGGAAGAGATCTTGTTGCATCTCAGTCGTGACTCCGAATCGCGCTTTTCTAGTTCCAGAGAACGCAGCCATAAATTCTCTAAAGGTTGGTTGATCATCTTCAGGCCTTACAGTATTGATAGTCACCTCAGCCTCATCTTTCCGATCCGGGACTGCGTCATTATTTCCCTCATAGTGCGCCAGACGATTGGAGTGTACCACCTTTGGTTTCCCCCTTGGCAACTTCTGGATGCGATAAATCAAGTCATTTATTCGTTTCTTCACCTGGTATGGACCCTCCCAATTTCGCTGTAACTTTGGAGAATAGCCACGACGCCTTTGCGGGTTATATAACCAGACAAGCTCTCCAGGTTGAAACCCTCCTTCTTGGGCTCTCACATCGTACGTAGCCTTCATCCGGTCACTCGCGATTCGACTATTATTTCGGGTTCGGTCGTGAATATCCTCCAACTTCTACTTTAAGTTGATGACATAATCATTCCCGGCTACCTCCTGCTCTATAGGTGGAGACCCAAATTCCAGATCACACGGTAACCGTAACTCGTGTCCAAACATTACAGACGCTGGTGACTGACCGGTTGTTTCGTGGACCGATGCACGATAAGCCATCAGGAACAGATGCAGGTATTGGTCCCAGTCTCGTTGATGATCGGAGACGACCTTGGCCAAATATTTGCCCATTGTCCGATTCATGCGTTCTACCATTCCATCGGACTGCGGATGTAACGGTGTGGTCCGAGTCTTGCGAATGCCCAACAATCGACAGACTTCTCCAAAGAGTACAGACTCGAAATTGCGGCCTTGATCCGAATGCAGCTCCATGGGCACTCCGAAGCGACTGAAAAACTCTTTGACTAGTACGTCAGCAACAGTCGCAGCTTCCTGGTTTGGTAGGGCATATGCTTCTGGCCATTTGGTAAAATAGTCCATTGCCACTAATATGTATTTATTCCCATCGTCGGTTTCGGGAAATGGTCCGGCAATATCTATGGCTATTCTTTCCAGAGGACTACCCACATTGTACTGCCTCATAGGTGCTCTTCGTTTCCCCAAGGGTCCGTTACCAGTGGCACATAGTTCACATTTCCGGCACCACTCCTTCACGTCTTCTTTACAGTTGACCCAATAAAAACGCTCCCTAACTTTCTCCAAAGTCTTTTTCACACCGAAGTGTCCTCCTGAGGCACCGTCATGGAGATGTCGCAATACTGTAGCCACTCGGCTTCTTGGAACCACGAACTGAGACCTAATGGTGGTGCCATCTTCACTCTCCAGTACTCGCTTCAGGAGATCGTCTTCCACCTTCAAGGACTCCCATTGGGCCCAATATGCTTTGAGCGTTCTGTTGAAAGGGCTGACGGCCTCCCAGGCAGGCCTTTCTCCCACGCGCTTCCATTCCAGTACCATTTTTAGTTCGGGATCAGCCTCCTGCTGTCGTTGCAATTCTTCCGGCAACCAATTGTCGTTGACGATGGTAGTCCTTAATACTTGGCAAACCCTCTCTTCCAAACGAGAGCAATGACGGCAATCCGTTGGACAGGGTCTTCTTGAAAGAGCATCGGCATTTCGATGACTAGTGCCCGCTCGATGTTCGGTGTCAAAGTCGTATCCTTGTAATCGTTCGATCCACCTTGCGACCTGGCCTTCAGGATTACGGAATTGTAGAAGCCATTTCAACGCTGCATGGTCCGTCCTCAATAAAAACTTCCGTCCGTACAAGTATTTGTAAAAGTGCTCAACGGACTTCACGACGGCCAATAGTTCTTTTCTGGTCACACAATAATTCTTTTCGGCTTTAGACAAAACCTTACTAAAATAGCCGATGACCTTTTCTTGTCCATCCTGTATCTGAGAAAGTACACCCCCAATGGCCAGATTACTTGCATCTGTGTCAAGTATGAATTTCCCTTCTGTCCGTGGATAGCTCAATATTGGTGCGGTTGTCAGGGCACGCTTCAGCTGTTGGAAAGCTGTTTCACACTCTCCGCTCCAAACATACTCGCGTCCATCTTCAGTTAACCTTGTCAGAGGCTTCGCTATATTGGCAAACCCAGGAACGAAACGCCTATAGTAGGTACATAACCCAAGAAAACTACGAACTTGGTGTTTATCTTTCGGTGTTGGCCACTCTTGAACTGCACGAATCTTATCGGGGTCGGCTGCCACTCCATTTTGTGATACGACGTGCCCGAGATATTTCACTTCCCTTCTGAATATGTGGCACTTTTTCGGACTCAGTTTCAGATTGGCTCCACGTAGTCTTCGGAACACTTCCTCTAAGTTTTTCAAATGTTCGTTGAATGATTTTCCGACTACAATCACATCATCTAGATATACCAGGCAGGTCTTCCACGACAGCCCTCTCAGGATGGTCTCCATTAGACGCTCAAAGGTGGCCGGAGCGTTACATAGACGAAAAGGCATAACCGTAAACTGCCATAGTCCGGAACCAATAGTGAACGCGGTCTTCTCCCGGTCTTCAGGTTCCATTTCAACTTGCCAATAACCACTCTTCAAGTCCAAAGTCGAAAACCATCGTGAACCAGACAGGGTATCTAACGTGTCGTCGATGCGTGGTAAGGGATAGCTGTCTTTCTTGGTCGCGTCATTAAGCTGCCGATAGTCCACACAAAATCTCGTTGACCCGTCCTTCTTACTGACCAGGACCACCGGTGATGCCCATGGACTGCTGGATGGCTCGATGACCCCTTGTTCTTCAATATCAGTAATAATCTTTTCGGCTTCTGCTCGCCTTGCTAGAGGTAGACGCCTCGGCTGCTGACGGACAGGCATAGAGTTGCCTGTATTGATTTTATGTTTTACTATATTTGTTCGTCCCTTCTGGCTATCGTCAAGAGCGAAGATATCTTGGTATCGGTGAACCAAACCCTGTACCTCTTTCACTTCTGTTCTGTTAAGGTCTTCGCACGAACCAGTAACCATGCCCACTAATTTTCCACCATGGTCTTTGGGCGCTGGTTTTGGAACATCAGCCATACACCTGGCTACTCGGAATACTGGCACACACTGTCCCACAAGGTTACTCTTCTTCAATGTCACCGGATCCACACTAACGTTCATAATTCTCACCGGTACTCTCTTTCCAACCTTGATCAGCGCTTTTCCCACCAGTATGCCACTATGGATCTTCTTATCACAAACAGGCTCCATCATTCGCACACATCCTACCCGAAGATCTCCATCCAAACCCGCCTCGACAACCATCTCGCTTTGACCCGGCAATATCACATCTTCAGTCAGCAAAACCCTTACAATCGGATCTTCTCGTGGGTGCAAAGGAAGTTCTTCGTTACCGACCTTCAAAACACCCTCTTTCAAATCCAACGTAAAACCAAATTTTCTCAGGAGGTCCATTCCCAAGATGAAGTCATCAGTGATATCGGCTACCAGCACCTCATAATCACGTTCTTCACTTCCAATGCCAATCTTCATCTTCACCACTCCGCGTGTTGGTATCACTTCACCTGTTGCTGTACGGAGTTGGATAGTTGTCGGTAACAATTTAATACTTGATTGTAGAACATCAGGGCGTACGATGGATTTTGTCGCCCCCGTATCAATAAGTAGTGGAACAGTTCGATTAGCAATCTTTCCATCTACAAACAAACTGCCGTTACTATTCTTTGATGTTACGGCATGGATCGTGATCTCCGGGGCATCTTCACTCGCAGTCAACGTTCGCCCCCTCTTGCCAACCCCTTTTAACTTTTCCGACGGTTGTACTTTTCTTATTTTGGGACAACGACGTTCTACATGTCCTTGTTCGCCGCAGTTCCAACAACGAGGCCCTCGAACTTCTTGATGATTCTTCTTACGGTTCTCTTCCTTCTGAAGAACTCTCATTAATAATTCTTCTAGGCGATCTTTAGAACCTTCATCTTCTTCCACAACGGTCCGAACACGCCCGTGACCTCGGGACGCTTGTTTTGCAGCTTCAAATTCTAAGGCGTGAGCAAGCGCATCATCAGTTGTTCTTGGTCGTGCCAGCCTCAATGATTGTTGTGTTTCCCCGTCTCTTAACCCATCAATGAAGGTCTGCACAGCGAGCTGTCCCAGAAATGAATCGGGTGCCGTAGGGTACGCCAATCGGACAAGCCGCGCAACATCGGCTTCAAACTCCTGCAGGCTTTCTCCATTCTTCTGGATACGATTCTTCACTTGCACTTGATACACTTGTTGAAGATGCGCGTCTCCATATCTCATTTCCAATCTAGACACTAACAATTGGTAATCATTTTCCTGTCCTGCTGGGATTGTTTGCAGGACGTTCAACGCGTCTCCACGCAAAGCCACAGTTAAAGAAACGGCCTTTTCCTTGCCTGTCCATCCGTTGGCCCCAGAAGCCGCCTCAAATTGTTTGTAGTAGGTGGACCAAGGTATCTTTCCATCGAACGTGGGTGGTTTTATTTTTATCCCTACGACAGGACCCTTTTCTTCTTTAAACTGTTTCTTTACTTCATTAAACGGCCTCTCAGAAGTTGAGGGAAACCGTAGTTGCCTCATTCTATCTTCCAGCATTTCGGCCATATCGTCTTTCTTAGTTGTTGGTGGTAATTGCATTTGGGCTATTTTCTCTTCTACCATCTTTATTACCCTATCTTGTTCCGCCAATCTACCTTCCAATAGTCCTAACGCACTGGCATTCTCCAAAAATTCTTCGAAAACTTTCTCTTCCAACGCTTTGACATTTTCCAACAATTCTCCTTTAAGCCTTCTAGAACTTTCTTCAGACTTTTCTAGTAATTCTTCTTTAAGCGTTCTAGAGTTTTCCAGTAAATCTTCTTTAAGCATTTTAACATTTTCTTCTAGTGCTTTAGTATTTTCAAGTAATTCTTCTTTAAACATTTTAGTATTCTGTTCCGACTTTTCCAGTAATTCCTCTTTTAAAATTCTAGAATTCTCTTAGACTTTTCCAATAATTCCTCTTTTAAAATTCTAGAATTCTCTTCAGACTTTTCCAATAATTCCTCTTTTAAAATTCTAGAATTCTCTTCCATTTTACTTAACAATACGTTAGTATCAATTGCGGGTCCAGGTATTTCGAAGAGGAAACTTTCAGGATCTTCTTGCTGTTCTAAAAGCCATTCTTTTAGCCGATTTATTAACACGTTTTTAAGGCCAGTTGTTTCCAAATCTCGTTCTTCCAGTTCATGTTTCAAGTCTATTACTTTGAGATCTTTTAACAGTTTCATCACCATTTTCATTGTTTGTTGAAATTATGTTTTAACACCAAAAATTTTATTCTCACAGCACTTTACTTAATTATTACGCGATTTTATTTATTTTAAAACTCCACACCTGACATCACTGTAACGTTCTTTTTCAAATAATAATACAAGTGCTGTTTAAATCGTCTATTCACAAACAAATATTTATTTCTATACACTAATGAATACACTATAAATTAACGCTATGATTATAAAACATTAAAAACTATTATTTACAGACTATGAATTTCTAATACAACATTTATATTCACTATTTATTTTGTAATACACAGTTAATGACTTGCTGTTGACTGATTCTCTTTTATCCGCAATCCGCTTTTATACCCTAATATAAACGTTCCAGAAGTCGCCCGAACATACCATGTATTTCTAGAATACACCAGAATAAACCGCGTCTGGTTCACATGCCCGCGCGATGCGTCATTCTCTCGAAGGCGGCAGAACACACCACCTGTCGCTCGAAAAGAGGTTCGTTCCTTTTCTCTCTTGTTACACTATTAACTAATCATGACACCGTCCCTAATATAGGAAACACACTATCATCCGCGATGTGGTTGCGGATGTCATGCTAGGATGATATCACCGATGTGGTTTAGATAATGGCGCAATGTTTTGATTTGCTGTAATTTATTGCATAAACAAGTTGAGCTTCGAAATTGTTTGTATAATAAAATTATATGTATTGTATTTCTTTAAAACGTGCTTATCAAAATGAGAGAATTATTGCGTTTACTGTCTCCAGCCTTACTTTGTGGAACTCCATAATTATGAAATATAATATAAATACAAAGATTAGTTAAATTATTATTGACTTCATAATAATAAATACTTCTAATTAAAGAAAGAGATTTCAGTAGATATTTTATTATCAACTCAATAATGATTTCTTTCAGTTTGTAAAATACGTTTTAAAGAAATACAATTTCGAAGCGCAAGTTGTTACTATAATAAATTACAGCAAATCTAAACATTGCAACATCATATCCGGACCACATCGGGATGACATCCGCAACCACATCGCTGATGACAGTAAGTGTGACTAGAATATTCGCACTAATGTGTGAGGTATACCATAAAGACTACTGCGAAGAAACTTGTCGATCGCTTAATGTTTGTTGTGGTTTTATTAGAGCAACTTCTGAATTCAAATATTTATTGTATTTCATATTCACATTCGCTGTATAAGGCGAAATAATTATCCATTATGAAAAATGAGCCAGAGCTAGATTTTAATATCAAGATTAAATTATGAATATGGAACGTTCTTCAAATTCTTCTGAATCTGGGAAGTCAGAAACCCTAGTCTGGAAATTTTGTTAACGTACAACATCTTTAATTCTAATATTCTCATCCTCCCCTTTCTGGTAGTGATGCACCAAACGTGGTGGGTTTATTGCTCGTTTCTACCTCTACGACTGACCCAAATCTGAACACCCACTCATAGTGTCGTAACAAGGTGCAAGAGTTTGACAAACTTTGACTCCTGAACGCCCTCTTATAAAATATCTCAACATATTAGTGCGATTTTAACTACAGAAGGTAGCTAATATATAAATAAAATGGAAAATAAACACAAACGTGTTTATAATAAAGAGAGTTTTAAATAAATATACAAAATAATAGTATATTATGTATTAAGGGCTTAATTGAGTGTCTTAGAGCCCGTAGAGTCAGTTAGCTAAGACGATAAAGGGCTCTAAAATACTAATTAAGTCCGAAATGCATGCGTTAGTTTATGTCCGGTCTAAGTTTAAGTTAATATTTATTTAAAAATAAAAATAATTTGAAAAGTACAAAACTTCAAGTAGGTAGGTGCAGTGGTCTATTACTTTTATTACTATGGAGATGGCGTAAACAAGGGTAGTACAAGGGAATGCTCTAATTTAGCAATTTACGTTCAAAAAAAAACGGCTAAAAGGTCATAATCGCCCGATCGGACATAAAAATTGTTAATGGACGACTATTATATTCACAATTTTAAAGTGATATGTGTATAAACCACAGACAGCACTCTAAGACATCTGTTTCGAGCTTTTAGCTCCTCAGTTAGGAGCAGCCGTCTGCGATTTCTATACATATCACCCGAGCTTATATACTAGCTGGAAATAACATTAATACCATCAAATTTAATATTATTTTCGAGCTAGTATATAAGCTCGGGTGATATGTGTAGAAATCGCAGACGGCTGCCCCTAACTGAGGAGAGCCAAAAGGTCGAAACAGATGTCTTAGAGTGCTGTCTGTGGTTTATACACTGAGGAGAGCTGGAAAACGCTATTTACCCCAAACAGTAGATAAAAGTGTTCATTTTTGGGGTTGTTCGATAATACTATAAAATAATATTTCGATATACAGTCGCACAAATTATTCGCAACGGCAGAGGTACATCCAAGAAATTGTAGAGCCTCATGTGGAACCCAGAGCATAAAACAATGGCCTAAATTTTTTATTAATGCAAGGTAACGGCGAGGTCTCGACCTCACACTGTCCGTCCAAATTGTTAATTGTTATCTTAAGGAGCATATTCGTATTTTGGACTCGCCAGATGCAATACTGACCTTAATCCAATCATTAACCCGATGCATGAGACAATCTCGCTAGACGCATTAAATGTCGTTCAAATCTTTCTGTGAAGCTCGAAGAATTAGAACACGTTCTAAATGAAGAATATCCCACAATAAAACCTCCGAATGCTTATCTGCAGTATGACCTGAAGTTATACTGCAGTTAACCAAGCCCAAAAGAATAATATTAAGTATCGACAGTATAATTCTAAGAAAACTGTTTCTTAAAATTCTGCATTTCTTAGCTTAATAATTGTTAACTTATTTATCACTCTAGTTTTTTACATGGTCGTGTTTAACATCTTATAGCTTTATTATTATGTAATTTTATTTTGGTAAAATGTTATAGTTGATATAAATAATTGTTTCAAACGTGTAGGTACGAAATATAATTTAAAAATGTTCAGCCCACATCAACAAAAGTATTACTTTTATTTTTTGAGTAATGTATTATAACTTTGCAGCTCTAGAGACGAATAGGGTTGAAAAATGTATATCACTGACATTGTAAATTACTAGCCCACCCTCTCCCATCTCACCATTCTGGTGATATTCCACTGTTGAATCCACGAGGAACTTATTATATGCATTATGCACCTAAACACAGTTAATATAGGTAGTATAGAAATGTTCTACCCTAGAATTGATTATTACGGTTCGTTACGTTTTCGCGTTACAGTAACTTGATGTTACTAAAAACCAAAAACTAAAGATAAATAAAAATTAGTTATATAGAGGGTTATATAATAGGGGTAATTATATAGAAGAAAAAGAACATAGAAATTCATATTTGTATTTCTAATAATTTTTTTTGTAAACATTTATCTTTATATGCATACATAATCTATTCCGTTTTTATCGCATTTGTAGGTCGGAGTTGTGCAACAGAGGTAAGTTCTCGCCACTAGTCACAAGCACATAATTGCTACGGTTTTATTACATGCCTGGAACTAAAATGGGGAACAATTTTTTGGGTATCAAATATGTTGCAGTGACCTCTCTGGAACTTGTTCAGCTACGTTTCGTTTACGTTTAGGCTACGTTGCGAGAACTTGGTGGCGAAGTAATTGCTACTTTCGTGGAACTTCTTTTTTCTTTGACACGTCGTGACGGGTGGTCGCTCTTTCTTTCTTTTGCAACTTAAAAAAGATTCTACTGTCATCTTTTATACTAATACTGCAATCTTGTCACAAAATGGATTACTATTTTATTTGTAATATGTACTTAATAATACGGAGATGAAATCATTTTCCTACCAAAATTATAAACCATCGCAACTTTTCTGTTAAATGTGATGATGATAGATCGAAAAATAACAACGCGTCTTCTTTAAATATATTTTCTTTTAAAATGTCTAATAAAATATGACAAAAATATTTATAAGTTGATACACATCCTTGAAACCATGGTGTAAGTATGCAGGTGACGCGTTGCGCATCTAGAGGCTTGTAGAGAGGAGCAGAATCCGTGAACCAATGAAAATTGGCCGAAGTGTAGGATGCGAAGTAGCGCTAATTTGAGATTATTCAAAAGGAAATAAAAGAGAATAGAAATAATTAATGTGATATAAAGCAACAAAACGTGTATTAAATAACTAATAATTAATAAATGAAATATGTCAATTAAATGATTAAATACAGAAATATTTTTTAACAAAAATAATTACGAATATATACGCAACCGTTTTGAGGTTAAAACATAAACGTCAACTTTGTGTAGCACCTGTTTCTGTTTGCACTTTCGACCAAATCTGATTGGTTGAGAAAATTCGGTCTACTACGCATTCTTGGCTATGCAACACCTCGATTCTTACACCATGCCAGAAACCATTTTTATATTATTCCTAAGTCACAATTTGGCATCAATTTGTTATTTTTATTGAAGTGTCTAAAAGTTGCGCCACTTAATTATCAACGGGAACTAAAGAAATTCTACTTCAAGGTTGTTGTTACTACGAAATATAAAAGAAATTAAAAGATTCTGGAACTTTACAGTGTTTCTCCTACAAAACGACGTAAACGTTTTCCTAACCACTTTCCAGTTCCTAATGTCACTGCAAAGTTCCCATTGGAACTATAAAAACGTTTAATGTTTGTCCACAGCAACTATATTGGTTTGGATATTACCTAATAGAAGTTACTGCAACTTGCCACAGTAATTTTTAACAGTAACTGGAACTTTGTAGTAATTCAGATGCATAACAAGTAGTAAAAATCACTTTAAAGTGATTCTCCTTGGTAGCAAAAAGTAAGTTTTACTTTCAATACAACTGTAAGGTTCCGTTACTTTAAAGGTTAAGCAATGGTCTCAGACAGTTCGCAGTAACATCACAATACCAGTTTGAAGTTGCAAAAACTTTAAAGTAATTATACTAAGTGGAAATATCATTTCATATACTTTAAAAGCTATTTAGAAGTAATGGAACTCCATTAAATAGTAGAAACAACTACATAATTACTAAAATATTCCAAACTGAAGTAATTAAACCTATAAAGATATAAATTTAGTTGTAGTTACGTAACAACTACTTAATCAAAGTTCCAATCTCAGTCAGTGCTACTTAGATGCTTCTTGGGATTGTTTGATTTCAGAATCAAATGCATAGAAATAACTAAATAACCCCTAATAACATAAAAAAAGCGTGTGCTTCTTGTAAAAGTATCTAAGGAGACGTACTGCACGAACTTTAAGGAAGTGTGATTTTAACACTATATTTAACGGTGTCTCCTAACCACACATTGGTTTTATGCCGAGAACAAGGTAACATTGTTACCGAAATACGTATTGGTAATTAGTCAAATACAATGTGTGGTTAGGAGACACCGTTAAATATAGTGTTGTGATAAACCACAGTCCTTACCATTATAAGTGTGATTTTATTGTGGGTTATTTAACAATAGCTACCCTGAGTCCCATGTTAAAAAATGAGCTTAAAATGTATAACGGACCATATACATAATTCAGAATATTTTATGTTCAATAAAAGAAAATTTTGAATTAACTTACTTCTCGTTTTTGTCTTTGCGTTTGCAATGACTTTTACGCCCTACTGCATCGAAAAGGGTACTTTACATCTTGGTGACCGTGGCGGAAACGTTGACATTACATCGCGGGCGGTAAAGTGTAAAAAAATCGCCCGCTGTAAAAAAAACGCCCGCATAATCCAGATTTGACAATACATCGTTGTGAAATTATGAATTATGATAGATGATTTTACGATAATTTAAAGTTAATATTTCTTTTGCAGTTGGGCGTAAAACGTTGTACGTACCTCGGGCCGAAAGTAGATTGCGCCCTTGGCTAAATTAAGGCCCTCCTTCGTCGGGCCTCAACCTTTAGCCGGCGGGCGCAATCTTACACTTTCGGCCCTCTATACGTAAATAACTATTATATTATTTATACTAGTACTTAAAGTAAATTGAATGTTATATGATAATATTTTCCGAACAGTCTTTTAATCCTAAAGCTGCAATACTTGAAAAATAGACACATTTATATAATCCAGATTCAGAATTTATGTATTTTTTAAATTCCAATACTTATGATTCGTTAGGATATCTTTAATTTGTCTGTCAAGTCAATTTCAACACGATCAAGATTTAAAAATTTAAAGCTTTACAAAGCTTAGTACCTATTAAATATAAATATCTACCTTTAACTACTGTTAAAATTTATGCGTAATTAACATTTACGCTATAAATAAATACCTACATATAAAACGGCTTCGTTATAAAATCCTTAAATTTTAAATTTCAATTTCAAACAGTATTAATTTATTTCAATACGTTCGTCATTCGCTTTGTTTTCTAAAAATCTCGAAACATTAATTTTGCTTAACCGTAGGCATCTAGTGGTAGTTGATTTCTAATAGAAATTGCTGAGAGAAGCTAAACAATTCCTTTGCAGACAATAGTAACACGAGTTAATAAGCTAATGTTCATTCAATTGTTTTACAAAAGTGGGAGTTGACTTTTGTGTCTAAAATTATACACCTTCGTACCACTACATACTATATGCAGCTTAGTTAATCATATGGAAAATTAAATTAAGAAAAATTTTAATTCTTGAGTGTAATTCGGAATGAAGACTTTATAAATAAAAATAATTCACTTATTATTTATGATGAAATTTTATTACTTAAATCTAGTTTTTTGGGAGCGCGTGTTTTTCTGCATCTTTAGAAATTGACGTGAACAAAAACATATGATCTAATTAGTTTCAATATAATAACTAATTTAGCTTTCGTGTCACTCATTCCTACATACATAGAAATTCCTAATTGGTTATTGATGCAATGCTGAAAATAAATATTTATTTTTAGTAGGTATAGTAGTTATTTAGAAAAAGTTACTTGAGTAGACTTTATGAATTACAGTGGATAACACTTTTTAAATATTTATAAATCTTCAGAAATTAGGCATCTGGCAATATGAAATAAAAATTAAAAATTATGCATCGCCGAATGATATTAAAGCCTCGACCAAGAGTTTCTCGTTTTCAACCTGCGGCCCATAAACTGCTTTCATGCGGCCGCCAACTGATTTCAACTAATGTATCTACACCTCAGAGCTAACAGAAACCACAGAAGTCCACTTTTTCTTGAAATGGAAATTTTTGGTCAAAATAAGTTGATTATAGTCATAGCTAAACGACTCGCCCTATATTTTCCAAAATAATATAAAATCTCAATTTGTTTCATACCAACCAACTTTGATAGTTACCTTTTTTTCGTAGCTCTTACAGTTTCCAAGATAAAATATACAGTCATCTTACGTGAACTACATTATGAAACAATGGAGCCTGACTGATTTTATAAAATGTTATTTGTATCATAGTCAAAAATTGTCCAGTTTCAAAGTGCTGGTGATTTTTTTAACGTTTTGGCAATTTTTTAGGTAACATTGTGCATAATGCTTAAGAAACGTCAAAAAGTGAGGTAAATCGACAAAAACGTTTGTCGGCAATCAGATTATTTTCTAGTCTTTGTGTCATTGTGAAGTATTGTATCTGAAATACTGACATAGGGCTTATTTCAATAGCTGAGGTATACTATATGATCGTTGAAAGATCTATTTTATTTCTCCTATGTACCACGTATAATTTTTTATACAAGCTCTAAGATTGTCGTCAGTTGTCAACCATTGCGTGACGACAGTAGAGTAACGATTTTGCAATTCAGTGTGAATATCACCTATGAACAGGACAGTGCGCTGTTAAGACATTAGATATTTTCATGCGTTCCTTTAATTCAAATAAAGTTGTTTAATTCCTCTTTCTGGAAGGAAGTTAATGTCGAAGTCAATGTTCTTTATGCAGAGCACAAAAACATGTTTTAATGTGACACTGCACAGTAAAATCCAAACGGAGGTTTCCGGGCAATGCTGGGATTCACCTAACGTAACGTAACGTAACGTAAAGCGTACGTGATAAAAACACTTCGTTAGTGATTACAATTAACAGATTATTAACGTGTTATTTGGAAAGTTGGAAGAGCACATTTATTTGCTGAATTCTTTTACGAAATTCCTCTGAAATGTTCATTTTTTGACGAAAGTATAGAGTTAACATTATTTTTACACTTGTTTCTGTTATCACAAGACTAATTGTGTTGCTACATTTTGTGAAATAAAGAAAAATGAGAAAACCAATTTGATTATTTTACAATTAAATAACCAGACTTACAGTTGTATAGCAACGTAAAATATACAAATAATAGTTGCCTAACAAAATGACAGCTGTGTAACATGTTATTTTTGAAGATTTTATTTTTGTATCGTAGTATGTTGTAATGGTATAAAGACAGACTTTTTTACAATCTTAAGAACGCCTTTCAGTAATACAAATAAAACGAAGTCAATATTACACAGCTGTACATACCGAGTAACGGTGGTGACAATAATAAGCCAAGTTAGTTTTGACGAAATGCCACTGAGAAAAATAGTCAGGTTAAAGTAACCAAAAATAAGTTGCAGCAACCTGAAAATATGTACAAATAGTGACAATAATACCTATATGTAATACGAACTATATGATTTTAGTAAAATGTTTTTGGTTAAATTGATGCAATAAGGTTAAATAAATCACACTCCCATATGGTAGAAGCAACCGAAAAATAGTTGAATTTATCATACCAGTTGGGTTATTTCAACCTTACTTACTGGTTTGACACAATTCGTGTTAGGTTGTTTCAGCCTTACATTTGGTAAATGAAACTTATCACAAAGTAAATACTACTCTTTCGAAGGGTAAAAGTTCTAACCATAACGTTTGCTTCACTTTATCTATTTATATACAGTAGAAACTGCCTAAAGTGACCACCTTTGAGACTGACCCAAAATGGTCAATTTAAGCAGGTGGTCACTTTGTAAAAGTGTGAATTTTTTATACACAACAATTTTTATTTTCATGCGATATTCATTACATAGGTAGGTATTTTGAGTTTTTGTGCTTATAGTAAATGTTAAAAAAATGTATATGTACAATATATATTTATTCAACACAGCACTTACCCTACTTATTACATGCGATAGATATGTGTTATGTACATATTACTTATATGTACATATTTATTTAAAAATCATGTAACGTAGATTGTCTCAAGATCATATGTTTAGCACAGATTAGTTCATTAATATTATCTTTAGCATGGTACACTTCTGTTAGGATTGCAGGGCAGTTCTGAATAGTAAAATGTTCCGCTGTTTTTCTTTCACTGTGGTTTTCTAAAAACTAACACCTTTTGTTTTTCTGTCAAATTTAGTTCTTTGTAAACTTTTTTGAAGTCATCTTGATCGCACTAATTACACAAGGGTTTCAATCAATAGATGAAACAAGACTGATTTTATAAAACAATTTTAAAACTATCCAAGGGTTACTAATGTGAACGTTTGCAGGTAATGAATTTCTCAGAAGCAGAAATAAAGTCTTAAAACTTGGAAATACCTGAACCCAACTGGTCACTATTAAGGGATTAGATGCATTCTTAGAAATTCTTTGAATGCAATTTACATGTACATGCCTATTTAAACTTTTAGAAGATTAGTTATAACTGTAAGTAAAGTAATCCCTTGGCTAATGGTCACATTACACAAACATTTTTAATCAAATATTTGAGGTAAATGTGGTCAATGGTCACAAAAGACAAGTGGTCAGTTTATACAGTATAAATTACATTAAAGTAATGGGGTTTTTGCAGGGACTGAGAAAATGTGGTCAATATGACCAGAGGGTCAGTTTAAACAGGTGGTCAGATTTACAGGTTTCACTGTAGTAGCTTGAATCAATAAATTCAGCTATTTTAGTTTTACTTGTAAGTTAAAATAGTCAACTGTACCTGTAGATTTAACCCAAGTAAGGTAAAATCCTCTTTAAGCTGGCATGACCCATACTAATATCCATTTTTTTTCTAGAGTCTTCTGACTTTGAAAGCGTATTGCGCGGGAACTACTGAACGAAATGAAATATTTTAAAAACGAGCAAATAGTAAATTTATTTCTACATACAACAGTAAAATATTATATTTCTAACTGGTATACTATTGTTTTTATCGGACGATATGCAATAAAAGGTACCCATTTTTAGGGACAATTTCATTGAGAGCAAGTTGAATATTTTTTTTCTCAGAAAGTATATGTTATATATCTATGAGATTTTTGTAGGGGTTAGAAAAAAACCTTGCGGTTGTTATCCTATTAATTTTCAAACGAGAAAGTGTTTTATTTAAGATTTATATGAAAAAATAGCGAACTATGCGTTCTTGTTTATTAATGGAGATAGCGTCAAATTTTTTCGCTAAATTAACACTTTTCATATGTAAACATTATTTTCTTTAAAAAAATATTCTGAATTTTAACAATAAAAGTGCAATAACAAAAAAACCGTTTTTTGTCGAAACCGCTTGTCATCAAAAATCGTTTTTTTGTTTCTGCATTTTTATTATTAAAATTAGGAACATTTTTTTAAAAAAATAATGTCTACACATGAAAAGTGTTGATTTAGTGAAAGAATTTTGACGCTATCTCTAATAATAAATAAGAACGCATAGTTCGCTATTTTTTCGCATAAATCTTAAATAAAACGCTTCTTTGTCTGAAAATTAATAACATAAGAACTGCAAGGTTTCTTTCTAACCCCTACAAAAATTTGATAGATATATGACATATACTTTCTGAGATAAAAATTAGTTAACTTACTTTCAATGAAATTGTCCCTAAAAATGGGTACTATTTATTGCGTATCGTCCGATAAAAACAAAAATATACCAGTTAGAAATATAATATTTTACTGTTATATGTAGAAATAAATTTACTATTTGCTTGTTTTTAAAATATTTAATTTGGTTCAATAGTTCCCGAGCAATACGCTTTCAAAGTCAGAGGACTCTAGAAAAAAAATGGATAGTAGTGGCTGATTTTACTAGAATCCGGGTAAGATCTACCAAAGACCGGTTAACTATAAATAGATAGTTCACTTAGCAAATCAGTTGTTTATTCTGACCTTGGTTTTTAGTTAACGCTACTAAAATTAGGTTAGAACAACAAAAAATCGATCTACTATAATATAGTTGTCATACTTTGTTAATATTTTTCTCAGTGTGTGTGGTACAAATACAGTTAATATATGTCTTGCCAGGGATTCACACTGAAGCTTTTACGATTATTTTTAATATTGAATTTCTACGTTTTTATTTAAAAATCTCCTATAACAATAACATTAGGTAGGGACGGAATGTTCATTAAGCACAGTACGCTATAGCCTAGGGATCCTACACTTTGAAGGGCCTTTTTGACTTTTGACGGAGAACTGGGGTCCCAAGTTAACTTTAGCCGAGGACCAAGTATCATTATTTCGCTACTGACATTAGGTAATTGTTAACATAAATCCTATCCCACCTACCCCTACCCCAAGGTTGGAAGATTATTTGAAAATGGCCCATTTCCAAAAAAAAAAGAAAAACTGAGAGTTTTAAATGTTTCTTAAAACTTAAGTATTATGTTAAGATTTCTAAATCGTATACTGCACCATTCATAGGCAGTGCTACAGGTGGTACCGTGTGTGGCGAAGTACACCGTAATCAATCGAAATTTACAGTTTTTTAGTTTCTAATTTGCAAATAATTCATGTATTTAAATAATTCAGTTCATATTGTCACAAATTGAATCCGGGGTTGAAAGCTTTCAAACTAGCATTTCTACTCCAGAACAAAACCAGTAAGATCTATAAATATCGCTACATGTCTGCTGAATTATTTATGTTAGCATGTTAAAACCAATATTTAAACAGGCTTGCCACAGTTATAGGACGTAACAGTTCAATCTTTGAGATCGTCAACAATGCTTCAAGTAGCAAGCCTGGTAGGTGTTTTAATATTATTTTTGCTTGTACTAGTACAAGTTATCTTAGAAGCGTGTTACGTCTGGCATGGTTAACATGCTGAGTTACTGTTTCCTCTAATATATTTGTTTTAGTTAGCTTAGCTTCATGTATCGTTTAAATTTGTATTTAATGAGCAATCTTATCGCCTTTTTATCTTGGCATAATTCTCTATTACCCCTCTATATTATAACCCTTTTCGAGGATATACTTAGAGAGCAATGTTAGAAAAGGGTCTTAATAGAGGAAAATTGACGTAAATTGCAGTTTGAGTAGTCGGCTTGTTTGTTGTATTTAGTTATCACAAAAAAGAACAGGGACAACAGGGTAATATTGAAAAATGTGATCTTCAACGGTAATTTTGAATTTTTGCAAAACAATTTCAAATTTTACTACCCTTGTTTTTTACTAATATCATTTTCATGAAAGTTCAAGTTTCGTTGATCGATTTCCTGAAATACCCTAGAATTATTCAAAGAACTTAATAAATAATTCAAAGATTCAAAACACACAGAAAAGTGATGGTAAAGGGAAGAAAAAATCATGAAAATATAGATAGATCATTTATAATGTTTATAAGTATTATAAATGAGGTACACTATAACAAGCTGATAATTGTGTGTGTGTTCATTGTTCAGCATTTACACAACGTAAATAACATCGTACATAGTGCGACGTATCAAGATGTACCAAATAGTGTAATTAATAATATAAAGGATGCTGAGATTGTTCTCGCGCTACAAAACTTGGCGATCTAAATCAAAACTTACAACAAACAAATAAATCGTACCGTTGCATATTGGTACTTCTTAAATCTTAACTGTACTAATAAAGGATTTTGAAAACGTTATATCGTATTTTGATAATAAATATTTAGATACTCCATCTTTGTAGGTCTAACAAAATGGATTCCAAAGGATGGATGATCATTTCAAAACCTTAAAACAAGTACGAATACCCCACCTTTCGTAGGAAAAAGAATATGATACGCTTGACTTCCACCGAATGAAGAAGAGCCACTTACACAACCTGTTTAGAAATCTCCTTCATGTAAAAAGTGAGTATCCTTTTTCTTATTGGTTACTTTTTAAGCTTAATTTAAGAATATAAATTAATAATAAATAATTAAAGTAATAACTATTACAGTTTTCATACTAATCAATACTATTTATACTAATACTATTATTATCATTAAAATGTACTTTTAATCCTAAGAAAAAAAAAAATAACGCGTTATTTGGATTAAAAGTAGGTTTGTTTTACTATTAACAATTTCTGCAGTTGGTCCACTGCGCTGTACTACGCCTCGCGTGCCACTCATGGTACCACTTTTAATCCTCATAACATAAAATATTGGTTGTACTTTTCTAATGCAAGTTTGCGGTTTACTTAATAACGTGAATCAGACATCTTAATTATAATTATTTGATTTATAAACTCGATTAGAAAGATCTGTAAATGTATTTAAAAACCAATAACATCTATATAAACTAATATAAATCGTAATAAGTCAAAGTGTGACAATATTAAACCCACAAATATAAATGAGATGTGTATAATTCACAGGAGACACTCTAGGACAGCTGTTTCGATCTTTTTAGATCTCATCAGCTAGAGATAGTCTCCTGTGAATTATACACACATCATCCAGGCTTATATACATAGCCGGAAATAACATTAATACCGAGAAATGAATGTTGCGACATCTGTAGAGTCATATACCACATTAAGTGGTGTTCTCTACCAAACAACAATAAATATGAATGGTTTGTCCTCCATTCGAGTTTAAAAATCAAAAAATATAATACAAAATATTTGCATTATTAAAAATTCAATCTCATTTATATTTGTGGGTTTAATATTGTCACACTTTGACTTATTTTGTAAAATAAATTCCCCACTTTGAATTTTTAATAATGCAAATATTTTGTATTATATTTTTTGATTTATAAACCGTAATGTAACCAACAACTCGTTACGTATATTTGGCTTCAAATGCGCATGCGCATAAACATAAAGCTTGCGGGGAAGATGTTCATTGCTATTCAACATCGAAGTTTCGGGAAGTTGAGCGGTAAACCACGCGGTATTATTGGTCACGACTGATTCGCACGGGGATCCCCATCCTTGCCTGATACTGGGGAACACCATCAGTTTTTTTGCTATTCCACACGACAGTTTCCCCGTCATTTTGTCCTAAACGGGGAAGCTGCGCTGAAAAACATCGTGTGGAATACCCACTTCGGTATGCTTTTGTTTTTATGGCACGATACGTAATAAAAGGTACCCATGTTTAGGGACAATTAAAAGTAAATTGAATAATTTTTTTTTCTTTTTGTATGGGTTAGAAAGGAACCTTGCGGTTCTTATGCTATTAATGTTCAGACAAAAAAGCGTTTTATTTAAGATTTATAGGAAAAAATAGCTATGCTTTCATGTTTATTAATAAAGATATAGCGTTAATATTTTTTCGTTAAATCAACACTTTTCGTATGTAGACATTATTTTTTTAAAAAAGGTCCTAATTTTATCAATAAATATGCAGTAAAAAAAAAAGATTTTTAGGGACAAGCGGTTTGGAGAAAAAATTGTTTTATGTTACTGCATTTTTATTGTTAAAAGTAAATTTATTTTTTTGAAGAAAATAAGGTCGCTATCTGTATAAATAAGCATGGGGTGTTGGGGAGACCACACGACGTTCACCCATAAAAATTGCTGTCTTCTACCCTACCCCTACAAAGGGCAATGGATGAAGCTGTCAGATTAAGTGTGTGGTAGAGAAATTTGTGAGAATTCTCGACGGTAACTCATACCGATCAGGGGGAGCCCTGGTAGATGAGACCGGTGTGGGCGGATTCGAATCTCGCCTGGGATAAGGTCATTTATGGTCACCAAGGAACCCGCTGCTTGACCGAGGTTATTTATGGTCACCAATGGAACCCGCTACTTGACCGAGGTCATTTATGGTCACCAACGGAACCCGCTACTTGACAGAGGTCATTTATGGTTACCAACGGAACCCGCTGCTTAACCGAGGTCATTTATGGTCACCAAAGGAACCCGCTGTTTGACTGAATCTCAAGTGCGGAGAATCGAAGTGAGGTTTACCCTGCTTTTGGGCTAATGGGAAACTGCAGGCCGCCAGGTAAATGTGCTTAGGAGCTATCCCGACCACCCTATGATCCGGACTGCAGCCGGGTACAGTGATTGGGAGAAGCTCTGAAAGTCATTACACTTAAGGAGAGTTGAAGCGAATACATAGCCTCTCACAATCAAGACAACTTCACCAAATACGGGTACACACGGGAGTCTACAACGTGTAGACTTAAACGAAGCTCTGTCGAGGGCCCACCAAGCCTAAAATTGGTAGATCTGGATGGCAAAACCATTAAAAACCAAGCCCCGCCACAATTGAGGTTGGATTCGATCGGGCAGTGGTCCCACTTTGCAATAGCGCATAGTTGGGGAATAGTCCTATTGCTGGACGAGGTACTTCGGTACCGGCGGGTGAGCAACGTGTTAAGTCAATTGCTGCGGCAATAGTCCTGAATTGGCTAGTAGAGGGTGGATAGGCAACCTCGCTCTGACCAGTGAGCTGATCTGGTAGCAATTGCTGTACTGCCGGTTATGCAGCTTGCGCGCTGATTGGGCGTTTCCCAATCACTTCCTTCTGGAAGGGAACGTGGGGGTAAGTTCACACAGGTACCCCACGTAAAACAATCATGACATTCGATGTATAAATAAGCAAGAAAACGTAGTTCTCTATTTTTTCATATACCTAAATCTTAAATAAAACGCTTTTTTTGTCTAAAGATTAATAGCATAATAACCGCAAGGTTCCTTTCTAATCCCTACCAAAAATTTATAGATATATATAGCATATTAAGTTCTAATTCAGATTATAACTGTTCTTCCATTAGAGCATGGTGCCAATTTGCTAGTCCAGAGTGCCTAAACAAGCTCGTCGAAGTGTAGGTTGTTTAGTCAAATGAATTTTTAAGATTTGGAATGCAAATCGCCACTAACTACATTACTAGGAACACTTCAAGATACATTTTCTAAAATGTAACAAAAAAACTTAATATGTGAGTTAATAAACTATTTTATAGCCACTCGAAATCTCACTGTGTCCCTCAGTAAATGTACCAATAATTGTAATTGCGGTACATAATTTATATTATTTATCGTAATTATAAACATTAATAGTACAGATATACCAAACTTAAAGAAATTATGCTAACAGTATAAAAAGGGGCATTCTTCCTCCTGCTGCTATATCAAATCCCATGTCCCCACATACACTTCATGATAACACAACAGTCCTAGAAAAATAACGGCCTTAATAAGAAGTAAATAAATTAATTACCTGTAACTACCCTTGTTCTTATATGATCCGCCAGATATCTAAACCATATTTTACCCCAATTTCATTTTATCTATAATTAAACAGTGTCCCTTTATCTTTCCGCTGTGTCACAGAATTTAAGTTTAAAAAGCGAAACTAAACCAAACACGTTGGATGATGTAAAATTAGTGCTTTGATTCATGATATAATTTTTGGCGGTTAAAATCAAAAGTTCGAGTTATCAGTGCAAGGACAGACGCATTGGCGAGTGCGTGTGTTAACTGCATGTCTGCTAAATCACGTAAATATTTTGATAAATAATAATAATCTTTGTCTAATATGAGCTTTGAGGATACCAATGAATTAAAATTATACTGAAATAACCATCTATCAACGAATAAGCGTATTGCTTTATTCATCATTTTCTGCTAATTGTCCACTAAGTCACAAGTCCACTTAGTAACGTTGAAAAATGTGGCGCAGTAGACCTAGTTGTGACGTAGTCGAACCAATATATTTAATTATGTCCAAAATAAAACATTCCTATCACACATGGCATACATCATTTCACTTACTAATAAACAAGAATAATACTGTTTTAGAAAAGAAACTTATACCAATGCCAATGTACAATTTTTTGTACGAATTGTTAATATAATGTGTCATAGTGGAGTTTTTGATCACCTAGTACCTACCTTGTCAAAAATGATGAAAATCCATTCTTTATTATATGAGCAATAAGTTGCATTAATATTGTTTTAAAAAATATATATATATTCAAGTTAATTGGAGAAATTTCCTATTTTTTAGCAATGGCTCTAAAATAGTTTTTCGCCTACCTGGTCAGAAAGCGCTTTCTAAATGTCCTTGTTTGAGGGCATTTAAGGATTATTTTCTGCCCTCTTATGTCAAAGTTTTTACTATCCTCTTATGTCAGATACATAACCTCTGCACTGCTAGTAAATAGAAATAGATGTAATGAATTTCTTCAATAATTAAAAGTTTATTATTATTAGCTATGATTTAGTCTTCTTGTTACTTTAACATTGTGTAATATTTAATTAATAAATAGGTGATATAGAATTATTTTATTATTATTGCTTAAGATTGCAACAGCAAAAACAGGCACATGACATACGAATTGAATACCCCTCTTTTAAATAACTTGAACACCCCTCTTTTAAATAACTTGAACTCGACCACACGCGTCTTGCATTACTGCACATAATCACGTGCTCCAGAGGTCTAGGCTGCACTGGACAGCACGACCACTCGAAATAACGAACGACTACACATGTTATATCTATGTTATTCTAATTATGTTAATTTAATATATGTCATTAAAAAAATCTGGCGTTACTTTCGTATTCATTCACTCTATCACATTCCGCTAGCATAAGTTTATTTTAATTTAAGTTAAATTGGGTTGCTGTTTAAAACTTGGAGTTCCATTTTAAAGTATAATAGCAGGTAGGCGAAAACCTCTGCTTCAAACAATTGCGGGCTTCAAATTTTAAGTTTCTGACCTTGAGACAGAAAATACTATGATTGACTCATGCATCTTTAGTGACCATCTTTCATAATAAACGAATAAAGATACCTTTTATTAATTTCCACATTTAATTTATATTGATCTTCCCAAAACAAACTTCCTTTAATCTGCAATCTTTTTGTGTTATATATTAAGCATAATTATGTATCTAGAGAACGATATTTTCGATAGGCTCGATAATAGTTCAACCTTTTTTATTTCATAATTGTTTTTTAATGTAGAAAAACGCTCAGAACTTTAGATGGTTGTGTATTGCTGTATACAGGGTGATCAGAATTGTAGTGCATCCTCTAAGGATAGTAAGAATAGAAATTTAGAACAATATGATCCCGCAAATGTTTCCTTATCGAAATAAGAACGTTAATCCTTCTAAAAATAACATAGGTAATAAAACACCGTTATTTTATGGTAAATAAAATTGATATAAAAGAAATAACACTAACACTATACAGAGTAATCAAACAAAATTTATTTTTAGAGCATTATTAGTTTAAATTTAAACAAGATTACTTGATAATTCCGACGTCTGATATTTTAAGTTTTAATCGTGTGGCTACAACGAACGATACGAGAAAAGTTCATGAGCCCTTTTTAAGAGACCTGGTTGGGCATTTCAAGAATCTAAATCTAAAAAGCCAGTAGCCTGCTATTTTTTCACTTTCTTGTTTAACTACATACACTTCTGTCTCTACGCCATTGTTGGAGGCAAAACTGCTTGCTCTGGTTGTTATTATGATTCATAAACATACAAACAATGAGTAATTATCAAAACCTAGTTATTATTTTGTTATTATTGTTATAATTTTGTTGCAATATGCAACGCCCTGTACCTCAGTAAGGAAGCATTTGTCGAATGTAATATGAACTTTTCTTCTTATTAACATGAGAGGAATACACGCTTAACAGGATGCAGTACATTTTGAAACACCCTGTATTAGACTAAAACTGAGTTTACTGAATGCTTAATTGGCTTTTTATGTAATTGCACATACGACATCATTGTCCAGGATTTGGACATGTCTAAATATAACAGTCATAATATCACACGACAATATACATGGTCAAAATACCACATGCTAATATATCACATGCAAAAATATCCTAAGAACAGAATATCACTATTATGTTTAAAATAGAATAATTCATTATTTTACTCAGTAAAAGCCTCTACCGACATTTAAATACTCATATACAAATAAATATACCTATTTATATTCTTATTTACAACTGTAATTATAGTATGCGTACAAACCATATTTCCTTAAACCTAACCTTACATTGTAATTAGGTAAATATATCCCTTGATATTAAGTACCACAGTAGTTCTTACTAACTTTAAGATATTTCTTCATGTGATATTTTGTCATTGTAATTAGGTAAATATATCCCTTGATATTAAGTACCACAGTAGTTCTTACTAACTTTAAGATATTTCTTCATGTGATATTTTGTCATTGTAATTAGGTAAATATATCCCTTGATATTAAGTACCACAGTAGTTCTTACTAACTTTAAAATATTTCTTCATGTGATATTTTGTTCTTAGTATATTTCTTATTATATTAATACATACTATAAGATTTTATTAAAAATAAAATTTTCTCTTTTTGCTTTAAAATAAATTATTTAAACATATAAAATTAAATCTTGGGTACAGCAAAAAATTAATCAAATCAATTTATACAATTGATAACATAATAAATTGAGAGCCACATAATTTTAACCCTAAAAAACACCCTTAGACAATTATTTCGCCCTCACTTTGGGCTCCTCAGTATGGGAGGCATTCTCTGAAACCCTGAACATCTGTACCTGATGCTTCTTTATATATAAATCTCGAATTTACATTAATAGTAACAATTACAAGTAGAAACATCTATATAATGCGATCCTAAAGCAAACTTCTATGTACACCCGGAAGTAAATAAATATTATTAAAAATAAAATTTTATTAAAATTATTAAAATTATTTTATTAAAAATAAAACTAAATAGCAAATTAATTAAATCATTACAATTGATCATATTTTAAATTGAGAGGCACCGGGGTGTTTTGTTTCAAATTCTGTGCCTCTCAATTTATATTATCAATTAATTGTATTCATTGATTTAATTAATTTGCTGCTATACCTAAGTTTTAGTTTTATATGTTGAAATAATATCTTATTATATCTTATTATGGGTAAAATCTATGATTATAATATATTATTCATATTTTCTTACTAATATATGTGATATTTTGTTCATGCGATATTTTTTATGATATTGTATTATGTGTAAAATATATATTATTTATATCTTCTTACTAGCATATCTCGTCATGTGATATTTTGTTCTTGAGATATTTCTTATATCTTATTAAGTAAAATATATGATTGTAATATATTATTGATATTTTCCTATTAGAATATTGCTGAAGTGATATTTTGTTTGGTTTTAAGCGTCCCGCTTTGTAGCAACTTTATTTTCGGTCAGATATGGTATAAACCGTATATATTATTAAATGGCATATAGTCCTCTATGTTCTGGTACAGGAAATTCTGTATTTACTAAATCGGTGTGAGTGTGATGACGTCATCTTCATAACCTGCCAAAATCCGCCGTGACCGACTATTGTTTCTCTAACACACTATAGATGACCTATTCCTACATAATTAATTCATCTCGAAATCCGATGACGTGGTTTTTTTGCAGTCGGCTTCCGCTCTATAAGGTTTGTCCAGCATGTCGCCATTATTTATAATAGAGGGGTCATAAGAGTATTCTTTTTTGAATATTTTAAAAACTACTAAAAAGAAGAAACAATACAACTATGTATACAATTATAGGTTACTTGACCAGAGACACCCTTATAGGTTACTTCTTGTATTTAGAACTGTAAAGTTAGCATCTCCAATTTTCCAATCTCCAACTCCAAGAGTTTTATTTCAGTTTTAAAAAGCGGACTATTTATATTTCCGAGCTTCTCAAATTCTGATTCACAAAGATCTTGATACTACGAACCTCAGAAAAATGGCAATTCTAGGCTTCATTAATCCTAAACTTCCAAACGTTAGTAACAATGAAAATCAAAGTCAATCAAATAAGAAAATAATCTGTACAAGAGACTGTCGTGCAGATGTTGAACTTTATGTGATTAAACTTAGAAATTCTGAGAACTTCGAAACTAAGTTCGTTGGTAACATGTGACCATTTGACCAAATATCTAGCCCGCCCTGGTTATAGAGGCTACAACTGGAAAGTTTGATTCAGCTTTCAACATTAATTTTTTAATTTTCATTTATTGGTAGGTGGCACAAACTCCGCAATCCTGGGTGTCACGTTTAAATATCACAGTAGTAATATCAACCGATGAAATATCACGGCTAAAATATCACAAAACAAAATAACATAATAAAGAATATCCCAAGAACAAACTATCATAATAAAAAATATCCCAAGAACAGATTTTATATCCTCGGGGGTAATTAATTGTAGCAACTTTATTTTCGGTCAGAAATGGTATAAACCGTATATATTATTAAATGGCATAAAGTCGTCTATGTTCTGGTGCAGGAAGTTCTGTATTTACTAAATCGGCTTCAGAGTCATGATGTCATCGTCATAACCTACCGAGATCCGCCGCGGCCGACCATTGTTTCTCTAACATACTATAGATGACCTATCCCTACCTATTCCTGCATAATTAATTCATCTTGAAACCCGATGACCTAGTATTTTTTTCAGCTAGCTCCCGGTCTATAAGGCACTTTTAATAAATCATGATTTATTTTCTCGGTATGTTTTCGTACAATTTTATGATATTTTATACATTTTTGATAATAAAGTATATACATAATCCATTTTTCTGTATACCCATATGCTATTTTCAGGTGACACGTTCGGAACAGAGGTTATGTCGGCATGTATCATTTAATTGGGCTCTTCAGTGATACCCTTACATGATTCATGTCATATTAGTTATGTCCACGTTCATGACCTATTTTCAAGTCGTCCGGTTACAAGGCTTGCCAACATGTCCCTTCGAATTGGCTCTTAAATTGTCTCTGCAATGATATCCTATACGACCCATGCCCTTATTTAAAAATTTTACCACCCTTAACTTAGGTCTCTAACGCTTTGTCGAGCTGTGTTGCAAACATATACAGTGTATTCATTTGAAAACTTCCCACTTTGAATATCTCTTAAACTATGCCAAATAACGATTTCAGTAAAAACATAATTTGTTTTACGACGGAGGGGACATGTAAACCCCCTTCAACTCCGCCCATTGTGACACCTCATTTTAAAGGGAATAAAAAAGGAATCTTTTGGTGAAAAAAGATTGAAATTGGATTATGGATTGCTGAGAAAAGTCTTCTAACAACTCTCCTTCAATAACATTTAAAGTTCCTGAATGAAAACTTTATCTGTGTTATTTTAGAATTAGAACACCCCATATAGAATTTGCCGATGTTGAACAAACGGACCAATATTGGCAACCAATATTGGACCAGTGTCGAAATGATAACACTGGCAACTACTTGGACCATTTTACATAACCGAGATTGGAGCCCAATGTTGTTGATATGTTGGTATAACTCTGGTCTCATACTGGCACAATATTGGCTGTATATAGATTGTACATCGGTGTATAATAATGATCATTATTATATTTTTTTAATTATATTATATTGTACACTGAGAAACATAGTTCGAAAAAGTATTATTTTAAAAATTGTAGATCAAGAGCGTTAATATGACGACGCGGACATGACTTTTACGAACCATTTTTCTCAGTGTATAATTATATGACTACTGATAATAATATGTATTATTATATTATTAATTGTTACAAGAACTTTGTTTATTAAACACAATAATTTTCTTAAATCAACAAAATCATACACCAACATAGGTTTTGTAGAATCAAGGTATTATTTTCTGTGTTTAATTGGCCAATATTGACTCAACAATGTTAATATGTTGGTATAACCGGTCTTATACTACCACAATATGGATGGATATCGACTTCACACCGGTGTATATTACTGATCGTTATTATATTTTTAATTACATTGTATTATACACTGATAAAAATGGTTCGTAAAAGTTATGTCCGCGACGTCATATTAACGCTCTTGATCTATAATTTTTAAACGAATAGATTTTTCGACCTATGTTTCTCAGTGTACAATATAATATAATTAAAAAATATAATAATGATTATTATTATACACCGGTGTGCAACCTATCTATCAACCTACTAGCATATCAACCAATATTGGCTGCCAATATTGGGTATGTAAAATGGCAGTGTTATCATTTCGACACTGTCCCAATATTGGAAATAATCGTGCCAATGGTAAGCCAATATTGGGTCCGTTTGGAAAATTCTATATGGGACGGATGTCAAAGTCTATTTCTTTCTAGAGTTCTAGACCAAAACTAAGCTGTCTGAAACAAAATTCAGCAGCTGCTAGTTATAAATTTTAGGTTATGCTCTGTGTCATTGTTTATGCATCTAAATTCTTTTAATGTGCATATTATCATTTATTTACTGTTTACAGAAAATTTTTAAAACTTCTATAGTCATACAAGAATTTTAAAGTACAAATTTAGTTTTTTTATTGAAACTGTACCCAATTTCAGATTTATAAAATGGTCATATTGGCAGTTTAATTCATTAAACCAATTATCATGATAAACGTTCTGATAAATAGTTTTAAAATATGAAATATCACCAGGAAAATCTGACATGCGTGACTTATTAACTCTAAATGACACAGCTCAGTACATATTTAGGAACTCTAATTTAATTTAATTCACATATAAACGTCAGATTGTTGTCAAATTTTCTCAGTTCAATCTTTTAGGTACAGCTGTATAACTGATCGTCGTTGAGCATTATGTTTCCTTCATAATGTTATTAGTGATCCTTTTTTAATGTGAAGTGGTTTGCATGTAAAAAGATTTTAAATGATATTGAAGGATGGTGTTTAGAAGAGTGTTCCCTATCTCAGCAATCCATGATCCGATTTAAATTTTTTGGCGTCAAAAGATTCCTTTTTTACTTCCTTTAAAATAAGGTGTCACAATGGTTGGGGGGTGCCAGTTAACATTTTAACGTTGTTGCGGGTGGAGGGTGAGGGTGTGATATGTAAGTTTTTGACAATGCTATATTTAAATGTACGCCTCGAAAAATAAATTGATGTGTTTTTGTTGAAATCCATATTTTGTTTAATTTAAGAGATATTCATGGTGGGAAGTTTTCAAATGAACGCAGTGTATAAACCTATATGATCTTTTTCATGGAGCAGAAATATCCTTCAACAAATTAATGTTAAAATCTAAGCATGACTATTCTGGTTACAGTGGCGTAACAAACCCCCCCCACAAACTTTACAAAGTAGTGGGGAGGGGGTAAGGAAAAAGGGTCCTCCAAAAGATTAAAATTATTGTTTGTTTAATACTGATTATGTTCCTAGGACTTTACGTCAACACGATGAATATATAATAATTTTTATTTTTATAGTACAAACTTTCCCCTGCCAACCATTTCTCTTTCCAATTTCTCTGTACGGAATATAATTAATGAAAATAATAATGAATATGATTAATTTAAAATAATAGAAAAACAGAATTAGCAAATGCAAATAGTATTAATAATAATAAAAAACAAGTAACATTTAAAAGTATAATTCAAATAATTAATTTTTTTCAAAGCTAGCAAGTTTAAATAAAAAAATGTTACCGGAGCAGGAATCGATCCTATCCACATTTTATGTGAAGTGGATTGTCATCTGTTATCCTAAATAGTAATGGGCCAGTGCTTCTTCACTGCTTCTATGAACTCAGAATGCATATTTGTACTAATTTTGGAATGTTCGTCTTTGACGATTTTTCTAGAGTATCAGTTCTTACAACTGCCTATTTGATCACTAATCAGGAAGGAAAAGAATGGTGGGCATTGTGAGAATTTACATCTGAACAATGCGTTTACCGGAAATCATTAAACATTTATCATTTAGTGTCATACTTAATTTGTTTTGTGACGTTCTTGGCCCCATTTTCTTGTTTAGATCTTAAGTAAATTCAAGGTTTTGGAATACCCTGTTTAATTCCTTGTTGAAGAGATGTTCAATTCCATTAAACAGAATAATAAACCTTTGGTAAACATTTCTTTTAAATACAGTTACTTACTGAGAATTAAAACAGCGCAGCTGCAGATTTTTAACTTGCACCTTATGTACCTTAGATTTTTCAAACTTAAAATAGATAAAAGAAAATTTATAAATAACGAGATTGCAAACAATCTCTGAAGCAAACAAGTCAACAGTGTATTTCATTTTTACACAAAATATTGGAGTTTATCTCTTCATTGTTTACCTAAGGTGTAATTGCTTCTACTGACAACTAGTATTTTCATTTTTATTGATTTATTACTGAAATAAATAAAACAAAATATACCAGTACCGGACGTTGTTACTTGCTACCAGTAACCATACCATGCCAGTATGTCTAACTAAGTTAATTCCATTTCCATGTTTAGGCATATATGAGATTGAAGCAAGAACACTTTATTTCCCTTGTTTGTGCACTTTTTACTAGCTCTGTAAAAGAAACGCCTTTATTAATTTGTTTTGTATGTATCACTGTATCTATAGTGCTCGAAGACCATAACGTATAGTGACAACTACAGTTTTCAGATACGTATTTATACTGTTTATTGTTTCTAGCCTTACTTTATAGAACTCCATAATCATGAAAGAAATAAAAAAAGTTTCACAGTATTTACTATACTGTGAAACTTTTTACTAATCTTTATTTATTTCACATATTTATGTATCTGCGGGCGTGTAGGCTTTAGGCACTGTGGAAGCGTTTAGGAAAATGGATATTTTCTGTGAAATATATCTTAAATGGAACTCGAATAGATTCCTAATGGAACTTAAAACAGGCTCATAGCTGAATAATAAAGGTTTTATCCGTTGAGTTTCGTGTTGTTAAGAACTAGAACTGAAAGTTGTCGATTGAAACTCTGTCTGCGATATTTTGGCCCACTAACCACTCTTTGGAAAATATTTTTGACACTGATAAAGTATCGACATTATTCTTTAAACGAAATAATGAGATGCATAAAAAATGCTTCATGGTTGTTTCAATCTTGCTTCTATTTACAGTTAAAAGGAAATTGTTGTGCGAATAGTGACGATCTGTGTATCTTCTAAGTTGGTCTAGAATTAATATCAAATATTATTCTAATTTACTTAAACTACCAACAGCACTTATTAAAAATCTTTCGAGAAAGTTCCATTTTCACAATTGCTGCATTTGAAGAATTGATCGTTCGGCAAGTTTATAGCGTTAAAAGTTACTTATAAAAGATTTACTATTTATTACTATGCACTGGGAGCAGTGGGATAAAACAACTAATCTTTAAATTTAGTTAGTGTGCGAGAATTATAAAGTTGCTTGAATTAAAACTGATTAATACGTCAGGTGAACGCCACTGTGTTTTTAATTTTTTAATTGATGACTTAAGTTGGAGAACTTATAAAATCATCCTCGTATAAAATGTAATAATACAACACTCGACAGTCTCATTCATAGATCTTTTACAGACAATGATGGTCTAGAGGACTATGTTTCCTATAGGGTTATGTTTTTTAATTTAAAATTAATGTTCATTCCACCTCTTTTTGACTTTGACTTCTTGTCTCTCCGTAACTAAGCAAGATAGGACATTGTATGTTCATATACGATTTTCAATATGATAGCACCAACAACCTGATAAAGCTTTAAAACACAGCTTATAAATCACCTTGTATGTTACTTACATCTAAGAAATCAAGACTACTTACGAATTCTAATAGTCGAGAATTATAGTACAAATAATAATTGTAACAGTAACGTAATATTAGTACTAATAGTTGCTATATACAATGTGCTTCACTTCACAGCTTAACACCCATGTATTTAAAACCCCTCAAAATAAATTTTTGTGCAATTAAAAACACCGTTTATTATATATCACCATTTGCAGAAAATTAAAAAACATATTAGGCATTATTTATAAAGTAACGACTTTTCCGATTAAACAAGGCCTAATATGTTTTTAATTTTTTGCATTTATCTTCGATCGTAGTAGCCTGGTGGTTTATAATAAGTGGAGTTTTTAATTACCGAGAAATGTATTGTAAGGGGCTATATACCTGATAAAAATTTGAAATTGATTCGATTACAAATAACAGAAATACACGAGTGTCAAGCTGTGAAGTGAAACACACTGTATATGGATGGAAACCCTATTTATCAAGAGGGTGTTGCAAATTTTTGAATTTATATATTTGGAGTGTTTGGTACTACGTATATTGTAAATTATGCAGCGCTGTATTAAAACATAAACAGACTTACATGTATTTCGCGCGCTAGCTGGTTTGAGAGACATAAGGGAAGCCCTTTCCTTGGAGAGGAAGTTATTTAATATATAACTAATAATTTTAACTACGAGTATTTTTAATATTTAATAGAAATGTGGGTGACAATCTGTTTTTTCGTTCTTATGTAAAATCTTCTTTAGGGCACAGTTTTCTTCAGTGCTTATGACCTCTCATTGTCTTGATCCGGCCCTGTCATTACGCTAAAACTAACAACAAATAATTTAACGTATTAACCATCTGACCTTAGAGATAATGTGGTTTGACATATTGTATACTCATTTCCTGATAGATGTGATTAGGGACTTTAGGTTCTACAATAAGGTACAGGCTTAGCTTAGGTTATAAAAAATAAATTTCATTGTTAGTTTTTAATTTTTAAATATCACTATTAGTTATATTGTTTTAATTTTTAAATATCACTATTAGTTATATTGATGTTTACGCTCATTTTTAATTCAGTGTTACTTATAGTTGGCAATATTTTACAATACTATACCTATATAATATTGATCTCTATTTCTATATTTATCAAAAACAATCTCAGTGTTATATTCGCCATCCAAAAGATTTTATTGTAATTTTTCCGGGTTTTTCTTTTAACTAATAAAAGAACGGAAAACAAAGATTAAAAGATAATTAAACATTTAATAACTTTTCTAAAAGCTAAGGATTTCAATTTTAAAAATTTTTAGCGGTAAAAAAACATGGGTCATATGAATAAAGTGTAGTAAATGCTTTTACTTCTATTAAGGACGAAGGATATCATTTTTAATTGGTAAGAATAAGGTTAGTTATATAGTAAAAGCTTTTACTACACTTTGTTAATATGACCCACATATCTCTCAGTGGCGTGCGGTGAGAATCTAGACTAGGGAAGCAACCACGATTTTAATTATAATACACCTAGGTACAGGCGCGGATTAACGGGGAGGGAATAATCCCCCCCCCCCAATTTAGAAATAAGTTTACATAGAATAGAAAAAATAATGTTTAATTATTATTTATTAAAACAATTATTTTTTCAAAGATTTCCCCCTCGAAATACTTCTCTGGATCCACCCCTGCTAGGTACAATAAAAAACAGTGTTATAATTATTAAGCTTAAAAGTTTTTCAAAGAAGCACTTTTACACTTTATACTTATGGAATTTGTTGACTATCATTCTTTATTAAAAAAAACTACTACTACGTATCAATTTTCCGGTCTTTCTTAGCAAAATACCGGTACAGGTTTTAATCTTTGTTGTTAAATTTGAAAGATCTGGTTTTGATCTGCCTTTCTTAATAATTTGTAATTTCTCTCCAAAACTGTATGCGAAAAATTCCTTATTAATAATTTACAAACTGAACAAAAAATCGTCCCGATTCGGCTATATCGAAGGTACTCGAACCTTTCACCGAAACAGTTGAATTTGCAGTCGTGACGATAATGCAATTTTAAATTTGCATACAGGCAAACTAAATAGAACTATTTGTCTTTAAAAAAATACAACTTATAAATTAAAATAATAAAATGCGACAAAATACAGTCTCATTCGCAGATTTATATTACTTAAGTAACACTAAATCGAACAAATAACCAAATTATAATAAATAAACATTTGGGAACGAAGCACAATAAAAATTACGACAAAACAATGTTAACCAGCCATACAGCATCCCTCTATTATAACACCCCGCGCTCGCTGATTCACGCCAAGGTTAAGAGAAGAGCATTTGTAAACAGTGCTTATATGAAGTGTATGTATCACATTTGAATCGGTATTACCTTTCCGTGCAAGTTTAATGAGCCTAATTTAAAATAGTACTCTAAATAATTATACTTTTTGCTGTACAGAGTTGATATTGAGCTTTAATTTGATAAATATTTCAATTTAAATAAACGATAACCATAATTTTACAAAAGTATTTTTGTTAGCATTGTTTTTATTTTTAATAAATTCTCAAGGCAAGCATTGCTTCCATGGACCGCACGCCACTGATATCTCTCAAATCTGATTTGATCCTAATGGGAAACACAACCTGTCCAGGTTGCTGGTTCGTTATTTAAATTATTTAGGCCAGAAGGGGATTGTTTAATAACAATAATAAAATACTCCAATCATATCAGAATGTCATACAAAAGAGAAGGAAACAATTAGCATTAATTGGCCATACGGTTTATAAAACCATTTTTGGTTTACAAAAAAGAAATAGAATCTCGCTTATTCAAACAAAAGTAATAGCAAATTATGGGCAAATTACCAGAAAACATATTCCGTCACAAACTAACCCAAGCAGCATATTAGTCATCGCTACATACCAGCAACTATCAGTGGAACTATTAAGTTTTGGCCACTAGTCACAAGCACGTAATTGCTACGGATTTACTATATGCTTGGAACCACCTTGCAGTGACGGGAACGTGGCGGCGCGGCGTAGTAATTACTGCTTTCGATGAGGTTTTTTTTCTTTGACACATCGTTTCTGGTGATCGTTCTCTCTTTCTCTTGCAGCTTAAAAAATATTCTACTATCATTTTCTATACCAATGCTAGGATCGTGCCACAAAATGGATTACTATTTTATTTGCAATATGGACTTCATAATACAAAGAGAGATGAAATGTTTGCTTATTTTGTCATTCCAGTATACCAAAATTATAAACCATCTCAACTTTTCTGTTCAATGTGATGATGGTAAAGTGAAAAATAAAAAATATAATTTTTAATAAAAAAGGTCTTTGATAAAATATTACAAAAATACAGTAAAACCTGTAAATCTGACCACCTGTTTAAACTGTCCCTCTGGTCATATTGACCACTTTTTTCAGTCCCTGCAAAAATCCCATTACTTTAATGTAATTTATACTGTATAAACTGACCACTTCTCTTTTGTGACCATTGACCACATTTACCTCAAATATTTGTTTAAACATGTTTGTGTAATGTGACCATTAGCCAAGGGATTACTTATAACAGTTAGAACTAATCTTCTAAAAGTTTAAGTAGGCATGTACATGTAAATTGCATTCGAAAATTTCTAAAATGTATCATAATCCCTTAATAGTGACCAGTTGGGTTCAGGTATTTCCAAGTTTTAAGACTTTATTTCTGCTTCTGAGAAATTCATTAGCTGTAAACTTTCACATTAGTAACCCTTGGATAGTTTTAAGATTGTTTTATAAAATCAGTTTTGTTTCTTCTGTTGATTGAAACCATTGTGTTAATTAGTGCGATCAAGATGACTTCAAAAAAGTTTACAAAGAACTAAATTTGCAAGAAAAACAAAAGGTGTTAGAGTTTTTAAAAAAAAACCACAGTGAATGAAAAATGAATGAAAACATTTTGGTATTAGCAAACAACAGTAAATAATATTAAAAAAAAGAAAATTAGAATATCAACAACGTTACGAAGAAGATGCTATAGACTTCTTCAGAAAAAGACATTCAACAGAATTTGAAGTGGTTAATTGATTAACTTTCAATTGGTTTTTAAAAATGCGCAGTGTAAATGCAAGACTTTCTGGACCAATGTTACAAGAAGTAGCATTAAAATTTGCTTAGCAGTCAAATTTTCCTAATTCTAAAGCATTGTCGGGTTGGCTTGAATCATTTAAGAAACGAAACATTTCCCAGAAAAGCTTAGTTGGTGATGCAAATTTTTCATTGAAATTGATCCTGCAGCAGTAAGTGATTTTCGTATTCGTTTTGCAGGGTTAGCAAAGGGCTTTAAATCAGAGGATATTTTTAATGCTGATGAGTGTGGGCTGTTTTGGGCAAATTGTAGTGTATAAAGAATTCACACTTTTACAAAGTGACCAGCTTCTTAAATTGACCATTTTGGGTCAGTCCCAAAGGTGGTCACTTTAGGCAGTTTCTACTGTACTTATAAGTTGATATACATGGATAGAAACCATTTTTACATTATTCCATTCGGCACCAATTTGTTATTTTTATTGAAGGTTATAGTAAAACATTTATTAACAATCATAACAAACTGCAAATTGATTAATGGCCTAAAAGATTTTAGAAGTAAATATGCAGTAGTTTACAAAAAATCACTTTAAAGTAGTGTTTCCTGTAAAATGCGTGTCTAAAGTGTGTATCACTTAATTAATACTAACGGAAACTAAACAAATTCTACTTCAAGGTTGTTCTTGTTACCTCGAAGTATAAAATAAGTTAAAAATTCTGGAACTTTCAAGTGACTTACTATAAAAAGATGACAACATTTTCGTAACGATTTTCCAGCTTTTAATGTCACTGCAAAGTTACCATTTGAACTTTAAAAACGTTTCAGTTTAACCTCACATTTATCCATGAACATGAACATTATATCTTTTATATTGCTACTACATAATAATTATATATGGCATATTTTAAGGCTGTGGCAACCAAAGAAAAAAATGGGAATACACTTCACTCTTGTTCTACCAGTACAAACACACAATTAACAGCCAAATTCCAAACTAACCTACAACATGTATGCATCTATTATGCAATCCAAATACCAATCAAATTGGGGTTGTGGGGTTGAAGGAAATATTTACCGCTAGCGGCCATCATTATTTGGATCGATTAGGGTAATTTGTTAGGTAATGCATTGGTTTGGCAAATGGTCATTTAATGGCGCCGACGGGAATACTTGCCCATAGCAACCATATTAGTTTGGTTTGCTTAATAGAAGTTACTGTCACTTCGTTGTAATGTTTAATAGTAACTGAGACTTCTGGAACAGTAATTTTGATGCAAAACAAGTAGTTAAAATCACTTTAAAGTGATTCTCCTGGGTAGAAACAAACATAAGTTTTACTTTTAATACTACTGTAAGGCTCCGTTACATTAAAGGTTAAGCAATGGTTTCAAACATGTGGCAGGAACTTTCAGCGCTACTTTAAAGTTTTAAAAACTTTAAAGTAGCTTTGGACAAGTTACTGTTACAATCGTAATATAACTTTGAAGTTGCAGTAACTTTAAAGTCATTATACTAAGTGGCAATACCGGTCCACATATATACTTTAAATGTTACTCAGAAGTAATGGAACTGCATAGTTTCAATAAATAGTAGAAATAACTACTAATTTCTATAATATTCCGAATTAATAATTAAACCTGTAAAATCATAAAGTTAGTTGTAGTTACGTAGCAACATCTCAATCAAAGTTCCGATCTTAGTTACTGCTTCTTAGGTGTTGCTTGCGAATAAGGTTTTAGTTGATCGATGATGGGAATTCTTCAATATATAAATACAATTGTGGTAGGTTGCACAAAATATTTCGGACAGGAAACGTTTTCAAGCTGTATAAAGTAATAAAATTTTACAAAATGTATTTATTATTTAAAATGTAATAGTTTTAACTGGTTCCTAAATTCCTATTTATCAACCCTTTTTTCCGTTTCCAAAATTTATTTACTTATGAATTCTTAGAACAATGCCTTTTTGCATTGTTATCCTGATACGTTGATTTTTAAATTGGAAAAAATTCCCAGTATAGGGATATCCACAGTTGCTGGTATGGAAAGCAAAAAAGAATCTTGGTCAAAAAGAGATCTATTTGTAAGTCAAGCGAACATATACCATTAAAAAAGCTTATGCGACGCGACGGGTAATTAATTATTATTGAACATATTGGTAGAAATACGATACATACTATACGTTTGAGAACATAGTTAATGCTAATAAACTGCCGATTTTAGTTCAGTTATTATTATTAAATTCATATTATTATTAATAAATATTAAATCCATATTGCTTAAGTTGAATAGTTTAATATAGTTATCAAAAGTTAACGGGCACTTTAGATAATAATTATAGCCAATTATCCATTTTTGGTTTTTGAAAGTAACCTTTTTTGTATTTCACTGAAATAGTATATCCTTTAAATGTTTTTTACTTAAGAACCCCGAAAACACAGAATTTTTTCAACTTTCCACAAATTTCTGCATTGTCTAACTCGACTTCAAACTGAAAATTTAAAAAGTTCGGATGCAACGGATTTACGTTTTTTGGAATTCACTTTTGTGTGGCTTGTAGAACTGCTGCAGATTATAGCAAAGCATAGACATTTTTATCAAGTACTATTCAAAATATTTGGTAGTGCCAAATGTAAAAAACATCTTTGCGCACGGGTTCATTCTTCAAGCATTTTGAAGTGTATTGCATTTCACGTTTTTTTGGAAAAAACGTAAATAAGAAAATGTAAAAATTAATAATTCAGAAACAATGAATATTAATAGCAATGTTGTATAGCGTATGGAGCAATGAAGCATACAACAACTTAGGCATAGATGAAAAAGTTCTGTAGTTCCAATCGAACCCTTCTATCTGAAACCAGTTTTAATAAAGTTGCAAGAAATAAACACATATTATAGGTTTAAATGTGTTTCACACCTTCATTTCATTTCAGAAATGTCTTTCCACATTCACTTCTATACCACATAATGCCATTCCAGTCTTTGAGGCATTTATGTAAAATGTAAGATAGATATTTTTCGTACCTCAGTGGGTGTTTAGTTTAATAATAAGATAATTTTAGTCTTTAATTCACGAAATTGTAGTAAAATTACGAACAAAATAAAAATAAAAATAGATTAGAATCAGGTATATATGTCATGCTGATAATTCCAAATAAGGATGAAATGACTCTTGATATTGAATTCCGTTTATTTCATTAGAAATTTCGTGGGGTTAAAAACTACTAAAAATGTCTTAAATAAAACGTAAAACTTTTTATCTAATTGTTTACAAAATAAATGCCTATAATACTACGTTTTCATGATAACTGCCAAAACAAATTTGGCCTAAAATTAGCGTTTAATAACATTCTGTTATTAAAGGTATTTTAGCCGTATTTAACACCGTGGGATAATTCTGAAGGCATTTACATTTTTGTTTAATATTTTGAAAGAAGAATTTTCAACCGCACCGTTTCAATTTTCTTCTAGCCGAACAAGTATTATAACAAAATAAAAATTGAAATGGTAAACATTTTGACTCAATGTGTCTGTAATTACCCTAGCTTCTTTTAACGATATAAGCCAGCTTTCAGGACAATTTGCCAGAAAGGGATTAAGCCGCGGAACCATTCTGATGATCTTTGTTCTTTCAAATAGAATGCCCAGGCAGGGACATTATCTTGTTAAGTGTAGTTATAAATGTACTGGCCTATTTGAGTGAAATTTTAGAATCGCAATTTCCGTCCATATAGGTAATAGCCATTACGCGCAAGTAGGATACTATACTTTATCTATGACTATTTAATGGAAGTTGCGATTTTTAAATCTCTTGTATTCGCGCCGATTCGTACTTATTTCTTGATTTTTCTGTCAATAATGCTTTAAAGAGGTATTTTATACAGATTTCATCACTTCACTATCAAGATTCAGTTTTGCCTACAGCTCGCAAGAATGAATCGTATTACTATATATAGAATTTTCGTATGGGGTACACTTTCTTTTCAACGAGGCGAGGGATGGTGTGGAAATATGTTGAAAATTATCATGCCTTAAACGTAAATAGTTAAATTAGTCTGCCGCGCGCATTACATCCTGTAATTGTCATTTGCATTTCAACTTTATATTGGACGTTCGTCCATGTACTTACAATCTTCTGGACGAACTTCCAATACAATGAAATATAATACAATAATGGTAAATACAATACAAAGAACTATATAGTTGAATTGTATTGGACTGTTCAACAACAAACTGCTTACATGGCGGATTATCCGTCACCAGTAACTCACAGCCACAAAACTACAGTAGGCTGTTTAATCTCATACGCTTGAAAAACAACGTCAAATGACACCACCTACAGAAAACGTTAATACATTAATAAACTACAACAAAATAAACATACACATAATACGCGGCCCATCCGTAGCGGATTTAATCATCAGAATCCATTTAATTATATTTAATTAAGGTTATTAACAATTGAGGATTAATGGCAAACGGGTGGATAATGCACGACGAGCTTTCAGTTCTAGATAAATACGATACAAATGTACCACGAACAATCATTCTTTATAACTACTATATTAACAATCAATATGTATAATTATTAACTTTCTTATGAGTGACTTACCGAATCAACTTTAGTGTTTTTATAATTTGGGTCTTATTCATATCATGGCATAATAGAATTTTTGCACTATTTTTATGAGAACGACTAACTTGGAAAGAACTGACAAGAATTTGTAATTATCCTAATTTTGTATTTGGATAAATATAAACTTATAGCAGTACACTCTTTAACTTTGTGCACTTAAATAAATACTAACATAAAGCAATAAAATGGAAATTTGACGCGTCTATTGTCCAAACCTATTAAAGCTATACTGAATGAAAATCTACCAAGCTCTAGCTCAGTATTTCTCAGCGTTCGTTGGTCAAAGATATGTAATTTCACTGTGAGATAGTTGAACACGGTTAAGAAAAAGTTTCAGAAAGTTATGTAATCAGAATTGAAAGTGAAGAAATTCTGTAGTCAGAATTGGAGACAATTGATGTTCTCAGAAAAGACTTTACGCAGTTTTTATACAAAGGACTTTACAGGCCATTCTCGCAATATCTTTTTTCTCGTGCCTTTTGTTGTATATAATATACTATATGTATACAATATTCGCATATCGAACTAGAGTATTCAAAGCAGTGTATTAGCACCTTATACTTATCGTAGGTTTTCAAACAAACTAAAGAGATATTTTCTGGATAGAAAAAAATGAAATTGAAAGTATAAAGAATAATTCAAGAAGCCTATTTAGCATACAAAGTAAAAAGACAAAATCGAAATAAAAAGAAAGTATCATAAACGATAGATATGCTATAGTAAAATCAATCTTGCCGATCTGAGCAGATGATACTTTGTGGCTCATCACCAAATACATTTGTTGGAAGTGTTGCAAGTCCAACTGAAGTCGATTCACACCGTTCGATTGCTTTAATATCCATATCTGTATTTATTATAAAATTTAGTCTAACTTGCTTCTAAAAAATAGCCTTATTAGTTTTTAAACAATATAGGATGCCGTCTAACTTTTTTTAATTGGCGTAAAGTGGCCATTTATAAGAGTATTGGTAAAATATAAAAAAACATTTCAAAGTATCAAATTGATAATATATTAGATTGTAATTGTACATACATGTAAAGAAACAGTGATGTAAATAAAGGCAAATAACGACTAGAATATAAAAAGCTAACCATGAATGTAAATATTGACATCTCTTTTCATTCAGCGTATTGACAACACAATAACAGTCAACAGACAATAAATATGTTGTCTGAATTTTTTTTAATAAAAATCTTTAAATACGGACAACAAAATTAAACTTGTACAGAGATAATAATTGTGTTTGGAATGCAAATTGAATAAATGAACGAAGACTTGTAGTATAGCAGTTGCTTTAAATGAGAATTAGTCCTATATGGTATCGCAATTGCAACAGACATGGTAAATCAACAATCACGTTCAACACCACCGCCAAAGGTAGTAACTATTACATAAATACAATTACTACAAGTGAAGAACTAACTATATGTACTTTCTAACACTACAATTTTTTATTTTTAGACCATAACGGAAACTTTTTGAATTGTGTTGCAAAATAGTGATTCCGAAGGACAGGACGATAGTTTGATCATTGATATATTGAACCGTTTGATCACGATCTATATAAAAAATGATTTTTTAAAACCATAGAATTCTCAATCCATACAAGTCCATCTCTATAAGAGTATCAATTCGGAGCGCTAAGTCCCAGAAGTTGCAAAAATATTTAAACAGTCCTTAGCGGTTAAATATAATAGAATTTCAAGTCAAGTTAAACAAAATCCAATCGGCATACTACATGGTACTTTATACAGCATCCCGTGTGGCTATAGAGGAAGTGTTGCAAACTACAAACACTGGAAGTACTCTTTCGTTTACAAATAAAAATTGACAGTTGAAAAACTTTTCTGTATATGGATATTGTGTTTATCAAAAATGATTTTACTACGTTCAGCTTTAACATTGGCATCAATATAGTGCTTACTCCTATTGGCGTTCGACTAACAATTTCTCAGGATTATCGTAGTCCAAGAGAAAAAAATGCTAAAGTTCTAAATGATTCTAACTGATAAAATGATAATAATAAATAAATCATGGGTTATCTGCAAATAAATGAACGTATTTAGAAAACGGTATTCTATAAATCTATATTACTCTCCAACTGCTTCAGCGGTGTCTAGGAAATACTTCTTATCACATGTAATGCACAAAAAATATCATTTACTTAATTTTAGGAATTGTTTTGGTTTAGAGCTGATTTCATAAATTTGGCTGTCTTTTTAAATGTCTGTTTTTGAATGAAATCAGCTCACAAAAAGGAATTTTGTTAATAGTTTTTACAAAATATTTTTTTGCCAAACATTTACAAAAATATTTTGTTTGAGTGACCTAAATTTCTTACTAATTGGTCATTTTGAAAAGAAATCTTTTCAATTTAACAACAGTTTTTATTATGCTGAATAAATGATTTAATCAACATTTGTTTTGTCGTGTGGATAAAATTTTTGTTGAGTTTTTGGTAAGTGCTTCGTCAACTTTCCAAGTTATAGATCGGAATTTTTCAGTTTGATAAAAAATGCGTTTTCTATTCTATCGAAACCGAAAACAGAACGGAAAGAAAGCTCTTTTCGAGACTGTTTCAGGGTTTTTTAATTTTCGTATATATAAACAACTTTTGTTAATATTGCTAGTGTAGAAAAATCATAAAACAGTTTTTAAGATGCAAATTTTATTAACAAATTAAAGTAAATAATTGCGAAATAGAAACATTTTGTCACACTCAGCCTTCGTGCGACAAAAAGCTTGATTGTGATACATGTCTTTTAGACTTTTAACACACAATTTTTATTTTCTTTACTTTATTTTCTGGTATTCAGCAAATATGCTTTAGTTTCTATGATGTCTTGTTCTTCAAGCAAAGACATAAGCTGATATCGCTTTTTACATCTTGAGACCTGAAGAATAGAGAGAATACTAAAAGAGCTGAATGATATTCGAAAATATCGTTATGCGTTTTTGTTAAAACATTTTTTAAAATTATCTTTAATAATTAAACCAAGTACATATATAGATCAATCTCATTTCTCACATTAAAATAATGTCTTTTCTCAAACGTTAATATTTTCATCCTTGATTTTTATTGCATTTTCGACATAAACTTAAATGTTTATAAGAACGGAAGCACATAAAGACATTTTTTTATATTCTAATTTTTCCAAATCAATTACAATCCTGACCAATACGAGGTCTCGTTGTTTAATTATTTACCTTACATCAAGGTTCACCAACGAAGCCTTCATAGAAGTCCATAGAATTATTATAATGGGCCATTAATAAAATATTTAAATGTTCTATATACATTAATAAAAAATATTTTATAGCAATTATAACAATACTTGCATGAATGAATGGGTAATTGAAAATTGGAAAAAGAAAACACAAAAAGATTTATCAACTTGTTAAGATGACAGTAATATTTATTAATCTTGAAAATTACGGAATCAAGTAATAATACAGTGATGCAATTGCATTTACAAATTTATTGCATCGTATGCTTTTTTTATTAACACTTATTTTTCTTATAATGTTCTTTGTGTGCAACAATAAATATTTTAGCTTTCACATTACTTTCCGTAATAAGATGCAGATTATACCATAAAACACAATAAAATAAATGTTTGTTATTTCGAAAACCTAAAGTGGTTAATACTGTAACATCTATCGAAAAATATTCACGCCATTTTTGTTTTTCCCACTTTTTCCAAGCGAGAAAAAATCTGTGGGTTTTCAGTCGACTGCAGTTGGATATTCCAGTTCCACGGTAAAATCGAGACAGTAATGATTTAAGGCGGTGCAACTTAAATGGTCCTAAAGAGTGGGAGAAAAGACGTACGCCGCTGATGCCGCCCCCTATTCCGGGACGGTTTCGGCATTTGCATATTGCCGTAGTGTGAGTAGTTCGGTAGCGGTCGTCGTTTTAAACAGAGTTGTTTATAAAATAGTTTTTATCGTTCCATAAAAGCCGTCTGAAATCATTTGTCGGTTGAAAACTGTTTTAATAATTTATTTTATTGGTGTAACTGGCGTTAAAACATATAAACAATTTTGATACTGCCGGTATTTCTTATTATGGAATTTCTGTCATAAACACAGTTTTATTTTATAAATATAAAATCACGTTTATTTTTTACATTAAAAGTTTATAAACTCTATATTTATATGGTATAAATTTGAGTTGGTTCATTGAATGAATTTTTATATATAATCGCACTCAAAACGCCAACCAGTTGAAGAGGTGGAAACAAGAAAATAAATAAATAATAAACAGTGAAATAAATAAAAGGAAAAAGTGAAAGATGCACTGTATAAAAATAATGTTAGTAATAATAAAAGGTGTTTAAATTTGACAACGCCCTTGTGTATAATTTTCTGAGTTCGCTAAAAGAAAATAACAACAATGAATGATTTACCAGAAGCGTTGAATTTTGCGTCGGGACGCCCGACCATGCAGTCCGCTCATATTATGTCGACGGTAAGGGTAAGCATTTGCTCATTGTTTTTAGTTTATTGTTATTAGAAATTAATTTGAGAATTCGTTTTATTGATATGGCAATTATGCACAACAATTATTATTGATTAATTTGTTATGCAATGAAAATGAGGTTTGCGGATTTCATAATGAAATACTTGGATTATTTTAAGACTTCATCATCAGTCTCTTTGAAAGATGGGTACAGTTGTCAAATTTTATACATTTGAGATCCGATTTGATCCCCATAATCCACACAAGAAAAGCAATCAGACTCTCAGATCAGAGTACATTGTGCAAATAATTACAATTTCAAGGATTTGCCCATACCACATTCAAAATGTTACCAGCTTCCTTTGTTTTAATTTAAAACTATTGACTACAAGAGGGACTAGAACAAAAAAACTGCATGTAATCAAAAAAGCAAGTATTATAATAATTATTATAGCTACTGCTACCACAACTTTTTATGTAACCAAGAAGACTGACTAGCTGATAAAGCAGAAAGTCAGGGACATGTTGTTTTTGATCGCACGTTTTTTAATAAATAAAGCACTTACCACATACAAAATGTAAATAAACTAAGGCTAGCATAAATTATTAGGAAATTCATTTTTCGGGGTGACATGTTAACACTGTTGAAGCTGCCTATGATATAGTTTTCGCTTTTAAAACTGTATTTTTCTAAGTTCCTTTAATAGTATCTCTACGGGAAAAATGGCACCTTGCACACCGTAAAAGATGGCAATTAACTTTCTTTCTTTCTTTAAATAGAACAATCAACTTCTGAACTGTTTTAAAAATTTTAATAATCAAATGAATCTACCAAAAAGCTTGTCAGAACAGTCTTCTCGATAAACAAAAAATTATATCACCAACCAGATCGGCAGATGAAATAGACGTGATGAAAAATTACTATTTTTGGTCATAATAATAACAATAATAATATCAGCATGCTTTATATTCCTAAGAAAATCTTTAGTTTGCACCCTTATAATATAGCATTATCGAATAAACAAAACAGAAAAGTCCTAGCCTCTTAACATTACAAACAGTATTGATAGTAAAAATCAGAACTTTCAAATGTGAAACAAAACAGCATTTAGTAGACCTTAAGTTGATACTCCTTGGAGCGGCGGAAAGTTTATGTAAGTGACTTATATTGGAAATATAAACTGAAGCACCCCTATAAAACACCTTTTAGTATTAAATTATTCAATAATTCTTTTGTTAAAAGAATTTTTTAAGACCTATAATTAAATTATAAGAACTCTTGTTCGTAAATCTTTACAACCCAATAAAAAAATAAAGGAAGAAGACATTCATCACGTACATCATCAAGTTATTAGTATCTCAGGGAAAAAGGAAAACCTTCGAATATTTCCAGTCACATATTGGAAATGAAAACAAAATGTTTGTTTTGGTAATAAAATGCGTATGTACCATAAATCTTGTTGTTTTGCAGTTTTATCACTTTTTTTAACTGAATCAGGTAGCATCATGCTTTTTAAAACCCTTTTTACCTTGACAAATTAGTGTTTATAGTTGGTAGATTATGAACAAGAGGGTCATGCATGTCCAAAGCTTAACGACCGTCTGGAGCTTTTTTAGCAAACCGAATATTATTTAGTGTCATAATGTCAATCTCACTATCATTTTTAACATTTTTAGTTTTAATAGCCCATGGATGTTTGCTCAATAAGTCTTCTTTACTGAAATAGTTGATTTTTCCGAAAGAGATTAAAATTCTTTGAAAAATTCTTATTGTCAGTTGAATTGAGCGCGCGCTAAAACGTTTTTCTTACTGCAGTTGAAAAAATAATACATACCGTGTTGCAAAATCTCCATTTCTTCCATATTCTCCATTTTTATTATTCTTTAGAAAAGAGGACATTGGTAGGTTTAAAAATTTATTATAATTTTGTTTTGTAATAGTATCTGATGTTTTACAAGTCTACGTTACGTACAGACAGATTGCATAATCCTATAGTAACAATCATGTCCACCATTGAGAAAACATATTTTAACCTCTGGTGAACTAAATTCGCAGAGATTTCTTCGTTTCAGTATCTATTACCTATAAGAAGGAAATAAATATAATCCTTGATTTGATGATTCAATGATTTAAGCCATAAAAAGAAGCAACCAGAAGAAATATTTTACCCATGTCAGACATCTTCCTCTGAATACTTATTTTTATCAGATTTATTATTTTTTGATCATCATTAAATAGGCTCATATTTTGCCAATAGTACCAGTAACAATCTGTTATCGAATGTTACCTAAACATGCGACGGGTTTTTTCTACTGTGTACATTTCGTTTTTTGTCTTTTGTGTCAAATAGTTGTTACTTCAGTAAAAATGAAAATCCGACATAGAATTTCTTAGCGGTCGCAACAAAAATGTATATGGAAGGTTGACATTATGATTTCTTATGTTGTAAAGCAATCTGAAGACTCGTAATTAAATATTTATCTTTACCATCAGGAACCCATTTGTAGTGATATTTCGCCCTCTATTTCTGTAGCATGAAATATCCGGATCTGGATATTTTTTGTTACGGAAATTAACAGGATTCTTTTTCATAAGCTTGTATTTACTTGGTTAGGAATCTTAACAAACTTATAAGGTATGAAAGATTTTTTGTAATTTTTATTTAACTTTAGAAGATCCCATACACCCGCGTAAGCAAGGAGGCCTATAGACATAACTTCAAATCCTAGGTCCTTCACCTTTTTATCGTATAGGAGGGGGGTTTTAAACTAAAATCTGAATTTAAGCTACTGAATATATGTAAGATTTTCCCCCGTTCTACCTTTTGACCTTTGAGTCTTCAATATCTACTCATCAGCGGAAATGACATTGCACTTGGGGAAATGGAACTTATTTCTGCATATTTCTAAAACTTCTTGCTGAAAATGAAACTGTGATATACAATACAATTGGAGACTTTTCAACGAATGATACCCGTTGATTTTTACAGATCGATAGGTAAGATCAAAAAGCAAAATCGAGAAAAGATTTTTGATTAACCTAAATCAGAATGGCATGCGGATTCGGAAATGTATAGGTTTGGAGTCTCCGCCATTAACCAATAAATGTATCCCCTTGTTAGTATTTTGTTGTAGATAAAACCCCGCGAACAAAACTTTCATGTATTTCAGATAAGAGGAACAATATACATTTTATAACAAATACATCTGATCTAAAATTGAAAATCTCCAATACATTGTTTTATGTGACATTTTTCATGCTTTTTGTATGCTATTTTTTATATAAACTATTTCGTTTCGAGTTATTATCTTCTATGTTAATCATATGGGCGAAAATAACCCCTTTACGAACCTCCTCTAAGGACATCATGATTAGTGGACACACCAAATCCATAAAAGACACTTCTGACAGACAGATTCTTAAAGTGATACCCGAGCCATGACTCTCAACCAGTACGAAATGCTGTTAACAAAAATCTTGATACCTACTGTATTTATGAGCAAAATCAGTCTCGCTCCTCAGTATTCTGATATCTTTTCATTGCCAACTTGAGAACTCTATATTTATAAATTTCGCATGAGAACCGGCTTTTAATACTACCACAGATTTTGGAAGTACTACATGGGTTTGAGACTTCTGATAGCTCTAACAGCTTGAACTCAACCTAAAACTCATCAATGTATAGAGAAAATGACGAAAAGGGTCTACTATATTTTTTGTAAGTAGATATGAATGAATTACAAACTCCAAAAAGCAAATCCGAATAAATTATATTTTAAATTGTTGTTTAAAATAAGCTTCCAACAAATTATTCTTGACATGTATGGAGTTTATTGACGTTCTAGATGTCGATGGTAATGACAGAAATGATTAATCAGAAAATATATGTGTAATCAATGCAATGAGCCAATAGAACAGATTGAAAATAAATTATGTTTAGTTTTCAATGCACCAAAATAAATTATAACTTATTTTTAATGCACTCTATTGGCTCATTATCTTGATTATACACCTATTCTCTTATTATCCTAATCTCTTATTACATACTCCCGCTTCTTTTTATTTAATGCGCAGAAGAGTATTTCTACCAAGCGATTGAAACAAGGAAAGCGATAATACAAAGAATATTTTCCACATTTCAATAATCCAATAACAACAATTCTATAACAATCATAATCCCTCTCATTGTCTTCCGGATTTTGCACAGAACGCTTCATTATTTAGAAAAAATGATGAGCACCGTGTTTTTCCAAAAAATGGTATTCTAAAGAGTGTTTCTGTCTCGAGCCTTACTTTGTGGAACTCCATAATCACGAAATACATAAAGATTAATAGAAAGTTTCACAAACGCGAATTAGACATTTTAGAAGCTTTCAAGATATACATATAAACACAGACTCAGGGTACCTTTAATACATGAACAGATTGAGCTCGGTAATTCTCCGTTACTGGAAGTGTTAGATATTTAATTTTTATTATTTTTATCGTTTTATCTAGTTATCTATTTTTCTATTTACCTTAGCGACGTGTTTGTTTATATTCATATTACTCTTGATAACGACAGCTTAGCTGTCGAAACAATTGTCAGGTTCTATATTAATAAATATTGTGAAACTTTTTATTAATCTTTATTTATTTCATTCAAAAGAGTGTATCAATTAGTTTATAAAATAGTATAGTATCTCACTGTGTCATAAATTATTCTTATGTTAATCAACAACTTACTATTACTGCCAAATTAATTGCCCCTTTTTCTGCAAAAATAAGTGCAGTAGTGCGGTTTTTAGCGACTAATTGTAACTTTGTTTTATTATAATTCAATAGAAGCTAATATTCTTCATAAGTTGTGATGATATTGTATATGATTTACACCTAAACCATGGTGATGAATTTCTACGACCCCTCCATCCCCAATATGCGGTGCTTATGGTTTCTAGGCAATTGACATAAAGCACTGCAATGCAATCAACTTACTGCTTCTTAGTATTTATTACTTATTGTCACCTCAATCTGCTGCTAGTAGAAACGGCTTTTTTGTACACGCCATGGACCCGATTAGGGTTTCTGGGTCTCGATCATTTTTCTATTCCTGGGACTCAAGACTTCTATCTTGAAAGTCCCGGGAATCCCGGATAGTATTTTACATAGGTAGATATTGTTATTATATTAAATAAAAAATTATTAGATATAAAAGCAAAATCAAATTAGCCTCTTGGCTAATATCGCTTTAAATAATCCTCGAAATCAGTTTTCCAGTTCGAAATCAGTTATTGGAAAATAAAAAAATTAATTAAAATAAATAATATTTAATTAAAAGCACAGCAGTAAATAAATAGATTCTCCTGTCATAAAATTCTTTTTTTTTCTCTTCTGTAGCAAAACCTTTCATGTTTAGTGTTGTATTGTTTGTTGGCAAGTTTTAAGTCATTCGTAACTTTAACAAAACATTCTTCCTGCATATGAAGATGATTTAACCAAGCAAGTATATTATTTTAAATATCCATTTGAAGTTCCAAAATAAACAGTTCTAAGTACATTCATCCTTCTAAACCACTTTGCTCTTTGGAAAAAGAAATACCTGGTTGCACCCTACAACTTTTTATTATTTCTGATTTATTGTGGTTATAAATACTTCCAATAAGACTTTTTAAATAAAAACATCCTGTTTAGGTCTTTAGGAAAACTGCTATTTAAAAATATTAGTACATGTTTATAAATAAGATAGAAAATTCCGGATTAAAGCCCTTTTTGGATATAATTGAATAGAAAGTACATTTTACTTAATGAATGGCTTGGCCAGGTATGGTACCTAACAAAAGCTTCTTACTGGAACTAATCCCTTTCTCTGTATTGATTATAGACAAGTTGTGAATTAGTATGTCTTTGAAATGGTTGAGAAAGTCAACTGTGTAAGCCGACACTGTTCAGAACTGCAAGTTATAAACTAATAATTTGCTAAAGAAATTAAAACAAATAAAACCTTGATTCCAAAGAAGAATTTTAATTGAATATCATATATACAAAATTCCCGTGTCTCGAATTATTTTTCCCGGGACTCCAGACGACACAAAATTGAAGAATTCCCGGTACTTGCGTCTAGGGAATTTCTCAGATCAGAAACCCTAGTTATGACCCACCACTATTCCGCTTATAGGAATTGTCCACTTAACAGAGGACTAGGACTCGACCGATACAGCGGCATAGGCGACGATTGTCCAAAGATTTAAACAGGGGCAAAATGACGCAGATGTTCCTGATTTATTTTCTCTGCGCGGAAATACATTCAAATATTATCTTGAAGTGAAAAATTAGTCTTTGCTGGAAGCGCATTAAGTTCGACAGAATTAATCATTCCGTTTTTGCATTCGCATTTGCACGTACGGCATGACCTTTTATTCCGCATATTTCCCTTGTAATTCTTAGGGTAATTATTAGTTCAAAATAATTCATCGATGATTTACAAAGGCTTAAAACAATTGCAAACTGTTTAAATATATGTAAAGCCCGTTTGACATGACATTAAATTTATTACAAGCAAATTTTTTCATAAATGTTCTGCAGGTTGCAAAATTTTTTGGTAAATTATTTAGATCCTGTTCTAAAAATCTGTGAGTAAAATTGCGCGTAAATGTGTGCACAGCACCATGGCTAACTTCAGATCGGATTCATTTTTCGCTTATTTTGTTTTTTCCCTCTTCTTTACTAATAGCATGTTTAGTAACGTAAATGCAGCTACCGCTGCAGATGTTTCGCTAATACCAGACATTTTCCAAATAACGTAATATTAAGTAAACAGAACTAAATTTAAAGATAATTAACCTCAAACTCAAAGTGAGTTCGACATTAGCATTCGGTGTTGGAGTGGAGTGTAGAGTGAGATCACGTGGTCAACGAGTAAGAAGAGTTAATAAGTAAGAAGTAAACGAACGAACTACGACAAACGGAGTATAGTTATAGGTTATGATGTGTGTGTGTGTGTGTGTGTGTAGAAGTATAATCAGCCATTTTAGTTTTGAAGATAACAAGAAAGTGTGGCATATCGTCAAAAACTCACTAAACACGAATAAATAATGTAAACACCCTAATCCTACCACAACTAAACAAACTTAAAATGAAATTACAGGTTAGATTAACAGATGCTCGTAAACAACACATGCATTCTCCTTATGCACTCACTTCAGAGGTTGTGCGAATGGAGTTAACTCCGTGTACGGCATGCGTTAATATCCGAACACTATCGGCTCTAATGTCCATAGCCGAATGACTTGAGCGTGTTTATAATAAAAAGAGCCAAAATATTAACGAAGCCGAACGCACCTCTAGACTACAAATACTGCAACCACAAATAACAGTAAAAAATACGTTAATACGCATACGTGACTGACAAATCTTGCATCAAAAATGAGATTCGTTGCAAACAGAAAATTGTTGGTAATTTTCGAGAGATTCTCACTTATAATATACCAAGTGCATTGATTATTGCCGGGAATTTTTTGAGTGACATTTCTGCAACGTCTTAATTGCGTTGCAGAAATGCACGAAATCAAAATTTCCAGGCATAATCAATGCACGAGGCTATATACGGTAAGAGAATCGCACGACGCACAGATAAAAATGCATTATGATTAATTAGTTTTTATTTCTAAAATCAGTGTCCCAAAATATCAAAATATAAAAAAGGGAACCCATTATTTCAATAAATTATTGATTCAAGTTTTATGTAGCTATATATGTTACAAGTATAATTTCCAAAAAATTACTCCTTGGTAGCATATATATATAAATTTCCGGAAAATTGTGTGATTGTCGTGGATACAATTCAAATTTGAATTTTTCTATTGGTTCTCGGCATCGTCGTGCGATTCTCTCAACAAAAATTTATTTTTAAAACAAATGTAGAGAAGGAATAAACTATTCGAAATTAGTTCCGAGAAAACCCTGATAAAGCAAAAATGTTTATAGTTTATAATAAACGAGAACTATCGGTGTCAAATTTTATATGAGAACGGCGACAAAACAATTTGTGTAAATTAAGTGTCCGATTAATAAATAAAAGAGAGACATTTTTACTAAAAATGAGGTTTATGTATTGTCTATGTCCCTGTAATCGGACTTCGGAGAAAATGTTCATCGTTGAAAATGATGCCAACATTGCCAACCTTAATACTGTACTTAATGCGTGTAGCCTTGTGACAATGCTGATTGCATTGTTGATGACGTAACTGGACTATTATCGTAAAAAATCCTATAGCTGCTATACCTGCAGCTATAGTATTGATCATAAGATAACCTGATCCAGCTATTTTTCAGCGATTGATTTTCTAACTCGTTTTTTATCGAAAACAGTACGCTTTTTTTAATTTATTCTTCTAAATGGAAAAGTAAAGATTTCTTTATATAGTTTTGGATACGATAATAATTTCTATCTTCTATTGTATATTGTTCGTATTCGATACAACATTTCTCCAGAACATATTGTCCTCTACAATTTTGTTAGGTACAGTACAATTTTTCAAAAATGTTACTCCTAACAATCTTAAATGAATATCTGTCAAAAATCATTATTTTAAACATATCCTTTAATTTAAAACAATTGCCGCAAAAACTATTAGCAGTTGTAAAACATTTGAGGTTTAGTGATGCCCACGAGACTCGCGGAACGAGACTTTTGTTAACTCTCGTCTCGTCTCGCACAAAATAAAACGAATCTCGTCTCGCACCAAAAAATCTCGTCTTGTCTCGAATCTCGCAAGCCTCCCACTTCTTCTTTGAAAGATATACATATATCAGAAGTTAAACGAAAAATCAAAAAGGAATGTAATGCCTAATTAATAATTAAAAATGATCTAAATTATTGTGTTTATTTATAAAAGTTAAATCTTTTATAGTATATTAAAGTATTAGTTTCATAAGACGCGTTTTTAGCGCACGCGTCCGAGTTTAGAAAACGACCCGCGAAGCGGGGAGTTGTCTAACGGACAAGTGCGCTAAAACGCCTTATGAAACGAATACTTTATACTATTTTTTATACTTGCGTCGTTATTTCGTTAATTATTTAAAAATAAATTAGTTTTAAATAAGATTTGTTAGTGAAATTTTGCTAAGTACTTTTGACAGTTGGCTACACTGAAAATTCAACTTCAGCATTTGTTATTTAAATTGTTTTGTTTTTATAAAATTAATTTAGTTTCTGTGACAAGAAGGTAAAATGGTCAGATATTCTCTCCCTCCATCTTATTAAAAAGAATTAACTTATCTTAATTAATCTTAATCTTATTAAAATATTGGAATTTAACCATATTGATAGATTTATAACAACTGCAGAAAATAACCAACATTTAGCTATGAAAGTAAGTAAGATTTTGTGCTAAATACTTTCAATTTTTAATATATTTCAATTATTTAAGGTTGCGTTAATAATGGGATTGTGTGGTGCCTGCCGAAGAGATGAATTGACCAACATGTTATTAGACGATATTGTGGTCAAAGATCATGTGTTCACTGTGACTGTAACAAAAACAAAAAATAAAGTTCGAAGAGAATTCTTAATTACAGAGAAACTGTGGATTGATTTAATTAAGCAATATTTGAGCCTAAGGCCTAAGAAAATAAACCACAGGCGGTATTTTATAACCTACCGTAATGGAAAATGTATTTCTACTCCTATCGGTATAAACACCATGGGAAAAGTTCCTTTTATTATTGTCACTTATTTGCATTTAGCCAACCCTTTTTACAGCCAAGCTTTTTACAGGTCATTGCTTTCGACGTTCAAGTGCTTCCCAATTGGCAAACAAAGGTGGCGATTTAATAACTATAAAACGGCATGGAGGTTGGAAGTCTTCAGCTGTGGCTGAGGGCTGTATTGATGCTTCAGTTAAAAAAAATGGAGGTAGCTGAATTGCTATCTAATAAGCCATGTACTTCCACTTCAACAGCTCAAGTGGTAATTGACCAGTCTTCCACTGCTTCATTCTTACATGAAGAATCACACTTTTAGCAGCAACCCAATAACGAGTCAACAAAACATTGTTGAGGGGCAAAATTTACCTTCATTTAAGATTAATGCCCAGGACACTTCTGCTGTTACAATCGAAGTGTATAATAACTGTACTTTTAATACAAAAGATGTATAAAGAATAATTTGTGAATTTATTAAATAATTTTTAATTTAATTAATTTATTTTGTGTATGTTTATTTTATATTTTAAAAGTTTGGCATTTTATCACATAGCTCTTTTAAATATAATAAGTTTGACATTTAAGAACAGCTGTTAGGTGCTACCAAGTTTAAAAAACAAAATTTTACTGTTTCCAGTACTCTAATAAATCTCATTAGGACACGCAAGTATAAAAAACCTTTTATAATACTACCTTTTTTATTTTTGAACTAAAATAATACAAAATCATCTACCATCAATATTTAATTGATTTCACCCCAAACGAAACCTTCCCTCACTCACCTATATGTCTCTTGTGTCTCTCTAAACTACTAGATAACCAACCAGAATAAAATATTTTTGCATTTAAAAAATTTTAATAGCCATGAAAAGTCATATTTTCTTTCAGAGAAGTGCATCCGGGCTACTCCCCCATTAATCCCTTCCCTCCATTAGACCTACTTACCCACCCACCCCCTGCTCTAAGAACTTAGGTCTATAAACAAGCAGGTATACAGTGTGGGATTAAAGTATGGAATATTAAAAATAAAAGCGAACTCAACCTTTTTTTTAAAACGCTGACACACGTTGATTTTATTTTTTTAAAATACACATAAATATGTGCGATTCACCTTCCGACTTTAATTTGTTTCTAAGTTATGACGTCATCACAAAAAATTTTAAATGAAAATATAGATTTTTTATAGTGGAATCCGATAGTGATTTTCCTTCCCTTTATGATCATGCAAATAAATCATAAGGTTACATAACAGAAATTCTGAGAAAAATCGAGTTGCACTTTGTAAATGTTTGTTAGTTGTGACGTCATCACAAAAAATTTAAATGACAATATAGATTTTTAGTAGTGGAATCCGATAGTGATTTTTCTTCCCTTAATGATCATGCAAATAAATCATAAGGTTGCATAACAAAAATTCTGAGAAAAATCGATCTGATATATTGATATATTGATACCATATAATATCAATAACATTCAATGTTCAGACCGATTTTTCTCAGAATTTTTGTTATGCAACCTTATGATTTATTTGCATGATCATAAAGGGAAAAGAAATCACTATCGGATTCCACTATAAAAAATCTACATTGTCATTTAAATTTTTTTGTGATGACGTCATAACTTAGAATCAAATGAAAGTCGGAAGGTGAATCGCACATATTAATGTGTATTTTGAAAAAACAACATCGACGTGTTTCAGCGTTTTTAAAAAAATCGGTTGAGTTCGCTTTTTTGTAATATTCCATACTTTAATCCCACCCTGTATAATGACATAACAAGGATTATTCATTTCCATCACAAACAAGATAATTTTTTACGCGCCCCCTATCTTCTATTCCCCCACCACGCCCATGTACCTACCCACCCCAAGCCCTAATAACTTAAGTCTATACACAAGCGGGTATATAATGGAATAACAAGGATTCTTTATTTCCATCACAAATAAGATTTCATATTTCATTATATATAGGTACCTGTTTGTTTATAGACTTAAGTTATTAGGGTTTGGGGTTGGTGTGTGGGCGTGTCGGGGGAAAAGGAAGGCAGGGGTAGCGTAAAAAATTATCTTTATGATGAAAATAAAGAATTCTTGTTATTTCATTATGTATCTATTTGTTTATAGACCTAAGCTTAAAGAGTATGGGGTGGGTGCACCCACCCACCCCATACTCTTTAAGCTTTTCACCAAAGGAAGATAGGGGAGCGTAAAAAATTATCATGTTTGTGATGGAAATAAAGAATCCTTGTTATTTCATTATATAATGGTGGGTGGGTAAGTAGGCCTAGTGGAGGGAAGGGATTAATGGGGGAGGCAACCCGTACGCACTTTTCTGAAAAAAAAATTTACATATTTTTTAAATGCAAAAATATTTTACCCAGACTGTTCCTGAATTCTGATTATCTAGTAGTTTAGAGAGGTACAAGAGGTAGGGGTGAGTGGGGAAAGTTTTGGATGAAATCGATTAAATATTGATGGTAGATGATGAAAAATGATTTTGTATTATTTTAGTTCAAAAATAGATTATGCTAAAATCCGGCCTTAGTTACCCTCCTCCTCCTTTGTCTTGATAGGTGTTGCAGAACTCCCAGCTGAAACTTCACTCTCATTTTCATATTCAGGAGTAAATAATGCATCACTTCTATTAGAATAATCACCACTAGATGTTGAGATTTTCTCATGTTCTTCAATGTTTTTTTCGTTTTCGTTTTGAAAAATTATTACTCATTTTAAACAAGCGTAATTTTAACGATCACATATTACCAACATTAAACTCAAAATTTATAAACTGTTTTAAATCTAAGAAACTAGTATTAACCTTATTATTTCCAAATTAGAGCAAAACTAATTTTAAATTTATTAAATTAGAAAAACTGCCAGTATTGAGTATACGTCTTTTAAAAATCAAATTTTTACCATGAGCGAATAACAAAACGGGAATGTCCAAAGCCAAAACTATATACAGTCGAACTTCTATATAACGAAGTCGGTAAATCCCGAAAAAAAATTCGTTATAGGGAAATTTCGTTATAAAGAAATATCACCTTTTGTAAATATTATTTTAATGCTTTAATTTTAATTCAAGTGATTCCGCAAACTGTAACGACTTGTGTTTAATTAATTGTCTTGATAATGGTGCATTTTTGTCGCCAATTAAATGCTTTAAAACTGCTTCATCTACGTCGTCGTGAACATAAGTTCTAGCACGTTTTGCTGTAAGTTCACTAACTGATTTTAAAATTGATTTGATATTTTTTATTATAATCTATAAACTACTGGCAGGAATTCCAAACTTTGCCGCGATGTCTTTTGTACACAGTTATCAATTTCCCGGAACACGCTGAATTTCTCAGTAATGGTTTTAACACTTTCGCTTTGACTTTTTGACTACAGCTACAATACAGGGCTGTTCACTCACAAAACGAAAATAAAAATTTGCAATGCAAGTTTTTAACTTTACGTAAATGCTAATTGAATTTTAATCTTTCTTATCTCCATTTAGACAAGTAACAATGTGTATAATGCATAGAAGTTGAATCTTTCCTAGAACTCTCATTCAGATAAATTCTCGGAAATCCTAGGTGAAAAAGTAAGAATGTAAAGATAAACTAGTTATAGGAGGCCTTTTAATGACAATTTTAACCCTTCTTAGAACTTCCATTTAAAAAATTTACAAAATCCTTTTGAAAGGTTTACAGGTTTTTAAAAATGTGTGCAGGTTTTTTGGAAGATGGGTAAATTTATAATCTTTTAGTGCTGCTAAGAAAGAAATATTGATGCATAATACATACATTTACCTGGAAAAATTTATTTTAGTTTGGCCTAAAAAATTCGTTATATACAAATTTTACTTCGTTATTTAGAGACACTTTTATATGTATTTTTTCTAAAAGGGCAGTGTACAGCACAAGAATTCGTTGTATAGAGAAATTCGCTATATAGAAGTTCGTAATATGGAGATTTGATTGTATTATACTAAAACCACAGAGTCAAGAAAACTTTATATAATAATTTAATGATTTTTTTAATTAGCTCATTATATCTAGGTATTTAGTTTTCTTTCTTAACATCTCATAACTCTTCTTTTAGTATCAAACATTTCTTTAAACGGACCTCAGAAAAAACAATTCGGTGCCAGTTTTTGGCTGCTTATACATGTAAACATTCATTAATCCTTTATTTTATTACACGACACAAAAACGGCTAAGAAAACAAAATCCATAAACGCATATACAAAATGTTTTCTACATAACGAAATATAAGTGACTCTCGTAAACGAGATTTATCTTGGGCATCACATACTTAATATATAAGTAGAGCCAATTTCGTCAAATAGTTCAGCAAATATCCGAGTTTTCGCAATTTGCTTTGTTCATTGATGTTGAAATTCTCCGATTTGGGTTACTAATGTGGGTTACTTGGAATCTGTAGTCAAAAAAATTATAACGGTCTATAAAAAAGCATTTTCTGGAAGTCCTAGATTAATTTTCTCATTAAACTCATTAAGATAATGGTACAAGTAAAAACAATTAAAAAAGTTCAATATTTTCAAAATACCGTGCCTTAGTGATCTAAAGAATTCATAAGCAATTAGGAACCGGGTCAATGCCTACTTTACTGCAATAATGATAGGTATCGAACCAGTACATATTCAGTAGTGATCCGTTTTAAAGATGATACTACTAATTTCGAGCTGTTGATTTGTTAGAGAGGGAAATAGTGAAAAAAAGATGGTTCAAACTTTGATTTTTTAAAATACTTCAGGCTTTTCCGGTGGATATTGGATAATGATTTTTACCAGCTGGCCAGATTTTTTTAAAATCGTTAAACGTTTCGGATTAAATACTTATGTTCAACGCCCTATCGAGATTTTTTTTATTAGCTGCTAGTTTTAGATATCATTTCATCACTGAATGAATTCCTAGAGATTTGGGGGTACGGTACTAGTGTTATATTCCATTAGAATATTGACTGAAATTTTTACTTCTTATTGTGAACTGTTGTTACATTTGCACACCCGTAATTAAAGAAAAGCCTCCTCGTTTTTATTTCTTTTTGGTATCTCAGAACCATACTGATTCAGAACCATCGAAATCACAACCATCACAACGATATTATTAAAAGACTCAATAATTTTGGTACTGATTGGTAACATCCAAACACGCCCCTCGAAACCTAGTTTTATTACTGTACTTAACTGTAACATTTCGACCAAAATTTCAGAACCACTAATGCAAGATATTGAGAACGAAATGATGACGATTCATCATTTCAGTTTTTCAGCCAGTTAGTTCTTTTGAAGGCTGGTTGGGGCCTACTTTTAGTCTTTAGCACTATTGGGTTGGGGGGGGGGTAATATTCAATCCGATGATGTAAATTAAACAGTGTAGTAGCTCCTGGTAGCTGTCTACAAAATAATGAATGAATATCAATATTTACCTTTACACTTTAGTTTGTGTCATTAAAAAGTTGTTATTAGAAGAATGATGGATACATTATGAAGTACACAAAAGTTTTTCTAGTCAATTAATCTTTCTTTGGTTTTATAGGTTAGTCTTTGTGACTATTTATGATACCAATAAATATAATGCCTGACCATGAAATCGTGCTCAGGGTCACCTCTTAAAGCGTCCATGTCCACATGACAAAATATTTTCAGAGTGGTTTTGCATAAAAAAAACTTGCTAATCGCTCTTGTGTTTCAGGAATGATTTGAGATTACAGAAAGTGCAACTAGTTCCTTCCTTCTAAAATATTAATTCAGCAATTGTCAATGCCTGTCAACACAATAGAAATCACTTAAGGCACGATTTAATTCCAATTTTCTACGTTATTAATATTCAAAGCACCATTATTATGACTGGAAGAAACTTGTCAATTTGAAAATATATATTTCATAATAAATTAATTTAATTATAAATTTTAAGCCCATTTAAAATTGCATTTCATTGTTTAAATTAATAGTGAGTATATTAGAAATACCAGAGACATGAATTTTATCTAAATCTGCAATGCGGATTTTGTATTTAAGAATTCACAATTAGTCATATAAATCAAGCATAAAGATATTTTGATAATTTAACAATACAATTAATTATTTATTAAACAAACTATCGTTTAAGAATAGCGGATAAATTACTAAAATCAAGATTTTAAAACTGTTAAATTTATAGTTAATGGACATGAATTTTGTTCTATTTTAGACAACAAATATTACATCAGAAATTTCACAATTTATGGTAACTTAGTGGACAACTAGCTTAGAATAAACAGGAAAGAGGTAAGAAAGGAAATTTAGGTAATCTAAACATTTACATTGATGTAGTATTAAACAAGGTAAATATACCTAGTTAAAGTACCCCCGCCTTGTCGGAAATGAAAAAAATACTCTAATTTTGTGCTAATTTCGTCCCAAATTTAAAGTTTTTGTGTTAATTATGTGCTAATTTTGTCTCAAATTTAAAATTGTTGTGCTTTATTAGAACGCAATCAGGAAAATGTATGCTAACTATACAGGGTGTTCACTGAACTTTCGTATACATTTAATGTGTTATAGAACCCGACAATAGGAACAAATAATCCTTATTCCATTTTTGATTTTACGTACATCAAAAAAATTGCTGAAAAGGTCAACTTTTAGGAACTGCTGGAAATAATAGTCGAAAAACAGTGACGTCACTTAGCATCAACTGTATCAATGTATCAGATATCACGTTTAAACGGTAATTCTTAAACCAGCGACCATCAACCCACTTTTCAAAAACAATTTTCTTCGTTATTATGAAAGATAGGCAGTAATGATATTAGACGTTTTTGTTGGATTTTAGGTGTACTATCACCTGTTCAGAAGATACCAATCTTCAGTGGATCATGTAGTGAGGTATTATCGGAATTGGCATTCTACGGGAAAGTTGTTAATATACACCATATTTATTTCAAAGTAATAAAACGATACGGATGAATGGATGAAACAGTAAGTGTATTTTACAGTGCACCCAGACTACAGTTTGGTTCTTATAAGAAAAAAGTTGATTGTATATTCGTGTGTTCACGGCGACCCGCGAGTGTTTGAAGCTCCAAGTACAGACCACGCTGAAAATATCCGGGCGAAGTACGCATTATATTTTATAAGTCGGTAACTAACGTTGACTGAATGGCTAGTAACACACTTAAGTGTAGGACCTACCACGTGGGTTGTTATGGAAAACTCACGATGCAGACTACTGCGCAACTTTTTTCTTGTAAGAGCCTACCTATACTTGTGTAAACGATCAGATGTTGGAATAGAATTTTTCTTATTATGTACAGTCATTAGCAAATGTCTTGTCCCGAGCAGGCAACACATTTAACAATTCTGGTAAAAGAAACGACGTACGTTTCGAACCATAGTTTCTTTTGTTTACAAACAACACACTAAATATAACCAGTTTTAAAGGTTGCTACCCTACCTAGAGTGGCTTTGTATAACAACAATAGAGTAATAAAAACTGCTATTTTCAAGTGAGTTTCTCATTTTACTGGAATACAAAACGGCCGTTTCACTTCTACTATCGTTTCTTCTATTTTAAGAAATAAATATCGTATGGTTTTTTCTACTTTATTATAAACTCTATTAATTTATTTAAGTTTGATTTGTTTATTTATATGGTTTAATTATTTTGTAAACACTAAAAAACCAAATTTTTAGTACTAACTGTAATAAGTTTTTATTGTAAAAATTAGTAAAAATAATAAATAATCAAAACTAATAATCATTCCCCGAGTTTCCAAAGTAGAATCAGATCGGGCATACAAACGAGGCATATTTAAACATTAAGGTCCGGTTTATTCACCTGCAGGTAAAATTCCCAGTAGTTGCTGGTCAAATAAATTAAGTTTAGCAATAAATACAGTTTGGGTATATTCACAGGATTATATCTTGAAAGTAGTTACTGGAATGTTTATGAGAAAGGGTTTTGCACTCAGGTAATACATGCAAGAGAGAGATGGGTAATTGAAAGAATAATGTGTTAGAGAGAAAAATTAAACTTCTTGACTAATCGGCTTAAAACGAGGCGGGATTTAAAAAAATCTGTAATCTTTCACAAATATTTTCTAAAAATTTTAGGTAAACAGATATTAATGGTATATATGAACTAAGGTTCTATGCTTTGCCAAGGGTGTTTCTTAATTTTTGTTTTGTGACTATTGTTTGTACCGGGTGATTTTTTAAATTTCTGATCTAGTAAGCCGTGATTTTTACGCCGTATCGAAGGTCACCGAAACGTAGGGCGTAGCGTTGATCACACTGCTATTCCAAATGTCATTTATGTGACAAATTGACTACTTACTTTTACATTTATTAAACAAATTGATAAATATTTAAACAGTGATCATTTGCGAAACATGCTTTTACCAAAGTGTGCATTTTATTGCGAGTTTAAGTGCAATTTCGATGTGATTATTGACTTGAGAAGTTTAGGTTATGGTTACAACTCGCTTCAATTTTTATTCCTTGGATTTAAGAAATTCAAACTACGCCCTACGTTTTCCGCATCTTTTGTTTTAAAATTATGTCATGGCTTTCTAGATCAGAAATTTAAAAAATCACCCGGTAGTAGTTACTATATCTATGTTTCTAGGTTTTTCTTAGTTTGTAGTATTTTTATTAAAACAACTGAATATTTAATAACTTTTTAAAATTTTAACGTATTTACATAAATAAATGCCTATATTATTACTTTATTTTTATTTATCTATATTTATCGCTTACATTAATTTCTGCGATTATTTAACTATCTAAAATACTCCTAAACCTCTATTTTTTGATGATTGTTTTCAATATTATTTTCGTTTAGTTATTTTTTATTAAAGGTAAAGAATGAAACATAAACACGCTATATAACTTTGTTTAACTAGTAGATGCTTCCATTTAAAAGGACTATTTTATAAAGTGTGTCAAAGAAATTTTGAATAGAATGAGTAACAAGAGTTATTACAAGCTTTAAAGAATTTAAATAACTTGCCCAGGTAGTTGTCCATCTCTCTTTAATTCGGTCTCTTTCGTACACAGTATAAGGGGTATTTCGATTCTTAAAGCAGCCACGCCCTTACTCGGGACAAGACATTTGCTAAAGACTGTACTATAACCCCAAGACATACATTTAAAGCAGTCACTACCAAACACCAGCAAGACCATATTTTAAGGAGTTTTTTTATAACAGTCAGTTACCTGTTTCTAAATACAATTGGAAATTCCAAATAAAATCCGTTTTTGAATATAATTGAATAGTAGGTACTAAAGTGTAAGATACGTTGATAATGAATGGCCAGTGGTACCTAATAAGGGTAGCTTCTAATAACTTCCTTCTTACTCTGTTGAATATTTAGTTACAGGTTTTAAATAATTTGTATATATTTCTTTTACTTAAAAACCTGAACTTTTCTTTCTGAGTTCTTTATAAATTTTGTTTTGTCAGTTTTCTTAGAAATTTAATTTAGTAAACAAAAGAAATGTAGAGAGAGGCTATTAAGGGTTATTCCTAATCTCATTCATAAAATTCATTCAATACCAGTGCGCTTATATATTTTAGAAAGCCTATTTTACTGGTTTCTTTTAAAAACTAGATAAGAAGACACTAGATAAAGTGACCGTAGTTCAGTCATTGTTGTATCTTGAAGCATTCAGTGTGTACTTGTGCCTATTACATCAACTTGCCGATTTCCTCAATCACTTATGAGGAGCTCTGCGACAGTTTCGTCGACTAAAATCATAGTGTTGATGCTTTGAGTGAAAGTATTAAGTTAACGTATAAAATTTCTCTGATTAAGGAGAACTTCCAAAACAGTTTTTTGACGCGGTTCAACAAGAAATGGTAAGAAGAACGTCGAATAAAAAAAGTTTTTTGTGCAGAATGCCGAATGGTTGGAAGGAGAAAGTAAAAGTCGAAGAAGAAATTGATGCTTTGCCAGGACCAAGTAGAACAATATGTAGAGGATGCCCAAAAAGTCTTTTGAAGAGTGCAGCGAAAGGGCAAAGCGTTATAGAGTACAAGAACTATGTAACACAGAAAGTGAAGAAAAAATTCCACGAGCAGTTGCGAGACAAGCTAAGCAAAGTCAAGAAGAGCCCAGAACCTTAAGTTCTGCAAAAGCCCTAGCATTATTAGCCGATCTTTACCTTACTAATAATCAGTACGAGACAATAAGAGCAGTACTCAAAGAAGTCGAACACGATGTTTGTCCTACACATTACAGACAACGGAGCAAGCATACCACTACAAGCTTTTGGGCTACACAGTATCACGACTTTTGTTGGGCATGTTGGAGGGAGTTAATTTAAAGAAGATGAACTGTATACAGCTTAACACTAATTACTAAATGGGGCTGTGATCGTGCATCTGGTCAAAGTGAATACAAACAGTGTTTTAGCACCGATGCCGACATATCAGAAACCAATTTATTTATAGTTTCACTTGTACCAATGCAAATAAGTACATGAAACACAGGAGTCACAAAACAATCCTCCCTTCATCACCATCACCTACGTGGTATTGCCGACCAAGAAATTTTGAGTTTGTGAACGAAACTGCTGAAAAATGAATATGGAAATTAAGACAGTTGAAGAATAAATTCTATTGAATTTATGTATTGTATTGAAGGATGATAACGTCTAGATTTTATAAAGCTTGGATGCCACTATTCGTGTATTTGACAAAAATGGTAATATTTAATTTCTATTTGCTAATTACATAACTACAACATAAATGTAATAATTATTATTTAAAGTAACGTATAATGCCCCTAGAATTCAATTTTTTAATATTGTAGATTCTCACCAGTTTCTTCCTTGTAATTAGACTGCCATACTGGTATTTTTTTATGTTATTGTGCAATTCTGAACCAGTGTACGGCATTCCGGCCAACTCGAGAACTTCCGCGGCCAGGTAGACGGGCGCACCGACACCGACGCGTTCAACGTAGTTGCCCTTGCTTAAGAGACGGTGGATCCTGCCGACTGGGAGCTGAAGACCGGTCCGCAGGAACGGGACTTCCCTTTGACTTTTCTTCCCTTTCCACGTCCGGACATTCTCGTTAATTAGTCTTTTTTGTCAGAGTCGGGAAAGATAGATAATATGTGAAGCCAGTTACAAATGGAGTTTCACAGGGTTCGGTTCTTGGACCAGTCTTATTCCTTGTGTACACCAGTAGCCTAATCAATAGTTATAAGTAAACATGCTGTTTATGCGGATGGTATAAAATTATATGGAACTCCTTACAAATCAACGACAAGTGTGTTTTACTTCACTTGAGAAAATCTAACTGGAATATTAATTATTTTATGGGTAATCATCAACTGGAATCCGTTTCTCAACACTCAGATCTGGGAATTATAATTACATCTAATTTATCTTGGTCTACTCAGTGTGTAAAAGCAGTGCAGAAGGCAAATCATGCACTTTACGTATTAATGAAGACATTTTCCTTTCCTGACTTCTCAAGTAGCCGTTAGACTCTACGTAACTTATGTTCGTCCATATCTATAGTTTGTAATTCCTTTGTGGTTGCCATCACTATCCAAGGACAAGAAGCTATTGCAAAAAGTTCAACGTAGAGCAACTCGCTGGGCTTTGGGTTGGCGTAACATCGCATATCAAATTCATTTAGACCGAGATATTCGTGTGCGTGGCCACTCTTTCAAGTTACGCAAAGAACCTATCAGAACAACTCGTAGGTTATACTTCTTCTGTAACCTATGTTTTAACGATTGGAACCACTTGCCAGAAAATGTAGTAGCTGCCCCGACAATTTCAATATTTAAAGCAAGACTGGACAATCAGTGAAGTTTTATCAGTAATTTTGTTAAGGTGACAGAAGTTTTTTTAATCATAGTGCTTTTTTTAAACAATTGTTTTATCCACTTAGACCTGTTATCCAAATACGTTTGAATTACTTTATTTTAAGTACTCATCTAAGATATTCAGCTGTTGCATTAACATTAATATTGTTCCTTAGTTTTTGTTTAACTTAATAATTTTGCAATTAGTTTTTACGCACCACGTCAAAACACATGTTTATTAAGATAAATATACAGGGTGTTCCGAACAAATATGCAATGCTTTAAGGAGGTGAAAGGTGACCATATAGAGACCCCAAAACTCATAAAATAAAAATAAATAAAAAAAATCGTATTTTTCCGTATTTTTTACAGGTCACGAGTCGACTATGGATTGTTTGTAAGATTCTGACCCTGAATTACTGATAAAGCAAACAATGATCTCACATCTGCACTACTAAATTAATAACTGACGTCCGCTACGTACGTATCAATTTACAGAAACAACAGAATTGAATTTCAGCAGCGGTTGCCGAGTGACTCACTACCTTGATGACTTGATCATTTATTAAGGTCGGTAAATCAAAAGTAACATACGTTCGTTGACCTAATTGTGATGGAAACATTGCCTGTTTTTCATTTTACGAATGTCATTTTAACAAAATGAGTAAAACTTACCGTTTAGATGCAAACAACCTTTATAACATGTGTTCAAAAACTCCCGTACCTGTCGAGCAAAGTGTAGTGGTGCTCAATAGTGGGAGTCCGTCGAACACTTCATTGACCAGAAAATGTAGGCGCCAGTCACCGGTTAATCGTTGGAGCAGAATAAAAGGTCTTATGTGGCTGTTGTGTGAATTAAAAACACCCGCCCGAGTAAAACATTTTGTGCAAACTGGGGATTTTCCTGTTTGCGTTCCAATAGCCATTGGCAAAATTGCACTCGCGGTATAAGTGTACTTTTTGAAAATGGTTGATTTGAAAAGTTCCGTTCATTCAGCAGGCGTGTTTGGTTCTGCCATAATTTAAACAGTAACTAAATACACTTAAATAAACTACTTATCACTAAAACAAACACTTAACACTACCTAATGCAAGTTATTAATTCTAAAACGTGTATTAATCGAAACTCAAGTTTACCACCACCTAACACAAAGAAAGTTAACGACAAACTGCATACTGCAGTTACAAATCTCAAAGATCTGAGTCAGTAACAGTTATTACAGATGTTCAAAATGAGTGTTATTATTTAATTAAAAACGTTTTAAAAGCACGTACTGCTATTTGGTGTTGATTACAATCTTCGAAGAATTTATATTTATCCTGCTACCTGCTTGGGTTAGTTTATGGTTCTTTTGTCCATGACCTTTAAAAGTATGTACTAGTAGACACAATTTTCTTTTCATACAGTTTTATCTACTATTTTGCAGTGGCGTGCCTATTATTTTTATAAGGGGGGTTGTCATTTCAAAGGGGCATTTCAGGAAATTGTTAGTAAGATGTTACTCTACACATGTTTCTCTATTGCCCTTTAACGGGAAAGGCATCTTTTCCAAAACACCCTGTAGTTAGCACTAGCCTCACCTCGTCGGAAACGAAACAAAATACATCGTAATTTTGCTCTAATTTCTTCCTAAATTTAAAACTTTTGTGCTCTATTAGAACGCGGCAAGGAAAATGCTTGCTAACTATATTATACAGGGTCTAGAATCGCCTCACGCACAATAAAACGGAAGTATTATTTTCGTTACTTTTATGGGTTACGACCAAATGTAATCTGTAACCAAAGGCAGCATTCGATTGGCAAATTCTTTCTTTACAGTAGACAAAATATGCAAAATTAATTCTGTATGACCAAAATGTCCAAAAACTTAAAAAAGGGTCTGGAAACCAGAAAGCATATAAATCCCAGAACTCAAAGTTGAGAGGAATGCAATTTACCAAAAATTCTTAGAATAATTCTTTGACAGTTTTATAAGAAGTATTAGTAGTGCCGAAATTAACTTTTTGGTACCAAAATCTTTCTCTTGATGTGTAGAATACTATTATTCTAGGTACCATTTTTTACATTAGCAGTGAGGTCACTACGGTGGGTCGAAGGTTAATTAGAAGTTATTTTCAAATTTATTCTTAAACTAAAGGTAAAATTATTCCCAAATTAAATTATTTGGAGCTTTGATATATCAGTATGGTAGGTACCATCTATAAAAGTTAGTATTGAGGTCATCAGAGTAGGTCAAGGGTCAATTATTGGTATGTTTTAATTGATTTATTAAGATTTCATTTTTGATAACTACAGCGAAGAATCTTTGAAATCACAAACACGAGCAAAACGGGTAGCTGGTGCCGATCCCGTTAAATTTAACATCAATGACTCCACCAATATGAAATTGGTTCCCTTGAAGACTTTTCTGTCCCATATATCAATAAAAGCTCAGCTTACAGAATGTTTTGGAAATTCTCTTCTTCGCGATTATGAAACGAACTCAAAGAGTTTGGTCGCCGTCTATGGAACATCAGCATATGCCAACAAACCTAACCTATACGACAATAACATTGCGCATCATGAACACGAAGCAGATAGATTAATAACAATGCATGTATGTACTTGATGCCTATAAGCAAGGTAACCATATCCGAGACATCTATGTTCATTCCCAGATGCAGATGTATTTATTTTATTTATGCACCTATTTTTCAACTACTCAGTCCGTGGTGAACCTCTTTCCATCACTGGAAAAGGAAAACACAGCAGAAAAATTGATATTCGCCAGAGATGCGAAGCTATTGGTGTTGAGAAAAAGTAGAGGGTTACTTGGAATAAGTACATATTTTCTCGAGTGCTGATTGGGGAGGAAAATTTGCCGGAATATAGTAGTAATAATTCAATTATTTATTATTCATAGAATATTATTACTTAATTGTTTCCTTAACAACTAAATTCAAAATAAAATTCGGGCTCGGTATATTTAGAAAGTTAATTCGAGATCGCTATTTGCTGGGGTCTGATTAAGGCTAGAGGAATTTCTAGATAAGAGTTCTCAAAATGGCCACAAATTAAAATTACGGTTTACAGTTTATTAAAATTATTGTTTTAACCACAATAACAACTAGGTAGGTTCAAAATATGCTAATTAAGAATATATATGTACATTAATATTCATATAAAAATTATATTAAGGTTGTAAGGGATACCAAAGGAATTAACATAAAAAGCGTTGTTCTGGTTATCACTTCTGGCCCGTTTCCGTAACGCTCTCCTATTTTGATTCTGTGCAATGGGACTCAATTCTGCCTACGTTTGAGGATCAGGGTCCCTGCTCAGGGTGGTCCTCAATCGTTCACTCCAGTGGAGTTTATATAGCAACGATAGCAGACGTCGCCGATACCTAAAATAGTAAGATTAATTAAGGGAAAAGGCCAGTGTAGAATTTTATACTTAACATCTTAAGAAATCCTTTTGCTGTAAAGGTTGATATGTATGACAGAGCCATGGCCGCGCAAGGATCAGAGCTGTGAATGTAATGCAATTTATTTGTTTTAGTTTAAGTGTTGGTTTATTGGTTATTTATATTACATAATTGTTGCCTCAAAAGTAACCTGAAAACCAAGCCTTTGATTTATATGTTTTTATTTGATATAATTAAAGTTACTTACGTACCTCCACACTTTGAAAAACTGGTGGTCGCCTTTAATAAGTTCAGTGACGCCTGCCACCCCTTCGAGTACCCACTCAAACATTTTGAATTTAAAGACTCAAATGTAGGCAACTTAACACACGTCCATATTTACTGTTGTATTCACATTCTTATAATTTGTTATAATTTGTTGTGCTATAAAGATTTGTTTTTACCTTGTTGTTGTTATTCCTAAATTTATTTATATTTAATTAAATCCATAAACTATTTTTTTCGATTTTCTTTGAAACCCACGACCCCCACTGAAATTTGAGCTTGCAGGCAAGTGAACCCTCAAATATAGGGTTACAAGATTAGTTCATATTTGACATTTGATCCACAAACTTCTATTGTGAATCCTTTCAAACAGTTTGGGGAAATATGACTTAGATGTACCAACAATATGGAACATTTTGAAAGCTTTGTATCCGCAGTGATGTAGGCAAAACTTATAATACAGAATCCATATTACGTTGAGAGTTATTCAAAGGAAAGAATTTGGAAAGCGAAAGGCTTCCACCCACGCTTGCATCTCTTACTCTCACATATGCTAAGAGGTAATTTAATAACGAGAATTTCTAAAGGCCACGGGCAGCCAATACCTTTGATTCCGCCATTTGCTAGAAATGGATGGGATGTTACTGATGGTCAGGTGCAACCACCAGGTTGCTTAATGGGTAGTTAAGTGCACAATTTCATGTAGTGGAATGTATAGGTATAAGAATTATACCTAATACAATTTTATACCTATACATTCGACTATACGAAATTGTGCACTTAAGTACTCATTAAAGAACCTGGTGGTTGGGCCTGCTGACGGTAAGAAATTTCTACCTCTGCGATGCACAGAATTGCCCGCTCCATTTTACTCGTAAAATGCAGAAGGCCAATGTACTGAAAAACCTAACTGCTCTTGCTTAAAAAATGGATTACCTTGTACTGTATTCTGGAGATGCAACAACTGCGCGAACATCAAAGACTACGATTATGAAGATTACACAGGCTGAAGAAAGCACCGATAGAAGAATTCGAGACATGATAATATTAAAGTTTATATTTTCCAGTGACATAAGTTTCATTTTGATTTTCAAACTGTGAACATGTAATTTTGTATTCTTTTGAGTGTAAATTATTAATATATAGTATGTATCTGGAGAAAATATTGTTGACGTTCACTAATGTCAGCGCAATAATAGTTGCTTTTTTCATTTTTTAAAGAATCGATTAAAAAATACCAATAATTGTCCTTTGACCCATCCTGGTGACCTCAAATGTAACATTTTGGTACCAAATAATTTGGGAATAATTTTACCTTTTGTTTAAGAATAAATTTGAATATTAGTTATAATTGACCTTTGACCCACTGTCGTGACCTCACTACTAATGTAAAATATGGTACCTAGAGCAATCGTATTCTACACATCAAGAAGAAAATTTTGGTACCAAAAAATCAATTTTGGCACAATAATCTCGCCGGATACGAAAATTTTAACATATTAACTGACTTCCTCTGCACTGCTATACATCTATCAATTTGTGGTAGGCCTAAAAACCCTTATCCTCTCCTTTGAATAAAATGGAGAAGGTAAACACCATGCAGGTCCTGCATTGCTAATTTGTTTAATGAAAGTTGGGTTTAGTACCAAATAAAATTATAGATTTGAGAATTCCGACCCTAACATACTGGATATCATCTTCATAGTTTCTAATGTTAAAGTAGTTTATATTTTTTCAATAAACCTCTCTGAACGACAATCAAGCACGGAAACCAAGAAACTTTTCCTGTATTGTGTTGGCTAGTCAGTTATTTGTTTTGAGTGATCATAACGATATTTTGAACACAAGGACTTTTCTTTTCTCGTCATCATAATATTCGGTACGGATATACAGAGTGTCCCACTTCAATTGCAATCTTATCTAATATTCTTTATTTTTAAGACAGACAGATGAATAAATGGTTTTTTAGAGTATGAATCTGTCGTATAATTTTTCTGTGTTTTGGAATAGTAAGGACAACACAATGAAACAACCCATTTTTCAATTTTTGCTTTTTTTCTTCTCGAACCATAGATATGTCAATAATGACTCCCTAATTGTGACTAATTAAATTTAAATGTATAAAAGTCAAAAATAATAAAAGTAATTTAAATTTATTTAAAGCGTTCATTAGATTAAAACATAAAATAAAAAATTGCGTAGTGGAATCAACCTAATTTAATCGAAGAAAAAAATGATTGAGAAGTTTGTTGCTACATAATAATTAATTTCACTTTTCACAAAATTAATTAATTTAGACGTTAATGTAAATTTCTACGTTATTGTTTAAAGGAAATTAAGATCGAAATTGTTTTTTATCTTTCGATTACGATTCTCCATAACGTGAAATTCCTTGTAATTGATATAATATACAAAGTTGAAACATGATAATTGACACAAAACTGAGATGTAATTTAATTAATTTGATAAGAATTTATTTCTTATAATAAGAGAATTATCTATAAGTATGAGCATGAAACGTATTTTATTTGTTATAAGAATGCCAGTAGGTGATTATGCCGGATTATTTATTATAGAGATACCGAAAGTAGCACACTGGGCTTTTAATTTTATATTTTTGTATGACTAATCTGATACTGTGTAACTGTTCATTTATTATATTAATAAAATTCGAAGAAAATCAAAGTAATTTCAGATTTAATATTGTAATAATTTTATTACTAGTGCGCTAATATTAAAAATCGGGAACGACCTTGAAATACATTTAATATTGAATATAATAAAGATTAATCGATTGTAGAATCTCCAGCAGGTAGCAAACTCAGATCTCCTAAGTGCAACTGTACGCAAACTTTCATCTACGAAGTACCCATTATGCAACAAATGCAACGACAGGCGTTTTATATCATTCAGAGCCAGTGGCGTAACTACCGCCTCCGCAGACCCTGCGACGCGGGTGGCGGAACCATCCGAAGGGCGCTGCTTGCGTGCAATGTTATTTCATTGGGAAATAGGAATTTTACAACAAGCACTGGAAGTCAAAAACATTATATAAAAACAGTAAAAGAGAATTAGGGATATACATATACACTGCTCAAAACAATTAGAGGATATTGTGGTACAATAATATTAGGTGTATAAATAAGATTAATTAAGTATTATAAGTAATGATTATTATTTATCTGCTTTGTCGACACCGCTAACAATAACTAAAACACTTTCGTCTACTTGCTTCGTGCTGTACCTGTAAGTAGTAATGACATTTGAAACTTGTTGATGCATCTCATCGAGCTGAACAATAGTAAAATTTTGGGGGGTGCAATAGTTTTTGAGATAATCGCCAAAGACTTTTTTGAAGGGAAGTTCATAGCCTTCCATGTTAATTTCCCCACCCTACCTAAAAATGACAACAGTTAACCCAACCTCACCTAACCTAATCTAACCTAACCAAAACCTAAATTAAAACACGTATGAATTGATGAATAACGCAAACTTAAATTAAACCTAACTTAAACCTAGGTTAGGTCTGGCTCCGTGGGGTTGGGTTAGATTCGGTTAGGTTAGGTTAGACACTATTGTTGAGCTCGATGAGACGCATCGAATAGTGTATAGGATGGCGGAGAAAAATCTGAAGTTTTACCAAATGTATAGGAAAATAGTAAAAAAATGCATTTTGAGCGTTAAAGCCTGAAAAAACTGCAATTAGTGTTAAATCTCATTAATTTTAATAAAACAAATTCGTTAAAGAGATACAAACAAATGAAAAGATAATAAATTATTATTAGTTATTGCATATTTTATTTTTACAAAAGTTACCTACGTATAATTGTAGATATGAGGGGCGCAAACGTAGGTTTAGCAGGGGCACGCAATCTTTCGTAGTTACGCCACGGTTCAAAGCTTTTGTTTTCTAGTTATTCCAGCATAGGCTTAAGTAATATGTGTATCTAGTAGACTTGATTATGTGCATTTAATGTTGCATTCGGATTCCGAGTAAAAGAGGCTATACAGAACAATCATGTACATATCCGTCACTATAGCTTTCTATTAAAAATATTTTAATTTAGGGTGTGAAAAGTTTAAAGCCTACGCTATAAAAGCCGGTATTATAATTAAAACTGGAATATCGTCCTTTGAACATATAATAGTGCTTGTTTTTTGAGATTTTTTCAAATAATATATTTATAGCTAAACATTTGGTTGGCAGGCCTTGAGAATCCAGTTGTCAAAGTATCAAAACCAATACCTTACGCAACCGATACCATAGTAGAGAGGCCTTCTAGTTCTGTCATCTACTTTAAATATTACCGCAGGTCATCTACACTGCTTCTACCTCCAGCACAGTTTTAACTACTAAGATCCAATTTTTGCTTTAAACTTTTTCGTAAATCTTAGTTGCTGTAAAACATCTTATATTTGGGTGAAAATTGATGCAGTGGTGATTTACACCTTAAAGTCTTTTCAATCTGTCATAGGACATACTGAACTTGGTACCACACTCTCCCAAGATTTGTTAAATCGTTGAATTTTGCTGAAATTGGTGAAGTTGTATAGCCTGTCATGCAGAGATTTTTCTTAATGGCCATATTGCATGGTTTCATTTAGTTTTTAGTGGAGGGAAGGGAAGACATCATAGAATTGGGGTTGAAATGTTACAGACTCAATTTACTAAAATCTTATATAATATAATATGCAGACCAGTGAGACCAAGTCACTTCATGACTTCACGTTATTAAAATACTATCTCTTTCTACGTTTCTTTCCGTCGGATACCTCCTTCTGCTCGGAATTTCTCTAAATCTCTTACATGTACCCGATGGATACATATATGTAGTATGTTGTCGATGGCAAATACATGATACCCGTGCCAAAAATGGCAGATTTGAAATTTTAAATTGCACATGACAACAACTACATCCAAACATTGAAGTATTTAAATAATACTCTTGTGACGAAACTTTAAATTAAATTGGTTCTCGTTTGTCTTGATAGATGGAGTAATGGATACGTGTTTAACCAGAAGCTGTTGAAAACTATTTTATTTTTGTGACACAGAAGGAACCATTATGCACACTATCATATATGGTTTTGATATGGGTCTAATCTTCTAATAAAAATGATACAATAATAGACTTTTACAGGTGGGTTTGAACTTTTGTATTTTTATTGTTGCACCGCCTGAGATGCATCATACAACGTCGATAGGAATTTTTTGGAAGATTACATTCAGATTTTTCTACCATAAGCATGTATAGCCACAATACACAAATGTTTTTTTAGCGGCAGAAAATAAAAGTGAATATATGAAGTGTCAAAACTACAATTGTTCATTATTCCATTATTATTAAAAAATACATAACAAGGTAAGAATTGGTATTTTTTTTCGGAAGATTACGTTAAGATTTCTCTGCTATAGTCACAATATACACCCAGAAAATAACAGTGCAAAAGTATTGTAAATTGCTCATAATTGAATATGCATAATTATTCTAAAGACCTTATTGAATTGGTTATGTAATACAAATAAAAAACATTTTTTTTATAATTTCAAAAATTGCGCTCCAAGACAAAAGCTTTGTACAGACTATACAATAAAAAAGTGTGAGCGGTTCTTTCTTATTTATTATTATTCAATAAAAACTAGTGGTTTATTATTCCGTTACAGTAAACAGAGAGTAGGAATGCTATAACAAAATATAATTCAATTAAATAATTGTTTTTATTTTTTGTTTTGTGAAGAAATCGTGGGAACGTTCGGTCAAGTTTAAGACAGTTACTTATTTCAGATAAAAGTAAATATGTTGCAATAACCTTTTACTACCAAAATTTTGGCGATCGAAGTACGGACAAAGATTGTTGCCATAGTAGGAGCTGGGAGAGTAGTACTAGAAAAGTGAGATAGCAAGTAAGTATTCTACTTTGGAGTAGTACCAAATCTAAATCCAAAGTACGCAGGCATGTGCACTTTTTCAAAAATAACCATTTTACGTTTTCTATTATTCAGGACACCTTTGCCATTTTTTACCTAGGTATTCATTGTTTGCCCATTGGAGTTTTTCATGGCGCTTAACATAAAAAAAGCAATAAAAAGAATTGTGGTTGCCTTTCCCAGGCTTACTAAATGCGTATTGGAGACTGTTAACCAAGAAAGATTGTGTACGCGTGTAATAATGTAATAAATTATTTCATCAGACTGTCTTAAGAATAAAATTGTGTAAATTGTATGTATAAACAACCAACAGGCAATTAAATTTAAATAACAAATATTTACATTAACAGAGAACTATGGGTGCTTGATGCAGCGACCACAATAAGACGCATTAGTTCCACTTACTTGATTTTTATTAAATGCCATTTTACAGTTTTAGTAACACGTGGCATTGATAATGAAAATCAATCGAGGGGAAAGTCCAGTATTGCTTTTGCACTCTTACCATAATTAAACAAGATACCCAGAACGTAGAAGAAAGGCTGTTAGTAAATGAAAATAATACAAAATCAGTGTGCAAAAGACAACGTTCGTTCAATCAATGGAAAGACTATTAATTGTGTAAACGTGAACCACCGCGGTGCAATCAACCAACTATTAATTTTGTATTGTAAATCGATTTTGCTGAAAACTAAGAATCATCCTTGCCTCAACAAGTTCATCCCTTTCATTTCTTGTGCATGTTTGCTTCTCTATTTGGAACGTCCCAAGAACTTCTGCAGTATTTGCTTTACTGCTTAATTTTCGTTATTTAACGCTAGCTGATGTTTTTCTCGCCAATAACTATGAGATACAAAGCGCTACTCTATCTAAATGACTTAGATTCGAATTATCAATCTGTTCGTTCGTAGTAAGGCATTTTGTACATATTTCTGCTAAGGTTCCTATCCCTGAGCGTATCTTAGAAGTTTTTAACATCGTCGGGTATTAATCTGTATCACTATACGTGATGCGAGTGGTAGAACTGTGGTAGATATAGTAGAGAGAAAATTATGCCTGACTTGATTTGATCACATACAGTTAATTGTAAAATCACTAATGCAAGGTGCATCACTATCTTAAATCGTATTTGGTTCATTTTTATAACCAAGAAATGGTTAATCTAATATAATCAGATCTATAATTATATTGATGAGTATTATATTAGTATTTAGCATTATTTGAATAATAATTAGTTGCTTACTTTTTTATTTAAAACTGTTTGTTTAGTTATTGCACTATTTGCGTCAATGATACCACCAGCCTACTTTGTTGTTTTAAATAATCCTTTCAGTGTCGCATCTAATTATTTTTATTTCTATTGCTTTATTTTACATACGAATTACATGATTTATTTTCCTCTTAAACTAGAATGTACCCATATCATTAGGAAATCCACCTAACCAAGTTACTCCTAGAGAGAGAAGGAGTCCCTAATTACAAGATATTCTGAATCTATGTTCTTTACTTGTTCTTTTTGCGCTATAATTGGTTGGGCAAGAATTGTTCATTTATACAAAAGGACAACACAAAATCATCCAGTGTTATTGTTTACTAAACGGAAAGTGTATTAATAGAGTTCCAAACATGGAAGTTAATATTACACCTCTTAAACGAAAGCATATAGAAAAACTGGTATAGTATTACTAAATAATTGAGAGAATTTGAAAAACAAGTTTGAAATCGTAATGCTACCATTTGGAAAAAAATGAAATTGAGAAAACTACTCAATAGGGACAAGTGACTGCACTTTTGTAACTCTGCTAGAATGATTTTAGATCGCGCCATTAGCTTTTAAGAGAGAGAAACACATGTTTCTTTACTGTTCCATTACATACATTTTTGTTTCAAATTAGCAAGAGTAATTGCATATAAGAAACTAGTTAAGGTACCCCTATTCAATTATATTCTATTTCAAAATTCTATTAAGATGGGTTAATAAGTTGCATAATTCATCAAAAGTACTTTGTAATTTTCTTGATAAGTCCATCTATGTATAGCGATGGGTATTTACTGAAATAAAACTTGGAATGAATTAAAAGTATGTGAGATATGGGATACTACTATCTTTTTCAAATGAATTGAGTGGTCACTTTCAATGCGTTTTACGAAGAAGCTGAGGAGCGGAAGGTTTTGAAAAGGTTATTAGAGAGTTACTGCTTGTACATACGTTAATATGCTATAAAGTACGTTACTTTAAAGAAAGTAGGGCGCATCATCAATGCTGCGCTAACATGGCGGAAGTAGGTCAGCTGTTGCCAGTGGTACATGGTGTGGTGGTGTCTAAATAATAAACGACTAAATATACGATTCATAATGTGGCAAACACACAAACCCCACTGGTAGGTAATAAAGTAAACTATATGGGACGTAGGTATAAAGAATATGTCTCACACGAACAGCTGTTCAGAAACTTACCGTTGCTAGGCAACGAACGTACACGTTCACAGATTTATTTATGCACGTGATGACGAGACGTATCTTTCTCTAATGTAACGGACTTTACAAGTACTATATTTCTTAAACTTGTCAAATTTCACATTATTATAAATATCTATAATTAAAAATACATCGTTTTTATGCACTTAGAACTTATTACTGTTTAATTACGTATATAACTCCATGACTTATTAATATATTCAAGCAAAATTTGGGTGTATATTTTTAATATTTTAATAAAGTAATTTATAAATATAATCTGTTTACAACAATTAGATATTATTTAGTATTTTAAATTAGTTTTAGTAGAAACTAGTGCATCCAATCTCGAAACGTAATCTCGGTATTTCGGGATTGAAATTTTCGGATCCCAGAATTCCGGGATCAATCCCGCGATTGTATATATGCAAAATATTTAAAATAACACTCAAAATCGTATATTAAAGTATTAGTTTCATAAGACACGTTTTTAGCGCACGCGTCTAAGTTTAAAAAACGATTTTTCTAAAGGACAAGTGCGCTAAAACGTCTTACGAAACGAATACTTTATACTATTTTTTTCTGTTTCGGTGTCTGAATAAAGCCATTTGGATACGCAGTTTGCGTGTCCAAAAGAAAACTGGAAACAATAGCATTTTATCTTTTAAAGTTGATATCACTGTTAAACAACTGTTCTTAAAACGTAAAACTTAATTACGTTGTAAATTTGAAAAACAAACGCAGAACTAGAATTCTCAGTGTTTCCAATTCTCAATAAACGTTTCCCTAACAAAGCTTATTTAAAAACTAAGTTATTACATTTTAAATAATTATGAAATAACACACATAGAAAAAATAGTATAAAGTATTCATTTACTTTTTTACTTAGTCTTGAATAAAATTTATAAAGAAGGAAGGAAGGAATTTTATAATAAAATTTGTTAGGGATACTTTGTTAAATAGTTTTACAGTTGACGACATTGGTAATTCTAATTCTGCATTTGTTTTTCAAATTTACAACGTAAATAAGTTTGACATTTTCAACAACAGCTGTTCAACACTGATATCAAATAAAGTATTCAAATAAATCTCTTTTGTACACGCAAATAGAAAAAATTATTTAAGATTTTACATATTAATTATAAGAAAATATGGAATAAATCATCATCAGTCAAAAAATATAAAAACAAAATAGAAACAAATTATTAAAAAAAAACATAAAAACACCAGTTCGTCTACGATGTCTGCTAAATTAAAACGGATTTTTGTGAAACGTTTCTAGCTGTGGACAATTCCCTCTCGGGTTCTACACTGGTAGGTAGATCAAATCATATATCATTTGAAAGTTTTGTTCATGAAATCCACCCTTTTCAAATAAGTCCATTTCGCGAGGAAGAGTCTCATTTAAATTTAGTGTTTATGGAGTTTGCACCATACTCTCATTTAGTATGTAACTTTTTCTCAAGACTTTCTTCGCGGGCATTTTCAAACATTGTTCATCTTCATCATTTTCTTCTTCTCTGCCTTTTTGGTGGGCAATCTTTCGAAATATTTTCAGTGTTGTGTAACCTCTCTATAGATCAAAATAGTGCACAAATAGGGGAAAGTCTCGCATTTTAAACAACTAATAATAATAAATCACTTTGCTGAGTTTTCACGGTTGCCATGTTTAAATGGGAATGTAATTGAATTTTTATAATTCCGGGATTTAATGTGTATAATCCCGGGATTAACGGAACTGAAATATGCTCGGGATTTCGGGATTCGGGATCCCGGGATTGGATGCCCTAGTAGAAACACAACAAAAAAAAGTCAAAGAACTTTGCGAAAAATTAAATAAACAAACACAGGGAAATCACTGTCGACGAAGAGATTTGTGGGACACTATTTTGAAGACACATGCAGTACGGCTATTCCGATCCCCGCTTCTTCTCCGTTGACGGTAGACTTCATTATTTTCCAATTAATTAATTTTTGTGGCATTTTGTTCACTTTCGATGAACGATAATAATTATATTTATATTATCGTATTTATTCCACCCTCCTAAGGAAGAAGGCTATTTCTGCAAAATACTGACTTTGAGTTATTTCAACTTTTATCTATTTTTGTTTACTGTCACCGGTTTTGACTTAGTCAGGTTCAAACTTAACATGAGTGATGGAATATGTTATGCTATCATCGTGCATTTAGTACATCCGAATTGTTTAGAGTATTTTTAATTTAGCGTACTTAGATACACTCCATTACCTTAGGGAAAGCGACAGGCACGTCATCAATTCTGCGCGATTATGGCGGACAGACTTTAGCTGTTGCCAGTAGCGTATCAGCTTAGGTTCTTGTCTGAATAAGAAAAAACTAAATATGCTAAAACTACCTATTAATTACAAAGCGGTGCAAAGAATAAGAATTTACCAAACACCGATGATAAACCGAAAGCAGATATAAAAATATGACTCCAACAAACAAAGCGACGACTCTGAATTTATTACGGCTGCTCAAAAATGTGTTGTTGCTATGCAACGGAAGCACACTTTCACAACTTCGGAGTTTATTAATTATTCTTTCTTTCGGAGTTTATTATTATTATTCTAACGGAGTTTATTAATTTATAGCAGCATATTATTCCTAGTGAAGCTTTTTCTATCGCAAGTGGTAAAGGTTGTTACCTAAGAGAAAATGTCAAACATGTCATCAATTTTGCGCGAATATGGCGAACTGAGTTCAGCTACTGACAGTGGCGTACACCTTAAAATGTTTTGGTCTGAATAATAAACGACTAAATATGCTAACACCACTTATGAACTACAAAGAGGTGCAAAAAATAAGACAAATTGAACAAATCTTGGTAATAATAAACCATAAGGAACGCAGATATCAAAATATGACTCCAACAAATGAAACGACGCCCCTGAATTAATCTCAGCTGTTCAGATATACGTTGTTGCTAGGCAACGAAAGTACACGTTCACAAATTCGTCTGTTCGCATGATGACGAGGTGTACGAATCTCTAACGCTATGTCCTAGGTAAATACGATATGTACGGTGCGGCGATTACAATTGTAAATACGAAAATAAAAAAATAGCACATCGTGCGTATGCCATAACGCATACTGCATATTAATAACGTATCATATGCATTTCTTAATCATGGCTCTGTTAGAAGCCACACGTACAGTGTCATTGCTGAATAATCAATAGTTTGCTAAAATTAAAACTTTTAAAGAAAATTTAAAAAAAATAGAAAAACCACACATAGAGTTTACAAACACAAATTAGATTTTGGAGAATTCCATCATCTGTATGAACAGTTACGATCAGATGAAAATACATTTCGTCAGTATACAAGGATAACTCAGCTGCTTTTGATTACGAAGTGGAAGCAATCCGTGATTATTGTTACCATTATTAAACTAATGACTATTCTTTAGTTAACATCCGCCAGACGCAGCCGCACATGCTATGTACCATTCGACGCATCTCATCGAGTTGAACAATAGTGTCCAGAAGTAAAATTTGGGGAGGGGAGTAGTTTTTGAGATAATTGCCAAAAACTTTTTGGGAAGGCGAGCCATAGAGTTCATTCTTTCTGAAAATGCGTGTTTTGATGCGCATGCCACCTAACCTAAATTAACCTAACCTAACCTAACCTAACCAAAATTAAATTAAAATACGTATGAATTGATGAACAACGCAAACCCAAGTTAAACCTAAGTAAGGTTATGTTAGGTCAGGTTAAGTTATAGGCTAGGTTACATTATAGGATAGGCTAAAGGTTAGGTTCTGGATTAGATTAGGTTAGGGCCCCCAAAACAGTTTTTAGTGATTATCTCGAAAAGTACTGCTCGTCCCCAAATTTCACTAAAGACACTATGGTTCAGCTCGATGAGACGCATCGAATGGTATACAGCGTGTACGGCTGCGGGTAGCCGACCTAATCTAAATTGTTACCCAACTAATTTTCAAGTATCTACTACAGTATAGGAAAGACTTTTTCTAACCTTAAGATAAGTAAAAAGGCAAACAACAAGTTATTTTTATAAATTTATTTTTTAAAAAACCATTCATATCGTGTATTACTATTAATACTGTCTGTAACATGTTTGAATGGGGGTTTAATTATCCCGAATGTGTTGTGATTAGAACTTCCATTGGCGGGCTCAAGGACAACTGCGTTGCAAACATCCAATTTGATTTTTAAAACATAATGTGCGATGCGACAACGCAAAATCGCAGAAACACAGTGTTTACTTCGGACACTATGATTATTTTCTTCAGGTCTTGTCGGTTGGGATTACCGCATCGGACGTACCGCAGTCACTGTATTTACCTAGGATATAGCGAAAAGGTAACGAACTTTAAGTCGAACATTAATTTATGGAATAACAATAATAACCTGCATAGTGATGATGCAATGGCTTGGATTGTATTTAGGATCCTGTTTATGGTAAATAGAAACAATACATTGGAGGGTATGCAAAGACATAAAAATGTCAAAATCTGAAATGTTTTGCAGATAAGGACCGGCTTCCTTAAGACGGCATTGTTGTGCAAGTTATCTTAAAAATGTTCTATAAAAATATTTCATTTCTGTTAGTTATTAATGGTAATAAACATAGCAAAAAGCAATCTCTTTCTAATAACTAAAGGGGGTTCGTTTTGAAGAAAATCACAATCGTAAATATGTCATAGAAATTCCAAGCAATTTTATTGGCGAGTTTTATTAGAGACTTTAATTTAAAATCTATGACAATTACTTTCATAAAATTTTGAGATTCTATATTAAACAATATATGCAGTGATATGCAAAAAAAATAGTTTACCTCGGTCGCTAGTTTTTCCGTGGGCGTTCGAAGTAACGGCTGAATACATTTGAAAAACAATAGAATGTAATCAAAACACAATTTCTAAAAGTGCCGTCTACTTTACATCAGAATTGATGGAGATATCTAAGTGAAAATAATCATTTTTGGTACAAACTTTCTCACATATTTTTATCTTTTAACAAAACACTAAGGCTTGCCATTCCTTAACGTTTTTCCTCTCTGGGCACATCCCTATAGTCTATTTCCTGCCAATACTAATCAAAGTGATAACCATTAAAAACATAGTAGATGCTGGATACACTTGACTAGTTGAATATCCGATTGTGTAATCAAGATATTCTATGAATACCATTCTTCTATGTACTGACCGTGGTTAATAGACCGTGGCGGTGCAATAACCTAATAACACCATATTGTTATTCATGTTGCATTGGTTCTAGAAATAACAAATCAATTTGCGACCATTTTAAAAATATCAGAAGGCGTTGTAGCTGCTTGGTAATAGGCCATAACCAGGTCTGAATGTTTATACACGAGATTACAAAGCACGATTAAGATAGCTGTATAAAGGTTTGCAAGAGTATCCACAATGCATTGGATATATAATATTTATATATTCAAATTTTTATTCTGAGTGAGATTGAGGAGGCGGATCAGTTATTACAAGTTTTAAAGGGCTGACCTGAGTTAAATGATTAAAATATAAAATAGAAATACTTTTGAGATACCTGATCTGACTGATCTGTTTGTTCCGATCCAGTAGAATAAATAAGGTTATGTTCACTATTTACTGAGACGGATAAATGGCTAGCCACAAACCATGACTTAAAACATAAATACTAATAGGCCTTGATATTGAAAGGTGATGTTTCTTCAATAGCTGTTTTTTGCATTTCATTAACTTGACATAATTTCCTTATAAAGTGCGTATGATGTATTTGAGCAATAAATATTGTAATAGCATAATTGCATAAATTTTTATCAAGCTACAAAAATTGCCTGTTTGGTTTGTTATTTATCTGTGTAACTAATTAAGTGATTGATTACATTTTGTGAATGTATTCCCGTGTAATCTCATAACTGCTACAGTACAGCGTTTCACATTTTTTTGAATCAAGTACAAAAGAGAAACTAAAAATGTTCTCGTATTTAAATGATGAGATTGCAAGGGTTAATTAAATAAATTACATAAGAGTTCTAATAAGAGATTACATGTATATTACAGAGGCAGCTGTCGGAGGATAACACAGAATGCGTAACTCCCGCTCGTAGCGTGTTTTCTCAAGATAAATTTTCCATGGTAAGCATTAAAATAATCTTGAAACGCTTTAGCATATGCTTTAAAAGCTTGAAATTAAATAATGGTAATTTTTAAATAATAAGTGCAATATGTGCTTTGTAGAAGATTATAAAGCATCTGAGCTTTAAAAATTAAACAATGAAACGCTTTATCAGCAAGGTAATTATTTAAAAGGATGTTGCCTAGAGGGTGGTCTCTAGGTTCTAGACCATACAGTGTGATTGAGGAAGCTATTTAGTGCTGAGATTTTTCAAATTTCAACATTGTATATGGTTTGTACAAACAATAATGGGACATTCAAGTAAGATTTAGAACATCAATGAAAAATCGCAATAGACTACTTGGCTAAGTTAGCTAAGAGATAGATACCTTCATCGATCGCACTGTATATCAATGGCACTTTGCTTTTGGCAAATCAAAAGTCAGAGATGTAAAACGAGATTTCCATATTTTGGACATGGTTCTGCACGTGTAATTAGTGAGTACATACAATTGCTGTCTTGAGTTGCAAGTAGCCTTCCTATTGAGCTATCGACCTCACCTATCGATAATCCTCATTACAGGTCACTATTATTTCTTTAACTGTTTCGTTTTTTTGCGTTTTCCAAAATTTTGCCTAAATTTTGAACATTAGAGGAACACTTCATTACGTAACCCTAAACATATGAATATACTCTTTCAAATTATCTAAAAAACAATAGTTGCTATTGAAAGCATTATATGTCCAAAATAATATTATACATGTGCTAACAAACCCAGTCCAAATTATAATTGACGTGTCTGAATTGAATATATCAAAATTGCCTTTAAAAATATATACAAAATTGCACTAAATATCTGACTCCTAATATCCTGGTCCTATTATCTTATTTTAGAGAAAATGCATCACGTGGCCAAATCCGAAAAGGTAATCTCAATCTCGAAAAACAACATTCCTTGCCACTGATACACTTACTAGAATGTAACCAATATATGTCGTGGGATGAGGTGTCATTGCAAACACGTGGAAAGTAATAGGGAGAAGAAGTGCATACGTCATACCGTGCCTGACGTCATAATTCTTTCCTCGCAACGCGCATGTTCGCATCGCTCTACTTCGCTGTAAACCGTTTGTTTGACAGTTTTGACACTGTTGACAGTTGGAAGAGAAAACGTGACGCTACTTTGTGAGGTTAAAATAATAGATAGGTACTATCACAAATAAAATATTGAAACAACAATGGGTGAAAGCCATTGGGTAAGTGTTTTTATAGCTTGTAAACATCCTTTTTAACACTATCAATAATCAGAAATGAAAATATAATGTGCCTTATTGAAGTACATGCGCGTTGCGAGGAAAGAATTATGACGTCAGGCACGGTATGACGTATGCACTTCTTCTCCCTATTCGGATTTAAACTTCTTTCTCGGAGTACCAGAGATTGCTACTAATTCTATAAAAAAATGAATGTCGTTGAAAGTAATAATATAAAGTCAACATAACGGGCTTGGTAGTTTTCAATGTCTAGCATTTCGACGAAATCACTGGTCTGAAATCATTTAGCTGTACAGAGTAGCAGTGAGACGTACGTGCAATATGAAGTTACCATCTACAACTATTACCATTACCAATATTAAATTACCAAGACTTATTCATTAGAGTTGTGTGATTGTGAGATAAATTGTCATAGACGTTCTATACTAAAGTATGAGCAAAAAGTAATTCCAAGGGTGCCTATGGAATTTTGAACTTATGTGTATTATAACACCAGAAAATTATATCAAATTAATAACAACTGTCACTGTCAAAGGACTCGAATTATTTTATACTATAATTTTCTGGTGTTATAATACACATGAGTTCAAAATTCCAATGGAACCTTTGATGGAGTTACTTTTTGCTCATACCTACTATAACACTTCGTCCTAGTCCTGGGTCCGTATTCTTGAGTTTCGCATACGAGATGACGTAATTCTCTATTACCTTCTAACATTTGATTGGCTAAGTTGCATCTTATGACGTAGAAATTACGTCATCTCGTATGCGAGACTTGTTCGTATGAGTTCAAGAATACGGGCCCTGGGCTCGTATTCTTGAACTCAGACGAACAAGATACTCATAATAATACGAACTCATACGTCATAAGATGCAACTTAGCCAATCAAATGTTAGAAGGTAATAGATAATTAAGTCATCTCGTATGCGAAATTCAAGAATACGGGCCCTGGATGTTGATCCAACCAGATTTTTATTTATTTTTTGATGTTGAGTTTACCTTCCAATGCTGTAATATTCAAAATAATCAACAACTATTTATACAGTTTCTATATGAAGAACATCTTTCGTAGACATGCAGAGCATCATATTTCTAAACCTGTAGTTCTTGCAATGCTGCAATCATGACTTCTTTAAGCCAACACTTCAAATGTTAAATTTCATAGCGCTGTAAAATCAATCAATACTTTGAGGTTCAACTGCTATTTTAATTTTCAGTGTTTAATATTACACAAACAATAAATCCTACAGTAACAGCTTGTGAAAACATAAATCATTCTGTCTTCGACTCCCTTCGCCTACTCTTTTTGGGCAAAATGCCAGAAAAACTTGAAAAGAAACTGTCCCTGAATTAGATTTTTAAACCAAAATATTCTTATTTAGAAGTTCCTAAAAGTACTTTATATATTCGTAATGGTAAATTAGAACGACATTTTTGTGCAACACGATTTTTAATGCGGCTCGGAAATCCGTACTTCCAAAGCTTAATTTCATGGAATCCAACCTTTGTAGTAGCACAGATCTCTTTTCAATTATACATTGATGTAAGACAGGGTTAATATTGAACTGTTAAAATGAAGCGTGTTTATAAACCATAATTATAGGAAGGAATATCACCAAATATTCAATATTTTAAACAATGCTTTTAGGTTTTATAATTTACGCTCAGAAGTTTCAGAGATATAGAATTCCAAAGTTTCGGCTAACGTACAGTTTTATAGACTCAGATTCCAGGCGCTCAGATAGGCTTAGAACTTTAATCTTGTACTGTAAACTTGTCGTTCCATGGAATCAAAATCTCAATGATGTTCAAGTAATGAAAATTCTAAAATCTAGTGTACTAGAATGCTTTCATTTGTACATTCCGTAATTATTAATTTTGTAGTCCAAAATTTTTCTAAATTCATCTCAAAATTTTTTATTGCCTTGAATTCTTTAGGTTTCTAGAAATTCCTTATTCTTCGCGCAAAACAAAAATGACTGACCCAATTCAGGCGACATGAACCGATTCGTACAACGAAATCACCACCGTAGTTGTAGTAAATAGTTACTGAGGGTGCTTGAATGTCCAGGAATTCTACCCCAAACGAACCCCTTACATAATTAACTGGCAAGACATTCAATTTGTCATGCTTTCTAGGGATTTTTTTCTAGAAAAGAATTTCGATGAAATCTAGTTAGTACCTTCAAGTTTTGCCACTGCCATCAAAAGCAAACGTGACACTGACTTCCAGAATATATAATACTTAACACTTTCAACATGCGTATCCTTGATAAAAGTAACATAGAATACTATAGTTATTTTTACGTGGGGTACCTGCCTTTGCTCAACCCCCACGTTCCTTCCATGAGGAAGTGATTGGGATACGCCCAATCAGCGCGCAAGTTGCATAACCGGCAGTCGTGCAATTGCTACCAGATTGCTCACTGGTAGGAGCGAGGTTGCCTATCCACCCTCTACTAGCTAAGACGCGCATAGTGACCGAGCAGTTGAAAAGACACGCTGCTCACCCGCCGGCACCTCCCCCGGTTGCGAAAGAGCGGGGCGAAGCACCTCGTCCAGCAATAGGACTATTCCCCAACATGACGCTGTTATCATGTGGGACCACTGCCCGATCGAATCCAACCTCAAATGTGGCAGGACTTGGTTTTTAAGCGGTTTTGCCACCCCGATCTACCAATTTTAGGCTTGGTGGGCCCTCGACAGAGCTTCTTTTAAGTCTACACGTTATAGACACCCGAAATTGGTGAAGTTGTCTTAATAGTGAGAGGCTATGTATTCGCTTCAACTATCCTTAAGTGTAATGGCTTTCAGAGCTTCTCCCAATCACCGTACCCGGTTGCAATCCGGATCAAAGGGTGGCCGGGATAGCTCCTAAGCGCATTTACCTGGCGGCTTGCAGTTTCCCATCTGCCCAAAGGTCGGGATAAACCTCACTTCTAGTCACCGCACTAGAGATTCAGTCAAACAGCGGGTTCCTTTGGTGACCATAAATGACCTCAGTCAAACAGCGGGTTCCTTTGGAGACCTTACATGACCTAGGTCATGCAGCGGGTTCCTTGGTAACCATGAATGACCTCGGCCAAACAGCGGGTTCCATTGGTGACCATAAATGACCTCCTCCCTAGGCGAGATTCGAATCCGCCCACACCGGTCTCCTCTACCAGGGCTCCCCCTGATCGGTCAGAGTTACCGTCGAGAATTCTCACGAATTTCTCTACCACACACTTTTTATCCTGACTGCTTCATCCGTTGCCCGTCAGCGGGTTGGGGTAGAAGACAGCCAGTTCTAGGGGTGAACGTCGTGTGGTCTCCCGTCCACCCACAAAGTAACACGATAAAAGTAACACGAAGACTATTCTTTGAGTTAGGATATCTTCGTATTAAGTGGAGTCAATAGGTTCTCAAATTTCCCACATTGTTATATCCTCGAGATTAGTTACCTATTAATAAGATTTGGCATTTGTACAGTATACAGTTGTAGGTACTAGGGTTCCTAAATATGAACTGAGCTGTGTGTTATTTAGAGTTAAGTCACGCTTCTCAAATTTTCCTAGTGACATTTCATATTTTGAAGATATTTATCAAAGGTTGGCAATCATGAAAATTGGTTTAATAAATTAAACTGTCAGTATGACATTTATATAAATCTGAAATTTGGTACAATTAATACTTTATTAAAAACTGTCGTAAAATTGATGTATATACTATAGTAGTTTTAAAAATTCTCTACAAACAATAAATAAATGATAATGTGCACATTAAAAATTTTTACATGCATAAAAATAAACATGACAGCATAACCAAGAATTTATACCTGGCAGTTGCTGAATGTTGTCACTAAAGTAAAAAGAGAAAAAAAAGTATCTCTGTTTCAGACAGCTTAGTTTTGGCCTAGAAAGAGATAGATTTTGACAGCCGTGTCCTAACTCGAAAATAACACAGTTGAAGTTTTATTTCATTTTTATCATATTTTATTTGATAAACGAATTATTTTACTTTCGAACAATTAGATTAGTTGTTGGTATTTACTCAACGGTAGTTAAATTCCTAAATATCCTCCATGATTCAACTGCTTGTTCATAATACAAGTACTAACAACTACTATAATACATTTATTTTTAAATCAACTACGCATACAGAACGGTTGCTAAGTCGGGACTAGTTCATCGCACAGCCTACTAGATTAATATAAACGTCGCTTATATAAGTGAAGCTTATATGAATCTAGTAGGCCGTGGTTTATCGAGAATAATGCTCCATCTATGGGTCGGTTGCATAAAGCATTGTTAACTACATGATTATTTAGACACGTTGTTAATACATGTGACTGGTTAATTCAAAGCAAGTGTAGTATGATTGGTTCTTTTAAACCCGTTGTTAAGTTTTATCCAATCGGGTTGCAGCGTGTTAACTATGCCTTGTTGCAACCGATTCTATATCTATCCGTTGATAAGGAAGTATCAAAATTTAAGTAGAGTTACTGTATAATTATATTTATTATTTTATACAAGTGGCATAACGATTTAGGGCCGGTTGTTCAGTACGTGGTTAACTTCTGGTTACTAGTAACTGGGCTTTAACTGTGAAAAGCGAGTTGTTCAGTAAGAAGTTAACTTTTAACTATAATATATTTTTGTCGTTAACTAAACCACCGAGGTTGAGGGTTTAAGATGTGGTTAGATTATGAATAACTTAAAAATATTGGAGAGTGAGAAATAAAACTTATAGACAGTTGTGAAGAAATTATAAACAGAAAGATTGTTAATAATTAATAAAAAAATAATATAAATAATAATAATTATTATGAAGGTGCATTTTCAATTATTTTTGAATACTTTTTTATCAACGATATTAATAAGGCTATTCCCCTTTTGCCGCGTAATTAACATCTCGATCTCTGGCAACTTTTATTATTTATTACTTGCATATGTTGTAATTTATTATTAGATTGCATTAATAAAACGATAGAATTCAGAAAAATAAATGCGTTAGATAGCTTACGCAGCAATTTACGTATAAATTATTGTATAATTTATATTAGCTAATAAGTATTATTCAAGTGAGTCCCCTAATGAAAAAATTGAAAAATATATATCTAACACTTGACTTAACAACGAAACAATTTAAGGTTAAAACAACCAATTACGTGCATGAAAAACGGTGTAAAAACCATAAACCATAGAAAAACCTAGAAAGAGCAACTGTAAAACTACAAAAACATTCTACCAACATAACGATTTCGAGGTTTAACTAATCTTAAAATATCTTTGTACTGAACAACCCAAAACTGATTTACACCAAATTTATTTATAACCAGAGTTTAGTAATGCCATAGGATATACGGCCAACTGAACAACCGGCCCTTAGAACCATCACAGTAGAGTTTGTTGTTTATTTGTTAACAGAGTCTCAAAAAGTTCTACTGCGTAGTTTAAACTTACACTCTCCAAGTTAGAAGTCCGCGAAACCGAACATTTTTTATGGGCTAAAAACTTGAATCCAAATGTTCAGCAATTTTAGCCCATAAAAAACTTCAGGTTCGGCAAACTTGCAACTTGGAGTAAGCTTCAAGCGGCCGCGCCATTTTGTGTTGTTGTTAAGGTTAATAGATGTTATGTATTTTTTTATTATAATTAAATAAATGACTTTTTTATGTTTATGCAAATCGTGATGAAAACTGCACGGAATTTAAATCAGTAGTAATCGAAAAAGTAATTGGAATCTTAGATTATTGCTTTACAGTAATTTCAAGAAAAGTAATCAACTACTTAGTATTTGATTTACTTTTCAACATGGTAATTGGCAATCGTAACTTTTTGAGCTAACTTTTTGTAAGTAAGTAACTTTTGAGTAACTTTTCGGCTTTGAGACTGAACTCACGGAGCGGTATGGCCTTGCTGTTGAAAAGAAAAAAGAATGGTTTGTAATAATCCTTTAGTAGTAACAAATGTTCCATTTGGCTGCATTGATTTTTACAATTTAAGATTTCAGAAGTTCAGAGAACAGCAACGATTTTTGCACAATGAGATGCCCCATAGGATGGTGGTGGTGGGGGGTAGAGTTTATAGGTACTCCATTTCGAAATCGGTTCGCAAAGAACACAATGAACTATATAACTTGAACAATATGGCGGCAATCTCCTAATATAATAATAGCCAGTTCCGATGTCCGATGTCCACCGAAAAATATCTCGAAAACTAGAAGACTTAGGAAGCTGAAATTTTACAGGCAGGTGGACCTTACCCCAAAGGGGTGCATGAGTATATCTTTAATCCTAGAAAACCCGAGGGGTCGCAGGGGGAGGCATTTCTCAAAAAATCGTTATAGCTATATATCTCTTGAATGGCGTAAGCTATAAACTTTAAATTTTCACAGATTATACTTGCAGCAATTCTTAAGATACTAAAATACAGAAATTACCGGCATTTCATCCAGGGACGGAGTAAGGCAACATTCCAGGGGGAAAAGAGTTTTCCGCAAAAATAACTATTATAAAACTCTTGATTGTGAGTAATCTGTAAGAGCTACGTACATGCCATCGGACTTTTTTGCAGATCTTTTTGAGATCTACAATTCGTTCGCTTACAGTTTGCCTTTATCTCTTATCATGTTTGCAGCGTAATGCGTTTTGCCCCTGTTTGAGCCAATTTTCTTACTTACTTATTTCACACTTTCCTTATTACACGACATTTGAAAGATTCTCTGACCAATCTGTATACATAAAAACCTTCTCTAAGAAATAAGCTATCAAATGGTGAAAACGGAATCAAAATCTATTCAGTGGTTCTCGAAATTCAACAGTTTTTACAACAACCGAACTTACAAAAACTACAAAGTTAATGGGGGCACGCTGATTGGCAGCGATCGATGGCGTGTTTTAAGCGGTGGTTCCTACACACTCCGTTGATTTCCAAACGAATATTATGCTAATATATAAGGTAGATAATATAATAAAAAACTACATATATAATACACACCTGCCATTTGTTTCAAGTTATTTTAGCAAACTTATGTGTTTTATAGCATTTATTTGAGCAAAAAAAGTTTGGAACATATTAATAATTACGAAGAAAGGCATTGCTAACATTATTATTAAGGAAAATATAAATTCCATTGGAGTAGCACATCCTGAGCTACGAGGCTACATTTCTTTCGCTAGGAACGTTGTTCTGTTCATATATAAGGAGCGACGCAACATCGGGCGAGTTTATTTCGACTGTTTTGCATTTAGCAAACTTTGTTACGGAGTTGTTAATATTTGATTTTTACAATGGAGAAACTGATAATGGAAGACGGTAAAGTCTCCCATCGCATTGTGTCAATGAGTGCCGATAAGAACTGTCTATTTAGAGCTATCGCACACTGTGTATTTAACAGGTAGACGTGCACGAGGTGGTAAGGGACCTCATTTTCGGCCACGTGTGCAACAACTGGGAAGAGTTTGAGGTCCTTAGCTCGACTCCCGGCGATGATAATTACCTAACTCCTACCGAATACCGGGCAGAGATGGGCCTCGGTAGGACTTATAGCTCGCTGTGTGAAGTTATTGCAGCTACCCAAATCTTCCCATTTGTGTGGAGGGACGGCGGCCTCTTTTATCTGACCACACTTCAGGTTCAAGTTGTCCTTCATACAAAAAGGCTACTTTTCTCAGGGAGAGACCTTCAGAGGGTCACTTTGATGTGTTGGGGAAAATTGAAACACCGCGTCAAGAAGGTTTAGAAGACGGAGGGTCTGTTCGAAAGAAGCACAAAAAAAGGAAATCAACAACAATTAGGGGCAAAAAGATTCAAGTCAGAAAGCGAGATGGAGAGACAATGAAGAGTCTGGCCCAAGAGTACATCGATTTATTGCAATCGAAAGAAAGAGACAAGTCAGGGATAACGAGAGTGAGCAATTAAAAAAGAAAAGGTTGGAGGATAACAGATAGACATACAAAGGTCGAACATAAACAGGCTGACAAGGGAAAGAAGAAAAATGCTATAAAGAAAGAAGATAAGGTATCGAAAAAGAAAAGGTTGGAAGATAACAGAAATAGACGTGCAAAGGTCGGAAATAAAGAGGTTGACAGGGAGAGGAAGAAAAATGCTAGAAAAAAAGATGAGAAATCGAAAACGAAAGGTTGGAAGATCAGAGAAATATACGTTGAGAGATTAGAAATAAAGCGGCTGATAGGAAGAGGAAGAAAAATGATAGAGAGAAAGAAGAAGAGGAATCAAAAAGGAAAAGATTACGACAAACCTTGTGTACGACGAAATATTCAATTAAGGAATCATGTCCGTTCGTTGGTTCATATGTTCGTTCGTCCGCCAAGATTACTCAACAATATGCTCAAGTATGCATGCATATAAACTGGTAATTGTTTACGGTAGGGGTTAAGGACTACTACTTAAAATAGGTAGAAGAGTGTTGGTGGTGGATCCCAAAAATTAACTTTTATAAGTAGAACTGTTTTCTTACTTCGTGGATACACCAGACGAGTGACATGACCAGAAATGGACCGTTGATTTTTCAACGGGTATTATGCTACTCTTCATAATAATCATCCCATTTTTGATAACTTGGTTGGTATGGTATGGTGAGCTGTTAAAGTTAAGAGTTAACCGTGTATAATAGTAAGTCGAACTAATTAATTGCTAATTAAGTGTTTATAAGCAAAGTAACTCATCGAAAAGATTACCTCGCGTATACATGGCCATTTTGTTTAGGGCGATCGTCTGCAATTCCAGTTACATTTTACAACCCAACCATGTTGTTTCTTCATTTCGATATATGTCTCTTATATATATATATATATATATATATATATATATATATATATATATATATATATATATATATATATCTCTCTAAATGTCTATTCTATGAAATTTCCTTGTTTAGGTTTCTACTGGCATGTTCGGATGTCTTAACGACAGGTACATTTCTTGAACTTGACCGTTTAAGGTTTTAAGTACTGAAAGTCTCATCTATTGGAATTTAGTTTTTCTTTTACGTTGTAAGACCGTACAGAAACAATAAGTCGTATTATTTTCTTAGCTGGAATCTTGCAGAATGAAGACATCAGTTAAAAATATCCAATTCTAGGTGTATATGGAATGTGGTTGTTGATAAATATGTCGAAAGATATTTATGACTGCTCAGTAAACTAGAAATAATAACACTTGTGGGTGCAATACTGGGTACTTCTTCTAGTAAGTAGCAAAGTTGTTTATAGGGATGAATGCATTTAAAACTGTTTATTATGAAACTTACGAATTTTTAAAATAATGCTCTCGACGGAATCATATTCAGGAAACATATGTTTTGTAAACGCTACAAATGACAACATTTGTTGAGAAACAGCTATCATAATACAGGAGAAGTTTTGCAGTAAAGGGGAGATTTATTTATGTACCTGTTTGCTTTTTATCAAAGTTATTTCTCAATGGGAACTTCTAGGGAAACGTGATTAGAGAATTAGTGAAAGTGATTTTAAATTACCCGGGGGATTTCCAAGACTTTGCAAAGAAAGAGTCCTTCCCACTACGGAATAGAAAAATTGACCCAGAAACCCTACTCCAATGTTACATACAGTCAATAATTCAAAGTAGTAAACTAATAAAAGTTTTACAATTTCAATATTTTCTTTAGAAGCGTTTCATTTTTCAAATTTTAAATTTTTAGGATTTATAAGAGTTTTTAAGTGTTAAATATTAAAAACGTTTCAATAATTCATTGATAAATCATAAAAAAGAGAAACGTAAAGTTTTTCCAGCTATTGCCTTATCCAAGTCATAAAATTAGTAATGCGATGGCCAACCATTGAAAAAATAGCTTGATTTACAGTTTTCTATGTTACAAAAAGTTTTAATTGAATTAAACAGTGTTTTCCTTAACTTAATTTTTTTTAACTAAATATGATTTGTCTGTTGTATTCAGTATTAGCAAATATTTTGTAATTGAATTCCAGTTTCTTTTTGCAAAACCGCAACATAAACATATAACACCTTTTAATAGAACATTAATTTATTAATTGTTATTAATTTAGTGTCAAGTATGGTTTTATTCAGATATGCATTTTATATTTTCTGATTATGAAATTGGCACATTAACCTATTTACCAACTAATAATTACTTAATTAAATTTATAAACGCATCTCATCATAGATGCTAGATATTGTTTTGTAAATTTGCCCAATGAAAAGAAAAAATAAAACCATTCCATTCTGCCTACACCTTAGGCCTAATTAATCAAATATCGCGATAAAAAGATATTTTTTAATTTGCTGTGACAGTAAGAGCATTGTTCTTTTATTTTAATTTGAAGGTAACAAATCAAATATCGTTTTAGCGAGGGTTATAAATAACGTTAATAAATTAAAGTTCTTTTTTGTTCTTGGGAAATTTATACTTTTTTTTATTTAATGGTATTTTTTCATAATTATAAACATTTTTGCTTCCATTAAAAACTATTTGTCTATTATTTCATTATGTATTTGCATTTGCTTTTTAGTAATTTAATACTCTTTGTAATGGGTAATTAAATGCATGTATTACTCATTGTGTTAGTAGATTTTTTAAAAAGAAATATACATTTAAAATAAAGCTAATGTACGAAAAGACAAAAGAAATATTAAATAACAAAATTTTTTTGACATAAAAAATGCTAATTAATGGGAATACCCCAATATTTATATTAATAAAATTAAAATACTAAAAGGGAAGAAAATAATTCTAAATTTAATTTACTAGATGTTACTCAATTAATTATATTTATTGAAGATTTATTTATTAAACATTATTATAACGTTGCAAAACAGAAACACAAATATTTGATAAGCCATTAGTTTAAATAAACATATTTTAACTAAACTATAGGATTTTATATATTTTTAGATGTGTTAAATAATAATAAACTTTTAGCAATTTAAAAATTTGTAAATATTTTTTATTTTAATGTTTTTGATATTTTAATTTACTAGTTTCTTCATTTTTTTCTAAATTATTCTAACACTACTATTTAGAAAATTGAATATTTTAAATAAAAATTTAATCAAAATTTCAATTAAAAATGTATGCATGCATGACGCCCCAGAGACAGTGTTCTTTTATGATTTAATTTTAATATAAAATAATTACACTAAAGCACTAATTATACAAATACCAACAGATTTGGGGTTAACTTTTTTCCAAAACGAAAAATTGTTTATTCCAATTTAATTAACAGTTTCCAATTATTACTTACTCAATTGCGTCACATGCCTACATATAGCTTTTCTTCTCTATTGCGAAAAGATACCCGTAAACAGATTACACAAGCACAAGATGCTTTTTATCGGAGTTTGTTGTTATCACAGTTTTGATAAATGGGTGATATGTTTACAAAAAATTAAGAAAACTGAAAGTCAGATCACTTTCGGGCCTGGATAATTAAAAGTTACAGCTTTGTTTTTGAAAAGTTGGTGTTGTTATTGGTTGTTTTTGCAATTGTAGGACGACGTAAAGAAAACAGAAACAATACTAACGATAGGCTATAGGACGGTTTGTAAATTAAAAACAAAAGATTTTTTCCAATCCTCGATATTTTTTCTGCAAAAGGAATGAATTTTCTTATTTTTCTCTTTTTTTCTTTTTGTTTTTTCTGATATTCTAAAATAGAGAATACTCTAGTAACCTAAAAATCTCTTTTCTCCTTTTAAACAAAAATGTCTCAAATAGGACCCCAAAGATGTTATGCGGCAACTTTAATTTCAAAATCAAGTTAAAATCAAGTCAATTAATTAAGAATAAAACATGATTTAGTCCTTATCTGCTAGGAATATTTTTTAACTATTATCATTTGTTACATTTTATTAATCTGACACAATGGCCAGAAAACTCAGATATGGAACTTGCAAACGAGGCTCATAAAAATGGGGCGAGTTGATCAAGTCGTCTTGTGTACAGTTATTAGGTACTTATTACATACAAAGTTTTACCCGCCCGTTTTGTTTAAGTGGAGTTCAATTTATTTTTATCATTAAGTTGCTAGTAACATAACGATAAATTAAATTGGATCTTACTAGTTAACACTAGATAGGTATCTTATTTAAGATTTTACTAATTTTTTGTTAATATAAGGTTCGGCGAAAGACGTGTTTTGCCGCGTTTAACAAAATTCTAGGTTAGGTGTTCTGTACTAAAGTATTACATCGCTGTCCTGTGTATCCGTTTGCTCGCACTAAATAGTACTTTTGATCGGGACAAGAAACTGGTCAGATGACAATGGTAACATGGGTAATTGATCCTGAAGGGTTTAATTCTGGAATCATATTTTACCTACTCTTTAAGTTGTGTCAAAGTTTGTACAATTTTTCACACACATGAAATTGCACATTTACATTAAATGTGAAATAAAGAATGGCCGCATTCAGGGACGCTCAGCTGCTGAATAACTGATTCGGCTGTTACTTTGAACGAATACGGTTGACAAATCAAAGCTTCAAATCCAGGTGATATAACAAAGTATCGCAAAGAATGAGAAAAGGCAACATTAACGGCTCACTCACTGAGTGCGCTGATTTTGCGAAATTGCGTTTTATAGTTGTTAACTTCTAATTATTATTACTAAAAATATCATTATTTTTCAGTGTGCTTGGAATTTCTCAAAATCACTTGAAAATCAGGAAAGTTTCGATATACATTGGTACCTTGGTTTGCGAACATAATTCTTTCCGGAAATGTGCTCGTAATCCAAAGCACTCGTATATCAAAGCGAATTTTTCAATAAGAAATAATGGAAATTTAGATGATTCGTGCTGCAATTATTTCGTATGCATATAAAAATCATACACAAATACATTATTGGTCAGCAAGTTAGACTACACACACACGTAGCGTTATCTAATGCACGATTATACTAACGCGTGTTAGTAACTGCATAGCATTGCATGAGTTGCGTACACATTCAAACGCTTTTCATTTTCATGAAGCGAGTTGCAAGTAAAAGTTGAGTAAAACTAACTCAGAAATTGACCCAACCCAAACAGCAAAAAAAAGTTCTACTCCGTGTCAAATTGTTCTATACCCTTCTCGTAGTAAGTGATAAAAAATTGCATGACCCAGAGCGTCAGGTTTGGTGGAGGAGGGGGGTGAAGAGCCAGCAGTTGAAAGACTTGGTTCGAGAAGATGGGGGATGAAAGGCAGTGAGGTAAGGGTGGTAATAAAGAGCAGGGGCCGGCCAGACCATCTGCCCTCCCAAGGCCGCTCGGGCCAAGTTCTCTTTTATGTTCAGTTGTTTTTGTATCTGCGTTCCCTAATGATATTTTTACCCCTTCCATATCTCGGTAACCATTGCCTTTAGCACAAAAATGCGCAGAGTAATTTCTGTTCGGAATTTAATGTAGATTAATCTTGTACATATTGAAGTTTGCCCTAGACCTCATAGTTTTTGAGATATTTGCGAAAAACTGCTGAAACATACTATTTTACCCCCTTTTCACCCCCCTCACTCCCAAACCCGACGCTCTGGGACGTGCAGCTTTTTATGACTTACTACGAGAAGGGTATAGAACAATTTGGCGCGGGGTAGAACGTTTCTTTTATGTTTGGGTTTGGCCCTAGTTTTACTGTACTAAAATGCCGCTTTTGTTCCAAGCGTAACGAATATAGGTAATATTTCAGTAAATTCTTACATTCTCAGTAACTAACAGATAATTTTATATCCTCATAACTCTCAGATCATCGAAATCTACAGTTCAGGTATTGCCTGCGTATAATGATCTTTTTTAATGTAGTATTTTACGCTTTGCTTATGGATCAAAATCTGAAATTAGTTAATTTAATAATTTTGATATACAGTCTATTTTTTGTAAGCGATAAGGTAGGAAGTCCAATGGAATTTTATTATTTTCCTTCTAAATCTGTACCCTTGCTAATGTAATTGAAAGCTTTTTTTTACACCAAAAACATCAAGAAAATCAAAAAATGAAAAGCTTTTTGAGATTACGCTGCCAATCCCATTATCTTTCTTTCCACTGCTCCAAAAGGAACTTAGAAATTATCCAAATTTTCAATATATCTGAAAGTTTAAGCAAATTTGAGTTTTAGTTTGAAATTTATTAAACAACTGCCAGTTCAAAAAATCAATATCAGCGGATTGTGTAGCGAGCGACTTACGAGTTAGTAAATGTGGTAGCTTAGTAGTAAATTGTGATAAGCATTCCCAAGTGAGTATTAAATGAACAAGTGAGTATTATTATTATTATTATATTAACAACCGTTCCGTTATCACATCCCAGGGAGCTTTTCAACGACTTAGCAATGACAGATTGCTCCATCATTGCGGGTCTTTAGTTCGGGAAATAGTACTTACTAGAGAAACGTTGTTTAGAGAGATTGCAAACTGAGGAAAAAATTGAGTAGTACGACTAGATGTAATAGTCTCAAAAATTAGCAAGAAGAAATGTGAAGTATAGAAGTATGAAGATTCTTTGACTTTGAGATGTATAATGTACCACACTATTTGCCTACAGTTTGCAAGAGTATTCGTACAAACTTTTCAGAACAGAATTGGTTGGCTGATAATGAAAAAAAAACTATTTTTATCTAAAAGTAAGGTCGATTTGTTAATAAGCAAGATTATAGAGTTTGGGTTACAGAAAATCTAATAAAATCATATGCAAAAGAGAAATGTTCAGGTCTACAGGGTAACTGTGTGGTGTATGATGATGTATAACAGAATACAGTGAAGCCTCGCTAATTCGAACTAATTAAAACAGGGGCAATCCGAGTCATCGCGGTTTTCGGATTACCGCGTCTGTAGAGTTACAATGTTTTATTTGTAAAGAAATGCATTTAAAACATTCTGCAATACATTTATTTAAAAACTACAAAAATGTTTACGCAAAAACTGTTTTAAAAACACAAGAAATAATATTCCGCATTAATATGTCGTTCACCAAAAAAGCCGGTGATTTTTATTTGTTTTCTGTTTTTTGAACTTAGATTATTCTTTTAAACCTTCCGGAATCGAAATTGTTTCAAATTTTCTGCCGCCCATTGCAAAGCCACCGCTTTGCAACTTTTCTTAACGGCTTCTTAAAGGGCTTCACTGCGTGCGAATCATTGAATAGCTTTGCTCCCGCGATTTTTAACATACGCAAATTGTCTTTTTAAATTTAAGTATCGAATCTTTACTTGCCCTGACGTCATCGTTTTGAAACCATCTTTAATAAAGTCACAGTAGCGTGCAGAGTATACGAATCAGTGGAACCCGAGTGTACGAAGGTGATAACGCATACGTTGTATCGCGACTGCTTCCACTGTTTCGTATGCTGGATAATGATGCTTTGACTTTTCGTCCCAACATTTCGGAGGATATCGGTGAAAAACCATGCAATTAACTTTTCTTTCATATCCGGATATTCAGCATGTTTTAAAGTTTTTTTTAACGTTGTTACATGATCATTCAGATTTTGTAACAAATCTGGAAATGTATATTTAAAGTTACAATGCGATCTTTTTAACAATTTTTAAACTTACCAGAAAATCATTTTACGTATGGCGGAGATAGGTACATAAAGTCATAATTCGTAAAAGAAGTATCAATTCTTTTTTAACTTATAATCCTTTGTAACTAATACGAATTGTGAAGTTGCAATGTATCCACTTCTAAAAAATACGTGACTTTTTCTAATAAGAATTTGCCAGACAAATATACCGTAAACATAAATAAAATAAAATCATTTGTTTTATCTACAACGGTAGTTTTGTATCAAATTACACATCTGGATACCCATTGCATTCGTTACTATAAACAAAACTTGAGGAATAAAAACAATTAATTCTAAAGTTCGGATTATCAAAACCTTTAAATCCGGATTACAATAAACCCAATGTAAATAAATTGCTGGTCCGGATTATAGTGGTATTCGGATTAACGTAGATTCGGATCAACGAGGCTTCACTGTAATTGGGTTCTACTTCGACTGGGAGAGATTTCGTGGAACCAACGTTTTCGTATTACCAAGACATGCTAAAAAGCCTCTTTTAAACGTACTCTCTATAATACACGGACACTGGCAGTACATAAAGCTCATTTTTAGTAAAATGGTATTTCTTAATCGGCCACTTAATTTACATGAATTATTTTGTCATCGTTCACACGTGAAATTTGATACCAACAGTTCTCGTTTAAACATTTTTGCTTTATCAGGTTTTTCTCGGAATTAATTTCAAAGAGTTTAATAATATTTCTTCTCTTATCTACATTTGTTTTAAAATGATTTTTGAGACTTATTTTCTAGATTATTTATATTTAAGCAGTTTGCAGTATTTGCAAATCATTGAAGAATTATTTTGAACTACTAATAACCGTGAACTAGCCAAAAATAAATTTATTAACAATAATTACTTTACTAATAAAGGCGATGAGTAATGAACTAAATTAATGTAGCGAGTTTTCACAAACATTGAGGCTATATCAATTCCTGTTTTAGAAGATCTACTACATACATAGATGTATCTTACTTTTATCTGCTTAAGTGATTAAGCGGTGTTTTTCATAAGGGTTGGAATACTTGTAGTTACAAAGCAAATGACTGAACACTACAATTAATAAGGTTTAAACAGGATCGGCAACAGGAAACCTGATATAAGAAATTTCAAATTTTATTGAAGATTGCTAGGCATCGGATAGCTTAAATTATGATACTTTAGTCGTTATAACTCCACAAGGGAATTGTAATCTTTAAAAGCATTTCTGTACTACTGTACAAAAGAAAAACTATCCAGTGAATTGCGGACAGTACGACAGAACAGCAGAGACGGAAAAGCTGATGATAATTTTCCGACAAAGTCTCCCATAGGCTGCAGAAGGCAAGCTTTTACCTAGCATCTGCACAATAATTCTTCTAATAATAAATAATAATAAAAACTAGAGCTTCTATAAACATGGCAAGCTGCAGGGACCAATCTGACCAAGTTAACTCGGCCGGCCACCCAATCACCCTGCTCCCCTCCCTAACACCCAGAAAATTGCATGGTGTGTAGAGCGATTGGAGACAATCGAACAATTTCCACCAGTTTATTAATTTGTTGGTTATTACCGTGTGGGAGTTCATTAGTACCAAATAATCTTAAAATGTTGGAAAAACAAAGAAGTTGGGATGGATATTATTGACACATACAAACATACATAGTTTGTCTTTTGTTTTGGACAAAACAAATTTTAACTATCAATCGAGACATGAGGCAAGAAGAATTTAAAATTGTTCTTGGAAAATATATCATATTTTTGACAAGGACTTATGAGAACCACAATTTTTAATTCTCTCAAGAGAATTAAAAATTCCATTGTCCCAGTAACTATTTTTTAGACCAGTATTTTTTTAACACAGGAAGGTTACACAAGCTCATAAGGCTATACCGATTTTCTGGCATTTAGAAGGAAATATGCGGCTTGTCTTCTTGCGTTATTATTACTGACAGAGATTGGATTGTGTGGAGAGTCGCACCCAATTTCTCTGTTCGAGACATTCTGCAAGGTTCATGCGTGAAGTATTTAACCAGAATTAGGAATCTTCCATAGTAGATAGTTCTGTTCAATCAATGTAAAGAACTTCAACTTCTAATTCATACATAGTGCCCTTTATACAGTGAAAAAATGACTGCATACGATTTTATTTCTTTCCTGCTTCTTTCAAGTGGGTTCAATCGTATATCACAATTCTTATGCCATTTTTTTTATACTAGGTCTTGAAGATTGATAGAAATTGATAGCTGAAATGGTACCCTACAAACTCGCCCGAAATTCATTAAAATGCAACATCCCTTGAAATATTTGACAAATTTTAGTCGAAAGGAAAACATTGAACATCTAGGCCAGGTCTGCACAATTTAAATGTTCGGAGGGCCAGCTTTGAAAATTTCTAGTTGATTGCGGGCCAGTTTAAAATAAAGTTGAAATTTAATGGAAGACATATCGTGAACAAATTTTTTATTCAAAATTTAAGAAAGCACAGCAGTTACAGTACAGAAAAATGTATTATATTTTATTTATTCATTTTTGGGCAAAGAATCGGGATGGCGGAACATCCCTCGTACCTCGTGGCACCGATTGCTATGGTCATTTGGCCAACCCTACTAGAATTTAGTCGAATCTGGGGGAATTCCATCTTCTCATCGTGCCAAACATCTCATAGACACGGGCCTACTGTTTTACTTACCTATCCGAGAAGGCATGTTTTTTATTTTTTCTTTTAATCAGAAATTAATTACCAGCTCGACCGAATGTTGTGCAGGTCTGATCTAGGCTGAAATAGATTTCATAGATAGGTCTTGATAGATCTTCAAAAAAGCTCCTATGAATTTTGGCAAGCTGAGCACGTTATCCACTCTTGTAAAATCTTAATAATCATTGGGGTCGGTGAAATTCTAGTTAATCTAATCTGAATGTATCAATTCATTCAAATTCAGTTTGAATTAAATCAAGACTCAGTATTTTGGTTTTCTATCTGTAGTGCTATGGGTGAACGGGAGACCACACGACATTCACCCTTAGAACTGGCTGCCTTCCACCCTATCCCTATCAAGGGCAATGGACGAAGCTGTCAGATAAAGTGTGTGGTAGAGAAATTCGTGAGAATTCTCGACAGTTACTCATACCGATCAGGGGGAGCCCTGGTAGATGAGACCGGTGTGGGTGGATTCGAAGCTCGCCTAAGAGAGGAGATCATTTATGGTCACCAAGGAACCCGCTGCTTGGCCGAGGGCAATCATGGTCACCAAGGAACCCGCTGCATGACCTAGGTCATGTAAGGTCACCAAAGGAACCCGCTGTTGCCCGAGGCCATTTATGGTCACCAAAGGAACCCGCTGTTTGACGGAATCTCTAGTGCGGTGACTAGAAGTGAGGTTCATCCCATGTGCTGGGAAACTGCAAGCCGCCAGGTAAATGTACTTAGGAGCTGTCCTGGCCACCCTTTGATCCGGACTGCAGCTGGGTACGGTGATTGGGAGAAGCTCCGAAAGCCATTACACTTAAGGATAGTTGAAGCGAATATATAGCCTCTCACTATTAAGACAACTTCACCAATATCGGGTACGCACCGGGAGTCTATAACGTGTAGACTTTAAAGAAGCTCTGTCGAGGGCCCACCAAGCCTAAAATTGGTAGATCGGGGTGGCAAAACCGCTTAAAAACCAAGTCCTGCCGCAATTGAGGTTGGATTCGATCGGGCAGTGGTCCCACTTTGCAAGAGCGCATAGCTGGGGAATAGTCCTATGCTGGACGAGGTACTCCGGTGCCGGCGGGTGAGCAGCGTGTTAAGTCAACTGCTCGGTCACTAGTGAACGCTTAGCTAGTAGAGGGTGGATAGGCAACCTCGCTCCTACCAGTGAGTTAATCTGGGAGCAATTGCACGATTGCCGGTTGTGCAACTTGCGCGCTGATTGGGCGTATCCCAATCACTTCCTCATGGAAGGAACGTGGGGGTATGTTAACACGGGTACCCCACGTAAAACAATCTTGGATCTATCTATGTAGTGCTATGGGCTTATGCGTAAACAATTACATTTTTTTAATAGTTGTACTTTTTTTGATTTAAATTGCTGTTAATAAGACGACGCTAAGTTGCGTATTACTAAGGTAATACATTCAATAATCAAACTTGGTATTGATTATAAAGGGAAGGGGAGTCGCTGAAGTACTATCAATTGTTTATCATTTTGAATCGCATTTTTCTATTCATTCGTTATCTTGATTTTATACAGTGAAACATTTTGTTATGACATATGAAAATTCCTTACTAACTTTCATAAATAAAGCACTCCTACCATCGACATATTATTTATTTATTTTGCATTTATAGTTTACAAGAAAAGCCTTTATCGAAAACCGGTTTTTAACAGTCATTTTATTATTGTTTAAATTACACCGTTCTTTATCAACTATATCAACCTGCTAGCGCCACGTGTTCCAAGAAGTTCGTCCTATCCCCACCACCAGCTCTTATTTTACACATAATTAATTATATTGCACTACGTCCTGGGAAGTCTAGTGCGCTTCTTGTGTTTTATTTGGTATTTATTTGAAAAGCAAAAGTGCCAACTCAAAGTAAATATTATAGAATTGGGTTAATTTGCTATTGTTTTTTTTTCTACATAATATTATTTTCAAGCTTTTTGTTTGTATCAAAGCAACTTTAATTTTCCCTTGTAGGACATGGCCAGGATGTTCAATTTAAGGGTAAGTGTACTTATATTTCTTTTTGCCTTTTTGCATAATTTAACTTGACGGGAAGAAGCTTCAAGCTGCTTTTGGTATATTTCTTGTATTTGTAATATGTATAGTTATTTGTTTTTCACGAGCCGTATCTACAAGAGTATTACAGTTTTGCTTATCACTGTTTTGTGTTAAAACATCAAAATTATTTATATAATAAGAATATCGTATTCATTATCTAGAGATTTGCAACAGTTTATAAAACCAATTTTTTTTTATCTAAATATTTATGAAAGAAGTCAATTAATTACTTTGAAAACAAAATTTTTGAAAACAAAGTATATTTCTAGCCGTCTTTGGCAAAATTTATAGATTGGTTTAAAGTGATTGTAAAAAACATTAGAATCGATATCATTTAGATCTTTTTTTGTTTTGTTTACAAAAACTGTCTGTTGTCGATATTATGAGGGTTAAGTTAATGATCATGAAGATTGCAAAATCTCGAAAGGTAACAGAATTATAGTTTCCATTAGATTTTTGATTATTCTATGACTAAGAAACCTATGGTGATGAAGAATGTTTTAGATATTGGAAGTCTTCATGTAATGTATTTAACGTCCAAGTGTACCCAAAAACGTGTGTTATTTGTTTCATAAATAATATAATAATGTGATAACTTTGGTTTTAAGTTAATAGTCTAGGAATGTTAAAAACTTGCTTACCTAACTTGTTTTGGAAAAAAAGTTTTTTTATTTAAATTATTTCACATGTTATACGTGAAAAATTAATTTTAGAAAAACTGTACATTCAAAATTAACCAAAATAATACCACTTATATTTCATAGTATTTGAACTATTTTCCCAGAATTTTAAGAAAATCGTATGTCTAGCGACTAAATTATTGCCAAAAAACCTGCTTTTTGCCAAAAAAAACTGCTTTTTTTGGCAAAAAGGAGGTAATAGTTTAGTCCCTAGACATAGGATTTTCTTAAAATTTTGGGAAAATAGTTCAAATACTATGAAACTTAAGTGGTATTATTTTGATTAATTTTGAATGTACAGTTTCTCCAAAATTAATTTTTCACTTATAACATGTGAAATAATTTAATTCAAAATTTTTTTTTCCAAAACAAGTTAGGTAAGCAAGTTTTTAACATTCCTAGACTATTAACTTAAAACCAAAGTTATCACATTATTATATTATTTATGAAACAAATAACACACGTTTTTGGGTACACTTGGACCTTAAGTAGCTTGACACACTTGGTATTTATTAAAAAGTACTAAATTCCAGATTATCATAAGTGTAGGGTAAAGATGACTTGTTTACTAATGTTAATGTGTTGATCAGGAGTTAAGGGGAAGGAGAAAATATTGCCTGATTCTTTGTTCTTCTAAATTTCTACAAACACTCCATCAAATGAATATGTATTTTGCTACATGCTATTATGTTTTTGTCTTTCCTCTGATCATTCTATAGGCCGGGGGCGTAACTCAATCATTTAAATTTTATTAAAAAGTACTTTCGGCATATTTATTTTAAAGATTTTCACAAATCATTCAATGACATCAAATGACATTCAATAATAGGTCATTCTAGGTCGTGTGACTGCTTGCTCCATTGTGGGCGTGTCGGTCGTCGTTGATATGCTTCACTTGCGGTAATTTATTTCAGTGGCGAGACCCAAACATAAAATACCACAGGGCCGGATTTAGGGAAACATGAAAAGACAACTTCATATTAGTGGCTTGCCCTTTACATGAGAATAGGAATACTTACGGGGGGATTGAGGACTCCACCTGTTATCCAACGTTGCTTCTGGATGATTGGAGCCTTAGAAAGTGAAAATCTTCAGTGCACCATCACGATCGTGGCGACCTGAAACAGATGCTTGCCGCATCGGGCGCCCTCCAGCGGAATGCTAGAGGACCAGGTGTATACCGTTGTATACCGTCATGCACCATAATACATGGTTGTAGGAGTGAAAGGGTACCCCCCCGCCAGTGCCGCCCGGTGATATCGGTCGGGGCCACTGGTGTGACTTTACCTGTCACTCGGGTCGAGGTCGACTGAAAGTCTTGCCGAACCTTCAGTCTTCCAAGTACACAACTAGTTGTTTAAGCTCCCTTCAGCTTATCAAATAGCAACCATTATTGTCACTATCAGAGGATAGCACCTATTATTTCGCCCTGCATTCCTTTCGTTCTGTTATATTACATTTGGTGTTTTTACAGAGAATTTAAAGCTTCAATGATTTAAGTTAAACATAATTAGCCATTACCACTTACTATTTAATCAATACCTGTTACCGATCAACTTAAAGAAAATACGACATCCAACAATTCACTTTTTAATTCTCTTTTTAGTCTCTAAGTTCATGAATTTCCGAAATACTTACTATCTGTTTGAACTTGACATTTATGTGAAAAGAACTTTTACTATTTGTTGTAACTGATACTTTTTTAGCGAAATGAAGCTTGCGTACTCTATAAACTAAATAAATCATATAGATTTCTCCAATTTTAAAGATACATAGATATAGCACATATAGTTTGATTAAATGTTTAGATAGTACCAAAAAACTGCATACGTAACTCTTGTGCCCCATTGCTTGATCTATGGAAGTCACCAAGTCTCTTATGTATCTATACCAAGAGTCTTGTTTTATGTGTCGCCTTTATTAATTATTTTCTTTAGATTCAAAAACATCAATTTCATTGGCCCTAATTGTTGTACTTCTGATAGGTTATTAATGTTTGATTAAATTTTAGAGTCCTACTATTAAATAGGCATATTCTTGTATCTCATTACTACCACATTGTGCTCCATGTATCTACCAATAGTTTTGTCTTACCTTTCTTAATCGTTTTACTTTTCAAAATGACAATCTTGCTGATTCAAAAATGACATTTTGATCATAGGGAAATTATTGCAATTTTAAATTCCAACATTTCAGAACTAAGAAACTTTCAAATAATTAATTCTTGAAACTTAAAAAATCTTTAAATCTTATATCTAAAACTGAAGGGAGATTTTGAATTTCCAACATACCTCTTTTACGTTTCTAAGTTTAAATCTCTGAATCAGTTGTACTTTATGGTAACATGATTTTGCCAATGTTCTGCAAATCTAGAAACATAGTTTTGTAAATTATGATTCTCGGCAATCAATTTTCTGTTGTGATTGATTATATTATCTACAAACCTGTTTTGTTTCTTCATGGTTTTTAACTTTTTAGTAGTTTCTGGTGTACTAATTATATGTAATTTCAATAAGCATAAAATTAATATTTTTCTTGATAAGGCTAAACACGGTACGAAATTATATTCAACTTTTTCATTCAATTTGCAATTATTAAAGAATACCTTATTTCATCGGTACATTTACAAAATTTAATAGAATGAAATTTTCTCAGACTCATAAAACTTCTTAAAATTGCTACACGAATTAATTATTCTTTAGGTTAATGGGAATACTTATCGATAAACTATAATGTAAACTGTTAAATAAACTACAAGGTGTAAAAATGATAAGGAAAAAAGAAGAATGTATGTATATTTATAAATATTCGAGTTTATTTCTTTTTTTGTAGTGAAAACAGTTTAGCGACGGATAGTTGAATTTGACGTCATTAAGTTCTACGAGCGTAATACGATCAAATTCTTTGCTTCATTTGTTTAATTTCTAAGAATGCTAACAAATATAATATTTATTAATAATACTGTCATAACAAACAGTCATAGTAAAGCTCAAACATAACACCTGGTCGTAGACATAAATTGCTTACTGTAGTATTATTGCATTATTTTGTTTTAGTTTGAAATAAAGGTCATATGTTGTTATTATACTTATTATAATTAATATGGAGTACTATTTTTATTTTCATAAATCAGACGTCAAAAATTGGAGGTTTTTTGCAAAAGAATACTTATGTTATGCATTTTAGTAGTTACACCGTAAAGTTGAACCTATTTATTAATGGAATTTCACGAAGTAATACTATTGTATTACTTCGTGAAATTCCATAGATGAATAGAATAATGCCAGGTGAAATAACGAATAAAGTAAAATGTGAAAATTAGTGATTGTTTCTTAGTTTTTCAGTCTATATCTCACTTTGTATACTATCTTGACCACAATGACAAAATATTTATTTAAAGATGTAAAAATACAAAATTCCAGCTTAAAAATGGCGTTCCTATATCTACATGTAGACTTCTATTATGAAAAGTCTGATGTTTCAATAAAAAAAGCATTTTCGCCAAAAATACTAACTAAATTAATAACAATGATGGAAATACAATGAAATCTATTTAGTAGAAAAGGTGCTGAAACTACATGGAATAGATTTTTTGGAAAGTGGTCGTGTTAGAAAAAATTCCCTTGCGGAGAATTAAACTTAACATTTATAATTCATTTCTTTCAAATTAGAAACCTACCCTTTAAGAATAAATAAATTCAAAAAAATATTTTAGTCTGAATAAAATGTATCAAAAATTAATACAGTGAAGCCTCGTTGATCCGAATCTACGTTAATCCGAATACCATGAAGATCCGGACCGGCAATTTATTTACATTGAGTTTATTGTAATCCGGATTTAAACGTTTTGATAATCCGAACTGCAAACTTTATTACTTTTATTCTTGAAGTTTTGTTTATAGTAACAAACGCAATGGGTATTCATATGTGTAATTTGATACAACACCACTGTTCGAGATTATTAAGATAATATAAATAAGATTTTATTTTATTTATGTTTACATCACGCCTGACAAATTCGTATTATAAAGTCACGTATTTTTTAAAAGTGGTTACATCGTTACATTGCAACTTGACAATTCGTATTATTAGTTACAAAGATGTTTTCAAAACGAAAGCATGTTACATTATCATTGGATGCAAAAATTATTAAAGAACTGGAAAGTGGTATTAGTGGTAAAAAACTTGCAGAAAAGTATGGAGTTGGAACATCTACTATTAGCGATATTAAAAAGAAATCCGGAGACATAAAAAGGTAAACGTCGGCAAGAACTTGATAAAAATTCTGTTACATTATAATAATTTTCTGTCCACACTTCATTTTAGTTGATATTAAAGTTAAAGTTAAAAAATAATAATCGATACTTCTTTTATGAATTACGACGTTAAACTCCCGCATACATAAAAAGTTTTGCGCTAAATTTAAAAATCGTTTAATTTAAAAAGCATGCATTGTAATTTTAAATATTACACATTTCCAGGTTTGTTGCAAATTCTGAAAAGTCATATAACAAAGTTAAAAAAACTTTGAAACCTGCGGAATACACGGAGATGGAAGAACAGTTGTTCGCATGGTTTTGTAAGCAAAGAAAAAGGCATGCACCGATATCTTATGAAATCTTGAGCGAAAAGGCAAAGCATTTTTATCAAAAATGTTATCAAAAGGAAGACTTCAAGGCAAGTAGAGGTTGGATAGCTAATTTAAAAAAAAGGCACAATTTGCGTGTTTTAAAAATCTCTGGAGAAAAGCTGTCCAATGATTCACACGCAGTGGAGCCATTTAAGAGACAGCTATTTGAAAAAGTAGAAAGTATGGATATTCTACCCAGTCAAGTATACAACGCATATGAGTCTGGATTATTTTGGAAGCTTCTGCCGGAAAAGGCACTAGTTCATTCTAAAGAAGCAACTGCCCCTGGCAGAAAAACCAGCAAGGAGCGTATTACATTTCTGGCGTGTTGTAACGCTGATGGCTCTCATAAATTGAACTTGTTTGTAATTGGAAAAGCTCAAAATCCGCGTGCTTTTAAAAACTTCAACCTCCCAGTAGAATATAAACATACTAAGAATGCTTGGATGACCTGGTCTTTATTCAAAAATTGGTTTCATAACTCTTTTATAAAACAAGTTAGGCAATTCTCAAAAGAAAACAACTTGCCAGAAAAAGCTTTATTATTGGTGGATAATGCTCCGAGTCATACTTGCGAACAGTTAATTAGTGAAGATGGTAATTTTGTTACCTTGTTTTTACCGCCCAATTGTACGGCGTTACTACAGCCTATGAATCAAAATGCTATACGCCTAACAAAGTTATATTACAGAAAAAGTTTGTTAGTTCATATTTTAAGTTTAGCCAATGATGATATTTCCGTATGTCTGAAATCCATCACTTTGACAGATGCAGTTCGATTTCTTGCAGATGCATGGAATAAAGCTTCACCCAAAACCATACAAACATGCTGGGGAAAGCTACAGCTAGAAGAGTGGAGCATCGAAGATAATATGCCGCTATCAACACTAAAACAAAAAATTCTTAGTTTAAAAGAGGATTTGCAAGACATATCTACGATGTTAAACTAGTTGTGTGAAGAAAATGTGACAGAAGACGAAGCTAAGAAATGGGTCGAAGAAGATAACATACCAATAAGCGAAAATGACGAACAAGAAGAAGATGAAGACGATATACAAGACAATCTGGACGAAGAAGCTTCCCGTGTTAAGCATGAAGACGCATGCAAAGCGTTTAGTGTTGCTTTGCAATGGGCGGAAGAAAATAACGCTTCTTTTGAAACAATTCTGATGTTGGAAGATTTAAAAGAAAAAGCATACTTATTAAGTTTAAAAACCGCGAAACAAACAAAAATCACGGACTTTTTTGGTTAACAATGTATTAATGAAGAACAGGTTTGCGTTAAATATTTTTATATTTTCATTTTTATAGTTTTATTGTGTTTTATTTTTAAATAAATGTTGTTGCAGAATGTTGTTAATTGCATTTACTTACAAAACGAAACATTAATCTATAGACCCGGTAATCCGAAAACCGCGATAATTCGTGTTTTAATTAGTCCGGATTAGGGAGACTTCACTGTATGTACACACTGATTTTATTTTTAAAACTAGAAATTTTATACAAATTATAAATTTTTAGAAACCTGAAAAAATAATCGCCCAATTTTTGTCGATATAATAGTTAATAGTTACTAAAATACTCCAATTGTAAAACATATTAGATCCTAGAAAAAAGGTATCTATTTTCTATTTCATTTTAAATTCTATATTTAGCTATTTTACTATATCTATGTACACAAAATGGCGTAGGATAAACATTGTACCGGTTCATGTAAAAATATGTTTAAATAGTTAATAAGAATGATATCATGGCAAAATGAAAGGCCAAAGTATATTTTTTCTAGATGTTAATTAAAATTTTATATATACGTGCGTTGGTTGATTGGTTTTAACCTGTACGAAATAACGTTTTACGATAATTACTGTCTATTCCTAACCACGCATGAGAAGTGCAGTCAAATTAATTTAATTACACCTACGAGATTATTTTTATATATTATTATATAAAGAGAGAGAAATAAATATTTGCAAGCCAATATGTAATCATAATTCATCAAACCATTTCAATTCAGAAAACGATGTATGTTGTTGTTGTTTTATGCCGTGTTTTGATAACATCGTTAAGTAACTTAAAGAATTGGATATAGGATAAAAATATCCTTACGAATGAAAACCAAAACATAAAGTATAAAACCATTTAGCCAGCTGTAATTTTAATAAGTATACATAACCTCTTTTAAACTTGTTAAGTAGATAAGTAGGTATTACATTTTTGACAATGAGAACATTACATTACCTTTTTAATTAATAATTAAAAAGATTTTTAAATTTTCTTTTATGACTGTTCAATTTAGATTCGGTTAATTAAATAGACTGACTACAACCTAGAAATCTGAGGAATCTAAAATTCTGAATTTTATGCATTTTTAAGAAGATGGTCAGCTTTAAGTTTCAGCTATTTAACTTCTAATTGTAATTTTCGAAAAAATTGAATTTTAATTGATTTTAAGAAAGTGTTGAAAAATTACAACTCAAAGTACGGAATTTTTTAAATTGAAATGCTAGAATTAATGCTAGACTTTGAAACATCCCATTCCCATCTGAAAATGCCGAAATTGTGAAACTGTGCTACTTTTACCTCTGTTTTTGATCTTCTCTGAAAAGAGTTATAAGATTTATAAAATTGTACAACTGTTAAATGTTCTAAATCTTCATATTTGTGATCTAAAGATTTTGGATTTTTAAATTATTGCCACCTTCAAGATACATTGAAGCATTGAATTTCTAAAATTATTAAATCAGAAAGTATCTCCTTGAAATACAATTTTTACTCAAAACGTTTTGATAAATTTAATTTAGAAACTTAAAAAGCTCGATATCTGAAATGCTAAATTAAATGTGCATAACCTTCACTTTATAACTTTAACACTTAAGGGAGATTAAAATTGAAATTCTAAGCTTCAGCTACATATCTAATGTTCCTCAGCTTTAGAACTCCCGAGTCTTTGCAATTATTAAAGCTTAAAGTTCAACTTCTTGAAATATTAATTCATATCGTTCTCCGACGGCTACTTACATCAAGTTAATCTTTAAGTAGAGGTTACACTTGATTGTTTCAATGCCTATTCATGGTACTTAACTAATCCCTAGTTAACGTTAAGTACGAAGAAGAAGAAACCAGTAAGAAACCCTTAGTAAGAAGAGCCAAAAATCTAAATTTAAAAATTTAGAAGTTTTCAGAAGACCGAATTTAATGACATCCATCTTCCGTCGCTCTATATCGTAAATGCGTTGCTAGTAGTGTAGTACATAACGAAATAATTAAAATATTCCAGCTTATTTCTGTGAGTATGCATGGTCCACCCACCTCATTTCTATTTTTTATGTGCAAGTCACAATAGTAGCAAATCTTACACTTTTCAATAGCTCTTTGATGACATAGACTAATTTTGGTTACACCGACTTTGTTTGTCCAGTATTAATTTTCGTATACCAAACAATAGAATAAGAAAATGGTTAAGATGGATAAGGCTATACATTATGCATACAATATGCCGTAGAAAATACTTTATTGCATACTACATCTTTTTCGTATCCAGCAAAAAATGGAAAATACATATCCAACTACCATCATCCATGAAGATTATTCGTTTATATGCCATAATTATACCATCTTGACCGAACCCAAATCTACAAAAAAATTCCTAATGCTGTAAGTCGTATATAGAACATATTTTCCATCAAAACTTATGGCCTGACGACCTATTGTTATAAAGGGAAAATAAATGATCTTATAAAGCACCACCTGTCTTCCCTGTCATCATCTGTCTTCATGGCTATACCTTAAAAATCTGAGCTAAACTCTTGATCGTCAACTTACTCATGTTTTACGAAAATATCAACAATATTCAAAGTTTTAAAGGCAAATATATTTTTTGTATGTTAACACTGAATTGCAAGCTGCATATGGTAGATAAATGCTAAACATTCCGAATCTGGACGAAATATGCTTTCGAGTATGTTAGATAGCTTAAAGGTATCAAATTCAATGTTGGATTCTCGTGTAACATATGAATGCTTGCTTAAGAGTAGTCGTTTTTCGAATTTTCCAGTGCATAAATTATTTATGGAGCCGGACTCGTTATTTCAATGTTGTAAAATCTGTTATAGATGAGATTTACAAAGTCTGCTAATATTTGCTATGGTTATCTTTAAAAATAACTTTTGATATTTTAAATTAAAGATTGAGAATATTTACTAGACTACCCCCAACCCTATTAATGGCGGGAGAAATCTCGAAACTCCACGAATTCGGTAGACCCCGAGTTTGCCGAGAATGTTCCTTAGTTACTTCTTAGCTACTGCTGATCCTCATTTTGACAACATCAAGAAGTACCTGCTGACACAGTCTCTCATAGGCAAGTGGCGAAGAGAGGCCATTGACGGGATAGACCTAACTAGTCTCTCCGTACTAGAGTCGAGCCTTGATCTTCGGCCAGCCATCCCAAAACTAAGGCATGGGAGCCGAGATGCCTGTTGCCAAATATACCGCCACCAAAACGGTAAAACGTTTAACCCAAACTGATTATGTTATAATAGGTTTAAAATTAGGCCCAAGAACAGCTGCGAACAATGAAACTTTGTTAAATGTTATGTTGGACGTTATTAACGTTATACCAACTGCAATCGATCAGTTACAACAATCAAATTTTAACATCTTGAGGTTGAGGATTCCACACCATTTTAAAATACGAGTAAAAGCTTATTTAATACAAGAATTTACAAAATGAAGGCCACTTTTACAGAAGGTTGTAGAGTTCTATGAAATAATGATCATCTAAAGTTTCTCAATAACATCGTCTACTCGGCTCGGATGTAGCATATTTTGGTAAATTGCCAAGTAAAAACATTTAAAAATGTTTGGGCATGTGAAATAATGAAAATTAACTAAACATTTTTCTGTTAATTTTTCAATTATTTCTAACTACGTTTTATTCTACCGCTATGGTAATTTTTCTACAATTTTTACAGGAATTATTTGTTAGAATATTATAGTGCCCTTTTCGCCGAAGAAAATCTTACTGCAGCTAGATATTTATAATTGTTGCAAGGAGATATTAAACCCAGCACAGACTGTGGTTGGTGTTCACGTCGCGGACGAGAACCTATCCATCACATCTGCGACCAGAACGCGGACCATAGTCTGTGGACCCCATTATTCTTAGTATTGTAAGATTATATCCTAATAAAAATAATACTCGCCTATAATCAGTGTTATGTAGGGCAAAATCGGTCGTCCGCGACCACGTTGGGGACCAGGTCGAGGATGTGGTCCGGATAATGATGAAAGATCTACATTTGCTGTAATTTATTACATAAACAACTTTGGCTTCAAGCTGGTGTATACTAAAATTATAAGTATCGTATTTCTTTGAAACGTTTTTATCACAAGAAAGACTTCATTGACGGCATTATTTCGAAATAAAGAAGATATTTCAGTAGACATTTTATTATGAACTCAATAATTATTTCTTTCATTTCAATATACCATTTCAAAGAAATACGATATTTATAATTTTATTATACACACTAGCTCAAAGTCCAAGTTGTTTATGTAATAAATTACAGCAAATGTAAATATTTCGTCATTATTCGGACCACATCCTCGACCTGGTCCCTGACGTAGTCGGGGATATGGTCGCGGACGACCGTGTCTGCCCTACATTAAATTACAAAGAAGTTTGTGATTATGTAAACAGTATTTTTACGAGGAGGTATTGCATGGTCACCACGGTTGCCGGATTTTTTCTTGGGGGGTCACCTAAAATCTCGTATTTGCGTCAATGTGCAACAATTCTGGAAGAAGTGACAAACATTTTTCATGATTTTATCTTCCATTTATTTCAAAAATTCTTTACCTTCTTATTATTATTAACATTATCGTCAAGGAATGAATGGGAAACAATTTGAACATTATTTATAAATATTTAATTTAATTTTTTTTAATTTCATAGTTTCTTTAATAATTGTCTGTACTGTTTGTTTTTATTTAAAGTTACTATTAAACATAGCCATAACAAGTGATATACCATTGAATACTAAAGATACCATTCAAATGATATAAGACAAAACCTCTTTGCCATTAAAAAAATCAAGTTGGCTGCGTAGTTCTTGCAATTATCAATAAAGAATTAACATTATGAAAATATATAAGAATATTTTGTTACTGTTTCTATCTATATTTATCTCAAACCATATTCAAACAAAAAGACTAGTTCCATAGAAAAACATTCCATAGAATGCGAAATGCAAAAACATTGAGAAGCAAAAAGTTTGAAAAAATTAGGTTAGGAGTTAGTAGGAGTTGAAAATTTAGGGATAATAAATTATCTTATATTATGTCGCACGAGATGTAGGTGTATACTCGCGGTATTTTAGTTTCCGGTGTTTTGTCCTGCGATATTTCGGCAGCGGTATTATGGCCGCTGTATTTCGGCCGCGGTCAAATGTCCTAGACTGCAAAATAACAGCTTAGTAGTTATTTTTTCCAATTTTTCAAATTTCTTCTTTCACTGCTAAGTTCTTATCAAATAATTGCTCAACCATTTTTTATGATTTTTTTTCCTTTTTTAAATTAAAGTATACAGGATATGCCAAAATAACCCATGGAAGTAGATCCCGAGATTTATGTGAAGTTTTAATTAGATTTATTTAACTACTTTCTGTCTTGAAAATATTTGGTTATCAAATTTGTATTAAGTATTGCACAAGCTGGCAATTCTATATTTTTAAATACCGAAACAATGGTTAGGTTATTGTTGTGCATGGCACGCTTTAATTGGCACTTTTACAATCAAAATCCGGTTTCTCAGTGAGGTCTACAGTTATTTGCAGGAATAGTCCAGTGCAGTGCAGTTTTACGATTTAAAACATTATTATTAAACTTATACTAGGGGAACCCCGTCAAAACATGACGGTCAAAAGGCTAATTTATCTACGATTTTTACCCCTCTCCTACCAACCCCTTCCTTCCTGCCTTAGTTACCTTTTCTTAATCGTTTTTCCGGGTTACCGCCCCAATTTACCTCCCCTTTGCCGGCTTACCCTCTCCTCGACTTATCTCTCTGTCGGACTTACCCTCTCCACCTAACTCCCTCTCGGACTCTTCTCCAGACTTATTCACCCATTCTTAGTTAATTCCTAGATCATATGCTTAATATAGCAGCTTTCTAGATTTTATCCGTGACATTCTCCATGTCCCTTAAGAGATAAAACATTAGTTCTTAGGTATTATTTTTCTACTTTTTCATCAAATATCACAATCTGCAATCAAAATTTAAAAATTTCGAAAAAACAGACACATTCAAAGACAGGCAGAAATATCGAATTTCGTGAATATGCTCCACATACTTGAAACTCGACTTGAGAATTGTTGGTGGCACAGTAAGCATCAACTACAAATGTTTTTAAATTAAAAATATAAATAATTAAAAAATCACAACATTAAAACTCAATAGACTACAAAACAGAACGGTTTTAAAAATATAAAAATGAAATAAAAATACAAAATAGTGTTGACTAATCTATATAGTCAAAACTTTAATATAAAAACAATAAAGCAAATCGGTCTTGTACAATTCATAGACGAAGTGGAACAAAAATGAGCCCTATTTTAAATATATAGATCAGTAAATAATAATTGACCTATACAATAAAGTTCAATATGGCCGGTGTATTCACTATCGAAGTACATACGATTTTCGTAATTTAAAGCAGTGTTAATGAGAACACGATAAGTTTGATTGCTAATAATGAAATCTTTATTATAGTAGCTTCAGTCATTTACACCATTTGCAGATTTTTTTTATCCAAACAATAAATGAAACAGCTATAAAATAAGCAATTGCCATCAGGACATCACCTAATATTTGTATAATTTGTCAGCTTTCCATGGTTTCCAACTATGCGGGTTTGCAGCAAACTTTTATAATCATGAATAGTTCCAAAGATTAACAACTGAGAGGGCGCTTAAAGTGATTTATTTATTTAAAAATATAATACTTAAAGAAATACAGATATTAAGTAGTGTTGACTAATGTACACAACGAAAGCTTCAATATGAATAAAGAATTACGTAAGTCGGCCCAGTAGAACTCGCAAACGAACCGGAACAAAAATGAGCATTGTGTTTTAAATACATACTATATAGATTTATTCCTAACAAGTAATTTTCTAATTATTTCTATCTAACTATTTCCTCGAACTTAGCTAACATTTCCTCAGAAATATCCACCTAGCATTACCTTTTTTTTAATTTCTATTGAAATAGTCTGGATGGCATGCTTTGGGCTCCACTAAACTGATAAATTTTTCATTAACAAATATTGTACGCTCCATGATCGCATTGTGACTAAATTTAAAAAAATTGTAGCACATCCTGCGCCTATCATGTATCGTGTTCTGACTTACAAAATGGTGTTTGAACGGGTTCATATGATCTCATGACAAATCAATATATGAGATATACATTTGCCACCGGCGACTGAAAGTGGCAGATATCGAATTTTTGTATAGCGATACTGTATGCGTCGCCCAATGCAGTTTGAATAGTCCAGGGCAGCGTTTCTCAACCTGTGGTACGCGTACCCCACGGCTACGTGAAATAGTCTCAGGGGGTACGCCGAGAAAATATGTAAATGATGGACATTCATAGATAGATTGAACATAAGAGAATATACACCGTGTCTGCTTAAGTTCGTACCATATGGAAAACTTTTTTATTATTAATTTTACGAAAAAAAAGTTATTCTTCATAAAAAGTTAAAAATGAAATCAAGGCAAAAATAAAAATGTCTCTGTGTTAGAGGGTTACTGTAGTTGTATGTAAATGTTAGTAATTATACATAATAGAGGTGGGGTTAGGGTACGTGGAGTAAAAAAATGTAAAAAAAGGTTGAGAAACGCTGGTCTTTGTAATAAATTTTTTGATAAAATTAACAATTTTCTGTTTTATACGAATCTCATTTTTAATACAAAATCTGCCAATCGCGCATGCTCATTAACGTATTTTTTTTAGTGTTATTTGTGTTTGGTTCCTGTTTGTATTTTTATTATTACGTTTTGAGGTTAATTATTTTTGGATTTAGTTCTGTTATTATTACGTCATTTTGGAAAATGTCCGAGATACTAGTGAAGACGAAATATCTACAGCGACAGCTGCGTGTACATTACTAAACATGCTATTAGTAAAGAAGAGAAAGAAAAGACAAAATTAATATTTTCTGAATGGTTACAAAATAACGAAAATACAAAAAATAGTAAAAAGTATTCGTTCCATAAGACGTTTTAGCGCACTTGTCCTTTAGAAAACTCCCCGCTACGCGGGTCATATTCTAAACTTGGAATTGTGCGTTAAAACTATGTCTTATGAAACTAATACTTTAATATACTATTATAGTTTTTTAAATACACCCACATTGTTGAACGATATAACTGGATCCGATTGCAATTTATACTTATGTGTTTTGAAAAGAAAAGTTATAACTTATTTTTTAGTTAACCTATCCCCTGCCACTGCCCCTTTTTTATTTCACTGAAACTTTGTCCTGTTTTTTAATTTTCTAAATATAGTCACCCTAGAATAGTCCCATTTGAAACTATGTTTTGTCTGTATCTGGTATCTGTAAAAGTAGCCTCAAATCTCGACGTGTTGTATTTGAAAGGGAAATGATCTAAAAGTCCAAAAAAATCATAGGCTAAAAAATCTTCTCATCTCACTCTGTTTGGAAGTTGACCGGCTTCAATATGTGGTTATTTAAAATAACAAACATTCAAATGGAGAATCGGTGTTGGTGATCTCTGGTTAAGCTACCCGTGGTTGACGAAACTCCAATGATGTAAATTTATTTTGTATTTAAATATACCATAAAGTCATTCAGTGAAAAACACATGCATCAATCCAGATGATATACGTTAGAAAATTTGGGTATAGATTAAGTTGGTTCAGTAGCCAGTGACAAATGTGACATGCAAAGCACTTTACCTCCGCGACTATGATGAATGTCGGGCACGTTTCCAACGATAGGCCAGTGCAGTTAGTGATTTGCGATCATAATTATTCTGGTAGTTTCAATTTTGTAATAGGTTTTATAAATAAACTTGTCTCTTAAAGTTAAATACAAGATTTCGATCTTGGTGCGCCTGTGTACGCGCCGACATCTTGAAAAAACCAGTCGAAATCACGTCAAAATATAGTTTTTCCCAAATATCTCCTTTTTAATGCAAATTTTGGTTAAAGTAGCGTCTTGTCTTTACAATTTTCTACTATCTGTAATAGGTACCGAGATATAAAGTCGTAAATATGCGCATAATTTTGCAAAAACAAGTAAAATGCAGGAGTAGGTTTGGTTTTTCGCGAATATCTCGTTTCCAGTGCAATTTCGAGAAAAATTTACTAACACCAATTTAGTAGAGCATAAAATTTCATGTATGACGTGTATAATGACGCTTTTATGCAATTCGTATCTGATAATGCGGATTTAAACATAGACACTTTGGGCGGTTGTGGAACGTTTCACACAATGGGAGGGATTGTAGCTGTGACCCCTGTTAATCTGTATGGCCAGATGATGGACATTCGGCCTGTCTAGCGTGCCCATTTATCTTCAAGTGTACTATTGGGAAAATTCGATTATGTTTCTTTGAAATCTTTTCATAGAGTGCAGAATAGCGGTTTGCAGAAAATCCAAGTTGAAGACGTTGCACAGATCCATACTTTGTCAGAAGCTATTTTACCATCACCAGTCAACATTGTTTAAAAAGAAGGAAAATTCAGGAATTCCAAGTTCAAAACTATACCGCTGTTTCAATTTTTTGACCTAATTTTGGTGGATTAGAACCTAGATACCTAATAGAGATAAAAAACATAAAACATACACGCCATTTATGAAAATTTATGCTCTACTTAATTGGTGTTAGTAAATTTTTCTCGAAATTACACTGGAAACGAGATACTTTAGAAAACCCAAACCTACTCGTGCATGTTACTTGTTTTTGCAAACTTATACGCATATTTACGACTTTATATCTCGATACCTACTACAGTTAGAAGAAAACTGTAATACAAAAATTGTAGCAAATTTTATGGCCTACAAAATTTAAGGCTACTTTAACCGTAATGTGCATGGGAAAGGAGATATGTGGGAAAAAACTATATTTTGACGTGATTTCGGCTGTTTTTTTTTCAAGATGGCGGCGCGCGCACAGGCGCTCTAAGGTCGAAATCTTGGATTTAACATTAGGAGACAAGTTTAAAAAATATACTACCAGAATAATTACGATCGCATCCCTTTTTTTGCGCTTATTGCACTGACTTACGTGTCTTGTGCCAATTTGAGGATTATCTTCAGCTACATCGTCTTTGAATTCTAATATTCTCGGGTTCGTGGACGACCAACATTCATTCTGACCGAAATTAAACTACCAGTTGTTCTAATGATGGATTATTAAGTCCATAAATTTGTTAGTTTTTACCTATAAATAAAAAAACAATAACTTCAACTTTAATAGGGAGAAGAAGTGCATACGTCATACCGTGCCTGACGTCATAATTCTTTCCTTGCAACGCGCATGTACTTCAATAAGGCACATTATATTTTCATTTCTGATTATTGATAGTGTTAAAAAGGATGTTTACAAGCTATAAAAACACTTACCCAATGGCTTTCACCCATTGTTGTTTCAATATTTTATTTGTGATAGTACCTATCTATTATTTTAACCTCACAAAGTAGCGTCACGTTTTCTCTTCCAACTGTCAACAGTGTCAAAACTGTCAAACAAACGGTTTACAGCGAAGTAGAGCGATGCGAACATGCGCGTTGCGAGGAAAGAATTATGACGTCAGGCACGGTATGACGTATGCACTTCTTCTCCCTATTGCCAACATTTAAATTACTACTGCAGCTAGGTAATTATTAAAGATGATTTACTATGTCCTGTTTTATTGGTTTACTGTTATCCTGACAATCTGGGTACACCCTGTATATTCCTTCAATGCTCCTGTTTGTACTGAATGTGGTCTCTAATTCTGTACCTTTTAGTGTTGCATTAACAGGACTTCGCCTCTGCTTTAATTAGCTCTGTTGTTGTTTCTTTTGCTAGCATTTTCATTGTCATTCATATCGCCTACCACTATAGGTTACCTGCTTCCTGATAGATAACCACTATTGTTACCAATCATATTTTCAGTTTTTCTTAACCTTTAAATGTATCTCATCCTTTCTATTGAATATCACAGTAAATGTTATCTTTTTTTGTCTGTTATGATTTTCTTTCAAGAATTTCCTTTGAGCTATTGTTGTAATACTTAGTTTTTTTTTGTTTATTATTATCATTTCTTATGTTAACAATTTTCTTTTTGATAGAATGTTGTTATTCTCATCTCATGAATATATGGTAGCAGCGGTTTTTTCTTTATACTACGACAGTTAATACAGTTTTATAAGAGCTGTACTTAATTGTAATGAGCACAATTGCAGATTAGTTTACATTGAAGTTGTGAAAAAAGCAAGCCTTCTACTTTCTTACAACGAAAATAAATAAACAATTCTCATTATTCTTACTTCAGATGAACTTCTCTCCACGGAAGTGATAATTCTTATTATTTCATTCATATTTCAGTTAAGATAATTTATGCTGCTTTAGTACCTTTACGTTTCTTATCATTCAAATTGCATGTCTGGAGGTCCACCGCAAGTGGATGTGCGAGAAACGCACTTCTGATGATGGTTTTTGGTTATCTAGTTGATTTAGGCTTATTTTCTTTAAGTATCTATAACATGTTTGTGCAATGCAAAAACGTTATAAAATGCTGTTGGTATTAGTATTTTTCTACAGTCATGATCGTAGGACTATATTCGTTATCCACTACAGTTAGTGTTGTTATATGTTGTATAGAAATATTTAATCCGCCGGATTGGATATGCAATGTCTACAGCAATAGTAAATATGTAAATTGTGTTTCTTAACTGGTAGCATTTTGACAATTCCTCTTCTCCTTGTCATTTTATGCTCAATATAAAAATACTATGAGATCTCAATACTTCTAAAAATAAAAAATTCAAGAGTACAAGTATTTAATGTTATGTAGTGTCGGTCGCAGTCTGTAGTGTAGCATCTTTCAAGCTGTATCCTAATAAGATATTTCAATTAATATTTACAATATTGTCACTTCGGTAATATTAAAGAAGTATAAATACTATACGTACACTTCATTACCATATATTTCATGCCAATGCAGCCAATGAGGCAATGCACAAAAGAAGAACAGATTTTTTTTAATTTATTAATATAACGAGCCTCTTCAAATTATTTTATTGAACAACGTAGACTTCTTTCAGGAGACGCATCTTCCATAAATTATTTCTGTAACCATACTTTTGTATTTTACCGCTTTACATTTTTCCTTATTTATGCACCATACAAGGCTGTACATATTACCTAATGTTTAGTGTTCATCTCTTTATTTGTTGATTTTAGCCTATTGTGTTTTGCATCAAGATGTTTTTTGTTTTAGTGATAGATGTTTGTCATGTAATGCTAGGTTTAGTATTCTCATAAACTGCTGTTATTCTCTTTTGTATCATGTTCTATTGTTTCATGTCAGATTTTTCCAAATGTTCTGTGTATATTGTTATTTTCGATTGATTGTTTAGATTCTTTTAAGATTTCTAAACAATGATTGCATTCTATTAATTGGTCATTCATGATTGATGTTAGTTTTAAAACATAGTTTGTTGTACTTCTTCAAGTGTCTTTGATCGATTTTATATAATAAATATGTTTATAATCGAATATAATCACTTGCCTATTGAGCTATTGCTAGAAATTAAATTTCCTTGTTTACTTTTAAAAGCGTAAAGGTCAAATCTATGAAAAAGCAAGCATAGACATAATTGAAATAAACATAGTAATGATAAAACCTGGAAGTTGATAGTTGATAGTCCAGGAAAAAAATTAATATGTACCTGTGTAGAAACAAAATTATGTCATGCATATATACGGGGCGTCCAAAAACGTATGAGAAGATCCATGAGGTCATTTAGGACATAAGTAAAATTTACTTCGTTTGGCATTGAAGAATAGAATAAATATAATTGATCAAATATATAGAATAGGCTTGCAAGAACAAAATTAGCCTACTTGATAGCGATCAAGGGAGATTTTTCGGACTGGAGCTGGTCATAAGCCAAAGACTTCTTCATGAGAAATAAAATAAACAATAAAATATAAACATAACTTAATGTGGCTACCACGCCAGATGGTAAACAGAAGAGTAGACATTTGAATGACCACATCCGTATATTGAATGAAAATTCATTTTTTATACTAGTATATAAGTCCATTCATGTCAAATTTTGTAATGGTTTCGTAACAATAGGAAAAACGTAGTCGGTCTAATAAAATGTAAACATAAAATTTTTATGAATTCACTTTTTAGAACCTTGAATGGTTTTCTTGAGACCTTTACGGCCACGAACAAAGTTATATGTGTGATATTTTGTAAATATTTGGTATTTAAGTCTACATTTAGTATATTTTTAGATTGTGTTTACGATCTATTTATAGACAGTATTAATGAACTAGAAATATGTTTATTGTTACGTAATTAAAGATTATTTGTGAAACCTGATAAAATTAGTTGATTTAAAAGTTTTTTTAAACTTATTGCAGTTTATGGAATTTTTGACACTATTCGCGTCCGAACTCAAAGATTCACTCATAGTTAGTAATTGGAGTGGGGAGTTTCATATCTTTTCATTTCAAATCTATCAGTACAATAAATACATATTTGAAGCATCTATTAACCTATATTCATTATCTGGGATCTCGATCTAAATATTACTATGAAGCGCTAATTCAGAATATTTACTAGCTGCAATAAGTTCGACTAATCTTAATTGTGTTTATTATTATTGTCAAAAATTAGAAACTATTAGTTGGCGGTGTAATCAAGATACAGGTGCAAATTCCAATAGTCGAAGATATAAATAGTAGTAGTTTGTACAACGTGAATGGAAATCATGTCCATATCGCTTGAAGACAATCGTTCGAAGGCGATATGACCATTCACGTTGTACAGTATACTTTTTCTTCGACTAAGCAAAACGGTTGAAAATAGATTGTATGTCTCATTGACAATCGAATATAAGGATTAACCCGTACTTTTAAAACATGATTTGTAAAATCTTCTTGTAATTATATAATTTTGAAGGATTTTATAAAATCTTTGTAGAAATTTAACATTTTCGAAGGGAAAATTATGATTTTAAATTAAAAAAAGAAAGATTTAAAAAAGAGTTATCTCGCAGATATCAAAGCTGCGGCGGCAACGACTTTAGTTTACTACTACCTCGCTCCTACTGACTGAACTACGAAACCACATTAGCGATTGTCTACACTACTCTTATTTTAAAAATAGGTTGTACTTATTTGAAATATTTAAGTGAATTAATATTTATTTTTAATTATAAAAGTACAATTATTAATGCGACAATCTTTCAAATTATGGTATTTTCAAATGCTTTGGGTATTACTAGAAATGGCAAAATTTGATTCTACGTTTATTGTTGTCAATAAATAAATTACAACTGTTGAAATCGACTTAAATTTCATTGATAGCTTTGTTTTCATATCTAAACATGTGCGGATATGAAATTGTATCCGTATTGCTTGTTGGAATTGCCTACTTTTCAATTTAGTAGAACGAAGCGAAGAAAACGGATGATTTACATGTAGCAGTAGAAAAAAGAAATAGAAATGTTGTGTTACTTAAGTAATTACTCTACATCGCATTCTGGGTAGATTACAAAATACTTGATATTACAAAAACTTAAAATCGGCCAGTAGATTAAAAGATTGTAAACATGTCGTCCATACTGTCGCAGTATTATTTCTGCATACTGACATGTTCAAGATTTCCAGAAATGAATTTTGTACAGGGTGAATTCACCCCAACAATTTATTTATTGATATTGTTAACGTTATTAAGTTACTCAAGTATCGGAATGTCCAAGTATATCCTGTTTTGTTTATAAAGCATTATTGTTATATTATTTCATGATTGAGTACAATTTAGTTGATCATAAAATTTAAACTGATTTTAAAAAAGAATTTATTCGGTTTACATACAAATTAAAATTTATTAAAAAAAAGTGTTACAATTATCTTTTCTCATTACTTTTTATTAGTTTGATCGAGTACTATTTGCTTTTCTTTAGCTATTCCTTTAGTTATTCCTTTAAAATGCTTTAATAAAATATCAGATACTCTGGTAATTTCTTCAACACTAAAGAAATCAAAACATTGTGTTACGATTTAGAGGTAGTTTATACATAAAAAACTGTTACTGTTTTTAGGTGATAGTAGTAGTTAGTACATACCTTGTTAAAATGAAGTCGTAGTGGCAAGTAATTATAATTTGGTTCCTTTGACGATGTATATTTATAAAACTTTCTATTATTGGAAATGTTAATACATAATCGGTGCTAAAGGGAAAAATAGTTGAATAGATAATAATAAAATGAATCTTGATGGCTTGAAAATGATTATTTTGTCCTAAAACAACATTTGATAATTAATAAAAATATAACAAGAGAGAAAATAATACAATTAACAATTTACCTTTTATTTCATGCATCATATGGTATAAATGCATAAGGCATAAATAAATAAACTCCAAATCTAAAATATTGGAAGAAACATCATTGTTTGAAGCTGGAGAAGACGAAAAGTTTTTTTCAGCGCTATAAATCGGATGATAACTTACCAAGTATTCTTCCTATAAATAAACTTGCGTCCACAAGAAACGTAAGGAGAACTCACCATGGTAAGGGTCTATTATAAAGCATTTATTTTGGATCGCATGCACCCATTTATCCGAATCTGCAAGAAGGAGATATTTAGTTTGGACAGCTATTAAACTTACCTGAGTTAATTTTTCATTCATTTCGTTCATCTCTGATAATAAAGTAAAATTAATTAATTCATATTAATAAGGATAAAATTGAAAAAATGGTACTTACCCTGTTATCTAGAATTCAGCTTATATCATTAAATATTTAGAGATTTCTGTAACACATAATTCAATAAATTTTGTCATTGTATCCACTTTGCGTATATGTACTATTCCGGCAAGAAAATTTCGCACGATCTTTTCCCTTTGTAAGCGGTCTCGCATCCAGCGGTATGTTCTACTCTTATTATTCTTCTTTTAATGACATAGTATGTCATTAAATACAAGTTAATAAAATACGTAGTTTTATAAAAAATAAATAAAAAAATATAAATAAACCTTTTTTTATATTAATAAGAAAATCAACTAATATTATTTTATTTTCGTTGCAATAGTTATTTTGACGCGCCTATGATAGTGTGTCAAAGTTGTGTCATGTCATGAAAAGTTTTTCTTACTTGCCTAAAATTTAAGGAAAATCAGCCTACTTGATAAAAATCCTGCGAAATTTTCCTGCCTGAATAGTACGTATATCTATTATACAGTGCTATTTATTTACCATGCAATATATGCAAACTGTATAAAATAGCGTGCTGTATAATACAGGCATATAGGCAACCATATGTGCATAATGTTTTGACTTGATTATTTGCAAATGCAACATATGAAAATTACACATATTGCAATTTAATTTAATAGCGCTGTATATGGGGTTTTCTAGTCATTTCGGGATGAGAAGGGGAATGTGGGAGAGAAATATTAATATCGTCCATTCAACTTGTCGTGTGTCTGTAGAAATTTCGTGAACTTTTGAGTACAGGAGGATGTACTATTTTCAAAAAGATGCCTAAAGTTATTCAATGAATCAGTATGCCTGTAAACTAAGATTTCAGAGATGATTTCTGCTGTGATAATAGGTAATAGCAGTTGCAACTCAGCAAGCAATTGTCAACACTTTTTCGTTGATCATCCTCTGACGAACGAAGTTCGATACGGAATTATTAATCGACTGGAATTAAAACATTCTAAACTTGATATATTCAAGACTCTCCATCTTTGCCCTCCCCTCCCCACATTTTGCTTTCTCGAGTTTCCAGCTTATGGAAGTAACCCATGTTAAAAGAACGATTTCTCGTTCACGACTCGTGACTCTTCTTCCCCTCTATCTTTATTGTTACACCTACGACACAATCCCGTCTGTAAAGAAACCCAGTAATTCGTTTAAGGAAACCGTTTATCAATCCGCCCCCAAGTGAATTTAAGTTTGATAAATTTGTCACTTGCAATATATCATTAAAAAAGATGATTATGACATTTATGTTTATATTTATTACATTATTAATGGTTAATAAAGGAATTAAGAAATGCAACATACTATTTGTCTTTACTTTTAGCAACTAAATACATAAGGGGGCTAACAATAAAGTCTTGCACAGGTTTAAAGGCATTTTCCCCTCTAGAGTTTGCTCATGTCGCTACGGTCTGTATCAAAGTTGCACCTATGTACCCACACGACCCATTATTTTGGAGCGGCGAGATTGCTATATTCATAATTTATGAGGATCCATTAATATCGATATATCGTGTGTCCGGTACGAATTTACCTCCTCAGCTATCGATGTTAGAGATTTGAATAACAAACTGACTTAAAAGTAGCGGATCATCCAGATCACTTACCTTCAAGGTACGTGGTCTCAAATACTCTTAGTATACCACTGTGTTTGTTAGGGTGGTCTTAAAAAAATTATCCAATATATCTAAATAAAAAGTTTTTAAACAATTAAAGTTGAATTCTATTTACTTGTGGGTAGAAAAAAACCCACTGTAGAATATGATTGGCTGCTATTGTAGGTAGTAGCCAATCACCAGCTTACATTGCATAAAATTATTAAAATCCAGTCATGGGGCTAGTAATTTATTACCGCCAAGAACTATACGACTAAACTATACAGTGCAAATTCAATATTTGAACTTAAATAAATAGGTGTTGGATAAAACGTTGTATGGCAAACGTGAGTTAATGATATTTTCCATTCGGAAGAATTGAGAAATTTCTCGTTCCTGTATAACATCTTACTTAACTAACTTCTACCATAAATAACTATTTTTTTGTAAAGCCAAAATGTCATTATTTCCATTGAGAAAACACCCACAATGATGTTTTTAGCATGTTTTAATAATGTAACAAGGTTCCTCTACTAAAATTAAATTTTCGAAAAAAAACACGTATTTTGCATTTTTGTGGTTGTATTGCGCAAAGCGTCGAGAAATCATCATAAAAAAATCATATCTATGTATCCTGAATAAATAATGAAGTAAAACGATCATGTTATTGAGCGTCAAAGTTTAAATTTTGAAAATCGACGTTTTCAGATAAATGAATAAAATTGATGTATGTAGATGTATTTTTCTATTCAGGATACATAGATATCGTTTTTTATGATGATTTTTCAACGTCTTGCGTAATACAACCACATGAATGCAAACAACGTGCTATTATGGAAATTTCATTTTGAAAATTATATTTTCCAAGTAAGATAAGGTTTCCTACGACATTAGAAATCTATTGATATGGTACAATAAGGTAAGACGTGAAATATCAATTACCCTCTAAAAACAATTCATAAATGACATTTACGTTGCGAAATGAGTATTTTCCGCACACTAATATAATTTGTTTTCGAATGCTAATATCATTATTAGATACGTGCATTTTAGGTAAGCATAAAACCGGTACGTCAAGAAGGCGAAGCATTCTGCAATAGTACAATGTAACACAAGTGGGTGATTGAAAATGGTGGGTGTGGACCAGCCTTGCCACAAAAATACACAGTTAAACGGAATCTATGTAAAATAAACAACGTGAATTGAAGAAATTGTCAGTGGCGTAGCAAGTTTTATATCACAGCTTTCGTATTTGTAAACTATATGACCTATAACTTGTAGTGAAAGATGAGCTGATCGCTCAGATTACAACTATTCCATATTTGAACCTGCTTTTATGACACGTCCATTTAGATTTATTTATATTTATGTTATTAAACCTTATTCTATATAAACCATATCTTAATACAAAACCAATGTTTAACTGTCAATAGTAGATTACATACCGAGGCGGGAAGTGTTTCATTCCTGTCGAGAGCTAAGATAGCTCACCGAGGGCCCAGGCCCGAGGTGAGCTAATGCTCGAGACAGGAGGAAACGTCCCGCCGAGGTTTGTATACTATTTTATTCGGAATCATCATATTTTTTAACAAATAATAATTATTTACAACTGACAACTGAAGTGACAAACTTGACCTAATAATGCACCCGCCCTCTACCGAGCAAACTACGAACTTACAACAGGTCGGGAATGATCACATTCCTGACCAAGAGAGGGATAACAGGTAGGGAATGATTACATTCCTGACCAAGAGAGGGAATTAAAAGTAAGTTAGGAATGGTTAATTTCCCACCCTCTGAGGCGGTTAGGAATGCACATATTACCATATGATTCCGAATAAAATAGTTTTAATTCTCTGATATGTAGCTACTGTTAGAGCACGGCCTACTAGATTAATATAAGCTTCGCTTATATACGGCCGTCTCATTTCCAGTTTTTTCATTGTTGAAATTAGGATCCAAAAATAGCGCCCCCTGACGATCATTTTGCAACAAAGATGGTTTGTAGTCAGACTGCAGTCATTAATTTTTAGGTTATACGTCATGTCAGTAATTGTCATTTCCTATTGTGTAATAAATACTTCATTAAGTTATTGGTATTTGTACATACACCTTTGGATATAATGTACATAAATATGCCAAAAATATGTTACAGTAGGAACTAGGAAACCAAAATATCCTACATAGTATAATTTAGAAAATTATACTAAGTTAACGCAATGTTTACTAATGCTCAGTGGCGTGCGGTGAGAATTTAGGCTAGGGAAGCAACCACGATTTAAATTTTAATACACCTATACTATAACCAAAAAATGAAGGATCTAAACCGAGTGAATCTAGCAGGCGCAGGTTAGCAGTTGGAGTTGATTGTGAGCGAGCCTTGTTCCCAAATTGTCAAATTTAGACAGTTTGAAATTAAAAATTGTCATTGCAATCTGTCAAAGTTTTAAAAGGTTTTTCACAACTCCAATTGTTAATTATTAAACTACTATTAGAGTATTTAGAGTGTAGAATAGTCATAGAATGCTGGAAAAATGATAAAGCAAGTATTTAACCAATTCATATATAAACTGATTGTTTACTGGCACCTAGTTTTATGTTTCTTTAAAAATTTGAATTTTAGTAGGTAGCTAACTTTAAATTAATCTGAGGTGGATAGTAGAATTTCGCTATTTTGTCAATTTTGTGTCGAGGAAAAATAAGAGTATATAACTCGCTAGAAAGTGTGCTATTTTAGATCTCCGACTGATGCTTGATATATTTTGTGGAGATTATTAATTTTTAAAATATTAACGTGTACCTAAATGATGTGAATTTCTTATCATTTCTGTACACCTACAGCAAGACAGGGAACATACTCATGTGGTTATGCATCCACTAACCTAATTGAAGGGAAACATTCTTGCAGTTGTTGTGACAACTGAGGGGGAGCCCCTCCCCCAGTCAATAGCGCTCGAACTCTTGCCTATCCATATGGCAGCAACGGTTTTACTACCTTATAGATAAGCTACAGGCGGACCCTATTATCATTTTTTTCTTAATTTTAATAAACAATTGATATAAATATCTTTGTTTATTAATAATTTGAATTGATTGGCTACTTCATATGAAAATATTTAGTAGACAATTAGCATTGGTAGAAATTTTTGTAATTGTATAAATTAATTGTTGAATTCAATATTTTGATTGATTTTTTTTTATTCAATATTTTTTTATATTAAAAAGATAAAACAAACATCAAATAAAATAATGATACGAATTCTCAGTTTGCAACACCTGCTGGCCCACTCTTTGTATTTAGTAAATTGTCTTTGAAAATTTTACAAAACTGATTTATTGTTGCTAATGAGAAACTCCCTACACTTGCCTGTGTAGATTTCAGTTACCGACATAAACTTTATACATAAATGTGCGCAAAAAATTGTTTTGTTTAAATATTTAATTAATTAAATATTTTCTTTGTAAACTGTAATATTTAGAAAATATTCGTAGCTAATATACTGGATCACCCACTAAAATTATGTAAAGTCGGCGCCGCTGTTGATTATATAATATAATAATAAATAATGATGGCACGGTTCAGCTTGACTAATTTAATATCATTATTTGTTGTTTTTTTTTGTGATGTTGATATTTCTCGAGATTTTCAACATAATCCCAACAATTCAGCAACGGTACTATAGATTTTTGATATGTGTAACACGTTTCAAAAACATACAAAAAAGCTTGGGATTTGGCAACACTGATCTGTATAAAGCTGTACCTTATTGTTTACCTGTTATTTTTTAATCTGTGAAGTGTGAACTTTTGGATCATCAGTTGATACAGTATAGTTTTACAAAATGAAGAATCTATGGAACAGGTGGGCATTCATGATCGGTTACTTTAAAAATAACAGACACATTCATTGCGTTATGAGAATTGAGTCTCCTTATACATTAAAATCTGCTAAACAATAAAAACTGAAAAACCCGTAACAGTCAAAGCGAACCATTTCGTATTCTATTAGCAAACGTTTATAAGACAGTGAAATACGAGTTAGAATTTAGAGATCTATTTGATTTTCAGCAAAAATCTAATTTAGAGGATGCACTGTACTAAAAAGCCAACTTCCGTTGTAAATTTTATGAAATATAGTGCAAAATTCTCTGTATATGCTTGTTAGTTTATTTTAAGAAATACAACATGATTGTAGTAGTAACTTTGCTGCCAGCTTTTGATTTGATTAATTTTGTTCAAAAGAGTCGCAACTTTATTTCATCTGACGCTAAAACTCCATAACAAATTACTTGTTGTATAAATATGCATGTTTTATTTTTGAAATTCAACGCATTTGGTTTCAGTTCCAGTGTACGACGAAATTTTAGAAATAATTTGTTAAATTAAAAATTATATATTAGTCGAAATCTGCAGTAACTCATTTTCGTGCATAGTTTGTTGCAAACTGAACCATACAAGCAAAGAACTTCCTTTTAAGGTTATATAACAATCAGTGCAATATTTTGCTTTAATTTGGACTAACACAAGCAGTGCAAACCTGTTTGTATAGTTTTTTTTGTATCAGTAACACAGCAACAAAGAAAAATACCAGAATGGCCTATTAGTACATACTCCACTAGTGCTACAGTGAAACCAAATAAAATTTTGAGCACGTCTTTCCAAGGTGCATTTTTATTAAATACTATCAAATTTAAAAATCTTGTTATGGTGACTGACCATAAGCGTTACCAGGTTTTTGGCAAACTGCCTAAAAGGTTAACTTTTGTTGAAGAGGTTGACAGTGAAATTCAAACTGGTTAAAAGTTATTTCTAGGGATCGACCGATACATCGGCATTGGTATCGGAGCCGATTGTTTAAAAATGCAAACTTCGGCAAAATGTACCCCGATAGCGGCGATTTAGTTTGTTTGCACGAAAAAAACATTCTAAACTGATTTTGCATTAAAAATATCAGTCTTTGATGGCAGCGCATTAAGTTAGACATAATTAATCATTCCGTTTCGCATTTGCACGTAAGGCCTGAAGTTTTCAAGCACAAATTTCTTTTGTAATTTTTAGAGTAATAACAACAAAAAGCAACTTTGTCTTATTTCATTTGTTTTTGAGTTATTTTGTTTTACTTTAACTAACTCATCGTTCATCGGTCGATGTTTAAGTATAAACATTGGTATCGGCATTAACATCGGCAAAATTTTATCATCGGTCGAGCCTTAACTATTCATTTTTTTTCTAGAGTTGAATGCTTTGAGAAGGTATTGCTCGTAAACTACTCTACCAAATTAAATAATTTTAATTAAACGAACAAACAGTAAATTTATTTCTACATGTAACGATAAAATATTATATTTCTAAGTGCAATATTTTTGTTTTTATTGATAGATAAGATATGTAATAAAAGGTGCTCATTTTTATCGAAATTTTCAGTAAGCCTTAATTGAATAATTATTTTCTCAGAAAGTATAAGTCACATATCTATGGAATATTTGTATGGGTTATTGTAGTTCATATGCTATTAATTTTTAGGACAAAAAACGTTTTATTTAAAACTTATATGAAAAAATAGCGAACTATGCCTTCTTATTTACTACATACTTTTTATATTTTCTGCCAAAGAATTTTCTAATTTTATCAATAAAAATGTAATAACAAGAAAAAGATTGTTGGTGAGAACCGATGCAAATGCATTAAGTAACAAATAAACTAACCACGCTAATAATGTAGCGGCATATAAACGTTTGCAGGTAAACTGCCAGACAAATTAAATGAGTCTCGTACATGTAAGTAGTTAGAGAACCAGCTGCACTCGCATGTGATTGTTGGGCTGCCTAAATATATTAGGGCCGAACCTGGCGATATTTCTGATATGATTTTTTCAAATTTGGCGGTTTTATTTGGATTAGGAACAAAATAAATTAGTCATATTTAAATATTGAAATTATAAAAAAACATTTAACTGTAATGACTAGAGACGTGCATTTTAGTAAAAACCACTACGTCAACGGAGCGAAGCAATTTAAACTGCAATATAACTTGAAAATGATGGGTTTGGAGTACCCTTGCCGCAAAAACATAAAGTGAAAAGGTGTCTATTTAAAATAAACAACTTGAGTTAAAGAAATTGTCAGTGACGTGACAAGTTTTACATAACAGCTTTCGTATTTCTACACTATATGTCCTATAACTTGTAGCGACGGCGCTCATGAAAGATGAGCTAATTAAGGGTTTTTTTCAATCGAGGTCACCTAAATAGCACGTCTCTAATAATGACACTGAATAATAGAAATAATGTATAATATTATTTATTAATATTAGAAACCAAAAAGCACAAGATGTAATCACAAGAAGAGGCAAGCAAGATTGATTATGAACACAAAGCCAGTTTGGTTTAGTGGTAAAAGCATAATTTTATTTTGATTATTTTACACACTAAAAAGAAATTGAATTTAGAAATTCAATTCTAATAAGATAACAAAAATGTATAATTTATTGCGTACTGATTTGAAAACCTGCTCCTGCATTAAGAGGGACCACGTGTAAAACAAACTGTTACCTGTCAAGTCTATCTAAGAAATTCTAGTATTATATTATTATGATTGTTATCTGTATTTTCAAATTAAGTTTAGTTTATGATGTTATTTTATTTTTGGAGTATTTTTTAATACAACTTCTCAAATTATACACATATCCCAAAAATCTATATATTTTATTTCATTTCGTATTTCAAACAATTGTTTATCTACAATTAGTAAAATAAAGTATAACTTGATCTCCGTTGTCAATAACACCGGATTTCAAGACGTTCTTGATCTCCGTTGTTGGCAACGTAAAAATCATTTGATGTTGCATAACAGCCACACGTGACATGCTGCTTTTTATCTCCTTGGTTACGCGCATGATGGCACAGACAAGGCAACTTGTTTCTTTATACAATAAATTCGGATGAATTCTAAAAGGGAGAAATTAGGATTGAACTACGAAATAAAATAAAACAACTTATGCAATACAGAGATTAAGCTTCTTTAAATCTTCGAAGATGTTATAACACCTCGGCTGGCGCCTCGGCGTTATAATACATAATCTTCTCGGATTTAAAGTATCGCTTGATCTCCTAATTACATAATATATATTAAATAAATGCATTGTAAATTTGTAATTCATTTATTATTAATGACATTATTTTAAATACAATTATAAGTATGCATGCTTTTTTATGTGTTGTTTTTTCTATTTGTAAATTGTATAATTTGTTGCTATTGTGTTATTAAAATATTTTTTAGTAAAATAGATTTCATTAATTAGGTAGCTTTCAAATACAATATTTTTTAAATTTGGATTCAAAGTATTTTTTAAAATAAAAATATTGATTAGAATATAATAATACAATAAATACCTTCCTACAGGTACACAGAGTCAGGTTTTGCCACATTATTTATTGCAGAAAATTTGCTAGTATTTTAAGTACTTTATTTATACGTTTTTTATGTTGCTATTCCTCTTTGTTTTTGTATTATAATATAGTATACTACATATACAACAGAATTTTAAATGTTATTTTAATAGTTTTTAAAATTCATTATTTGGAGAGGTTGTATTAAAAAAATACTCTAAAAATAAACTTGCTTTGAAAATACAGATAATACTAGAATTTTTTAGAAAAATTTTACAGATGCAGTTGGTTGTACACATGGACCTTCTTTTTTTAATGGAATTTAATTTCTTTCTAGTGGGTAAAAATGGGCCTTTCTTTTATGGACCGACACAATTAATAAAATGACTGTTTTAGCAAAAATTAACACAATAAGAAATAACCAGAGGAATATGGTTGTTAAACCGACCATTTCAGCAAAAAAAGCGAGAAATTGAAAGAGCTCTGCGTTATGACTTGTAGTACTACATGCGCTTTGAAAAGATACCTCTTTGTCAACACTGTCGTACGGTTTGCTTTCCATCTCTTTCTAATTATCAATTTCTATTTTTTTTGTTACATTTATAAATTACTTCATTTAAGACTGCAATGATGCCACATAATATTGTTTCGACATTTAAGGAACAAAAAACATTGATCTTATTGAGACGCGCCAATAAATACAGATGGCGTTGTATAACATCGAAATGTCTTCGATATGCGGCAGTTGATGAAATAGTTTGTAGCGGAAATATTTAAATTTTATAATTTTGGAAATGCAGTAAAATGGAATTGTCATTCATAGAATCCTCTAAACAAGATGTCTATG